>JAMPIV010001854.1:685000-1285000 GCA_024509875.1 Oreohelix idahoensis | reverse complement strand
TTGTACATGAAACTGGACAGAAATGTTATCAGAAACTGGAATTTAGATAATATTAACTAGTTGGGAAGATGGCAACCGGGAGGACCACGTGTTGATGACCGTGCGTAAAAGAAGACGCCAAGGAGTCTGCATTTAACACTCTTAGTTATCACTTAATGTTACGCAGTTTTATATCGCGTGAATCGACACGTGGGTGAAAGTAGGTTAAATGTAATTTTCCCCAGTAATAGAAGAGAGAGTTTTCGTGGTAAATTTCCTTTATGTGATGACTAGTTCTAGTTGTTAAGTCAAGAATAATTATATTTTATTCTTTGGTATTTCACGTTTATTGATGATTCTACTGTATATATTTATGGATTACTTTGAAGTGAGAATAGCCATTTAGATTTCTGGGGAGATTAGAGCCACTCCTTGGTGCGTAGGCACGTTGAGACATGTGTTTCTCTGGTTGCTCCCGGCGGAGCATGGAAACACCAATGCAGTTGGTGTCCATTACAGGCCCACAATAAGCATTTTGAGGCTATTGCTGTGGTTGTTTCGGTGACGGTAACGATGTGTTTCGTGTGATGAGTTCCCAATCTCATCAGGGGTCATATACGACACGCTTGTTACCAGGTGCACCAGTCGTCACTTACGACATGTTCAGAGGGCAGTGACGAATATTGCGATGGATCAGTTCGAGGTGGTGGTTTACTCTTATTATTGAGAGTATTTGATGTACATGTAGTTGAAGAATATTATTTTATGTCCATGTTATTATTATTTAATTATTGTAATGTAAAGAATGGTTTGTGAGAGCACGTGGGCTCCCTTGGAGATATATATTTCTCTTCTCCGCTCCTGAGGGAGCATGGGGCCACCAGTGTGGTTTGCCTCCGCATGAAGTATTCATATGCACGTGCAGTAGTGGTTTCGGTAGCAATCTGTGTTACATGGTAAGATTGCCAGCCTCATGCACAACACCGTACTAGTCTCATTGACGACATGCATGAGTGTCTGTGTGTGGTAGTTGAGTGTGCCCTTGCAGTAGTGGTTTCGGTAGCAATCTGTGTTACATGGTGAGATTGCCAGCCTCATGCACACCATACTAGTCTCATTGGACGACATGCATGAGTGCGTGTGTGTGTGTGTGTGTGTGATAGCTGAGTGTGTGCTCTTGCAGTAGTGGTTTTGGTAGCAACCGATGTTACACGGAGAGATTGCCAGCCTCATGCACAACACCTTACTAGTCGCATTGGACGACACGCATGAGTGTGTGCGTGTATGATAGTTGAGGGTGTCAGGTGGCATGGAAGGACTGTTTGACAGGTGAGAGTATCGTTATTCAACAATGATTTTAACTAGTTCGTTGCTTTGTTTGCTTCTTCAGATTAGCAACTGAGCACTAGCTGGGTGTTTTGTTATGTTCGTTGGTTTATTTGTTTAATGTTTGCTTAGTCACTGAATGGGTTGTAAAAATAAATACAGCCCCTGCCTCTAGAATCAAGAGTTTTATTGTTGTTCGGGTCAGTGCGAGTGTGAAAAGAGAGTGATCAAACATATCACAATATAATCATCATCATCATCTCGCCCACCCTATCACAGTACCGTATATCAGATGTTGTAGTACCATAGATCAGATGGTGTACTAACAAAGATAAGATGTTGTCGTACCATAGATGAGATGCTGCAGTACCGTAGATCAGATGTTTTAGTGCCGTAGATCAGATGTTGTCGTACCGTAGATCAGATGTTGTAGTACCAAGATCACATGTGGTTGTACCATAGTTCAGATGCTGTAGTACCATAGATCAGATCTTTTAGTACCCTTGATCAGATTTTGTAGTTCCGTAGATCAGATGTTGTAGTCCCGTAGATCAGATGTATTGGTGCCGTAGATCAGATGTTATAGTACCGTAGATCAGATGTGTTGCAGTACCACAAATAAGGTATATGTAGTACTGTAGAACAGATGTTGTAGTACCGTAGATCAGATGTTGTAGTACCGTAGATCAGATGTATTGGTACCGTAGATCAGATGTTGTAGTACCGTAGATCAGATGTGTTGCAGTACCACAGATAAGATATATGTAGTACTGTAGAACAGATGTTGTAGTACCGTAGATCAGATGTTGTAGTACCCTAGATCAGGTGTTGTAGTACCGTAGATCAGATGTGATAGTACCATAGATCAGATGTTGTAGTGCCACAGATCTTATATTGCAGTACCACATATCTGGTGCATGTAGCAACATATATCAGATGCTGTAGCACCGTAGATCAGATGTTGTAGTACCGAAGATCAGATGTTGCAGTACGTAGATCACATGTTGTTGTACCGTAGATCAGATGCTGTAGTACCATAGATCAGATGCTGTAGTACCGTAGATCACATTTTGTAGTTCCGTAGATCAGTTGTTGTAGTACCGAAGATCAGATGTGGTAGTGCAACAGATCTGATAATGTAGTACCACAGATAAGGTGTATGTTGTACCGTAGATCAGATATTGTAGTACCGTAGATCAGATGTTCTAGTACCGTAGATCAGATGTTGTAGTACCGTAGATCAGATATTGTAGTGCCACAGATCTGATATTGTAGTACAAAAGATAAGATATACCTTGTATGTAGTACCGTAGAACAGATGTTATAGTACCGTAGATCAGATGTTGTAGTACCACAGATAAGATGTTGTAGTACCATAGATTAGATGTTGTAGTTAAGTAGATCAGTTGTTGTATTGCCGTAGAACAGATGTATTAGTACCGTAGATCAGATGTGGTAGTACCGTAGATCAGATGTGGTAATACTATAGATCAGATAATGTAGTACCATAGATCAGATGTTGTAGTACCATAGACCAGATGTCTTACTACGTAGATCAGATGAAGTTGTACCATAGATCAGATGTTGTAGTACCGTAGATCAGGTGTTGTAGTGCCACAGATCTGATATTGTAGTACCACAGATAAGGTGTATGTAGTACATTAGATCAGATGATGTAGTACCGTAGATCAGATGTTGTAGGACCATAGATCAGATGTTGTAGTATCGTAGATCAGATGTTGTAGTACCGTAGATCAGATGTTGTAGTACCGTAGATCAGAAGTTGTAGTACCATATATAAGATGTTGTAGTACTGTAGATTCAACGAACGAACGAACTTTACTTTCAAAGAGTTTAGAATTGGCCGCGCAGACCCGCCTAACATTCTGCCCTTCCTCTCTCTCTCTCTTATCTTGCATACTGGATCCCTTCATCCTCACACGTATTTTAAGCATTCATTTTAAAAGCATGTAAAATTATAACGGTACTAGATGAGACGTTGTAGTACCATAGATCAGATGTTGTAGTACCGGTACCGTAGATAAGATGCTGTAATACCGTAGATCAGATTTTATATTACCGTAGATCAGATTTTGCAGTACCCTCGATCTTTTGTATTGTAAATCATATGTTGTAGTACTGCAGATAAGATTTTGTAGTACTGTATATCACATGTTGTAGTACCACAGATTAGATGTAGTACTGTAGATCCGATGTTGTAGTGCTGTAAATCAGATGTTGTAGTACCTCAAATAAGATGGTGTAGTACCATACTGTGACGTGTAATAAAATAGGACCTACAGTAATCTGACAGCTAATCGTGACCTTATAGCTGCTCTCTGATTTGATAGCTAAAAACATGCATTATACTGACTTCTGCTGCTCACCTTTTGTCCCGCCCTCTTTTCTGTAAACACGGGCTAACGCAATGTTTACTATCCTTCGTGACCTGTCAGTCATAACAGGAAGCAAATCAGGCTTTGTTTACTTCGTTCTACTCATCTGTCAATTATGGGAACGGTGGCTTGGGTTTTAGAAAGGAAAGTGAGTGCAGAAAAATGGTTTGAGAAAGTTGAATAGAGTAGTTAAATGACAATTCGTCTTTATTGAAGGGAAGTGATATGGGTAGAGATGTGTTTAGGGGGAAGGGAGGTAACTCCGTGGATCCCTTTGGGAGATGTAGTTTGATGTTTTAGGGTTAAGCATATCAAGAGAGTTCTAAATTATGGTGGGACTAATTTGCATATAATGTTTTGGTTAAAAAAATTAAAGAAGATTGTACGGGGTTTGACTGTACTCAGCAACGGGATATAACTTGGAATTACGTCCCTTGAAAGGTTTGTTGAGCGAGCAAAAGTAAGCACGCACGAGAAAGCTGTTGGTCGGTGAACACATTTTAGGAGAGAACGAGAAAAAATGTTAAATCGGGGGATTGATCAGTCTGATTTTGAACGCGCTCAGCGTAGGTTAGCACGTTTGCTGGACAGTAAGATTTAGTACTGTGGCGAGCTAGGTTCTTGATGGTTCATGACTCTGGCGAATAAGCCACTGGATGTGGTTGGTTACTGTGGTTACAGGCTGATATCAAGTTGTTGTGCCGAACCTACAAGATGCTCAGGGCCACTTTTAAAATAGAAGTAGATGAAGGCAAGAAAGATGAAGTCGCCATAACAAGATTTATGTTAACAAGTCGTCAAGATTTTTACAACCAACAGGTATGTTGAATAAGATGGAAAAGAAGATAGACAGTAGCTAAGGTCAGAGCAGGGAACAGTGACTATTTGATATAAATAAACAGCCCTGGTAGTTAGACCAGTTTATACAGTAAAATACCTCAAACTAGTTCCACCAGACCTAAGTGCCTCATCATGAGTAGTAAACAAAACCAAAGAACATAAATTTCTTATACGAGCTAGGAAAGCTGCGTCAGACTATAAGAGGAGGGATTTGATGGAATGAGAAAAGACTTATTTCAAAGGTTTGCTGAAGAAACATTTTTTTTATTGTGTTGATGACCCGCCTCAGATGTCAGTTTTGGCATCACATGTTAGGTACTGATGCCATCGTAAAGTCTTACTGTTAATGAAACCTGTTGCATCAAGTATCAACGTTAATTAAGTCGTGCTACTGCAGTCGCCTTAGTCAGACATACAGGGTGGTTCTGGTGCCCAGGACCAGCCCTACAGTTAGGCTGTAACAACGAAGACAGCAAACGAAGAATCCAGTCGGTGGTGCTGATACCGAGTGACCAGTCCGCACTAGACAGTGCAGTAAAGATACAGAAAACTTCAAATAAGCAAGAAGAATATCGTTTCTCAAGATTCAAGTCACTTAAAGAACGTGGTTTATCAAGGTTCAAATCAACGACGTGCATACTGTCATATCAAGAATTACGAGAAGAGACGGCCTGCGTCTGAAGATACGAGATTACTAAAATATTTCACCCTGAAGCAACGATAGATGATCCTACAACGTGCACCAACAATCAAATTAAGGCATGCTGATCGCGCGCAAATAGTTTAAAACTATATAACCTAGATAAATTACAAGACCGTGCGCGAGACAATAATACCACATTAACAAGACAAGTATTCGAAACAAGCAAGAAAGAGCGTAGTAGCGAACATTTTAGAATACTTAACTTAAATCATCTAGATAACAAGTAGTTACAAGTTGTTTATAATTTATTATTTCACGTCTGTTTATATCTTAATTACATATGAAGTTTTTAATTATATTTTGGATGGTACACATTTGTGTATATTATATGTTTAGAGTGGTTAGATATTCTTTTTCAGGTGATTAATACACAAATTTTTACAGGTATTTGACTAACAATAACATTTACAGGTCCTGTATCATGTAGCTGCAGCAGCCAAATCTGGGCGTTGACCCGAACGTCGCTGTTATGCAGCAGGTAGTTAGAACTCTGGCAACCGTGGAAGGTAATGCTAGGTTCCAAAATATTAGAAGCATAATAATGCCTTACTGTGGTGACGCTACGTCATGCAGGCAATGGCTTTTAGATATTCAGAAGTATTGTTCTTCTGCCAATATTGAGCAGGCAGATTATAAACAAGTTGCATATCTTTCCTGGCAAGGATTAGTCACCGATTTTATAAGAAGACGCTTGGAAACTTTCCCTAACGAAACATGGGAAGAGCTAAGGAAAGAACTTGTTCAGGCTTACTCTCAGATTACGGACAGCACATATGCGTGGACACTTCTCTCTCCGCAGATACAGCAACAACCTCAAGAATCGGTACAAATGTTTAGTGACAGGTTGTTGAACCTCGCAGAGGAGGCCTTCATGGGTCAAGACATAAGTCAATAAGAGGTTGAAAAACAACTAGTCGGCAATATTTGTAGATGGGTTGGATGGAACGCTGATAAAGTTACACTTGATTCGAAAAGATCCGCAGAACTTGAAACAGGCGGTCACACTAGCAGTGGGAGAGGAATATGTGAGAAAGCGGTTAGACCTAAGACTGGGAAGAGCTTGTGTGACCGCTTGGACTTTCACGCTAGCTTTGTCCCTCCTACTTCCACGCTAAGCATTTATATGTGCTAGAAGATGCTACATGTAAGAATGACAGACCTTAAAAGCAAATAAGACGTTTTTACACAAAACGCAGTATTCATTCAAAGTTCAGGGCAAACGTAGGTCAGTCCCAGATAATAATGAATGGGTTTTATAAGCGCGAAAGTGGGAAATGAATGTTTGTGTGATCTGGTTTTTTTTAATCCTATTGTTAAGTTGGAAAAGATCACACATGTGAAAAAAACGGTCGAAATAACAGAATGTCGTGTGCAAAAAGGTCGAAAAGCTGAGGAGAGGAGTGCAAATGTTAATTATTGTACCGTGTGAAAAAAAGGACGGGTCGTGTGAAAAAAGGCGGGAAAAAAGAAGAAATAGTATAAATAGAAGAGTTGTGGGCGATAGGCAGAGATTTCAGGATTTATGATTCTAATGAAACCATAACTTAGACTAGAGGATTTTTTTTTACAGATAGCGTTAGGTGAACTTCGTCTTTGAGGATACCAAGACAAGTTTTTGAGTAGACAAATCAGTATATATTTCTTGTGGATATACATATATTATTCTATTTGGATGTACCTATATTACTCGTTTGGATTACATATTTTTCATCTTGGATAACCAATCATCATTGTGAAATTTACAGTGTTTGTCTAATTACATCAATAAACTCTAATTGAATTTTTCTACATTGCTGTTTGTGGAACTTTACAATAATTTCTTGTGGATATACGTTGTTGTGCTGAAACTGTTTTGCTTATCACCAAACTCAAAGGGAAGAACATTCCTGGGTTGAAAAACTGAGTAAAGGTCAAGTATTACCATCTCTTGCGGAAGGCCAGTTAGCACTTGAACCACAACGACATATGAAAGATTAACTCTGACTAAATAACAATCAATATAACTACTAGTGCCGCATTCAACTTACACGGGCACACTAGGACGTACGAACAAAGGGAAGAAGAGCCCATGGAGATAAGGTTCTGTCAAAGAAGAGGACTATCAGAAAGAGGGAGAGGGAGAAATGCCCCGGAGGTAGAAAGAAGGGGAGAACACAGACCACCTGTGTGTTATATTTGCAATAGTCGGACATAAGTCTTACTCATGCAGATATAGGGCGCAAGAGCCTCAACAGCCGGTACGTCGGGTTGAGACCTGTAATTGAACACGCACTAGACACACAGAAGCTTTGTGCGGTGACTGTGCTCAATTTACCGGTCACACCAACACTCAAAACGTTTACAGACATAACCAGGACGTCACAAACATTCGTGGCAGAGTCCGACACGCAAATACTTACACTCATGGTACAGACGGACCGGCTCACTATGTGAGTAGGGTGAATAGGTCTCAACAACCAGACGAGAGTATCAAATGGTATACGCCCAAACAGTACAACAGTAGCAATAGGGTTACGACGCCGAAACATTGGCATAGCTTGAACAAAAGGAGGCATAGAATAAACAAGAGTATTTACACTACAGGACGAATGGTACAGGACAAATATCGACAACAAGTACACATAGGATATCACAACGGGAAACAGATGGAAGACAAAAGAAAAGATACAAAGAATGTAAGAAACAACAAAGAATGGGTTCATAACAGCGAAGAGAACAGAGATTCGCATACAGTATTTGAAAAGCGATCATACGGATGTAGATTCGGGAAGAAACAACAACAAATGAACTATCAACCGGACTATAGTAGGAGGGAAGACAATACAATACAAATAGAAGTAATTGATAAGGAAGGTGTTACTAAAACAACAAAAAAGAAGAAAACACCGTATGGCTAAAAAGAGACAAAAAGCAACAGCAATTGAGCTGGCTCATACACCAGACCCGTGTTCATGCATTGCCGAAATACACGGAAGGGGGTACAGAGCATTGGTAGACTCAGGGGCGACCGTAAGCCTTCATCAGGTTTGGACTATACAAACAGATACGAGACATAGTACAGTACAGAGAGTCACACGACACACTTACCTCGGTGTCAGGAGAAAACCTGAGAGTGATGGGAACGGCTATGGTGCAAATGGGAATTGGCGCTATGACCGTGGAACACACGTTCACTATAGTGAAGGGTATAACGAGAAATATCATACTAGGACGGAATTTCCTGCTAAAACATAAGGCCCAATTACATTTCGATACTCATCAACTGAAGATACATGGCGAGTGCATCAGGTTGCAGGACGACATATACATAGCGTCCATAATTCGAAACAGAACAACAGTTACGCTGCGACCGAATAAAGTCGGTATTCTTCAAGGAAAGTTGAAAAGGTCCCCGTATTTCAAGCAGGGACAAACAGTCGTAACACTAGAGTGGGAAGATGGGGCTATACTAGATGAACTCGGACTAGTACTGGTAGAAGGAATAGTACAAATTGGGAAAAGAGAACAATTCCCAATGATGATTCTAAACACCAGGGGTAGAACAGTTAGACTACCGAGAGGATTTGTATTAGGAAGGATACGACTGATGGAAGGCCAGGAGGGAAACATTGAACAACAATCAATACACCAATACACGGAAAATAGTAAAGAACAGAACAATAAACGACAAAGGCACGAAAAATGGAAAACACAAGGCACAAGACAAGATGGAATATATAACAGAAGGTACGACGCGCACCAGTTACAAAAGATTATGGACAATACCAACGCGCGTCAGAGACAGAATCGTAAACCACATACAGTTAGGAAGATAAAAGACCAACAATGGGTAACACCAACGAGATACCACATGATAAACGCAGTAGACGGAAACAGTGCAGGTGCACCATACCGGGAGAAAAAAATAGAAGGAAAATAACGAACATCAGATCGATATTCACAGGACAGAGACAGCAGGCAGAAAAAGCTGCAGGGGAGAATAAAGGAAATACAGAAGCAGATCAAAATACATCCCCAACATCACAAAATTCTTCGAAATTTTATATTGCATAATCATGACGTGTTTGCTCTCACCGACATGGGGCTAGGAAGGACGCAGACTATAAAAATGGACATTGAGACAGAGCCAGGAAAAGTCGTAAACAAGAAACCATACAGAACTCCGATGAAAACTATACAAATAGCGGAGAAGGCTATCCAGGAGATGTTAGCCGCTGGGGTTATTCAGAGATCGCGGTCAGAATTGGCGTCCCCAATAGTGATAGTCACAAAGAAGGACGGTGGTCACAGATTTTGCTGCGACTACAGAGCATTGAGTAGCATCACTAAGACCGTCACGCACCCCATCCCTAGAATAGACGACATTCTAGCGCTGTTGGGAAAGTCAGAATGGTTCACTACCTTGGACGCCAGATCTGGTTTCTGGTGTATACCATTGACGGAAGAAGCAAAAAAGAAAAGCACGTTCTGTACTCATGTGGGAACGTTCGCTTGGAACGTTATGCGATTTGGGCTAAAAGGTAGTCCAGCAACCTATATGGCGCTAATGGACGAAGTCCTTAGTGGGATGCAGAATTTTGCCATGGCATATATCGATGATATCCTAGTACAGACGTCAGGGTCAGTTCAGAATCATCTACAACACGTGGAGAAAGTCTTCGACAGACTGAGAAGTCATAAAGTCAAATTGAAATTAACTAAATGTAATTTCCTTCAGCGTGAAACCAAGTATCTGGGGTTTTTGATAAACAAGTGAATCAGAACAGGATGTGTCACCAGAAATCAGTGAACATTTCAGACATATAAGTGTCATAAATTCCAACCGCAAACAACAGCAGATGGATTCAGAACTGGAAGAAAGTGGGATAGAGCAAATTGACTACATCAAAGGGTGTGACCTCCTCACGGAACAAGCCAAGGATTCCGCAATAATCAACCTTAGGAAGAAAAATGAACAAGGAACTAGGGAAGCAAGACATTTTCTCATTAACGAACAAGATAAAATAGTGGAGTTCGTAGATCCAAAAGTTCAAAGAAAATACATTCCCAGCCACCTGGTTAAGAGGGTTTGGAGGAGTTACGTGATAATAACGACCATTTTGGAAGGGATACAACTCTGGAAGCAATTAAAGCACGGTATTATTGGCCGACTCTAAGTTTGGATGTTATACAACATGTGCAACGATGCTTAACATGCAGGACAAGAAATATGTCTGAAATTAAGTGTCCAATACAAAGGATGGATATTCCCAAATATACCATGGAGAAGGTCAGCATTGACATCTCAGGACCATATCCGAGGACCCAATCGGGATGCCAGTATATTATCCATATTGTAGACATGTTGTCCAACTGGCCAGAGTGCTATGCAGTAAGGGAAGCGAAAGGAAAAACCATGGTGAATATAATGATGACATACTTTATACCCCGACATGGTTGCCCGTACACTATTGTGACGGACAACGGGACACAGTTTACAGGGAATGAGTTTCAAAGTTTCCTCAGGGAGATGAATATACAACATATCAAAACCTCTCCCTATCATCCTCAGATTAACGGGAAAAACGAACGCCTCCATACCACAATACACAATATAATATCGAAGTATATACATGATAAAGGTGGCGATTGGGATGTGCATCTTCCACATGCACTACAAGCAATCCGGTCTAACACGAACTACTCCACCAGATTAGCTACATGCTATATGGCAGGGAGCCGGTACTACCAATGGACACGTTGTTAACACCTAGAAGGAAGTACTACGGTGAAACTCATATGGAAAATTTGATGATGCATAAGCATATAGCACACAAAGTGGCAACCAGAAACACGGAGGTAGCAGCAGAGAGGAGAAGGGATAATGCGAACAAAAACGCGACACTACAAGTGTTCAATCCAGGAGATATAGTGTGCTACAAGGTGCAGGTTAGAACAAGCAAGTTCAAAGACAAATGGGACACTGGATGGAAGATGTTAGAGAGGCTCTCACAGACCACATACCAGATTGGAAAAGGAAGACAGATTAAAAGGGTAAAAGCACAACATCTCCGGAAACAGGAAAATGACCCAATCGTTATTCCACAGAGGGATCCTACAAAGAGGACAGCTCATTTTGTTAAAATACCATTCGAGAGGGAGGGAGAAAAAATACGGACGCCCAGCAACACAACACAAGATTCACAAAAACAGGTTACAAACAACAGTACACAGAAAAGATCAGGAATAGGTAAAGGTATAAAACCGAAGGACAGTGACTGGAGAATAACTACAAGAGGCGACAACTGGATAGTCCAAATGACTAAGAGCGTCGAGGAAATGGGCATTATTTCCAGTGAAATCATAGATAGCGACGGCGGTGGACCCACACCAGCGCGGGAACAGATTGTTACGAGAGCACAAGTACATACGGAACCTAGGACAACATCTACTCAGTTCACCCCAAACCCTCAAAATGTATACGAACAAGGAGAACAAGAAATCGCAGAAACACCAGAAGAAGGTGGAAGACTATTACGACAGGATACACAAGAAAACACGCAGTGTGATAATATTTTAGATGATACGACAGAAAGAAAGAAGGAATGGAATAATGTTCAAACATAAGAGAGCGGCAGAACACAGGAGCAGAACACAGGAGCAGCAGCTATTGATGAGCAACAGAGAGAGACGAAACAACAAAGTGCTGGAAGTCAAACTCGGAACATAGAGGACACATCAGCTAAAGATTCAGATACGCAGGAAGAGATGGAGGAAGGGAATATAAGAGGGAAGAAGAGACAGCGGTCGTCGTCATCAGACGATTCGTCGGTTTATAGAAGGCGTCTAGCAAAGTTGAGACATACAGAAGAGGTGAGACTTAGGAGAAAGAAAATGATAAGAAATAGTGATGCAGCGAAGAATGAAGATATAAAGACATTTTTTCAATATATTGACAGGAAATTTGAAGAATTGGAAAAGGAGAAACGTAATTATAGAGAAATACAAAAGGAACAAGATAGAAGGACCAAGGGAACGGGTAAATGGGAAATAGACAGAGTAGACCATGGAGAATCGAGGAAGAACAAAGAGGAAGAAAGAAATAATGACAGAAATAATGACAGAACAAAAGTAGAAGAGTTAACTGCACTTTGCGCAGATTTGAAGAGGAAGTTGGAAGAGTTAGAAAAGAAACAGGAAATGAATAGAGATGAATCAGAGAGAAAAGAAGATGTAACAGCACTTGGCGCAGGTGATAATTGTAAAAGGTAAGACGTGGAGAAGAGGAAGAACAATCAGGGAGAAGTTGAGAGACGAGAAACTAGTAGAAGTACAGATCGAAGGGAATACCGATCTAAGAGTAGAGATACTTTAGAGGTAATGAGGGATTAAGAACTAAGAAACTAAGAACAATTATAGAAGAATCAGTGGAAAGGCAATCGCCACTTATTATCACCTTCGTCGATTTTCAAAAAGCCTTTGATAGTCTACACCGCCCATCATTGTGGAAGATACTTACAATCTATGGTTTTCCAACAAAATATGTGAATATAATCAAAGCGCTATATGACAATGCAAGATGTTGTGTTAGAACAAATAAAGGGAATACAGAATGGTTTACAGTAGAAACAGGGGTTAAACAAGGCTGTATTATGTCACCACTACTTTTTGGAATAGCTATTGATTGGGTTATGAGAAACTATACCCACAATGAACAATTGGGTATAAAATGGACAAATGGAAAATTCCTGGGGACCTGGATTTCGCAGATGAAATGTCGCATTCTTGTTCAACACCAAGACAATCCCAAGAAGCAATAAATAATTTGTGAATCTTTCGGTTAAAATAGGTCTCCAAATAAATGCCTCTAAAACTAAAGCTATGAACTTTGAAGAGATACGGATCGAGGGGATTACCGATCCAATAGCCGAGAGGCTAGTAAGATGAGAGATACTGGTCGAAGAGAATACCGATCCAAGATTAGAGACAGCGAGGAAAATAGGAGAGATGTGAGTCGAGAAAGGAGAGATACGGATCGAGGGCATTTCCGATCCAAGAGCCGAGATAGGCTAAGAAAAGAGAGGAGAAATACGGATCGACGGGAGTACCGATCCAAGAGCCGAGAGGCTAGAAAGGGAGATAGAAATAAGAGTGGTAGTAGGAGAGATACTAGGAGTACAAGTAGAGGTCGAGGTAGCGACCACGTAATGAGTAGAGATCCTGAGGGAAACTCAAGAGACAAGAGAAGAGAAGAAATGGATAATAGAGAAAAACCGAAGCAAACAGTTAATTAAGTAGTAAGGAGTAGAGAAGTTGAGATGGATTCGAGAAGTAGAGAGGTAGTGACGAAGCAAAGTGTTGACGAAGTCAAAAGAGTTGATGAAACACACATAATGGATAAACATATACCGTTGAAAACGCTTAGGGCCACGGAGGCCATGATGGCGACATTTTTTTAGTCCTTAGGCAAATGAGTAAGAGAGATGAAGTAGAAGAGATGGAGAATGCTATGTGAGGAGAGGCATAGCATAAAGTATACAGTTATAGATGGCGGCCGTAGCTGAGTCTTGAGAAGGCGGGTATAATTGGTCTATACCGGACACATGAAGTAAACTGATCGATATCGGTCCTGACCGATAGGGTACTGCAGTACATAAAAAGATGAGTAAAGGAGAGTTAAGAGAAAGGAAGTAGATGGGAGGCCATGGTAGTAGAGCGAAAGTTATGTGAGAAGCCGTAGAGTAGGACGACAGTATTATGGAGAAATATGGAGATTTTGAGAAGCCGTAGAGTAGGACGGCAGTATTATGGAGAAATATGGAGATTTTGAGAAGCGGGAGTCGGGTTGTATGGAAACGAGATGCAATCGTTCTACACTGAAAATAAATATAAGCTGAGTAGGTCCAAACGAAGGACTACTGCAGTGGAGGAAGAGAGGGGGAAAGAGGCAGGGAAGCCATAGATTAAAGGAGAGAGACGTAGAGAATGAGAGAAATTGAGAAGTCACAGAGAGGAGACGGAAAAAGAATTATGAGGTAAAGGACCATATGGAGAAAGTATAGAGAATATGGCAGAAGATGAGTGCCATAGAGAAATGACGAAGAAATAGAGACAATGGGAAATTAGAAGTGATCGTTCCGGAGGGAGCTGATAACGGAGTTGAGGAGGATGCAGATTTTTTTCGGCAGTTGCTAAAGTCTTGTGAAGACTTTGTGAGAAGCGAGGCTTCTCCATAAATATGAAGTTATAGGAAATGGAGAGTTATAGAGCGACAATGAGAAAGAATAATGAGCTATAGAAAAACTAAGGAAATCGGAGAGAGAAGAGGAATGAACACTTACGTTGAGGAAACGGTACTTACATTGTATAAACGGTACTTACATTGTATATGGTTATGGGTTTCTTTTAGCCATAAGGAAGATGGAAATGAAACATAGAAGACATATGTAAAATAGCAAAAGCCATGGACGAGACGGCATAGAATATTAAAGAGGAGACAACTAAACGTTCTGGAGAGAACGAATAGGAGGAAAACAAAGCCATAGAGGTGTAGTAAAATCTGCGAGATAATCGCTCATTTCAGTAAGATTTTAGTCCTATGGTAATAAATAACCCAGCCCGATTGTGTCTGACTATGAGCATCTCATACGCCAGCATCGCGCTGAATTTTGTGCAATGGTAATGCTTAGAAACGATCTCGCCGTATAAACCTACTCGCTTTCCTTGTGACGTACTTTAAACAATTTTAACATTTTGCCCGATCTGATAGAGACTGCGGCAAGACTTATAATTAACGATCTTCCAGAAATGTGAAGCCAAGTTACTGTCTGAATTAACGTAATACTTTAACTTTAACGCCTCTAATAGTAGTAATCCTTACATTTTTTGGTAGTGTAACACGAGACAACAGTAATAATTAACGTCAATTCTAACACCCGCCGGGCAAAACCCCGCTTCGCTTGACACGCGGTGGGATTGGCCCGATGATATATACACACAGACAGTTTAAATTCTCGCCAAGTAATGTATTTCTGACGTCACTCAAACAAGTTAGTTATTTGAATAAAAATGCTAGAGAGAGATGAGAGGGGGAAGATGGCCGACCCGTGTAAAATTTATATTTGACGATTGACAGTGACAAAATTGAAAATCTAAACCATAATGAATCTGACCATAAAAATTATATGGTAGTATAGCTTAGAGTCCCCTGAGCAAAAATGTGTTTTAAAAAATATGGTAGTCCAAGTATTAGCCAAGTTATTGAGAAAATACTAAATGTCTAGTAACACTAAGACGGACATACTGTGGTTCCTGCTTGTTTTTTTTCATAACGTTAGTGGGGACGCCAGCTTAGAAAGAGGCATTGGAGTAAATTCAAATCCGATTGGGTAAAAAGAGTATAGGAGGAGAGGGGAGCGGTAGGTAAATATTAACCAAAACTAAACATCTTTTTGTATTGGCATAACTAACGCAGACTGACCAATCGACTACCAGACACAGAGTTGTTTGGAATTTTTTTTTTTTTTCAAAAACTACATTTGAATTCTGGTAGTCGCAAGTTTTCCATTGGCCAGGACTAATAGATATTAGCAAAAAGCTTTCAATGCTCATCGCCAGTTGACAAAAACTTTTTCTATCAAATACGCTGAGATCAGCTGTGTTAATTTATAAAATAAAGAATTAATTCGCAGTCTGGGCAGTGCAGAGGAAAACTGAGGCCATTCTTTGCAAGTCAGCGTTATTTGTTACTATTTCTTGAAATTGTGGTAAGAATGCTTTATGTATTAATATGTTTATTACAACTGCCAAAGTTAGATACTGCTATTGGAAAAAGGTGGACATGCCGGGAGCAGACATTGTTGAGTCCTCACATTGAACTGTATCTAACTGTTGTATATTGTCATGATTTTGTTTTAATATTATTGTATTAGAATATGTTAGTAAGCTTCCGTGTTCCATGAACACTGTTCAACATGCCTGGAGCATTTATAATTTAAAAAAGAAAAGAAGAGCAAATCATACAAAACGAAATGTGGTTACTCCACGTTATTGTATTGAGGAAAACTATGTAAAAGTACAGTGGCGTATCTGCCATAGAGACCTGAAGTGTGGTCACAGCAAGGTGTGAGTCATATAAAATTAGGGGCGAGTGCACCTGTATGCACGCGAGGCTGACCCCATAACCCCATAGGTAAATAATAATAATAAAGTGTGATCAGATATAAAAAGGCCAGGGTGTCTTTTTATTGCAGAGGTTTTATTTTCTGTTACCAGCCGGTTACAGGAAACCTGATGAGTGAGTGTAACGCCAACAAGTCTCCGGTAAAACGTTTATGCTGTCAGCAGATAGCTGGAGGAGTTTGTGCGTGTTGAGATATCTATATTTTCTGCAACGACATACTGAATTATCCTTCTACAAAGAATCTCAGGTGATGTGTTAGCATCTGGGTATATCTGACACTTCAGTTATAATAAACTTTGATATTTTCAATCATACCCAGGATGTTATGGGGCGTGATGAAACTACAGCCCTTCCTAACAAGTGACAAACACTATTAGATAATAAAGTTGTAATCTGTGAACACACCAACAGGAGAGATAGAGTGACTTTATACTTATTGGACAAAGAGTCCACACATTTTAGTTAATCCTTTTTATGTAAACTATCTTTTCCTCATTTTCAAAGACCTGTCCAAAAGAGATGGCGGGACAGGCAGATTAAATTGTAAAAAGAAAATATTGAATTTTAAAGAAAAACCTTAACCACTGTTTTATTCAATTCCTTATAGTGAATTAAAGTGTTTTGTGTTTATGTACCCTCATTTCATTTCTCCCCTAGACATTAGGTACATCATACACCAGACACTAGAGCCAAAATAGTGACCGTGTGAGATCTAGGGAGGTAGCGTTAGGTTCCCTGCAAATACTTCATCATCATCTATTAGAGTCAGGGGCCTACATGTGCTTGACCTCACACGGTTAGCACAGACACAGATTTCTTTCCTTTTAGGTATAACATCATAACCTCCCCAGCAAATTAAACTTGCTACAAGAGGAAATGCCTGAATTATAAGAGGATGAAGTAAATAAAAGAGTACGGAGAAGAGAAAACCTATATGTAGGTAGAGAAAAAGTTATAAAATTACAAGAGGCATAGAAATAAATGGAATAAAGAGAAATGGTAAGGAAATAAGACTTACATGGAACACAAGAGAGAAAGGAACCAAGTATATAAAGAGGAGACGGTAATAGGGGATCGGAGATTAGGATGTATAATGGACATAAATATGAAGAACAGTAAATGCTCAAGTGGGAAAAATATGCAACTAAGAAGAACGATTAGGGGAGCCGAGGTAGCATAGTGGTTAGTGCACTGGCTTCCTAGCTCAGTGGTCTTTGGTTCGATCCCCAGATGAGGTGGGACTTTTTTAGGCCGCAAACGGCTCCTGGGTCGACCCAGCCCCAACTGGGTACCAGAGCAACATCTGGGAAGGTTAAGGCGGCCGGCGTGATGCTGACCACATCACCCCTAGTGTGCCGATGGTCAAGAAAATATGGGCCTAACACCATATTCCCAATATGCCTCAATGGGCGTGTAACGGGATCCTTTTTTTTTTTAAAGAAGAACGATTAATGAGATAGGCGCCACGCGTAATTTCGGAATTTCTAGGTAATTCGAGTAGGGACCGCACTTCAGAGTCAGTAATATGATTTAGGGAAGAGGGCACTAGTTTATTAATCTGTCACAAAGGTATATGTGGTGTATACCCAATAACAGTTAAGTACGTTGGAAACATTAGAAACGGGACTTATTAAACTTAGGAGTAGATTTAGTAAGGGATGGTAATTAGCAAAGGAAGTTATAAGGGAATTGGTAAGAAAATGAGCAAACGCCAAGGTGTATATACCTAGTAGCCACATGTTATTAGGTGGGTTCTAGAAGAATTGTAATATTGATTGAGCTGGTAAGTAACCAGAAAAAGGTGTAATATGAAATGGAAATTGCATTATGTAAAATGTGTAATATGAAATGGAAATTGTATTATATAAAAGGTGTAATATGAAATGGAAATTGCATTATGTAAAATGTATAATATGTGTGGTTGGAAATGGAGAGTTGCAAGTCGCATTCAAGTCAGTGTGTACTTGGCTGACTGGGAACAAGGGAATAGGTGGACAGAGGGTGGTTGAGAGAGGGACAGATTTGGAAACGGACGTGGGTGTAGCTTTTTTTCTGGGAAATTTTCTCTGTGGGATTTTTTTTTAAAATTTAAGGGGGGGGGGGGGGGGGGGGTGTGAACGGTGGCTTGGGTTTTAGACAGAAAAGTGAGTGCAGAAAAATGGTTTGAGAAAGTTGAATAGAGTAGTTAAATGACTATTCGTCTTTGTTGAAGGGAAGTGATATGGATAGAGGTGTGTTTACGGGGAAGGGAGGTAACTCCGTGGATCCCTTTGGGAGATGTAGTTTGATGTTTTAGGGTTAAGCATATCAAGAGAGTTTTAAATTATGGTGGGACTAATTTGCATATAATGTTGTGGTAAAAAGAATTAAAGAAGATTGTATGGGGTTTGAGTGTATTCAGCAAAGGGAGTTAACGTGGAATTACGTCCCTTCAAAGGTTTGTTGAGCGAGCAAAAGTAAACACGCATGAGAAAGCTGTTGGTCGGTGAACACATTTTAGGAGAGAACGAGAAAAATGTTAAATCGGGGGATTGATCAGTCAGATTTTGAACGCGCTCAGCGTAGGTTAGCAAGTTTGCTGGACAGTAAGATTTAATACAGTGGCGAGCAAGGTTCTTGATGGTTCATGACTCTGGCGAATAAGCCACTGGATGTGGTTGGTTTACTGTGGTTACAGGCTGATATCAAGTTGAGCCAAACCTACAAGATGCTCGAGGGCCACTTTTAAAATAGAAGTAGATGAATGCAAGAAAGATGAAGTCGCCATAACAAGATTTATGTTAACAAGTCGTCAAGATTTGTACAACCAGTTTATATAGTAAAATACCTCATCATGAGTAGTAAACAAAACCAAAGAACATAAATTTCTTATACGAGCTAGAAAGCTGCGTCAGACTATAAGAGGAGGGATTTGATGGAATGAGAAGAGACTTATTTCAAAGGTTACTAAATGAATATAATTTTTGTTCATTGTGGAAGAAGACCCGCCTTGATGGAAGGTTGGGCATGAGTACATTCCTTCGACAGATTATGTTATTGTTGGATTACTACTGTTAATAAACACCATCTTGTTATTTACTGATAGTTGAGTGCAGTGCTTTACGGTAGAGGTTCTCCATCCATCAATTGTATCTTCGTGTGATGTACTATCATCTAGAGCTATAGTACCGTAACAGCATCAACACCTAGCTGCCTACTGTTTTGGGTAGTGAGACGAGTCACGCTATATAAACATTATAAACACAAACATCAACCACACCATCACGGCCACAATCATAATACGTGACAGACAGACAACACGTGAGAGAGAGCAACGGCACAGACACTTTGTAGTTTTACTCAGGGAAAGTCTACAATTCCCCTGTGCTCTTTGATCTCCAGACGCGGGCATTCTGAAAAGAAACCCGCTACCAGAACTAAAGTCTTTGATGTCGGTCAACAACTTCAGACGAGAGACTCTGGTAGTCTGAATTGTAAGCTTTCATCTTGAGCTATAGCTTCTGAATTTTGGTCTTACATCGGAGCGCGAAGCTAACGCCATTAGAGATCAGAGAAATCAGATATATATATATATATATATATATATATATATATATATATATATATATATATAGATATATATATATATATATATATATATATATATATGTCGACCGCAGCGTGCTACGTTTTTTAGCATTAGAATGTGTGTACACGTGATCTCACCCCCGGATGTTAAGTTTTAAACTTATCTGAGAGAAAGTTAGCTTCCGTTTCCGATCTTTTTAAGTAATGGGTGCATCCGCGTCTATTTTCTGTGAATTTTTTAATCGAAATGAATCGGCATCGAACACGCGGCCATTTTCGCTCTAATTTTATTGGATTCTGACGCCATGCGGTGGGGATGAGATTTTTGTCATTATAAGCGCTAATATCGGTTCTCAGAATGTGGTTGATGACAGAGATCGAAACGAAAGTAGAATGTCATTGCTAGTATGTAAAAGTTTAGGGGTTAGGATTAGATTTATCGGAAAGATTTAGGGTTACGGCCGAATGTCACTGCTGACATAGGCGTTTGTTGCTTTGCTACTGATGATGGGTGTAACGAAAAGATCGTCATTTGATTTGTATTGGTCAAATGACTTTCATTGAGATGCAAGAGATAATTTAGATATGGACACTTCGTTTGTTGGTTATTTTATGTTTATTTTTTTTTAATTTTAAAATAAAAAAATTTTATTTTAAAAATTTTTTTATCGTTTTTTTCATCTTTCATTTCCTCTCTTCCTATCACATCTAACATGTACACAAACAAATTTTATATCATCAGATTCACCATTCATTTATTTATATAAATTCCAAAAATTATAGCAATTGACCAAGAAACACAAAAACTATAGTCATTACAAGTCACCCACTATAAAAACGGGGCAATGTGAAAAAGAATGCAGCTGCAGGGGAAGTTTTCTGGAAGAGAATGCAGCGTGCTAAAGGGTATCAGAATATTTACATCGCCAAATCTATGGCTGTTCATTACCGGACGACCGACATACGGCGTCGCGTGTAAACAGTCAGACCTTTTGACGATAAAGGAAAATATATAGGAGACTGTATTGGACTGCACGTATGATATGTTTATAATATGTGATGTTTCTGTGTGATGTGTTTTATAATACGTGACGTTTCTGTGTGATATGTTTTATAATATGTGATGTTTCTGTGTGATATGTTTTATAATATGTGATGTTTCTGTGTGATAGGTTTTATAATGTGTGATGTTTCTGTGTGATAGGTTTTATAATATGAGATGTTTCTGTGTGATAGGTTTTATAATATGTCTTCTTCTTCTTCCTCGTTCGTCCTGAAAAGGACGTTGGTTGCGTTGTGTCTGTTTCCAGCGAAGCTGCGATTTCTGCGCCTTTCGGCCGACACATCCGACTTCAGCACGGCATTTTTTGGGACCGGGTTTGCCTTCCCTTTTCGATCCCTACTCTCTCAGCCAGACTGCAGTGATGCAGCCTGTTTCCAGGACCACCACTTGGAGGTGGAGTAGGGTCTTGGTCAGCTCTGGTTCGCTGACCCTGAGGCAGGCAGTCAAGCTATGGGTCGCTGACTGCATTCTCTGTTGTAGCGTCTTTGGGTCCCTTATAATATGTGATGTTTCTCTGTGTATAGGTTTTATAATATGTGATGTTTCTGTGTGATATGTTTTATAATATGTGATGTTTCTGTGAGATATTTTTTATAATATGTGATGTTTCTGTGTGATTGGTTTTATAATATGTGATGTTTCTGTTCGATATGTTTTTTAATGTGTGATGTTTTCTGTGTGATATGTTTTATAATATGTAATGTTTCCGTGTGATATGTTTTATAATATGTGATGTGTCTATATGATATGTTTTATAATATGTGATGTTTCTGTGTGATATGTTTTATAATATGTGATGTTTCTGTGTGATATGTTTTATAATATGTGATGTTTCTGTGTGATGTGTTTTATAATACGTGATGTTTCTGTGTGATATGTTTTATAATATGTGATGTTTCTGTGTGATATGTTTTATAATATGTGATATTTGTGTGTGATATGTTTTATAATATGCGATGTTTGTGTGTGATATGTTTTATAGTATGTGATGGTTCAGTGTGATTGGTTTTGTAATATGTGATGTTTCTATGTGATAGGTTTTTTTAGGTTTTATAATTTGTGATGTTTCTGTCTGATTGATGTTATAATGTGTGATGTTTATGTGTGATGCTGATTCTGAGTGACTGGCTTTATAACATGTGTGATATTATGTCTGGTTGACTGGTTTTATAACGTGTAATATTATTTCTGGTTGACTGTTTTATACCATGTGTGATATTATTTCTGGTTGACTGGTTTTATAACACGTGTGATATTATTTCTGGTTGACTAGTTTTATAACATACGCGATGGTGTTTCTTTGTGACATGTTTTATAACATGTGTGATGTTATTTCTTGTTGACTGGTTTTATAACATATGCCATGTTGTTTCGTTTTATAATATGTGTGATGCTATTTCTGGGTGACTGGTTTTGTAACATATGTGATGTTGTTTCTGGTAGGACGTAGTACTGATAATAACTTCAATGAACCCACCAGCGCATGCGCACAAGTTCCCGACCCGTACACTGAGCTTTCTAATGAAGTCAGCCTGGCTCTTAAGCGGAAAGAGGAAATGTGTACTCAGCCTCGTGAGTATTTCTTTCAGTAATTTCCCAGTGTTGTTGTTGTTGCTGAGTCTAACGGATTCTTAGCATTCAAAGATAGTACGAGGGGCGTTCAGAAAGTAATGCACCACATCGTTTTTCTCAGGAGCTGTTTATTCAAAAAGCATGAAATTTATACACAATATACATGGATATGTCATGCAAACATCGGTATTATTCTACATAATCCCCATCAACTTGTACGGCTTTATGCCAGCGCGAAACAAGTGCATGTATTCCTAGCCCGTACCAGATTTTGTCTTGATCATGTAGCCATTTCTTCGCTGCATGAATCACTCCTTCATCATCTTCAAACTTTGTCCCACGGAGTGCGTCTTTAAGATGACCAAATATATGAAAATCAGAGGGTGCCAAATCGGGACTATAGGGTGGATGGGGTAGTACAGTCCAACCCAATTTGGTGATTGCTTCCCGTGTTGCCAGACTTGTGTGAGGTCGCGCATTGTCGTGAAGGAGAAGCAGGTCTGCTGGATTCTTGTGCGGCCGAACTCTGCGAAAACGTTGATTGAGTTTTTTCAATGTCTTAATGTAAGCTCGCGAAATGATTGTCTCTCCTCTTGGCATAACGTCCACAAGAATCACACCTTCAATGTCCCAAAAGACAGTGATCATGACCTTTCCAGCTGAAGGAATTGTCTTGAATTTCTTTCTTTGTGGTGATTGCGGATGATGCCACTCCATTGACTGTCTTTTTGTCTCAGGTTCAAAATGATGTGCCCAGGTTTCGTCACCTGTAACGATCTTAGCCAAAAAGTTCTCTCCATCAGCATTGAAACGCTCCAACAATTCAGAAGAAATTGCTTTCCTTTGCAATCGGTGGTCATTTGTGAGACTTCGAGGAACCCATCTTGCGCAAACCTTAGAA
Source organism: Oreohelix idahoensis (assembly GCA_024509875.1). Classification (NCBI taxonomy): domain Eukaryota; kingdom Metazoa; phylum Mollusca; class Gastropoda; order Stylommatophora; family Oreohelicidae; genus Oreohelix; species Oreohelix idahoensis. Next base: position 1,261,492 of record JAMPIV010001854.1, on the reverse strand, counting down.
AATCCGAGAGTTTTTATAACTGCATTTGCACTACCATTGCTGACTGACAGCTATAAGGCCAATTGTTGAGTAGTGATTCGCCTATCAGTAAGATTAATGCCCTCAGCGCATTTCAACATTTCTGCGTTGGTGGCTGTGGCAGGACGTCCACAGCGCGGCCGATCAAGCAGCTCCGTATCTCCACTTCCTGATTCTTTGATTCTCTGAACCCAGCGACTGACTGTACTCCTGTCGACTGCAAAACTTCCACACACATCACAAACCGTAATTCTAGGCAACAAAATTGCAGATAATTAATGGATGCCGTATTTGAAGTCATTTTCATGCTTCTGTCTTCATTATTAGCTGAGAAAAACGATGTGGTGCATTACTTTCTGAACGCCCCTCATATTTCATATATATAAATATATAAATATATAAATATATAAATATATAAATATATATATATATATATATATATATATATATATAATATATATATATACATATATATATATATATATATATATATATATATATATATATATATATATTATATATATATATATATATATATATATATATATATATATATATATATATATATATATATATATATACACACACACAATAAAAAAAATAAGAAATGAAAAAAATGTGAGAATAAAATAATAAAGATTTAATTACAACTATGTGTAAACAAATGTAAATACAATGGTAATTAATAGTGTTCTTGGTTGAAATAATTCAAATATTTGACAAGTCGTCAGGGAAATTGTCAATCTTGAATGCCAAAGCAAATATGTTGCAAGAGGATAATGTTTATAATAATGGGTTTTCATTGTACCACAAACATCTGGTGTCTTGACCAAGCAGGAGTGTAGTAAATCATCAAAAAGGCGCAATCAACACTGTCAATGCATAACAACACAGTGCGTGACATAGTTCCAACCTTATGCGACTTGATACCAAAATGTTCAACTGAGTTCAAAAATTTAGTTCTCTCTAAAATTGTAAGTGTCATAATTAACACACAGCAAGCGAAGGTGTGCACTGTTTGTAGTCAATATATATATATATTTCCTGATAAAGTTTTTTTCTTTCACTATGTCAAGCCTCGCAAGAGTCAGGAAGTGAGTGTAATTGCATCACACCGTCAGATGCATCTCCAAAATGTTCGAGGCATACAATGTCAATGAGAATATGTACGTGTGAGTAGCATCTAATTCCATGTAATTAGCGCAGAACAAAAATAATTGTCAAATATGAGTGCGCTGGAACCATAATCTAGACGCAACATTAATTTGAGTTACCAATGTATGCCTGAGGACAACGGGACAAAGCATCTGCAAGTACGCTGTCGGTGCCTCGAATTGCATGTATGTTAAGCAAACCGTGGCCTACCCTGTGACCAGGAAATAAGATTTCACCAAAACCAATGTGAATTTTAGAAGGCTTGGCAGTTAAGTATCGTAAAGTATCAAGCAAAGAACTGAGACCCGAGAAAAGGTCTTCCCACGAGTTACTGAAAAGACTGATATCATCAAAACAAGTAATGATATCGGATCTGTGTGAGAACATTTTTCACATCATCCTAACATAGGTGGCGGGTGCATTCATCAATCCAAAGCACACAAATCGCCTTTGAAATAGACCCTTAGGAGTCGAGAATGTTGTGAAAGGCTTAGCTTTATTAGTCAAAAGAACCTGCCAGTATCGTTTGGTGAGATAAAACTTAGTAAAGAAGATAGCTTTTGACAGTTTAGACAATAGGTCTTCAAGTAATGGCATTGGCTGGGCGTCATAAAACTATAATGTTGTTAAGTTTCCTAACATCAATACATAGTCTAATGCTTTTATCTTTTTTCTTTTCTAATAATGACCATGGGATAAGCAAATGAAGAGTTTGATGGTTCTATGATACCTAGACGTACCATGTCTTCAAGTTCCTTCTTAACCTGATCTTAAAAGTGAAACGGTATGGGGTATGGTCGTACACGAAAAGGATTATCAACCGTAAGAATGACATCATGAGTGATCAATGATATGCGTCCTTGGTGCACCCATCCTGCTCCACAGGAAGTTTTGTCAAATATGTAACGTTCGGTGGTACTGTTGAGTTCTACCCAACAGCTTTAGTTAACATTACCACACCATTTTTTACAGGGAGAATTAAAGTGTGTTTGTTGCAAATCCAATTACTGACCTTATTTTAAGCCGTATCCATGGTGTCTAAGATTGCACACCTGATGAAATTATGGATTGGGAACGGCAACATATTTTGTCTGCAAATGCAGTCACAACCAGGTCTCAGGCACAGGCCCAGGAACACGCCCAGGAACATGATGATACTTTTGTGGTAGATCATACAGTTGATGACTTTCATACTAATATTAACAGGTGTCGTAGATTTTCGATAGGGGAATTAAGACATAGATTGGTCCCTTCTGAATAGAAATAGAACGGGTGATAGCTCAGTTAGAGGTAATGTAAAGAAAATAGATTTTCACGAGTGAGATGGTGGAAACTAATTAGAATCTGTCCCTGAAATCGAGAATTCTCTCTCTTTCAGCCTATCTCTACAACAGAAAGTATTTTAGTCAGACAGTCTATTAGAACATATATAGTAATATATATATATATATATATAGATATATATATATATATATATATATATATATATATATATATATATATATATATATATATATATATATATATATATACCACTCACATACATACACACACATAAGTGACGTGAAAAACTATAACAATGGAATATAGATATTTTGGAACGAGCTGACCGACACACTTGAATAAAGTTTATGTAAATTTTATTAACATAAAGAAAATTTTCCACAACTAATAAGTTTGCTTATCAAGCACATATAAATACACATAGGTTAATGAATTACTAAAAGAATAATAGACCCATAGGTGTAATACTTTCCCCCACTGTTTAGCCCACGATCCCATTAGAAGAAAAGTTATAGCCCCAAAGAGTCACAGATTTATACGCTATGGTCTAGGATTTTCCGTTATAGCTTAAGAACAGAGTTGATACATTAATCTATTTTTAAGATGAAAACAGCATTAGCAACAAACTTGCAAAATGAAATTTCAAAGTGGGTGCATGAATATAAAAAATGAAAGAATCACTCGTTCTGCTTTCTCCCTGTTCATTCAGCAGGGGCCCCTGACATACTTTCTTACCTACAAACGTGATGTTTTTCGCCTTCTGGCTCAAACTTCAGGACACTTCTCTACAGTGAATCTGTATTCTTTTGATAAAGAGAATCCCAGCTCTGCAGATACAGGTTTCTTCCAATGTTCCGGGGATCATTCACTTCACAACTATATTTTAAGATTACTGTTAATGTCCCTTGAATCAGTTCGGGTAAGAAATTTTAGACGGGCTCACAGTGTCAGAATCACGAGGTTTCCACTACTTAGGAAAATGACAGGTTGGTAACTTCTCTCAAATGTAAAATTCTTGGTCACACCACAATGAGTCCCAAAAAAAACCGTCGGAAATGTTACTGTTTGTAATTTATCTCGCTACAGAGGCTGAATGTACAATGAGATGGTTGGGAAGAATTATAACCTGGCTCGATAGGCCCAGTTATTGCATTTAGTATTAAAGTTCGTGAGATGAGTACTCTGTCTTTTTTCTGGATGCAAACTCAATGCCAGATAGGTTAGGTTGTAACTTGGAAACTCACTTATTTAAATTACAAAAATGTTTCTTCTAGGTTCTTTTCATATACTGAAACCGCTGGTAGATGTTGGGCTTTACCCAGAATACATTAGAGCAGAAGTAAAACGATCTCCAATCGACCAACTACATGATGCTTCTATTAACAGAGATCTTAGGAATCGAAAGCTAGATGGTTCTAGTTTTTCTGGCTGTACTGGATGAATTAAGTTAGAATTCTGGAGTATATATCTCTCCGAAATCAGAAGAAGGTTACGTCTATAACCCGACCCGACTCATTTGCCAGATGTTAGCACCTACGTCCAGATTTACATATTTCCTTGCTCATTCTACGAATGAAACGAATTCTACACACCCTTACCGAAACCAGACTTAACACCTACAGTAAATTTTCTCGATCTGATCAGACATCAGCAATAAAACTCACAGTGTGCGTTTTACACGTTCTGCTTCATATGGCCGTTGCCAGCGATCAATGTCTTTCATCTCAAATCTTTCACCGAGAATAATTAACTATAGGCGGACAGATCAGAGAAAAAATAGACGATAGTCTTACTTTTTATCCCTGTCGAGAACGAATTAACACGATTCGGTCTCATCAAAGAACTTAGCTTAAAAGCAATAAAATGCGTTGCTAAATTAGAAAGGAAAAGACAAAGGTATGAATGGGAGAGTTTATCTTAACATCCGTCACTGTCAAATTCTTATTCATGTCTGCTCCCAAAGTTTTCTTTCTCTGGAATGTCTTCCTTGTGCGCTTGAAAGAGGGTCGCCGCTTTTGACCTCGTTGAAAGATTTAGTGTGTGTGCAGTGGAAATTCCCTGCCACTATCGTCATCTTCGTCAATTTTGGCGATCGCCAGGAGATGTTTGGAGGTTGGCACTGGTCTTTCCAAGTATTTCTTTAACAGGTTTACATGGAAGACCTTCTCCTTTCCTTTAATAGAGATCTGGTAGTTAGCCTTTGAAATATTTTTAAGGACGGTAAATGGACCTTGCCATCCGATACGTAGTTTGTTGTTCCCGGTAGGGAGTAGCAACAAAACTTTCTCTCTTGCTTCCAATTCTCTTTCTTTCGCGACTTTCCTGTATCGGTTAGCGTGCTTTGCGCGTGCTCGCTTAAAGTTGGTCGTTGCTAGATCCCATCCTAGCTTTTACTGGCTGAGACAACTGTCTCATCAGCCTTCTGGTCTGTCAGCGACTGAAGTAAGGCTTCAAGCGGCCCCTTAATAGGTCTGCCGAATAAAAGAGTCGCTGGGGGAAATCCTGTGGAAGTATGTGGGGATTCTCTGTAGCCAAATAAAGCTGCAGGAATACAAAGATCCCATTGTTCAGGTTTCACTTGTCCCAGTTTACTTAACATCATGTTGAGGTTTCCGTTGACACGTTCTACTAACCCACTTCCGGCCGGATTATAAAGCTTTATGTAGATGTGCTGGTTCCTCAAGATCTTAACTATCTCATCCATTAACAGGTTTCGGTATGGAGATCCATTATCCGTCAACACTTGTTGAGGGAACAAACCGAGTAAAAATCTGCTCGAGGGTTTCTGCGACATGCTTGTCATCCGCGCATGTAAGCAGTATAGCTTCTGCCCATAAAGTGCATGTGTCAACTAAGGTCAGGATGAACCTGTTCCTTCTTTTAGTCCTTTCTAAGGGTCCTAAAATGTCGATCACTACCCGTTCAAATGGTGTTCCCATTATTGGCATTTCACCCAGAGAAACTGGGGGTGTCCGTTGCTTGGGTGGCACACGTTGACACTGGGCACAGGATTTCACATACCTGATAATATCAGTATTCATTCCTGGCCACCAATAATGAGTAGTTATCCGTTGGTTTGTGGCGTTCTGTCCCATGTGTCCGCTGAAGGGAAGAGAGTGCCCCATTTCTAGGATTTGGCTTCTGTACTGTTTCGGTACTAGGAGCTGATTGCAACCTTGGTCAGGCTTGCCCGTTCTGCGATAAAGTACGCCATCCTTAGACAAAATGTCCCCGTAGTGTCTAGGGTCCTTAGCCATGGGCAGTTTCCTAAAGCAGGGTGCCAAAGTAGGGTCCTTTTGTTGCGCCTCTTTAAGTTCCTTAGGTAACAGATTTGGCGCAGGCTCCCGTTCCTTCTTGGTTTGCCCTCTGGTAGTTCCTGCTGTCACAATTGGCTCTTCCGGTTTCCCAATAAACACATATCTACCGCCAAGTATGACTGGGTAGATTGGGTCATCCATAACAGCCGCTTTGATCACACCTCTGACAAAATCAGAGTGGATCTAAACAAATGCGATGGGAAGTGCTGTAGGAGCATCACTCTTAGAAACTCCACAAAGTTGGACGGTTTCTCATGTCTCTTGACCGGGTTTGACCAGGTGCCTGGCGACAATGCAATCATAAGAAAGCCCCGTGTCAAATAAACAAAACGTTGAAGAACCGTTCAAAATAACAGTACCTCTCGTTGGGGGTCTATCCCCCACAGGTTGAGAATCATTGACATTAATTTCACCTTGCGAGACTGTTAGCAAGCATCCGATGCGTTTAGGCTCGGTGTGCTCGCTCTGATTATATGTCCCGTGCTCAGGGGTTTTCACTTTGCCACCTTGTCCTTTCTGACCGCGCTGCCATGTAGGACGGTTGGGTTGATCAGACTGTTTGTTGTTGGTGGGGTACTTGTTTTTGTAGAACTTAGACTTTTCAGGACGGGGGTTTTGGGGTCCAGTTTCTCTATGGTTATTTTGATGAGAAGCATGAGAAGATTGTTCTAGATTATTCTTTCGAAAAGGCTCTTCTGTCGGTTTACGTTTTGTGGCCGGCAGTTCGGCCAGCGCATTATGATATCACTCAGACTTTTCCAAAATGTCTTCAAGCTTTTCTGCCCCCTGCTCATCTAGAAATCTCCGGGTGTCAGCAGACAAAGTGTTCTTTATCTGTTCGCATATAACGAATTCCTCAAGTCCTTCATAGGTAGAGGCGAACTGTGAAAGCTTGAGACACTTTGTCAGGTACCCCTTCAGACGAGAAGAGAACTGCTGAAAAGTTTCAAAATTCTCCTTCCTGCTGTTGCGAAACAGTTGCAAAAATTTTCGCGCATTCATTTCGAAGCGCTCAAATAAAGCTTTCTTCAACACGTCGTAGTTGTCTTGTTGGCTACTTTCCAGTTTTGCATACACATCGTAAGCAGTACTTTTTAAAACCTGGGAAAGCTTCATACACCAACGTGACCTCTCTAAACCGTACAGAGTTGCCATTTTCTCAAATTTTTCTAGCCACGTGTCAATCTTTTCATTAGGACAAGGGAAAGATTCTAGAGCAAAAGACATAGCTGCTAAATGAGGAGATTGAGTGTTAGATTGATCAGTTAAAGAAGAATGAGGAGAAGACTGTCCATTGCTGGAGGTAGAGGCAGCGCCACGACTTTGGACTTCTAGAGCTTTAAGAGCCAACTCATGCTGTCTCTCTTTCTCTCTTTCCTCCCGCTGCCGTTCCTTCTCTCTTTCCTCATGCTGCGCCCTGCGAGCTTCCATTTCTGCATCAATTTTCTTCTGCTCTAAAGCTTCGGCTGCTTTTTCCTTCTCCCTAGCTTCTGCTTCTTTCCTCCTAGCTTCATCTTCTTTCTTCTCCGCGTCATATCTGTCAAGTTCATCGTTGACAAACGCTTTCGCTTCTTCTCCCTGTAATCCCTCTTCTCTTGCTTCCTGTCGGAGCATCTGCCTCAGCTTTGCCCGCTCTGCCATTGTAAATAAGAGACTGAGACTTACTCGAGAAAGAAGGAAGAAAAGGGATACACTGGTTCCTTACCACTTACGAGAAAATACACAAAATATTATACTGGGATACCTCCTCCTATAATAGATATCTAACTATCGCTGCTATTAATGGCTGTAAAGACTCTAAAAGCAAGCGACTATGCCAAATAAATGGTAGTTAAGATTAATCACTAACAAAATAAGTTGCTACAGTGGAAACAAAACAATTATTGCAAGCATTTTGGAGAAAAAAAAAATTCCTTTAATTTTTAATTCCACTACAAGTTCACTCTTGAAGTCAGTTGGGGTAAGGGAGGCAATTAACAGGACGAAAAAAATAGTTCGAACGCACTCCTTAACTTAGTTCAAAACACCTTTGTTGCTGTCTAGATTTTGATGACATCAACTAGTTTAATATTTTTTGTGATGGTCTAAGAAAGAGAACTGTTTAGTTAAATTTGTGACAAGTGCATTTGTGGTTATCTTCCCTTGTCTTATTGATAGATGTTGACCTGTCTTAAATAGTTATCAGGTCTTAAGTCTTTTTTCATATCACCATATACGGAGCTCTTTGTCTCTTGTGTGGCGGAAACGCCCTGGTCTAGATTAGTTTCGCTCAGGTCGTTGCTCTCTGCTCATGCGCTAAGTTTTGGCGCAAAGACCGGGAGCCTTCCGGTTAATCAGTGTACCTTGGGGCTTCTAGAGTGGACGTGCCGGTCCGTAGATTCTCTCTGCCAAGTTTTGATAGGGATATGGAAGTTCTGTAAATGACTGATTAGTCATTCTTCCTTCCCTAAGTGATTCTTTATGCCAGGGATGGCAGTGTTGTGTTCTCCTAAAGTTTTAGGTTTCTATGAAAGGTAACACAGACATTTTTCTGATCTTTCGTTCGTTTAGATCACAAATGCTTGAAGGCGACTTCGTGAACGAAGCTCACAATAATATATATATATATATATATATATATATATATTATATATATATATATATATATATATATATATATATATATATATATATATATATATATATATATATATATATATATATATATATATATATATGTTGTAGAAGCCAGGACTAAGATGTCCAGAGAATTAACTATATGAAAATCCGCAATGCAGGCGGTAGGAACGGCAGAGATCTATTGTACACAGAAACATATATTTATGAACTAAGGTTACCTGATTATCGAGGCCCGCTACCTGCGGCCTGATTCTGTCGCCCCAAGAGGCCCGTTGTTACGGCCTATGTTTCTTCACCCGAAGAAGTACCTGGCGTGTGACGCCAGATGAAGTCTTGACTTTCATTATACAAGTTCATAGACTTTGTTGTTAAGCAACTGGAACCGCTCCTTATCGTGCGGCATATTTGTTAAAGGCCTGCCTGACGCGTTTAGTCAGGGGCCCTGAGCTACTTTAGGAAAGAACGTAGATTGTCAAGCCAGCTCTACTAGCATCTTACACATGAGCTATCCAAGATTGATGCTAGATATGAATGATCATTACCACACATGAAATGTCCATGATCCTTGTTCCATTGACTGTTTTCGTCTGTCAACGTACAACCAGTAATAAATGTTGAAGAAAGTCATCTGTATTACCTACATTTATGACTTCTACTTGTGGTGGAGTGAGATTGGTGTGCAGCTACATAAGAGCCTATACGACCTCGTGTGCACGATCTACTGATGTCTATATACACAGCTACATTCTCACCCACACCCTGTTACAAGCATTACACTCCTGGGAAGCTGTACATTGTTCACGTGTATGTTTTGTGATACCCTGTCAGCACCTCAGTATTTGGTGACCCAAATACACGACAACATTACACCGTCCAGGCACGACATGGCCTTACCCACATTTCTACAAGTAACAATCTGGTAGGCCAGATTTGTGGGTCTTTCAACATAACATTGTGGAGTGTCAGCTACGCAGCAAAAAGTATTAAGTAGGTCAAAGCCTTATACTGCTACATGGACCACAGCTGCTTGTGAAGTCAATTTACGCTGTACACCACTTTGACAATCATCAATGGGCATACATGTTTACGTTCAAGTCAACGTGTTTACGTGCAAGTCAAGTTATCTACGTTCAAGCTCAGGTTGTAAACATTACAAGCTATTGTTTACATACTAAGTCTACACATATCGACGTTGGATCTTCCGATCTCAACTGATGTCGAGAATGATTTAATGTAGCTACACTTTGGAGACTTCTACCTGTTGTCAAATTACTGTGACCTTCAACGGTGGATCGTCTGCCATTGTTGTTTACAGTTGTACTGCATTGAACTGCATCTTTGCGGTGGTTGAGGATTGTGCTTAAGATAAGTGGCCCGTTTATGTGTTAAACTGTGCCTTTATTTGTGATCAACTGAGCCTTCCTCTATACACATTCTTTGTATTTTGCATTTACATATTACATGCATTCTTTGTTTACATGTTTTTTGTTTTATGTTGATTAGTGTGTATATTTCAGCGGGTTTAAGGTTGGGCGATGTCTTTCAGTAGAATATCCCACTTGACCGAGGGTCTACTGTAAGCGTAAATTGCTTGCGACATTTGTTGCTATTTTTGTTTAGGTGTGACGAGGTGTCCTTTTCATCGTTGTTTATGGCATATTTTTTCTGTTCTTTAGTTTTGATTTCATTTGTTTGTATTTGTCTGCCTTCTCTTCCTTTCATTTATTTCTATACACCGTTTTGTTTATAACAGTGTTGTCATTTGTTTTGTCTTCTTCTTCGCAGTTATCATTGCAATTTTTTTTGGCAACATTTGATTTAGTTAAGCTTTATTTTTGATTTGACTTCTGCGAATGTTTTCGGGTGTCCAGACGCTTGTCTTTGTTTAATTAATGTTATATATCGTTGTTATATACAGTCTACATATATACTTGGTCATGCACTATCATTAATATGATGCACTTTAGATATAGATACCTCCTTTCAATAGTGCAAAAGATGACATAACGTTCTATCTTGATAGATTTGAACTTACATGCGTATCGCATAAGGTGGGTAAGGAACAATATGTCGGTCAACTGTTAGAAATACTTACAGGTGAACCATTAAGTACTATAATGGCAATAGATGAACCTGACAAGACTAACTATGAAGTTATCAGAGCAACATTGTTAAAAAGATATCAACTTAAAGAAGATGATTACCGTCTTCGTTTTAAGATTATGTTGCCAGAAACTGGGGTAGAGTTCTCAGACTTTATAACGAAGATACGTCTTACTTTCAATCGATGGATTGAATTGTCTAAAACTGAAAAGACATTTGAGGCACTTATGGACTTGTTACTTAGGGACAAAGTAATGTCATCAGTTAATGAGACCTTTCTTGCCTTTATACATGAACGTAAGCCTAAAAACATTAAAGGCATGGAACAATACTGTTGCCAGTATGTCACTGCGCACCCGCAACAGACGATTAGCAACTCTAAGGTTAAAGAAGGTTTGCCAGTGGCTTCTGCGACACCATACGGTGCTAAGTTTCTGGGTAAATTCCAAGGTAATCAACGCAACTTTGATAAGAAAAGTAAGCGTAATTTCGGACAGGATCAAGGTGATCCATCTCATAGGGATTCGGCTTCATTGAATTGGAGGCGATCTGACAGCCCTCATAATTTTGGCTCCAACAAATTTAGAAACTTTCGCAGGGGTAGCCACAATAGAAACTATACTAACTTTAATAATCCTTCTGGAAGACAGCAATATCAATCTAGTAGATATTCTCATCAAGATGTAAATCACAATCACAATTGTGAGAACTGCGATTCAAAACAAGATAATAATAGCAATAGGGCTAATAACAATAATTCCAGAGGAAATAATAATCGTGGTCGATCGCAACACAACAATAATAGATCATGCCATCATGCTAACTGTACTCAACAAGAGTCACAAATAGTTAGTAACAAATCGAATAATAATAAAGCTGATCGTAGTCAAATCACTTGTTCTGCATTTGATTTTGGGAGAGCAGCTCAATGCCCACAATGCACTACTTTGTTTGTACCTACTACCATATCTACCTTGAGTTGTGGCCATCCTCTTCCCGCTCTTCCTGCCGCAGCAGCGCATGACGGGAGAGGATCTTTTATCCTACATAGGAGTCTAGTAAATAATAATTCAGTCTCAGTACTCTTTGATTCTGGATGTACTACTATTGGGGTTAGACAATCTCTTATAGATCCTTCCTGTGCTACTGGAAAAGTGGTCAAATGTATGACATTTGGTGGCACAGTAGAAAAATATTCGACTGCTATCATACACATAGCTACTCCCTTCTTTACGGGAGATGTCCACGCGTGTCTGCTACCGGAGCCTATTGCGGATCTTATCGTCGGTTGTATACACGGGGTTAAGAAATGTACCCCGCAGCAAATTGTTGCCTGGGAAGAAGAAAATATGGAAATTGCTAATGCAGTTGTCACGAGAGCACAGGCTCAGAATATGCCTCCGTCTTCATCGACTGAGGGTGATGAAATACGTGATCAAGATGATCATTCTGTGATTTCACGTGACTCTTTCATGAAAGGTCAACAAGAAGACGCTTCTTTAAAAACATTCTTCCTTCTGGTTAAAAATGGTGATCCTAATCAGAACACAAATCGCAAATCTTGGATCACTATGAAGAATGGCGTACTAGTGCGTAGGGTACAACACTCAGACATGTCTATACATTCCCAAATTCTTGTTCCGAAAGACATGAGAGTTAGAATACTGCAACATGCTCACGACTCCCAATGCGCTGGTCATATGGGATTTTCACGTACTAAGTCGAGAGTTCTTGCGGCTTTCTTTTGGCCATTCGTAAACAGAGACATACGTTTTTACTGTCGCTCGTGTAAAGTATGTCAAGAAGTCAAGTCAAAGGATCCTCGCCATGCAGCGCCTATCCAGACTGCGGACATTCCTATCCGTCCGTTTCAGAAAATGGCGATAGATATCATTGGTCCTTTTAAAATCAAATCAGCCAGAGGACACCAATTTATTCTTACATGTGTTGACATGTGTACTCGATGACCAGATGCCATACCTCTAAAGAGCATTTCTACTGCCGATATTGCAGATGCTCTGTGGCTGATATTTTCACGGTTGGGATTCCCTAGGGAAATCTTGTCAGACCATGGCACCCAAATTATATCTGACACAATGTCACAGGTAATGTCTACTCTTAATATTAAGAGGTCACTGAGTAGTATTTATCATCCTATGTCTAATGGGTTAGTTGAACGTCTCAATAGAACCCTCAAAAACTTACTTGGGAAGATTACTAAGGATCATCCTCAGGATTGGGACAGAGTTTTACCCGCTGCTCTCTTCGCATACAGAGAGGTTCCTAATGAACATACCGGGTTTTCTCCCTTTGAGCTCGTCTTTGGCGCGCGTCCGCGCGGTCCAATGTCCTTGCTCCACGATCTTATAGCTGCCGATGATATCAGTGATGACACACAGTCTTCGTACGAATATGTCATTGCACTCAGGCAGAAAATCATAGAAGCTTGCAAATTAGCAACTTCTGCTTCTGAATTTGCGAAGGAAAAGGCAAGGCAATTCGCAAATAAAAATAGATGCCTACGTCAACTTTGTCCTGGAGACAAAGCATTCGTATTACTTCCTTCCAGGGAAAATAGACTTCTCATTGGTTGGAAAGGTCCTTTTATGATTGTCTCTAAAATCTCTGATGTCGACTATGTTGTCGATACAGACGGCAAGCATAAAACTTTTCACACAAATATGCTTACGGAATTTTATGAACGTCCAGAGTACTTACATCCGATCTTTCAAGCGACGGACGACACTTCAGTCCCCTGTGGTCATTACTCATCTCTGTCGGTCATATAGGATGAGGAATGTACTTTCTCTGACGTTAATCTTCCTCTTCCTATGATTCCACTTCACTCTACGGAATCATGGAAAAATGTCGCAATTTCACCCAAATTGACTACTGATGAACAGCTACAAATCTCTTCCATGTTACAAACATTTCAGGATGTTCTCACGGACATTCCTGGACACACTACAGTCATTGAACATGACATTGTACTTACTGACCATACTCCTATCAGGGTCAGACCGTACCCTATTCCTCTTCATTTCCAAACACAAGTCGAGAAAGAATTGGATGAAATGATACGGTTAGGTATAATTGAGCCATCCAATTTGGCATACTCGTCATCTATGGTTATTGTTCGAAAAAGAGACAATAACATACGCCTTTGCGTAGATTACCGTAAACTAAATCGAGTAACAAAGTTCGATGCTGAACCTATGCCTCTGTTGGATGAGCTACTTACTAGACTTTCTAACTCTCGTTTCTTCACAAAACTCGACTTGTCTAAAGGTTACTGTGAAGTCCCGTTAACTGAACGTGCCAAACCTTTCACTGCTTTCCCTACACCTAGGGAGCTGTTCCAATGGAACTTCATGCCTTTTGGACTTATGAATGCCCCAGCTACATTCGTACGCATGATGCGTCGGATTCTGTCATAACGTTCCGATGTTATTGCATACTTGGACGATATTTGTCTTTTCAGCGATTCTTGGGAAGATCGTTATTCGGGATTATATGAACTGTTGTCTACTCTACGGGAACATAATTTGACAGCTAAACCCTCTAAAGGCTATGTTGGGTTTAGTGAGATTTCTTTTCTTGGTCATCGTGTTGGTCATGGTCTCTTGAAGACAGAAGACCACAACACTTTTAAGATACTGAACATCACTATTCCTAAGACTAAGAAACAGATCCGTAGTCTCTTAGGCCTAATACAGTTCTACGGAAGATTCATTCCGAATCTTTCCTCTATTACGGCACCTCTCTCAACCCTATTGAAGAAAGGGTCTCCTAATATGGTGCGCTGGTCCCAAGAATGCCAATCCTCACTGGATCAGATTAAGTCATTATTCTCATCTCCTCCTATATTAAGACTACCTACAGCCGATAAGACGTTTGTCCTTCGTAGTGACGCCTCTTCAACAGGGATCGGGGCGGCACTGATGCAGGAGTATTCACAAACTCTCCATCCTGTAATGTATGTCTCGAGGAAACTGAATGCGGCAGAAAGGAATTATTCTGTTCTAGACCGAGAATTGCTAGCTATGGTCTGGGCAATTCTTAAATTGCAAAGATTCCTTCTCGGCGCGCATTTCGTAGTAGAAACCGACCAAAAAGCTCTCACAGCTATGCAGAGTAAGGATTTGAAGAGTTCGAGATCCACTCGATATGCTATTGCTCTTCAACCTTTTCATTTCACGGTACGAGCTATCCGTGGTTCGGATAATGTGATGGCAGACATATTGTCCCGATGCCCACAGGAATCTACTTAATTCTCTTGTATAGATCTACTAATACATATCTAGAGTGACGACTGTCCTTACAATATCATGTCTCTAGAACATTTGTTCTCACTCTATTTGAATTCATTGTTTTGAATTAATTGGTTTCTTTCTCTGTTACCATCTTTGGTATAACAGAGGAAGGTTGGGTTCTCGCAATATAAAGGTCAAAAAATTAATTCGGCCACATTTAGAATTTAGACATGTATTAAGTGACTATGGTACATTATAACATTCTAAGAATTGTGCCATTTGTATTGTTCTCAGCAAACCAGTGTGATGTTACGGAGTGCTTTAGAGAATCATGCTGACGCTTTTGACATCCTTACTGAACATTTGGAGGCTGCTTATTAGTGATCCCGGATCAGTTCAAAGACTTATTCTTCGGATGTCAGCTATTTTAGTTAAGATTGCATATGCGTATTATCATAACTATATTAGCAAACTTATAAATGTTGTTATGTTCAACAATTATATATCAATGATTTATTGCATTATACTCCAAGAGATTGCTATGTTAAATTGATTTCTCGATTTATGTTGTCATTCAGCATTGCGTTACATAGTGAAATTTCATTCCTGTTGACATGTATGTAATTTTTGATAGCATTGCCAGCACCTATGGGTTTGTTGGTGGCACCTCCTCGGGCAGATTTTGTTAGGAGAATATATTTTCTCTTGTCTTGTGAGACATCTATTGTTCTCACCAGACGCTATTGTGCGTCGATTGGGTCAGACATTATTGTGTAATATATATGTTGATCCTTTCATCGGTGCATTATTCATGTGCTTTGAGCTTGTTTAATCTTGCTCATTGATGTGTTTTCAAAAAAAAGTTTCATTTTTTTCCCCGAGGGGTGTGGTACTGTTGCTGTCTAGATTTTGATGACATCAACTAGTTTAATATTTTTTGTGATGGTCTAAGAAAGAGAACTGTTTAGTTAAATTTGTGACAAGTGGATTTGTGGTTATCTTCCCTTGTCTTATTGATAGATATTGACTTGTCTTAAATAGTTATCAGGTCTTAAGTCTTGATCCATATCACCATATACGGAGCTCTTTGTCTCTCGTGTGGCGGAAACGCCCTGGTCTAGATCAGTTTCGCTCAGGTCGTTGCTCTCTGCTCATGCGCTAAGTTTTGGCGCAAAGACCGGGAGCCTTCCGGTTAATCAGTGTACCTTGGGGCTTCTAGAGCGGACGTGCCGGTCCGTAGATTCTCTCTGCCAAGTTTTGATAGGGATATGGAAGTTCTGTGAATGACTGATTAGTCATTCTTCCTTCCCTAAGTGATTCTTTATGCCAGGGATGGCAGTGTTGTGTTCTTTTAGTGTTTTAGGATTCTATGAAAGGTAACACAGACATTTTTCTGATCTTTCGTTCGTTTAGATCACAAATGCTTGAAGGCGACTTCGTGAGTGAAGCTCACAATGATATATATTATATAGTACCTCAGGATGGGGCATGTTGTAGAAGCCAGGACTAAGATGTCCAGAGAATTAACTATATGAAAATCCGCAATGCAGGCGGTAGGAACGGCAGAGATCTATTGTACACAGAAACATATATTTATGAACTAAGGTTACCTGATTATCGAGGCCCGCTACCTGCGGCCTGATTCTGTCGCCCCAAGAGGCCCGTTGTTACGGCCGATGTTTCTTCACCCGAAGAAGTACCTGGCGTGTGACGCCAGATGAAGTCTTGACTTTCATTATACAAGTTCATAGACTTTGTTGTTAAGCAACTGGAACCGCTCCCTATCGTGCGGCATATTTGTTAAAGGCCTGCCTGACGCGTTTAGTCAGGGGCCCTGAGCTACTTTAGGAAAGAACGTAGATTGTCAAGCCAGCTCTACTAGCATCTTACACATGAGCTATCCAAGATTTATGATGCTAGATATGAATGATCATTACCACACATGAAATGTCCATGATCCTTGTTCCATTGACTGCTTTCGTCTGTCAACGTACAACCAGTAATAAATGTTGAAGAAAGTCATCTGCATTACCTACATTTATGACTTATACTTGTGGTGGAGTGAGATTGGTGTGCAGCTACATAAGAGCCTATAGGACCTCGTGTGCACGATCTACTGATGTCTATATACACACCTACATTCTCACCCACACCATGTTACAAGCATTACACTCCTGGGAAGCTGTACATTGTTTACGTGTATGTTTTGTGATACCCTGTCAGCGCCTCAGTATTTGGTGACCCAAATACACGACAACATTACACCGTCCAGGCACGACCTGACCTTACCCACAATTCTACAAGTAACAACCTTCTGCTTCACAACCCTGTGATTGTTTCACAATCACAAATTCTACCAGCGGTTTAGTATTACAAAATCAACATATAACATAACTTCCGACAAAATCAACCTGTAAATCAAAGTGTATAATACTCAATAATGCTGTGGAAAAAAATTTACCTTTAGTGTGGTCAGCGAGCCCATAAAGAGATCGTTAGTCTAGGGGATAATATTTTTATAGATACTAAAACTCACGAGACATCACACTCTTACTCTATTTCAGAATAAAGAAAATAAATCCTTCAGACGAGCTGATATTTGCTTCACATTCTAAGTTCAAAATCCCGTTAGGCGAGAAATTTTCTGTCTTACTTTCTCTGGATTTAAGTTCAATTCCCGGAAAACGAGACCCCATTTGTCGTAGATTTTCGATAGGGGAATTAAGACATAGATTGGTCCCTTCTGAATAGAAATAGAACAGGTGATAGCTCAGTGAGAGGTAATGTAAAGAAAATAGATTTTCACGAGTGAGATGGAAACTAATTAGAATCTGTCCCTGAAATCGAGAATTCTCTCTCTTTCAGCCTATCTCTACAACAGAAAGTATTTTAGTCAGACAGTCTATTAGAACATATATTGTAATCTACATATATACCACTCACATACACACACACGTAAGTGACGACAGTTAGACGCACAGACGTAAAAAACTTTAACAATGGAATATAGATATTTTGGAACGAGCTGACCGACACACTTGAATAAAGTTTATGTAAATTTTATTAACATAAAGAAAATTTTCCACAACAAATAAGTTTGCTTATCGAGCACATATAAATACACATAGGTTAATGAATTACTACAAGAATAATAGACCCATAGGTGTAATCCTTTCCCCCTCTGTTTAGCCCACGATCCCGTTAGAAGAAAAGTTATAGCCCCAAAGAGTCACATATTTATACGCTATGGTCTAGGATTTCCCTCTATAGTTTAAGAACAGAGTTGATACATTAATCTATTTTTAAGAGGAAAACAGCATTAGCAACAAACTTGCAAAATGAAATTTCAAAGTGGGTGCATGAATATAAAAAATGAAAGAATCACTCGTTCTGCTTTCTCTCTGTTCATTCAGCAGGAGCCCCTGACATACTTTCTTACCTACAAACGTGACGTTTTTCGCCTTCTGGCTCAAAAGTCAGGACACTTCTCTACAGTGAATCTGTATTCTTTTGATAAAGAGAATCCCAGCTCTGCAGATACAGGTTTCTTCCAATGTTCCGGGGATCATTCACTTCACAACTATATTTTAAGATTACTGTTAATGTCACTTGAATCAGTTCGGGTAAGAAATTTTAGACGGGCTCACAGTGTCAGAATCACGAGGTTTCCACTACTTAGGAAAAATGACAGGTTGGTAACTTCTCTCAAATGTAAAATTCTTGGTCACACCACAATTAGTAAAAAAAAAAAACCGTCGAAAATGTTACTGTTTGTAATTTCTCTCGCCACAGGGGCTGAATGTACAATGAGATGGTTGGGAAGAATTATAACCTAGCTCGATAGGCCCAGTTATTGCATTTAGTATTAAAGTTCGTGAGATGAGTACTCTATCTTTTTTCTGGATGCAAACACAATGCCAGATAGGTTAGGTTGTAACTTGGAAACTCACTTATTTAAATTACAAAAATGTTTCTTCTAGGTTCTTCTCATATACTGAAACCTGGTAGATGTTGGGCCTTACCCAGAATACATTAGAGTAGAAGTAAAACGATCTCCAATCGACCAACTACATGATGCTTCTATTAATAGAGATCTTAGGAATCGAAAGCTAGATGGTTCTAGTCTTTCTGGCTGTACTGGATGAATTAAGTTAGAATTCTGGAGTATATATCTCTCCGAAATCAGGAGAAGGTTACGTCTATAACCCGACCCGACTCATTTGCCAGATGTTAGCACCTACGTCCAGATTTACATATTTCCTTGCTCATTCTACGAATGAAACGAATTCTACACACCCTTACCGAAACCAGACTTAACACCTACAGTAAATTTTCTCGATCTGATCAGACATCAGCAATAAAACTCACAGTGTGCGTTTTACACGTTCTGCTTCATATGGCCGTTGCCAGCGATCAATGTCTTTCATCTCAAATCTTTCACCGAGAATAATTAACTATAGGCGGACAGATCAGAGAAAAAAAATAGACGATAGTCTTACTTTTTATCCCTGTCGAGAACGAATTAACACGATTCGGTCTCATCAAAGAACTTAGCTTAACAGCAATAAAATGCGTTGCTATATTAGAAAGGAAAAGACAAAGGTATGAATGGGAGAGTTTATCTTAACAATCGAGCGTATGCGAAAAGAATGGTAAAAGAGCGAAAGAAACAAGATACAAGTGCAGAATAAAGAATAAATATCTCAAATTTCTATTTTTAACAGTCGTAGACTGGGTGATGCGCCAGACAACAGAGGGCAGTCCAAGAGGAATAAGATGGACAACATTTTCTACATTGGAAGATCTGGAATATGCAGATGACATTGCACTACTAGCACATTCACATCAACACATCCAGGAAAAAACGGAAAGACTTAATAAGTTTAGCCAGCAGGTGGGCTTGAATATCAATTTAAAGAAGTCTGAGGTCATGACGCTCAATGTGAGCAACCCTGAGCCCATATCAGTAAGGAATCAGCAATTGGTACAGACAGATACCTTCACATACCTAGGAAGCATAGTAACACCAGACGGCGGGGCAGGCAGAGACATCAGTGTCAGAATGAATAAGGCAAGAACAGCCTTCTTTAGCTTAAACAACATCTGGAAGTCCTCCCAATACAGTACAAGCACAAAATTAAGATTATATCAGAGCTGTGTGCTTTCTGTGCTTCTCTATGGTGCGGAATGCTGGCGAGTTACAGAGAAGGCAATGTCGAAATTGTCCTCTTTTCACACAACATGCCTAAGAAAAATTTACCGAATCTTTTGGCCAAATACCATCACTAACCAAGATCTGCTTACTCGTAGCAAGCAAGAGGACATGCACACCATCATAGCTGGCAGACGCTGGAGCTGGGTTGGTCATGTCCTCAGAAGAGACCCCGATGCGATCACAAGAACAGCTATGCTTTGGACCCCGGAAGGAAAACGAAAGAGAGGCCGACCAAAAACAACCTGGCGGAGGACTGTGGAGGTTGAGATGCAAAGAATGAACCAGACTTGGGGCACTGTACGAAGGATGGTCACCGACCGAGCAAAGTGGAATCAATTTGTTGTTGCCCTACAAGACGCCACTAGGCGTGATGGCCACTGACTGCTTTGACGGTCGGCGGCTAAGGATCAAAGAAGAAGAAGAATCTCAAATTTATTAATCATAATATCTCTGTCACAACAGGGAATCCTTTGTTCAACTACAAAGAAATGATGATTCTTTGAAGAAATTTTTTTCAATTGGTCAAACCTGATGTGAACTTAAACGAAGCTCCTCGTCAGTGGTATATAATCAATAATGATATTTTGATTAGAATGTTTAAGGATTCTTTTTCTTCTTCGATTAGGAAGCTAGTAATAGATCCTAAAGATCTTAGGACTTGCATTTTACGACATGCACATGATTCTCATTCTGCAGGCCGTATGGGCTATTCTAGAACCAGGTCTAGAGTGCTATCTTCATTTTTCTGGCCTGAAGTGTCGAAAGATGTCTCTATCTACTGTCTCTCCTGTGTGACATGCCAGGATGTTAAGGCAAATGGAGCCTGTCATATGGCACCGATACAGGCTACAGATATCCCTGTACGCCCCTTTGAAAAGATGGCCGTTGACATCATCGGTCCACTCTCAATTATTTCTGTTATGTCCGCCAGAGGACACAGGTTTGTCATCACGTGCATAGACATGTACACGCCCTGGCCAGAGGCTACACCTCTCAAAAATATCTCCACATCATATGTGGCAGATGCTCTATTGCTGATTTTCTCTAGATTAGGCTTTCCTAAGAAACTCCCTGCCGACAGAGGTACTCAATTTCTTTCTGATGCCATGGCTGAAGTTATGAAACATCTTCATATTAATAGGTCATTGAGTTTCGTCTATCACGCCATGTCTAATGGGATGGTAGAGCGGTTCAATCGTACTCTAAAACAACTTTTAAGGAAGGTTACATTCAATTTTCCACAAGACTGGGACAGGGTTTTACGCGCGATTCTCTTTGCGTACATTGAGAAGCATTATCAAAATCAAAAGAAGAACAAGCAGTGACATGATTTAATGTATAATTATTATTTTGAGGTGCCATAGCTGTATCCGTAGTCTGGGCCAAGTGAGCATGGTAGTTGGAACGTTCAACGCTACCAGAGCGGAATGAACGATTATCTCTCTGACTACTATTATTATTACTTCTGTTTCTGTTGTTCTGAGATTGGTTAAATCTTCTAAGACGAGCATATTGGTTAGTGTTTCCATCATAACACAAATTTCCTCTATTCTTGAAAGAATTGTCATTCCTTCTCCGTCCTCCATTTGATTTATACTGATTCTGTTGTGGTCCGTTAAAGTGTTTGAAATCTTCTCTGGTTGGAAGAGAATGATGTCCATAAGATCCAGAGTAGTTTTCGTTACCTCGACCAAAATTTATGTCGGCACTCTGAATCTTGGGTATTTGTTATTCCATGAGGAAGCGGAGGATATTGGTAACGCTTCTTTAGTGTTTAAATTACTTACAACCGTGCCAGGGTGAGCGGTTATAAATTGATGGCCCAATTCCTCAAGTACCATCTAATTAGCAGGTTTGCGCTCATTTAAATATGATAAAAATTGTTGGCTAATGGACGAGAATACTTTATCCCTAAGTATCAAATACATGAGAGCCTCATATGAGTGATCAATCTTTGACAGCTCGATTCATCTTTTAAAAGTTAATTTGATGGCAGCTATAAATTCAGAGAAGTCCTTACTCATTTCATGTATCATAGTTTTGAAATGCATTCTGTAATCGTTTTCATATAATTGGTATTTCTTTAGCTATAATGATCTAGCAGCTTCATAGTTATTCTTTTTCTGTCCACCCATTGTACAAACAGAAGTCAAAGCATATCATGTCAGGATTTCCATTAATCTACTGCACCATTCAGATTTATCAATCTTGTGACCCTCACAAACCGTCTCAAAACGGTTGAGAAACAAGAAATGTCATTAACATTAGGTTTAAAAGAAGGTAATTTAATTGACCCAGAATAATGTTTATTTGAGGAACCTTGAACCTCAGAATTATTCTGTTTGTTACTGTTTTGTAACTTCCTCCATACGTAGAGCTAACATCTTCTCTTCGTGTTGTAGCTGAGCTAAACATAATTTTTCTTGGCTAGCTAATTCTTCAGCTTTTTGTTTCTCCGCCATTTCATCCTGCCTTTTTTTCTCTTCTATTTCAAGTAATTTAAGTTTTTCTTGGCTGGCTAATTCACCACCTCTTTTTTCTCTCCTTCGGCCTCTGCTTTTGCATATTCATGAAGAGCAAAATCTTTTAAAGTGTCACCTTCCAGACCAAAGCCCTTGCCTTGTTTGACAAAATAATCCAAAGTAGCTATTTTGACTAGTTGTATGTGACTTAATTAGTCAATGTAATTTCAAAAAAATTATTGGTTCATTTTCAACAGTACCAATGCCCTTTTGTTACTAATAATAATGGCAATAGAAAATGCACCAGGACAGCAAAAAAAATATTAACAATATGGAGTTGTACGAAGCACTACCACAGTAGGACATTAGCAGTAAGCAATCTAAAAGAATACTAATGCCAAACTAAAGAGGATAAAATGTTATGCAAGTATAACAAACTCACTGCTACAGTAAGACAAGGCAGGATGGAAAAAACACAGTGTATAAACATTATATTTGTATAGAAATAAATGATAGCCGGAAAAGACTAACAAAGACAAACAAGACTGCTGAAAACTAAAGCAAAAATACTATGAAACGACGATAACAGTAGATAAATAACAAAACAGCACCGCTAAACAGACAGGTATTACAGAAAACACACAGTGGACAAAAATCACACGGCGCGTAGAAGCCAGATTCCACTGAGGGGAATCTATAAATAAAACCTAAAGACACAACCTGTGTGAGCCCATATTGCTAGAAGATGTACCTATAGCACAGGTTAACCAGCCCAACCTCCCGCTACGATATACAAGGAACATTAAAACATAGAGATAGCATAAAAGAAAGAGCTCAGAACAACATGCAGTGACCACAAAAAATGTAATGCCGATTAGCTTGATCCACAGATGATGAGTTCTCCAAACAGCATCAATTGGAAAGGCATCGAAAGCTGCATGTACAAAGTACAGGTCGAGCGAAATCAGTGGCCAACGTTCAACATTGTTCAACAGTAGAAGCAACGTATTTTTTAACTGTGCCGCTGTAATCTTGAGTGAGGACTGTATACTGGAAGTACGCTTGAAAACTTGGAGTGATAACCGTTGCAAGCAACGCTCGTATCAGAACGTAGTATCAGCGACTTGTGTATCTTAAGGGACATCTAATGTAAACTTCTTTGGCTGCAGATTGATTAACTTGAATAAATACAGGTCGTATTTGAACAGTCATATGTTTCTCTTCGAACTTGTACCGGACAGCTTCCCCGGGCATGCATGGTGAGCTATGCGCCGTAACAAAAATGTACGGAGCTCCAACGGCGCTCGATATTGTGTTCAAAAGTGAAGAGTTGACAAAAGTTCAAACTTGAATAAATGATGGTCTTTAAAAAAAACATTTCCCATTAGCTGGTCGCCAATAATGTGTTCTGGTGGTGTTTCAGCTTTTAAGGACTTAGAGACTGATGTTGTAGATTAGTAACAGCAATCATGCTGATACCGCGAATGTCTTTGTCTGGTATTCTAGACAGACTTAAGTCCAAACGATACACCATAACACTTGAACATAATACTTGAAAGTCTCCATTGAATAACATAGCCACTGTCAAAATACTTGAAAGTCTCCATTGAATAACATAGCCACTGTCAAAATACTTGAAAGTCTCCATTGAATAACATAGCCACTGTCAAAATACTTGAAAGTCTCCATTGAATAACATAGCCACTGTCAAAATACTTGAAAGTCTCCATTGAATAACATAGCCACTGTCAAAATACTTGAAAGTCTCCATTGAATAACATAGCCCCTGTAAAAATACTTGAAAGTCTCCATTGAATAACATAGCCACTGTCAAAATACTTGAAAGTCTCCATTGAATAACATAGCCACTGTCAAAATACTTGAAAGTCTCCATTGAATAACATAGCCACTGTCAAAATACTTGAAAGTCTCCAGTGAATAACATAGCCGCTGTAAAAATACTTGAAAGTCTCCATTGAATAACATAGCCACTGTCAAAATACTTGAAAGTCTCCACTACTTTGGAGCATATGTAGAAAAACGTCCTCTCATATCGACGAACACTAGAGAAAGGCCAAGAAAAGTAACTTTTGACCTTTAACAACATACGATGCTTACGTCGCATAGTTACAATTACGTTTTATTATTAATAAAGGCTACGCCGTTCACTAAGCGTGCGTAATCATGCTAAATTTTCAATACATACAGCCGCATCTCCGAAAATAATAGGCATACGCCTGTGTGCAAAGGCATCACGCAACAGCTCTATAATGTTGTATTTATCTAGTAAAAATTCTTACATTTTAGTTTTGGTTCATGTTGTTTTATTGTTAAGGAAAATGATATTGTCTGTACCGGAAAGCATTTAATGTTGCCTGGAGGATTATTCTAGTCAATCCGTATTTATCTTGGCGGAAATCTACCACCACTTATTCGCATCCTTATTTATTTATCTTTTTATATGTTAGCTTTTGTTTTTTGTAATAATGTGTTTTATTAACTTGTGTATTTCTGATGGGACCTTAATGCCTGTGAGATTTTCTACACCCATTTTACATCTCTCTCTCTCTCTCTTTCTCTCTCCCCCCCCCTCTCTCTCTCTCTCTCTCACTACACCCGATGCCCATATAAAGCCTGTCTCTGCATGCAAGGCTGGCTGCAGTATATTTTCAGTATTTCATGTTTATTCCCTAAGTGATATACACTCCTCTACAAATTACTTCTCCACCATCTAATGTTTTCTTATTAAGTCGCAGCCGTCGTGTTGCCCGTGGACATGTAACCGTCCCCTCAGATTTGGGGTTATTTCTGCCTGTGTTTATTTCTGCGTGATATGACATGACGAGGTACGGTCTCTTCCATTCTGACCATTCTTACATTTGTTGTAGATTATACGCGATGAGATAGATAATGGTCAAAGAGATGTAACCAGTCTAATAGAGCATAATAATAACTGAATAGTCGGGCATGAAGAGAAAGGGGGTTTTGAATAATTAAGTGAAATGCCATGACTAATCACATAGTATACGTTCTGGATGATTCCATTAGCTGTCTATAAATAGGGGCAAACCACATGTCTCTTTCTCTTTTGCGCCATGTAACTTATCGAGACAGTAGCACAGAAGTGCTCATCTACGTTTTCAACTTATGGTAGAAGTCGTGTCTGTGAT
Organism: Oreohelix idahoensis; assembly: GCA_024509875.1. Classification (NCBI taxonomy): domain Eukaryota; kingdom Metazoa; phylum Mollusca; class Gastropoda; order Stylommatophora; family Oreohelicidae; genus Oreohelix; species Oreohelix idahoensis. Next base: position 1,235,896 of record JAMPIV010001854.1, on the reverse strand, counting down.
TTGCAAGAGCTTCAAACCCAAGAGGTCGAGAAGCCTATCAGTCAGGAAAGGGAAGATAGCAGAAGACATATTCGTGGTTTCCAACCAAAGAATCCCTACTGTCATTGAGGAACCTGTTAAAAGTCTTGGCAGGGTGTACGATGCCTCATTAAAAGACTCGAAGGCAGTGCAACAGACAATAGAAATGGCAGACAGAGGGCTACAGATCATAGACCAAAGCAGACTCTTGGGAAAGTTCAAACTGTGGTGCCTCCAGTTCATGTTGATACCGAAGTTGCTGTGGCCGCTGCTTATATATGAAATAAGCACAAGTGCAGTCGAAGCTATAGAGCAGAAGGTCAACAGGTTCATGAGATGGTGGCTGGGGGTGCCACAGGGTCTGTCAGATGTGGCACTGTGCTGCAAAAGGTCAAAACTTCTGCTTCCTTTCAAGTCAGTTGTTGAAGAGTACAGGGTTGGAAAGGCGGGGCTTGCGGTGATGCTACGCGAGTCAGCTGATGACGTGGTTAAGTCCATTCAGCCTACACTGAAAACGGGAAGGAAGTGGAGAGTGGAAGAAGCTGTTGATGCTGCCCAAGAGTCACTCAGGCTGAGGGAGGTAATCGGATGCACACAGACGAATAGACGGGGATTTGGTCATGGAGACATCCGCTGGTGGTCCAGGGCATCAAGCAGGGAGCGCAGAGACATGGTTGTTCATGAGATACGAGAGGCTGAGAATGATAAGAGGTTGCAAAAAGCAGTGCAGCAGGTCCAACAAGGCCAATGGACTACATGGGAAGGAGCCCTGCAGAGGTCCTTGACATGGAATGATATATGGCATATGGCACCTCTTAGGCTCAGCTTCGTGGTTAGATCAATGTATGACCTGCTGCCGTCGGCCACCAACCTTGTGAAATGGGGAAAGTCGGATGGTGAGCAGTGCCCCCTGTGCCAGGGGAGGCAGACACTCGAACACGTGCTCTCAGCGTGTAGGGTGTCATTAGGGCAAGGGCGATACACCTGGCGCCATAACAAGGTGCTAAATGAGCTTGCTGCGACAGTGGATCTAGCAGGGATGAGGGCGAACAGCAAACCCAGGCCGAGCACCGCAAATACATACTTTCTGAGGGCAGGAAAGTCAGCGCACCCCAAACCGAGTAAACCAGGTAGCAGTTTACCATCTCTTCTTGATTGTGCAAACGACTGGGAGATGGCGGTAGACCTACCTGGACGAGGGGCATATCCAGAGAGTATCAGAAAATCGCGGAGACGGCCGGATATAGTGCTTCATTCTTCTTCAACGCTTCAGGTCATACTGATTGAACTGACCGTGCCGTTTGGGTCCAGATTGGACGAGCAACATTCGTTCAAAGCGGCCAGATATAGTGATCTGGCCGCGGATCTGAGACACGAGGGGTTCACTACAGGGGTCATGGCTGTTGAAGTGGGCGCGGGAGGGCTTGTGGCTGCATCAATGTGTGATCTATTGAAACTGTTGGGGTTGAAGGGACAGGCGGGAGCAAGGGCACTGAAGAGGCTTAGTGAAACTGCCGAAAAGGCATCAGGCTGGCTGTGGAACAACCGCAATGGGCAATGGAAATCGTGACAATAAACGCTGCGGTACAGAAAACACCAGGAATTTTTCTAAGTCCACAAAACGCTGAGTTTTGTGGTGTACTAGTGAGCGGGCTGTGACTGAGGGGCAACAGGCGATGTATATTATAGGAGGTGTCAGTGTCAGAATTTCAGTGGCTAGGCTCGGCGGCTTCGCAAAGGTGTCTCGGTGTGTGCGACGGAACGAACGGAATGATTTGTCTTCTCTTTGTTGCTTTCACAATTGCCTCCACGGCTGGCGGAGTTGTGGATTAAAGTTGCTACCATGGGTGAAATGGGTTCATTTTCGATACAAGACAACAGGAGGCTGAGACGCTTGGGAGTCATGACCCAAGTGGGCCCGCCCCCCTTAGAGTGTAAAGGAGTATACTGGGCCGAAACACTTGTCTGATGGGGGACTTTTTCTGATGATCAGATTGCCTCCTGTTGTATCGCTCTGTAAAGAGTTTCCTATCATCATCAATGAGGGAACATGATGTTTGATGCAACCGAACATCGCTGTGTGATCAGAATGTGATCAACAAATTCAGAAAAGGAGTCGGGTATGGAAAGTGTTGGAACAAAAATGTGTAGCCACGCGGAGAAGTGTAGTTAGATCGTGAGCAGACGAGGCCACGAGCTATGAGCCAGAGACATGTGATAACGAGTAGTTATTAGTATTAAAGTGAGAGACAGTAACACTGAGGGAAATTAACGCAACCTGGAGATTAGCCATAACCTGAAATAGCTGCATAGTTCAAAAAGTAAAGATGTCCAGAATACACTAAAATACTGAACAGCTTGCAGATATAATGAAGAAGCTTCCATGACAAAGAAGATCATTGTAATGTATGAGAATATCATTATCAGCAGGATGAGATATGCCCTGCAGAAGTCTATGTTAACATTTCTTCATTTGAACTCCGTGTATATATGTTCAATAAACGTTCGTAAACAGCGTACGCCTTGGAGTCAGTACATTGTAACAAAATAATCTCGAGCGTCACATTTTCCTATGCCATCCTATAATTCATTCTTTTTTCCCATCTCGGACAATATTTTGTATTTTCGATTCATTGGTTACATTCCCTTCCTTCAATTCTTGTCATGTTGGGATTTCATCGACCATCCTTACTGATTACGGTAATCCATGATTTTCGTTTAAACGCATATTGACACCTGGATCTATGTAGTGAAATGTTGTTTACGTATTAGTCGTAACACATTTCCGACCAGACAGTGCATGGGAGCGCCCGATTAATAAGTTAACAACCTTGAGATGGTCACTGTCGACTGTCTTATCACTGATAATATTTTCTGTCAGGCCAGGTTGTTGCTTGATAGCGTTTGCTAGACCAAGTAAATTACATAATCATTTCCGGGCAGACTTGTTGTAGGCAATGAGTACGATAAGGTATCCATCTTGAAAGAGATTATATGTGATGGATCTACGAAATCGTGATTGTTATTGTTGATCAGAATCGACGTTATTGCACTCCAGGCAAACCAATAGATGCTCAGTATCCCACAACAAATGTCGAAAGGTATGAATGCTAATTGTTCCTGTTGCGCACTGGTTGTATAAACGCCGGATGCGTGCTCTCCTACGTCTATCCCTGCTGGTTGATGCCAAATTTCAGCAGTCTTAGCCTTGATGATTCATTGATTGCAGTGTCACTCTGTAACAGGCGATCATGAAATGGGTGTTCTTGAAGCTAGTCTGTCAGCTCTTTCATTGTCGCATACCCCTGTATGACCAAGACAGTAAATCCATATCAGTTCTTGAAGATTCGATACTTCTATGGAGGTTTTCCATTCATGTCGAAGCCATCCATTTTGGACCTTTCGAAACATGGATTGTGAGTCTGATACAATAACTGCCTTCTTTAATAAAGTCTCAGACAGCCATCTTAAGGCAGCAGTAACTGCATCTACCTCCATTCTCATGCTGGAGGTTGTTATCATGTAAGCCCCGCTATATTCAGTGACGGTTCTGCCCTTTAATCTAGAAGAGAATCCCCACCCTGATTTATTATCATGGATTGCAGACCCATCAATGTACGCAATGGCACCATCATTCCCGGCTTATCATTTATAAGCTAATCAATTTGCAGCTGTGCTCTCCCGTTGGCCCAAGTTCTGCACTCTCTACTAAAGCTGATGATGACTTGCTGGTAGCTCATCCAGCTCTCATCTGACTTACTCCACTCCTTTGAATATATTTTCAACTTTTGTCACCTGTCTAATAGTCGCCATCCGTGACATCCCTCTTTATTCTTGATCCTTTGATGTCACCTATGTTCTCATGCAGGGGATGCCTTTTGTCTGTGATTACTCGCATATACGCTTTTACCTGGGCCATCGCATATCTGGATCTAATTGACAGCAATCCAGGCATGTACCTCATCATCACAATGGGGGTATCTCGCGTACAGCCCAAGACTATACGCATCCCATCATTTTGAATGCGTTCCAGTTCGTTCACATTGTGATATTGACAGCTTGAGTATTCCCGGGTCAAACTCGATTACAGACAAGACCAGCTGAAGATACAGGAGAAACAATAGTCTATGCTACAGGTGCGCTGCAGCCATTGTGTTTATGGCTGCCAGACCTCTCTTGCACTTCTGTATGATGTAATCAATATGATGCTTATACGATAGACCGCGATCGAATGTTAGTCCAAAGTATTTCTACTTCTACTGCTTTTCAATTTTCTGTCAAATGAGAGTAATGTCTGGAAGATCTGCTTTCAATAGGTAGTTATTCAAGGAGTATCCTTGAAAGCACACAGGATTTGTTGGGGTTGACCTTGGAGCCGGTTTCGTCGCACCATTTAGAAACTGCCTGAAATGTCTCATGTATGCTTTTAAACATTTCATGTATATCTGAGCCAGTCCTGTAAATGAGCAAGTCATCGGCAAAAGTTATTGTTCGTCCCAAACCTATTGGTTGGATTGCAGTTATTTTTGCTGTATAGATGTTAAGCAGCACAGGTGATAATGGTATAATTTGCCTTAGACATTCTGCAATGGGATGATCCGATAGTATGAAGTCGTGAGTGTAAACATGATCGATAATAAACAGAAGACGAAATATCTTATAGAGGAAGTGACTTGACAAAATCACATTTTGTGTGTCATACAAGAATTTTCCATGAGAGGGTAGAGGGAAGATACCCCTATCAGTGTACGCAAATTAAATATCATTGGTTTGGCATTTGAGATGTTAAAATACAATATTTCTGATTGGAGCCCTGTTACATATTAGCAATGTGGATGCGTGGGTAGAATGCTTGTTTATAATCTGACGCCTTTTGAGTATACGGCACTGATAACTTCAACTCCTCAAGACGACAGTCAGAATAGCCAGAATAAGGAAAAAGATCAGGATTTCACTTTAATGGACTGGACAATGTGTTTGAGCATCTTGTGGACTTACTCTCAAGAAAACTCTACCTTTTTTAAAATGGAAAGCCCAGAATCCTAAAAACCTTAACACTAAGTCATAGTGCGATTCTATTTGCAAAGTAATACCCCAGACCACGTGTAAGAGGCGCCTTAACCAAGTTGCCGAACCTATTTCGCTGAGCCAGAAGTCTGTATATTGCCCAAGTATTTTGGGTGAGTTGTACATTTTGTAATTCTATATTTCGCATTATTGACATGTGAAAATTGCTAGTGGATGTCAAAGTCATAAGAGGCCGGCAACCTCAGCATATAGAATGCTGGTTTCATGAACCACAACTGCAAGAGCTGGTGACTGCTTTATGCGGGTTTCTCATCGAGAACCAAAAGCAGAGGTAGTCCCAAGTTCCATATGTAACAGGGAGTGGATGACGACAGAATTAATGTTCATAATTATTATATTCATCTTTTAAATCAGTGCTTTTATATATATATATATATATATATATATATATATATATATATATATATATATATATATATATATATATATATATATATATATATATATGTATATATATATATATATATTTATTTATTTATTTATTTATTTATTTATTTATTTATATTAACAACGGGCTGATCACCCGTTTGCCAGTCAGTTCGATTACGGAAACAACGGCAGATGGGTTGATTTGCCATTGCTCTAAAGACGCCACTAGGCGTGATGGGAAACAATGGCAAAGAAAACCTATCTGCTGTTGTCCTAAGACGCCACTAGGCGTAATGGCCACTGACTGCTTTGACGGTCGGTGGCTAAGGACGGAAGAAGAAGAAGATATATATATATATATATATATATATATATATAGATATATATATATATATATATATATATATATATATATATATGTGTGTGTGTGTGTGTATAGACTGACAGATAGACAGATAGACAGATAGACAGATAGACAGATAGATAGATAGATAGATAGATAGATAGATAGATAGATAGATAGATAGATAGATAGATAGATAGATAGATAGATAGATAGATAGATAGATAGATAGATAGATAGATAGATAGATAGATAGATAGATAGATAGATAATGTAAACATGTTTGATATAAATGCAATGGATGTTTTCCGCTCACTGGGATTAACATTAATGCTCAGAGAAGGTAAAGTTCTGAGGCAGATGGGGTGGTGGAATTAAAAGGGGACATACCTGATTTTTGTATCAGGAAATCCAATACTCAGGAAGGTATTTGTTTCTCTCTTATTTCATGATACTAGTCGGTTGTACCAATTGGTGGTACTAGTCTGTGGAATAAGTGGTATAAGTGGCCTCCAGTCAAAGCTAGACACCACCATCAGACGGGTCTTAACAGACGCTGGACCATCTTCTCAATTATTCCATAATAATACGAGGGACGTGTTACGGCTACCAGACTTCTCCAGTGACGAAAAGAACCAGTCCATAACCTGCAAAGAACAAGCATCGCCTGGAGCAGAAGCCAACCGACATCTTACTGGCAGCTAAGTACACTGTTACCGGGGTTTTTCACTCTATAGATTGTCTCTGAAAATGGTGTTGTCATGGCTCTTGGGCTTACTGTCTATGGCCGACGTATTTTTGGATATGGTTTTGCGAATGTGATGTGGACCGTTTAACTCTGGCATATGGTGGTAATAGTTAAGTTCGGTAACATTGGTTAATGGGTCAAAACAGTATGACTAAACTGGCGATAAACAGATGCTGGACTCGTAGGGTACATTGTGACGATACAGTTTATTGAAGACGAAACGTAGACGATTATTATTATTTCATGGCAGACAAAGTACATCATTAAATAATCACTGATATGGCCGTTGAGTGACAGTACTGGCCGTTACGACGTCAAGGTTAACGGCTTGGTAGAATACATGGTTCTGTCGAATTGACCATGTTCATCTTCTAAACGTAGACATATATATTAATTTAAACGTCAATCCGCTCCTGACGTTAGATGGACACACTAGCAGCTTGACACATCTGGTCAAGCTGAAACTCTGCCGTAACACTACAGGAGATCAAGTATCGGAGGCGAGATACTTAAAGCGAGCCGTTTCTGGCTAAATATTTATAATGAAACGATTCTTGGTAAAGCTCTTCAAGAATGACTTCTTCATCTTTCAGATAATTATAATATTTTCATCCGCGTGTCTTCCCTAGACTTAGGACAAGCACGCAAAAAATTCACGTCTATACAAGACGAAAAATATCGGGATCTGCCTCCAGTATATTTGCTGGATAGCAACAAATCGCCGCGACAAACCGTTTAAGCATGGTGCATGGTGGTACGCAAATAATCAAACATGCAATTAACTTAGATGCACTCAAATGTGCGTCTATACTAGACTCACGTGTGAGGATCTCAAACATTTAACTACCCCGCGAAAATAACTTAACATACACATTCTGGGCTGCCAAGTGAACTATTTTTCCTTAAGAACATTTTTTTTTTCTAATACCATATCCAGATCATCACCCATGATGACATGTTAAAGAAAATTCCTAATTCACCCCACCATTATTTATTTAACTAAAACTGCTTATTAAATTTGTTATCTGTAAATGTGCAAAGTTATAGTTGATTCTTTCATTTTGAGTGAACTGCCCCCGTATGTCTCAGACATTATAAATACCTATACCAGAGCTATTAAAGTAATATTTTACTGAGGTAAATCAGTTGGAGGCTCATAAAAACGAGCAAACTTCTTACTCCGCATAGAAGATCAGGGAAGATAGAAAGTTTACACAGCCTGGATCACAAAGGTGATAATATGTAATCGCTTCCAATGGCCCATCTCAGTATCTATAATACAGTTAATCTGTCTGGGGAGACAATATCGGCGAAAGGTATTAGACAAGAAATAAATTCACCGATGTGCTTGTGAGTTTTATTAAATGCAATTGGAAGTATTACTGCCATATTTGAAAGTGGTCTTAAGTTTTCATTTTACTTGTTTTCTTAAATTCCTATGAGGCTGCCTAGAATTGAAGCACCATTCTTCAGTTCACATCTCTGGCAAGCGAAATCTTGAGATAAAGGTAGATAACTTTGTAGACCCTCAGTAGATACTCTGAACTTTGGCCACTGTTGGACCATCACTGCAGAGCAATGGGAGTAAATCCCGTGACATACATCAAGACTAGATGACTCGTTCATACATGTGTGTCACGTGTAATCTTCATCATCAATGTCTCTCATCCCCCTAGGACAAGAACCTGACACTACAGATCACCGACTATTATATCTTGTTGACGGACTATTATATCTTGTAGACACACTATTATATCTTGTAGATGGACTACAATATCCTGTAGATGGACTATTATATCGTGTAGACGGGCTATTTTATCTTGTTGACGGACTATTAAATCATCTTGACAGACTATCAGGTCTTGTAGACGGACAATTATATCTTGTTGACTATCAGGTCTTGTAAACGGACAGTTATATCTTGTTGACAGACTATCAGGTCTTGTAAACAGATAATTATATCTTGTTGACAAACTATCAGGTCTTGTAAACGGACAATTATATCTTGTTGCATGACTATCAGGTCTTGTAAAAGGATAATTATATCTTGTTGACAGACTATCAGATCGTGTTGACTGACTATCAGGTCTTGCAGATGGACAATCGTGATTTGTAGAAATCTCTTCAACTGGATGCAAAAAGAGAAAATTAGGTTATTACATGCTTAAAGCAAATGAAAATAACAAATACATAAAAAAAATATTTAAAACACAGGCTTTAAATGCACTAAAATGCCACTAATAATTTTTCAAGGAGTTTATAGCTTGCAGTCAAAAAGTGTAACATCAAATTCACATAGAGCGTTTCAATATTTCTCTCAAGAGAAACAATCTTGTTGGAAAGAATACACCTAGATTATTTGCAGTTATCGCTCATTTCACTGATGATACAATACCCAAAAACAAATTTAATATTAATTTTAATTTTATTAATTTTATTATTTTTACGACTGATTATTGTATTGTCATGGGGAATACACAACTATGCCAAGTTTCAGAGCTATTGCTCATCTGGAAGTGATTGAAAAATCGATTGCAAGATTTGAAGGTGACAAGAGAGTGACATACGTTGCAAGTTAAAGAAAAGCCTGTAAAAAGCAATGTAATAAGAGAGCGAACCGCCCCCCCCCCTCCCCCTTTCCCGGTCTAAAAAATGATATAATCTGAATTTATGAACCAAAATTACGAAATTAAATAAATATAAATTCACTTATCACAACCTTGCTCCATCCCTTTTTTCTTTCCTTTTCTTAATGAATTGAGATATTTTTTTTAACACACACAAAGAATTAGACTTTGTCCATGAATCGGTTTACTTCTGTGAACAAATGTTTGAGAAAGCTCGTGGTTAGTATTCAAATGGTAAAAATATTATAGAAAAATTATACACACCCCATTTTCTAACTGTGGCAGGGGCTTCACTTCAACCTCTGGAAAGTTGGCCACATACTAAGCTACTTGCTTACGTGATCTGTAGTGTCTGGTTCTTGGTCTTGACGTGATGATAATGATTACACTAGATACACATGTATGAACGAGCTAGCTAGTCTTGATGTACTGACCCCAAGGCGTACTCTGTTTACTAACGTTTGTTGAACATATCTACATGGAGTTCGACGAAGAAATGTTAACATATATTTCTACAGGGCATATCTCTTCATGCTGATTACGATACTCTCATACATCACAGTGTTCTTGTTGGTCATGGAAGCTTCTTCGTTATATCTGCTAGCTCTTCTGGCTTCCATTTTATTCTGGACACCACTACTTTTTGAACTAAGCAGCTATTTCAGGTTATGGCTAATTAGACTGGTCATCTCCAGGTTGCGTTAATTTTGTCTGAATGTTGCTGTCTCTCATTTCAGTACTAATAACTGTTCTCGATATTACCTGTCTCTAGCCCACAGCACGAGGCCTCGTCTGCCCACGACCTATCTGTACTTTAGCGCGTGGCTACACATTTCTCTGCTCTGACAGTTTACATGAATTCTTATCTGAAACTGTTGATCACACTCTGATCATACAAGGATGTTGGTTGCATCGAACCTCTCTTTCCATCAGTGACTAGTAAGTCTTGCAAACCGCAGACACTTCTACCATAAGTCGATAATGTCATGTAAATGCGCCCCTCTGTGCTCCCATCACAATGAATTACATGGCGCAAAAGAGAAAGAGGCTTGTGGTTTGCCGTTATTTACAGACAGCTCATGGAATCAACCGGAGCTTATACCACGTGATTGCTCACGGCTCCTACCTTAATTATGCAACCCCTTTTCTCTTCATGTCCGACTATTCAGTAATTATTTTACTCTATTAAAACTGGTTACCTCTCTTTGACCATTTCCTATATCTTCGCGTATAATCTATCACATTATTAAATCACATCACGGGTTAAATAGAATATTTTCCTACATTAATTTTCTGTTAAAATTGTTCATCCGGCAATCTTTTTTTTATTTTATTATAAGACGTTTAAACAGGTTTTTGTTTTCATTTTAATCATTTTACAACATAATCTTCTTATATCTTTCGTTTTTATTATGACACATACAACATTTTGGTTTTTCAACTGCCTCTTTCTGGCTTGAAACTGCTTCTCCTTCTCGTAGTGCCCGTTGATCTTGTGCCCCTGACACAACCATAACACAACTCATGTCCATCAAGCGCCAATGACAAAACCATAGCCCAGCTCATACCCATCAGGCACCATTGACACAATCATAACCCAGTTCATGTCGATCAGGCACCATTAACACAACCATAGCCCAACACTTGTCCATCAAGCGCCACTGAACCAATCATAACCCAACTCATGTCCATCAGACGCCCCTGACACTACCATAACCCAACCAATGGAATTGTTCCTCATTATCATGAGTTTATAATAAAATCGCCATGCCTGTATAGCAGCTATAATATCTGACGTTATTGTCAGTGCATTCAACAGTAACATTTTTATGTCTCGTGTTCATGCCCAACACGCCTATAGCAAATATCCTGTCCCCTCCGTGTGACAGTGGGCGTGGCCCGGTCAGTGTTGACATCTTAATCAAGGAGGAGACGCCGAAATGGATCGGTAGAGTTGCTGATTCATCAGACGAGAAAACTGTCAAGGCAAAGGACGAACAAGATGATGATGATGAGGAAGATGATGAGGAAATGTCTCAAGGTAATCCATGGTCCAGAAATTACATTCTAATGTGGGTCATGTGTGGATGTCTCAAGGTAATCCATGGTCCAGAAATCACATTCTAATGGGTCATGTGGATGTCTCACCTCACTTTTCTGTGTCTGAAATTACACGCCTCACATTTCTGTGTGTAACGTTTCACACCTCACTTTTCTGTGTCTGATATTACACGCCTCACATTTCTGTGTGTAACGTTTCACACATCTAACTTTTCTGTGTCTAGCATTCCATATCTCATCTTTCTGTGTCTAACATTACACGCCTCACATTTCTGTGTCTAACGTTTCACACCTCACTTTGATCCTTAGCCGCCGACCGTCAAAGCAGTCAGTGGCCATCGCGCCTAGTGGCGTCTTGTAGGGCAACAACAAATTGATTCCACTTTGCTCGGTCGGCGGCCATCCTTCGTACAGTGCCCCAACTCTGGTTCATTCTTTGCATCTCAGCCTCCACAGTCCTCCGCCAAGTTGTTTTTGGTCGACCTCTCTTTCGTTTTCCTTCAGGAGTCCATAGCATAGCTGTTTTTGTGATGGCATCGGGATCTCTTCTGAGGACATGGCCAACCCAGCTCCAGCGTCTGCCAACTATGATGGTGTGCATGTCCTCTTGCTTGCTCCGAGTAAGCAGATATTGGTTGGTGATGGTATTCGGCCAAAAGATTCGGAGAATTTTTCTTAGGCATGTTGTGTGAAAAGAGGACAATTTCGACATTTCCTTCTCTGTAACTCTCCAGCATTCCGCACCATAGAGAAGCACAGAAAGCACACCGCTCTGATATAATCTTAATTTTGTGCTTGTACTGTATTGAGAGGACTTCCAGATGTTGTTTAGGCTAAAAAAAGGCTGCTCTTGCCTTATTCATTCTGATGTTGATGTCTTTGCCTGCCCCGCCGTCTGGTGTTACTATGCATCCTAGGTATGTGAAGGTGTCTGTCTGTACCAGTTTTCTGTGTCTACCATCACATATCTCACTTTTCTGTGTCTAACATTACACGCCACACTTTTCTGTGTCTAACATTACACACTTCACTTTTCTTGTCTAACATTACACACTTCACTTTTCTGTGTCTAATATTACACACCACACTTTTCTGTGTCTAATATTACACACCACACTTTTCTGTGTCTAATATTACACACCACACTTTTCTGTGTCTAATATTACACACCTCACTTTTCTGTATCTAACATTGCACACCTCACTATTCTGTGTATAATATTACACACCACACTTTTCTGTGTCTAACATTACACACTTCACTTTTCTGTGTCTAATATTACATACCTCACTTTTCTGTGTCTACACACCTCACTTTTCTGTGTCTAACATTACACACCTCACTTTGCTGTGTCTAATATTACACACCTCACTTTTGTGTCTTACATTACACACCTTACTTTACTTTGTCTAATATTACATACCTCACTTTTATGTGTCTAATATTACACACCTAACTTTTCTGTGTCTAACTAATATAACACGCCTCGCTTTTGTGTCTTACATTACACAACTCACTTGTATGTGTCTCATATTACACATCTCACTTTTCTGTGTCTAATATTACACACCTCACCTATCTGTGTCTAACATTACACACCTGACATTTCTGTGTCTAATATTACACATCTCACTTTTCTGTGTCTACACACCTCACTTTTCTGTGTCTAACATTACATACCTCACTTTTCTGTGTCTAATATTACACGCCTCACTTTTCTGTTTTTAATATTAAACACCTCACTTTTCTGTGCGTAACATTACACACCTCACTTTTCTGTGTTTAAATTACACATCTCACTTTTCTGTGTCTAATATTACACACCTCAATTTTCTATGTCTAATATTACACACCTCGTTTTCCTCTGTCTAACATAACACACCTCACTTTTCTGTATTTAATATTACACGTCTCACACTTATGTGTTTAACATTATACATCTCACTTTTCTAGGTCTAATATTACACACCTCTTTTTTCTGTGGTTAATATTATACACCTCAAATTTCTGTGTCTAATATAACACACCTCATTTTTCTGTGTCTAACATTACACACCTCACTTTTCTGTGTCTAATATTACACGCCTCACTTTTCTGTGTCTAACATTACACGCCTTACTTTTTTGTCTTACATTATACGCCTCACTTTTGTGTCTAACATTACACACCTCACTTATCTGTGTCTAATATTACACGCCTCATTTTTGTGTCTTACATTACACGCCTCATTTTTGTGTCTTACATTACACACCTCACTTTTGTGTCTTACATTACACACCTCACTTTTGTGTCTAACATTACACACTTCACTTTTCTGTATCTAATATTACACACCTCACTTATCTGTGTCTAATATTACACGCCTCATTTTTGTGTCTTACATTTCACACCTCATTTTTGTGTCTTACATTACACGCATCACTTTCGTGTCTTACATTATACGCCTCACTTTTGTGTCTAACATTACACGCCTCCCTTTTCTATGTCTAACATTACATGACTCGCGTTTGTGTCTGTGGCGATATTTGTGTACGTCCTTCTACATTCTTCGTTCTCTCCTGCATTACCGATTTATTTATTTTTTCACTCATCGTCCTATTATTTGGCATATTTTATGCACCTACATTTTTACCTAGTCACCCCCAGACTTGTTTACGCTTCACCATTCGAATCGTAGTATTACAATGCTAATTAGACAGATCAGCGGATAATACTTGTATCGCTTAAAGCGTCTAGCCACCTTTGATGCAGACAGTAAACGTGAAGAGGAATAGCGGCTTGACGTAATTCATTTTCGAGGCCAGCGACAAACAGGCAAGTGACCACTTGGGTTTGCGGTCTGTCTGTCTGAGAAATCCGTCTGGGAGATGTACGCAAACAAAGGTGATAATATGTAATCGCTTCCAATGGCCCATCTCTGTATCTATAATACAGTTAATCTGTCTGGGGAGACAATATGGGCGAAAGGTATTAGACATGAAATAAATTCACCGATGTGCTTGTGAGTTTGCATAAATGCAATCGGAAGTATTACTGCCATATTTGAAAGCGGTCTTAAGTTTTCATTTTAAAATTGATATTTTAAAACACGCGGGGGATATAAGTGGTTTAACAACCCGACCCACATAGTTATAAAGAGACAGGATTGGTCTAAATCGAGAGCCTGAAATAAACTGCAGTTTTCATTGGTAGTTTTCCTAGGCAGTGGTCTATGGTTCGATTCGCAGATGAGGTGGGATTTTTTTAGGCCACAAACAGCTCCTGGGTCGACCCAGCCCCAAATGGGTACCAGAGCAACTCTGGGGAGGTTAAGGCGGCCGGCGTGATGCTGACGACATCACCCCTAGTGTGTCGACGGTCAAGAAAATTATGGGCCTAACACCATATTCCCAATATGCCTCAATGGGCGTGTAACGGGATCCTTTACCTTTTTTTTCATTGGCAAGTTTGTCTAAAATACCACATGGGACTTGGACTGAGAATTGGAAATATAATCTTGTGAATTTGGAGACATAGATCAAAGTGCATTTTCAACAAACGTGAAGTTACAGCTCCCAGTAGCCAGAGAGAAGGATCGGACAAAGAAATTAAAAATTAAAACGTGACAGATCAAAGTATTATGGCGTCTTTTGTGACGAAATCAGTCGCATACTTTTTTACTTTCATTCACTCCGGCAGTATTACTTCATCTCTTCATTTTCCTCACTCATCGTCCTATTATTCGTCATATTTTATGCCCTACATTTTGCCTCGCCGCTCCCAGACTTGTTTACTTTTCACCAGGTGAACTGTAACAATACCAGGTTGATTACACCGGTCAGCGGGTGATAAGTTTATCTCTTGAGTCGCCTAGCCGCTTTTGTTAGAGACACTCTTTATTGACACAATATGGTCGCGTACGAGTGATGAATAGAAAACCACACTGTGTGTCTGAGAGATCCCTCTGGTGGAAGCACGTAAACACAGGCGATAATGAGATAATAGCTTCCGCCGGGCCATGCCTGTTTAATCATTACAAGTAACCAGTCTGGGGAGACAATATTGAAAGGTAGCATCTGGACATGAAATAAGTTCACAGAATCGTTTGTGAGTTGGCGGAAGTATTACAGCATTATTATAAAGAGGTCACGCGATGGAATTGTAAAATGTGATATTTTAAAACACGCGGGGGAGGTTAAATTAAACACCCTTACCCATGTAGTTCAGAGCTTTCGATTAGATTTTTAAGAAGCCGGAATAGACTGAATTCATTGGAAAATTCGTCGGAAGTACAATCTGGGATTTGAACTTAGAATGAGAGATATCATCTAGTGAAATCAGAGTCACAAATCAGACTGCATAGCAGCGTCAAATTAGCAACTCCCAGAAGCCAGAGAGAGAAGGATCGGACACAAATTATAAGTGACAGATAGAAAGTATTTGGGAAACTTTGAAACGTAAAAGTAAACCCGCTTTTATAAATACAAAGACTCGAAACTTAAGGGATCAGGACAGTATATGGGCAACTCTGAAACTTAAAAGTAAACCCGTATTTTAAATACGAAGTCTGAATACCTAAGGAATCAGATTCACCCGTCATAAGAGGAATTAGAAAATTTCCCAGGCCAAGTAATTCGCAGAACACCCGTCATAAGAGGATTACTAACATTTTCCAGACCAAGTGATTCGCAGAACACCCGCCATAAGAGGATTACTATAAATTTCCAGGCCACGTGATTCGAAGCATCTAATAAAGTGCTACGTCCACTCTAAACTGTGCGAGATTTTGCTCCCAAATTTTGGAATCGTGGTACTAAGCTATCAAACGGATCGTGGTACGACGCTATCAGACCGATCGAGGAACGAAGCTATCAGACTGTGGAGTGTCATAATCACAAAAGAATTGACGAAAACCAAGGCTGCAGGACTCACTCATACCAGCTAAATGCTTGTAAAAAAGGCACCAGCAAACGGACATTAAAATTAAATTTTAAATTAAATCCTTAACCCAAGTCTCAATGACGAGAAATTTTATTTAACTCTAAAAGTCGCCATCATTTCATCGTTATTTTAACCTGTTAAACTAATTGATTATTAAATTTGTTACATGTTATTTTAAACATAACACTGATTGTTTATTCGGTTATTATAATTATGAGAGCAAACGTATGAGCAAGACTCTTTAATATATCTACATTTAGACATATACAGTATTTACATTTACAGAGCTAATTCTTATAAGAGGGAATTTCGCTGGATTTGCACCAGCTGGGGGCTTGAACGCGCTATAACCATTGCTTAATTCTTCACAAAAGGCGACGGACCGATATAAATTAACAATTGCCCTGCAAAAGCAGCATTGTTCTTGACTTCGGAAATATCTTGTGAAAACTACCTTGAGATAGAAGCGTATTTACCCTTCTATCTACAACTCTGCCAAGAGTAATATTGTGCGAAGGTAGACACCTTTGACGACCCATTTAGATACTCTTGCATGTTGGGCACTGGTGGACCACTACTGCAAAGCAGGAGAAGGCAATCCGTGACATCTTTATAATTTAAAAGAGAACCCGCAATTTTAAATACAAAGACTGGAAACTTAAGGAATCAGAAAACATAAGTCATGAGAGGGATTTTGAAACTACCCCAGACCGAGTGTTCGAAGCATCAAATCAAAGTTGCTGTGTCCATTCTATTGTGCCAGAAGATTGTATATCCCATTTGGGTTCGTGGTACGAGACTACATTACTGTTTGTGATACGAAGTTACACTTACAAGATATCCGTCTGAGGTTAGAGTCTTCGCCACAATCTTGTGATTCAATAGCTGGGGTCGCCACCAACTACTTACAGTGGACATGTTGTGAAGACACCCATCTTGACATTAGGAGTCATCTAGTTCATCTAGACGCCTCTAGAGAAGAGCCCTCATAACAAAAGACCTGACAACGACCCATTGCAGTACTCAGCCAGTTAAGTTTTTTGTTGTAGGCGCAAGCAACGGACAATAACCAACTGTCCCCAATCAAGTCTCAGTGAAGACAATTTTTAAAACCTTCTAAAGTCACTTTCATCCATATTTATTTAACTTTGTTAAAGACTAATTGATTATTAAATTTTTATATGTTATTATACAAATTCATAGTTGATTCAGTTCTTAAAGATAAGAGAGCGCATGTATGATCTAAAATCTGTAATATATATATACATATAATTACAGCCATAGGGCCAAAAATACTTATAACAGGAATTTCGCTGGATTAAACCAGCTGGGGGCTCGAACAAGCCACACCGTTGCTTAAAACTTCACAAAAGGTGCCGGATCAGATATAAGTTAATAGTGCTCAGCATTGTTCTGGACTTCTGAATTATCTTGTGAAAATTCCCTTGAGATAGAAGCATCGTTATCCTTCTATCTACAACTCTGCCAAGAGTAATTTTGTGCGAAGATAGACACCTTTGAAGACCCATATTAGATACTCTTGAGTTTTGACCACTGGTGGACCACTACTGCAAAGCAAAGGGGAGGCAAATCCCGTGACAGTATCTTACATTACACGCCTCACTTTTGTGTCTTACATTACACGACTAGCTTTTGTGTCTTACATTACACGCCTCACTTTTCTGTCTCCCATTACACGCCTCACTTTTCCGTGTCTACGATTACACGCCTCACTTTTTCTGTCTACCATTACAGGCCTCACTTTTCCGTGTCTACGATTACACGCCTCACTTGTGTGTGTCTACGGCTCACTTTTCTGTGTCTACGCCTCACTTGTGTGTGTCTACGGCTCACTTGTGTGTGTTTACCATTAGAAACACATGCTGTTAACTACCCCAGTAACTTCCACTTTCTGTCCGCCAGCAGTTCGTTACAGTGAGCCTCACGACTTGACAAAGGCGCAGCTAGACATGATGAAGGCGCTCCATCTGACCAAAATGGAGGGTATCTGTAAAAGTGTTCAGCCCAGGAAACTTGTTCACTACCTCAAGAAATCCGGGTATTTCAGCTACAACTATCACTACCAAGGACGCGCCACGATGGACAACCTCATCCTTAAACAAGGCAACAAAAAACCCGCCGAAAGACTTCTAAACTTTCTGTCTAATCCCTGATGCATGGCGTAAAGTCCGGTCCTGATTACACAGAATGCACGCATATCTTACATACCGGTATCTCAATAGTACATTGAGCTCATACACACGGTTTACAATACAACATTTAGCTCATTTACACATGCCTTAAAATACAACATTTAGCTCATAAACACATGTCGTAAAATACATTTAGCTCATACATACAGACCTCCAAAAAAACAAAATTTAGCTCATGCACACAGACCTTCAAACACAGATAGGATTCCACACATAAAGTTCAAGAGTACAGCCAGAGATCATAGCATATAATGATCTTCTGATTGATACACAAGTTAAAATTATCTGTCCAGCTAAAGCTGATCTTCCTAATTATAGCATTATGCCCTCTCACACACAGGTTAGGTAAATACAGCTGCTGTTTATCTCTCACACACAGGTAAGATAATACACCTGCTGTATCTCTCTCTCTCACACAGGTTAGGTAAATACAGCTGCTGTCTCTCTCCCTCACACACAGGTAAGATAATACACCTGTTGTATCTCTCTCTCTCACACACACACACAGGTTAGGTAATACAGTCGCTGTCTCTCTCTCCCTCACACAGGTAAGATAATACACCTGATGTCTCTCTCTCACACAGATTAGGTAATACTGCTGCTGTCTCTCTTCCTCACACACAGGTAAGATAATACACCTGCTGTCTCTCTCTCTCTCACACACAGGTTAGGTAATACAGTCGCTGTCTCTCTCTCACAGGTAAGATAATACACCTGCTGTCTCTCTCTCTCACAGGTTAGGTAGATACAGCTGCTGTCTCTCTCCCTCACACACAGGTAAGATAATACACCTGCTGTATCTCTCTCACACACACACAGGTGAGGTAATTCAGTCGCTGTCTCTCTCTCCCTCACACAGGTAAGATAATACACCTGATGTCTCTCTCTCACACAGGTTAGGTAATACAGCTGCTGTCTCTCTTCCTCACACACAGGTAAGATAATACACCTGCTGTCTCTCTCTCTCTCACACACACAGGTTAGGTAATACAGTCACTGTCTCTCTCTCTCTCTCTCACAGGTAAGATAATACACCTGCTGTCTCTCTCTCTCACACAGATTAGGTAATACAGCTGCTCTCTCTCACACACAGGTAAGATAATACACTTGTTGTCTCTCTCACACAGGTAAGATAATACATCTGTTATCTCTCACACAGGTCAGATAATATAGCTGTTGTCTCTCTCTTTCATGGATCAGATAATACAGCTCGTCTCTCTCACACACACACAAGTAATATAATGCAGCTGTAGCCTCTCTCTCACACACAAAGGTTAGATAATACAGTTTTTGTCTCTCTCTCACACACACATATATCAGATATACAACTGTTATATTTCTCTCTCTCCCATACTTTGGCCAGATAATGCAGCTGTTGTCTCTCTCAGGCGAAATACATGTCTCTCTATCACACACAGGTCAGATAATACAGTTGTTTTTTCTCTCTCACACAAGTCAGGGGATACACTATTGTCTCTCCCATAAGTCAAGTCATACAGCTGTTTTCTCTCTCACACACAGGTCAGATAATACAGCTGTCATCTCTCACACATGTCATATTATACAGCCGTTGTCCCTCTCTCTCACACATAAGTCAGATAATACAGCTGTTGTCTATCGCTCTCACACAAGTCAGATAATACAGTTGTTGTCTCTCTCTCTCACACACACACAAATCAAATACTTCAGATGTTCTCTCTCTCACACACATAGGTGACATAATACAGCTGTTGTCTCTCTTTCACACAAGTCAGATAATACAGCTGTTCTCTCTCACACATGTCAGATGATACAGCTGCTGTCTTTCTCTCTCTCTCTCTCACATTGGTGAGATAATACAGCTGTTGTCTCTCTCACACACGTCAGATAATACAGCCATTGTCTCTCTCTCTCTGTCACGGATTGCCTCCCCTGATTTGCAGTAGTGGTCTACTTATGGCCAAAACGCAAGCCTATCTAAAGTAGGTCGTCCAAGGTATCTATCTTCGCGCAAGATTACTCTTGGCAGAGATGTAGATAAAAGGTGAATGGCGCTTCTACCTTAGGGAAGCATTCACAAGATATTCCCAGAAGTCAAGAACAAAAGCTGCTTAGGGCTGAGCAATTTGTTAACTTATTATCTGGTCCGTCGTCTTTTGTGAAGGGTTTAAGCAATGGTTCTGGTCCGTTAAGCCCCCAGTTGGTGTAATCCAACGAATGCCCTCTTATAAGTAATGGCTCTCTCTCTTTCTCTCTCTCTCTCTCTCTCTCTTGCTATGTATGTATATATATATATATATATATATATATATATATATATATATATATATATATATATATATATATATATATATATATATATATATATGTGTGTGTGTGTGTGTGTGTGTGTGTATGTGTAATTATTAAATAGTCTTACTCATACGTTTGCTTTCATACTTCTAATGACTGAATAAACAATTATTTGTTTAGTTTAAAATAACATACAACAAATTTAATAGTCAATTAGTTCAACAAGTTAAAATAAGGATTAAATAGGGGTGAAAGGTAAATTAAACTTTTCCTCAGAGGTTGGATCGAGGCGCTATCAATGTTCGTATTTTGCTGCTGCCTGTGACAAAAAATCTTAACTCCAGATGAGTCCTGCAGCTGTGGTTCATCAATTCTGTGATGACGGAAGCCTTCTCCACACTTTCTTCCACTGTAGGCGGTTAAGGTGGATGCTTTTCCCTCACAATAGCGGAGTGAATATCACAAATCGTCTGATGGCTTGTAACCACGAACGTTAGACAAAAAGAAAGAAACAAAAGCCTGCTAAGTACATTTGTTAGCCGCAAACTAACAGGCCCATTGTTATGCGCTCCACCTATCACTGTTAACCTCTCAGAAGAATTAAATTCCCGAGCACACAGTATAACTCAGGGAATATGATGAAAATTCAGCAAAATCCTTCTGGTAATTTCTAGGAAATTACGTCTGGAGTGCGTGAATAATGATTTGCCTGAATTACAATTTAAAAAGGTACATAAATCTCACAAGATAATATGTTACACCTTAGGCACATGTGATGTAATCATCACTCATTACTACTCCCGTCGGAGTCTGGGGTCGCTCTGCTGTCGGGTTTCCCACACGACTAGTCAGAAACAATCACCAGCTCTTGCAGTAGTGGCTCTTGCATATACTATGTTCATATTTTCATATGTTCATGTTGCCAGCCTTGTTTATAACCACTTAACAAGAAACCTGTAGAATTTACATTAGTAAATAAATTGTTTACACTTACCCTAAAGTTTTAGGAATACACAAACTCCTTGCACAGATTTAGACTGGACACAGCTCTGTATAAGATGCTTCGAAATCACTTTGGTCTGGAAATTAGAGTTAATTCCTCTGATGGCGGGTGTTCTGCAAAATTCTGGCCTGGGAAAACTTTTGTTTAATTCCTCTATGGCTTGTGATCAAATTCCTAAGTTTCCAGTCTTGTATTAAAAATGCGGGTTTACTTGTAAATTCCTAAGTTGCCCAATACTCGATCTGTTACTTATAGTTGTGGAATTTCTAAGTCCTATGTTTCCTTTTTCTTTCTGGCTTTTATGAGTCGCTGATATGACTTGTGCGCTGCAGTCCCTCTGTGATCTGTGTTTTCATCACACTATATTCTCAGTTCTTAGTGCAAATCACAGATTGCACTTCCGACTAGTGTGCCAATAAAATACATTCTATATTTCAGCTGCTCAAAATGAACCAATCCAATCCAATCTCGTTCAGCACTACGTGGGTAGGGGCGTTTTTTCAAATTCGAAAAACACCCTCACGTGTTTCACAATATTAAATTTAATATCCACGCGTGACCTCTTACAGTGATGTCATAACGTTGCGTCAGACTTCCGCCGGCATCTTGTGCACAACTCACAAATACCATCTATGAACTCATTTGATGTCCAGATGCTACCTATCGCCAATATTATCTTTCGAGACAAATTATCTTGATAATCACACACAGGGATGGTCCCGTGAAACGATAAACGCATCTACCACCTGTGTAATCTGCCCACCTCAGACAGACAATAATGGCTTCTGTAGTTGTTGATCGGACGAGACCGTATTTTCTTAATTAATAAGAATCTCGCTCGCTGACTGATGATAATGATTGGGTATTGTTACGATAATACCCCAGTTCACCTGATTGGGTATTGTTACGATAATACCCCAGTTCACCTGGCGGAACGTAAATAAGTCTGAGGAATGGTAAACAAGATAACGACAGTCCCATAGCAAATAATTCCGTAGAGGAGTGGAGTGTTAAAGACTTCCCCCTACTAGATTCAGCATAGAGAGTAAAATAATGAATGGACGGCCATAAAAATATGCCAAATAATAGCAATGAGTGAGAGTAAGAGAAAAATGAAGAAAAAAATGATCCTGCCGAAGTGGACGTCAGATCGCACAACCGTATCGTCACATTCTCTCACACACAAGTCAGATAATACAGCCATTGTCTCTCTCTCTCACACATAATTCAGATAATACAGCCATTGTCTCTCTCTCTCGCACATAATTCAGATAATACAGCTGTTGTCTCTCTCTCTCATGCAAGTCAGATAATACAGCTGTTGAATCTCTCATGTCTAGCACATATCTCACACACATGTTTAACATATAATCAAAATCTGTCTCTATCAAGTCTAACACATAATAATCTCTGGCTCTCTCTCATGTCTAACACATAACCATAATATGAATCGTCTTCTTTGATCCTTATCCGTCAACTGTCAAAGCAGCCAGTGTCCATTACGCCTGTGCCGTCTTGTAGGGCAGCAGAAAACTGTTTCCACTTTGCTCGGTCGGCTGCCATCCTTCGCGCAGTGCCCCAGCTCCGGTTCATTCTTTGCATCTCTGCTTCCACAGTCCTCCGCCAGGTTGTTTTTGGTCGGCCTCTCTTTCGCTTTCCTTCAGCGGTCCATAGCATAGCTGTTCTTGTGATGGCATCGGGGTCTCTTCTGAGGACGTGGCCAACCCAACTCCAGCGTCTGCCAGCTATGGTGATGTGCATGTCTTCTTGGTTACTCTGAGTAAGCAGTTCTTGGTTGATGATGGTATTTGGCCAAATGATTCGGATAATTTTCATTAAGCAGATTGAATGGAAAGAGGACAATTTCGACATTTCCTTCTCTAACAGAGAATGCACACATATCTTATCTATCTCAATAGTGCATTGAGCTCATACACATGGCTTACAATACAACATTTAGGTCATTTACGCAAGCCTTGAAATTCAACATTTAGCTCATAAACACATGTCGTAAAATACATTTAGCTCATACATACAGACCTTCAAACACAGATAGGATTCCACACATAAAGTCCAAGAGTACAGCCAGAGATCATAGCATATAATGATCTTCTGATTGATACACAAGTTAAAATTATCTGTCCAGCTAAAGCTGATCTTCCTAATTATAGCATTATGCCCTCTCACACACAGGTTAGGTAAATACAGCTGCTGTCTATCTCTCACACACAGGTAAGATAATACACCTGTTGTATCTCTCTCTCTCACACAGGTTAGGTAAATACAGCTGCTGTCTCTCTCCCTCACACACAGGTAAGATAATACACCTGCTGTATCTCTCTCACACACACACACACAGGTTAGGTAATACAGTCGCTGTCTCTCTCTCTCTCTCACACACAGGTAAGATAATACACCTGCTGTCTCTCTCTCTCTCTCTCTCTCTCACACAGGTTAGGTAAATACAGCTGCTGTCTCTCTCCCTCACACACACACAGGTAAGATAATACACCTGCTGTATCTCTCTCTCTCACACACACACACACACACAGATTAGGTAATACACATTCCGCACCATAGAGAAGCACAGAAAGTACACAGCTCTCATATAATCTTAATTTGATGTTTTAGCTGTACTGGGAAGACTTCCAGATGTCGTTGAGACTAACAAAGGCAGTTCTCGCTTTATTCATTCTGTTGTTAATGTCTTTGCTTGTTCCGCCGTCTGTTGTTACTATGCATCCTAGGTATGTAAATGTGTCTGTCTGTTCCAGCTTTTGGTTCCTTATTGTTACGGGCTCAGGATTGCCCACACTGAGTGTCATGACCTCTGTCTTCTTTAGACTGATGTTCAGACCCACCTGCTGGCTATACTTATTCAGTCTGTTTTTTTCTTGGATGTGTTGATTTGAATGTGCGAGTGGTGCAATGTCATCAGCACATTCCAGATCTTCCAGTGTAGAAAATGGTGTCCGTCTAATTCGTCTTGGACTGTTGTCTGGCGCATCACCCAGCGACTGTCAAAAATAGAGTTGTGGATAAGGGGCATCCCTGTCGTACTCCTGTCTTCACCTCAAAAGTTATGTTGCTCTGCCCAACACTACATGTAAAGTCTCTCACAGGTCTTAAACATATCTCTCTCTCTCTCTCACATGTTTAACACATAATCATAATCTCTCTCTCTCTCTCTCTCAGGTTTAAAACATAATAATCTGTCTGTCTCTCTCTCTCAAACACACATTTAACACATAATCATAATCTTTATCTCTCTCTTTCACACATTTAACTGACACCGGTAATAATCTCTGCCTATGTATTTTCAGACCCAATTTATGTGACCTCACATTGAGTGTTTTCATTTTGTCCTGCATCTGATTACGGTTATGGGAGAGAAGAGCCAAGTCATCAGTAAAATCTAGATCATTTAACTGTTTAGTCAGATTCCACTGGATTCCATTTCTGTTGTATGTCGTCGATGTTTTCATAACCCAATTTATTGCTATTAAAAAAAGAATTGGAGACAAGAGGCATCCCTGTCGCACACCGGTTCTTATCCCAAACGGTTCTGTAAGTTGTCCTTCATAAAGAAATCTGCATGTCATGTCTTCATAAGTTTTTTTTATTAAATTAATGATTTTCAGGGGAACTCCATAGTGCACTCATCAATTTCCACAGCGATTCTCTGTCTACACTGTCAAATGCCTTTTCGTAGTCCACAAATCTAATGTATAGTGATGAATTCCATTCCAGACTTTGTTCAACTAGTATTCTCAAAGTGTCTATCTGGTCTGTTCAGGATCTGTTTGGTCGAAAACCTGCTTGTTCCTCTCTCCGTTTTTTGTCTATGGACTCTTTTAATCTCTCGAGGATGATCCTGTTTAATCCGTTTCCTAACACTGAGAGTAACATTACTCCTCTATAATGTGTGCACTTTTGTAAGTTTCCCTTTTTAGACAGCTTAACCAGATATCTTTCTTTCCATTCTGCTGGGATCGCTTCCCTTTCCCCGACTTTACCAAGTAATTTATATAACATCTCCGTCGCCGTATTAATATCTGCTTTGATGGCCTCTGCTGGAATGCCATCTGGTCCAGCCGCTTTTCCATTTCTTAGAAGCTTTAAGGGCCATCCATAAAAGACGTCCAAAAAATTCTGGTATTTTTTTAACCCTCCCCTCCCCCATGTCCACCTCTGTTCACTTTTGATTGCCCCCCCCCCCCCCCCCCCCAGTGGACGTCCACTCCACATGGTCTTGATTAAACACATATGCCTACATTTTTAAACATCTACGTATATTTTAAACTTAGTTTAGTTCTATACAATACATCATTTGTATACAGCTAACTCAATTTAATTACCTATGTGAAACACGAGTTACTAAATATTGCACATTACATAGTAACATACAAGTCTCAACTCAGTGTTGCATACAGTTTTAACTTAATATCTTACAGTTAGTAACAAACAAACAAAACTCGCTAAACCTATGTAAATTCGCATAGAAAAGAATATAATTATGAAATCACAATAATTGTGATGTCGGTTCCCAGAGAGTTAATATACTAAGGTTGTTTGTTCCAGGAGAGTTAATATACTAAGGTTGTTTGTTCCAGGAGAGTTAATATACTAAGGTTGTTTGTTCCAGGAGAGTTAATATACTAAGGTTGTTTGTTCCAGATAACCGGAGCATAGAAGTTAAAACCTCTTCATATTAGAGATTTTGATTCTAGAAGGACTGGAAGACCTGGCAAGAGGGACAAAATCCAAAGAACGTTTATTTGAGTTCAGCTGTCCAGTAAGAAGCTTTCGAAGATAAGAGGGTTTGTTACTCTTGATAGATTTATATGAGAGTGAGAGTTGCCATGTGGTTTGTGAATTGGACGTCCACTTTCAACTTAAATACCTCCCATGTCCACATTTCACATACCCCTCCCTCCCCCTCTCCCGTGGGCGTCTTTTATGGATAGCCCCTTATGGCTTTCTTTATTTCTTCCTTCGTTGGTCTTTCACAGTTAATGTATAGCTCTTCTTCTGCTGGCTGGATGTTTGGTGGGTTTTGTGGAGCTGGTCTACTGAGAAGGTCCTCAAAATATTCCGTCTACCTCTTCATTTTCTTCTGTATATTGCTAAGCAGTTGTCCATTCTTATATTTTATGAGGCAGCTTGCTTGCTTGTTTTCCATGTTAGCTTCTTTGTGCTGTTATACAGTTCTCTCATATTTCCTTTGGCTGTAACATCGTCTGCATCTCTTGCCAACTCCTCAATATATTTCCTCTTGTCTCTTTTGATGCCTCTTCTTACTTCTTTGTTTGCTTCTGTGTACACTTCTTGAGCCTTGGCTTTGGAACTTCTGGTGTTTTGCTTCTGTAAATCTGCTTTCTTGTTTTTTTTTTTTTTCTGTCTTTTATTTTATTGATGGTTTCTGTTGTTATCCATTATTTTTGTTGTCGTTCCCTTTCCCCCAGTATTTCTTCATGTCTCATTCCATAGAGTTTTGATTTGCTGCTAATGGTCTCCTGTATTCACTACATCTTCCAGCTGTTGGAGCACTTGGTATTTGTTGGATATTGTGACCGCAAATTTGTTTCTTGATTTCTTAGGTCCTACATTAAATTTTGTTCTATAATTTTGCATTGTTGCATATCTCTTGAGTTTCATTTTTACTTTGGCTATCAGAAGATGGTGATCTGATGCCACATCTGCTGTGACGTTATTGCTTCCCCTGCTTTGCAGTAGTAGTCCAACCGTGGCCAAAACTCAAGAGTATCTAATATGGGCTTCAAAGGTGTCTACCTTCGCACAAGATTACTCTTGGCCGAGATGTAGATAGAAGGGTGATGACACTTCTATTACAAAGGGAGTCTTCACAAGATATTCAGAATAAGCGAGAACATTACTGCTTTGGCTGAGTATGTTAACTCTGTAATTCTGCCGACGCTTTTGTGAAGAATTTAAGCACTTATTACTTTCAGCTCGTTTAAGCACACACCCCTAGTTTACTCAGTGGAATTCTATTATTCTAGTATAGCTCTGTTTAGAGTGTGTGTAGTAATTTGACTGAGACAAACATGCAATAACTTTAAAATGATTAAATCGAAGTTAAATTTGTAACATTACAAATAACAAAATTTAATAATCACTTTAGGTTTTAACAGCTGGAAATAATTATGAATCAAGAAAAGTTATCCTCACAGTCTTTAAGGAATGTGAGATATTACAAGAAGTTCAAGTGGCAGCATATTTTTGAACTTAGCTGCCAATAACGATTCTGCTCCTTCTTATGGGTTGGTTCTTTTCACTCTCCTCGCGCTCGTCTCTGATCAAGGTTGTCGGGGGTAACTTGTTTCCCGGAAACGTCAAGGAGAGTCTACAACGTGCGTCCTTCGTCTTAAAGCTTAGGCCACGGTTCCCTTCTTGTTCCAGAGATAGTACTTTCTGCTGGTACCACTAATAAGCCAATCCTGGCTACAGACCTGTTGCTCAGATGAATAAAAAGAGACGAGTCGGTCTCTTACTCGCGTCTGGGGTGTCTTTAATTTGACAATAGATTCCCTCTCTGACTCCGTGTGTTTCTTCAGTTTCCTAGTCCTGGTGTTCCTTATTAAAATGTAGAGATTTCCTCAATTTTGTAAGTCTTATTTGGTTCTCCAATAAAAGGTCCGGTTAAAAAAAAAAAATTATGAATCTAGTCTTCACTCTGGCGAGGTCTGATGTTGTCTAGGCGAGCGTGAAATTCACAGTGAAATAAAACTGCGAAATAGTCAGACTATATTCCTATCTTCCCACGCATTGTTATTATGAATCTAATCAGAAAGATCCAATCATTTCACATCATGCGGATAGGGTGTGATGATTTCAAAAATATTCCGACATCGGATAATTTTTACCGTAAGGCAGAGGCCAACTCTTCCATATATGGTAATATGATGTCCGATGCCCTTGTGTACAGACTTACCGATAGATCGGGAAACTCACATGACGTGTGTAATCTGTAATACTTATTACTTTATTAGAAAGTAATGTTGTCATAACAAGTCGGCCCGGAAGCTATTATGTCACACTTGTCTGCCCACGTGTGTCACACAGACAGTAATCTCGTTATCTATCGTATGCGTACGCAGAAACTCCGTGTTTGCCCATGTGGGTTATCAAACGAGGCATCATATCAGCGGTTCAATCTAAACACGCCGGCAACTATCTTATCTCAGTTGCTCACCGCAAGCTAGGATGACCGCGTAACAAACAAGTGACATTACATAGAGGAGTGTCGAATGATTTGATAAAATCAAATATCTGCTACTTAGCAGAAAAATAACCACGAAAGAAAGAACTAAAAGAAAGAAAAGTGCGATACTTGAGAGCACATAATAAAAATCAGTCCCACCCATGTACCGATACTGCAAGAGAGAAAAAAAGATCGATAGGGGTCACCCCGTTTTGTCACATACCCCCTCTCCTAAGAGATTTGTAGCATATCTGGCTATGGAGCGGTCACTTTTCGATAGGTTCTACAGTCTACCGGGTTCTCTCTCTCTCTCTCTCTCTCTCTCGTAGAGTCTTCCTTTCCTATCTTTACTGGGTGTCTGTGGTGGATTTGATGGTAAGAAATGTTGTTGTTATGTACTCTTAGTGTACTGAATGAGGTCAGCTGTGAAGGTCCCTGAATATAACAAATATTATGGTAAGTTTACAGGGTACCTTTCTGCTACCACCTTTATGATCTCATTCAGAATTATTCTTTGACTAAAATGTATGATGACTATGTTTGATGTCTAGGGTTATGAATAGGTAGTGTAATGTTGCATTAACCAACTAAACATATAAACAACTATTTTATTATCCAACACAACAGTACTACGACAATCACATACAAACTACACTTTAAAATACTATCTTTAGTAAGTCAGGGGTTGAATTTTGGGTAAAAGTTAAATTTTTACAATTTATTGTCCTGATTCTAGTTTGTTTTGAATCGGGACTGATAATCAAAAGTGAAATCAAAAGAAGTATTTACATCAATTACATAACATAATGGATCTTCTGTCCATAATACAATTGTTGTTATAATATAAGTGTGTAGTTGTAGTTTTCTAACTTTGGGTAATACTGGTATATAATGGTAGGTTGTTGGTTAACATCATATCCTATCGTTTATTTTCTTTTTCGTTTTACACTTGTGGAATGTTTTTCCAATATTCACAGTCTTTATTTTAAAACTAGAGGTTGAGCTTCCTGGTGCCGAACAGGCACTTATCTTCGAAGGATAACACCGGTAGATCTTTTCATATGTTCGCTGGACAATCTGTTACACTTCTTGAAAGGCAATGGAGGCCAGTATGTGCCCCGAAATATGCAGTGTCAGGAATCGAACAGTTCCCAAGAGCTTGGTACTACGTTAATGTCAGTACCAAAAAACCCGGAAATAAGAAGGTTATGCGTCCTTCTTTATAACAAGTATACAATAATATTCCACAATTAATTACAGGCACAGTACAAACAAACAAATAGGGTCAGCTCTTTATGACAACCTATTTCACCATTATATTTTGAGGTGACAATGTATACCAGTATTCCTCTCCCCTAATGGTTACAACGCCTCTGCAATTCCAGCAGTAATCTTTTCCATACAATAGGATAGGTTTTATGCTCCTTGATGACAATCATATATAATCTTGTAGTTCTACACCTCTCTGATAGTCTATCATATGATGGATCAATCTCTAGGCTCTGCCTAAGTCTGCCATGGACCCACTTACTTACAGCTGTATTGCAGTATCTCACATTCAAACTTTATTTTAAATAAAATGTTAATAAAATCAATCTTACCACAAATTTCAATGAAATATACACAAGCGAACGATGACTGGCAAACAATTGATGGCACACTTTAGATCTGCCATGTCCAGACTGCTTTCTATAGGTTTGAAAAGCACAAGCCTGCTCTCATCGCTCCTTGTTCATCAGAAAATTTTTCTCAAAATGGCAACGAGCAGTCTACGTTTCCGATAATATATAATGCATTGGCCAATGGGACCATGCACACATTTATTTTTGAATTAAACTTTAAAAAAAAAAACTCTCAAACTACTATGTTTACTACTGCAAATATATTTTTAGTTTTAGGTCAACCAATCCTATCTCCCCTTCCTTTAAACTACAGCCAATCAAATTACAGGTACCTTTTAGTCCTTATTTCCCCAAAAGCTTTTTTTCAAAACATGCTATGAAAAAAATAAGCAGGCATGATT
Organism: Oreohelix idahoensis; assembly: GCA_024509875.1. Lineage (NCBI taxonomy): Eukaryota > Metazoa > Mollusca > Gastropoda > Stylommatophora > Oreohelicidae > Oreohelix > Oreohelix idahoensis. The sequence goes on along the minus strand of JAMPIV010001854.1, from coordinate 1,204,987 downwards.
TTTTTCCTCAGTCCTTCTTACAATACATAGTATTTTTGCCAATATCTTAGTTAATTATTGTACTAGTGGATAACTGTCACCATATTATTGCTCAGTGAATCATAAGGCATCCGAATATATAATTTTTATGGCCCTATGTATTATGGTTCTTAATTCCATATTTTTTTCTATGTTAGTCGTTCAAATCTAGAAACTGCCAACTGTTCACTTCTTCTTACAACTATTTTCAAACTAAAAACGAGAATCGTCCGTAGTCCGTTAGAATTACGTCATTTTTTATAAGAGCTAAGGCTGTCTGCGTGACCAATTTGACGAACATTTTTTAGTTTTTGTATCGTAATTTGAAAATCGCCCAAAGGCTATGTCGCTCGAGTTGGCTTTTTGAAATCAACGCGAGACGGCGTACCCTAGGTTCTGTCTTTCCATCCCTCCCCTCCTTTTCTTTTATTCTATCACTCTGTCGTCTTGGAAATACGACTTGAACTTGCAAAAGTGTTACATTTAATCTCAAGGACGAATTAGGAAAAGACAGTAGCCTCCATTCGGCTATCAGGCTTATCAAAACCCGCATACTGGCTGGCGTGGGGGAAGAAGACGCTGGACTCCATTTTTATTTTCTATGTTATTTTTGACTTATGCACTATAATATTATTTAATTTACCTATTGTATTTAGAATATCGTCACAGTGTCTACTCAGATAGTCAGCTCCCACATTTTCCTTTCCCGGTATGTACTCAACCTGAAAAGCGTACATTTGGAGCAGAAGACTCCAACGCATGAGACGTCCTTTTAAATACTAAGACGCCGCCAGGAACATGAGTGGTTGATGGTCACATTGTACCACGAATTTAACCCAATACAAGTAGGTTTGGAATTTCGTGATACCCCAAATGAGTGACAGACACTCCTTCTCCGTAGTGGGGTAATTACGCTCAGCTGCGTTTATCTTCCGACTGGCGTAAACGACCGGGAAGAGGGTCGTTGGGTCTCTAATCCCTTCTTGCAGCAAGGTGGCTCCGACCCCAATGTTACTGGTCTCCGTACGCAGAACAAAGGGTTTGGTCAGATCGGGCAATTGTAGGATGGGTGTGGAGGTAAGATGTTTTTTCAACGCCATGAAGGCCTCATTGCACTCCGCAGCTCATACCACCTTATCGGGTGTCCCTTCTTCGTCAAGTCTGTGAGGGGGCGCTAAGGGCATTTAAGTTTTTCATGTACCTTTGATAAAATCCGCATAGCGCTACGAATGACTTCACGTCTTTCTTAGTAACGGGCCTGGGCGCGTTACGCAACTTTTCCACGTTCTTTTCGATAGGGAACATATAGTCGTGCGATATGGTATGCCCTAGGAATTCCAACTCTTTGAATCCAATCTGACACTTAGAGGGCCTTGCGGTTAATCCCGTGTCTTTCAGTCGTTGTAACAGTAGTTGTAAAGCGTTCACATGCTCTTCGAACGTTTCTGTCGCTATCAAGATGTCGTCCATGAAATTATGGACATCCGGATGTTGCAAAGGGGTTAATAACTCTCTCATCATTCGAGTAAACACTCCTGGTGATTTACTCAAGCCAAATGGGAGTGCATTAAACTCGTAATGACCTTCCATTGTGCTAAACGCGAGCAATGGTCGAATCTCCTTTTTTTACAGGAATTTGATAGTAACCTTTGCTCAAATCTATCTTGGGGAGGAAATGAGCTTTGCTCAGTTTAGCAAATAATAGGTTCTGATCCGGCAAAGGCTGTGCCTGGTATTCCGTTACTGCGTTTATCCTCCGGTAATAAATACTGCAATAGATGAATCATCAAGGTTAAGACAGTTGGAATTTGGCATCAAACGTAAAGCTAGTAGAGATGGACGTATGAGAGGATGCATCCGTCGTGTTTACAACCAGCCAGCTACAGGAACAATTAGCATTCACACTCTTCGACATATACTGATGGAGACTGAGCACCTTTCGGTTTGCCTTGAGTGCAATGATGTCAGTTCTGCATAACAATAACAATCAATACAGAGCCTATGTTCTTTGGATGGTTTTCTGAGGAGTACCGCACTAGAGCTGTAGGGAGAGTCCGATTTAGCGATGATGCCCGCTTCGAGTAAATGCTCGATTTCTTCCCTCAAGGCTGTGGCTTTAGCATAGGGGAGAGGATATGGTTTTACTCTGACCGGCGTCGAATCTAACACCTTCATGTGAAATTCAATTAAATGGGTGAGCCCGGGCTTGTCGGTGAGCACTCCTCTAAAATTTCTTAAAAGTTGCCCCACCTGGTTATTTTCTATCTCCGATAGCGGTTGGCACGTTTTCACGTCCTCATACGTTTCTTCGGTGTGAGTTTTCAAAGTCCACTTCCGACGCGAGAGTCAGAGTCATTAAGTGAACAGGTTCTGCTACAGGTCGTTCGATATAGTGTTTAAGGAGGTTTATATGGTAATTTGTTTTTACTTTCCTCGGATGGCTATTTTATAGTTGGTCCTGTAAATCTTATCTACGACACTGAACGGTCCTTGCCACCCTATGTGGAAATTGTTGATGCTGCTGGGCAGAAGCAACAGCACTTTATCTCCCACACTTAATACTCGGTCTTTTGCCTTTCTATTGAAGAGGCGCGCGTGCTTGTGACGTGCTTCACGGACGTGTTCTGCGGCTGTCTCCCAGCCGAATTTCAACCTTTCCTTCAGTTCTGTGACGTACTAGAGGCCGTAATGACAGTTTCATCTGCCTTGGCATCAGTTCACGTCCTCACCAGAGCCTGGCGCGGTCCTTTGATGGGCCGCCCAAACAGTAACGTGGCAGGAGGCAAGCCAGTAGATTGGTGGGGCACCTCTCTGTAGGCAAACAGGGCTGCCGACAAGAATAAATCCCAGTCCGGTTTCTCTTGTGCCAGTTTGCGTACTATAGTGATAAGCGTGCCGTTGAACCATTCTACTTGGCCGTTCCCTTGGGGCCGATATGGACTGGTGTGAATATGCTTCGTGCGGAAAATCCTAAACACTTCCCCATCAGTTTCCCCCTGAATTGGGATCCATTATCAGTTAGAATTTCCTGAGGGAACCCCAGTCTCATAAAGATTTAGAGTAAGGCCTCTACGATATGCATCGAATCTATGGAGGATACAGCGACCGCTTCTCCCCACATGGTGCATGTATCTACCAGAGTCAAGAAATACGTGTTTCTCCTCCTAGTTCTTTCAAACGGTCCCACCAAATCTACAGCGACTCTTTCAAAGGTAGTGCCTGTAAAAGGCATCTCTCCTAGCATGGCTGGAACCATCCATTGCCTGGGCGCTACCCTTTGGCATTGAGGACATGATTTAACATAACGCTGGATGTCAGCGGTCACTCCCGGCCAGAAATAATGGGCCCCGATGCGTTGCATGGTAGCCCCCTGCCCCATATGGCCGCCAAATGAAGCTGAATACCCCATGTCTAGAAATTGCTTTTATATGGGGACGGCACTACAAACTGAGAATGTTCATGTCCCCCTTTCCCCGTTCTCTAGTATAAGAACCCCTCCTTAGTATAGAAGTCTCCGGAGTGAGGAGGGCGGTGGCCAGTAGGCAGTTTCTTGAAGCATGTAGTCAGTGTAGGCTCTTCTGCCTGAGCTTTCTTAAGCACCTCTGGGACAGGATTAGACATCTTATCTTACTCTTCCGCTTGCTTCGCTTGCGCTCTAGTCTGCACAGCGGCCAGAACTAGAGGCTGGTAAGGATTTCCCAAATAGACATATTTGCACCCAAGGATTATGTCGTAGATGGGATCCGCAAGGATGGCCGCTTTTACTCTGCTTTCTACATATCGTGATTGAATATCAATCATCGCGACCCGCAGATTAAGCGGCGCAGCGCCTCTGTCCGCACATCGAATCTCTATAGTTTCGTCAGTAATCTGATAGGGCCTCCGAAACTACATATTTCTCTCTCTCTCTCCAAGCCATACGTAGCTGCTAAGGATTCAAACCAAGAGAGATATATGTCTATTTCCTCTGAAGCCTCAGAATAAACATCCAATTGGAAGGATATGGCACCAGGTGCCACCACCTGAGTGGTTTTTCCTCCATCGTTACTTTAAGAACTGACAGACTGTTAACGCCTAGTTGTGGGCGTCACTGTTAAAATAATGATGGGTGAGCGAAGGTGTGGTTCCAGGAGAAGATAAATGTTCTGTTATTATGTGCGCTGATAAAGACGATCAGCTTATGTCGGGCTTACTGGATGGCCGACAAATGTGTGGGTGTGTAGATATCAATGAACGCGAATGCCATGTAGTATTAATTTAAGTCAATAACAATCACCCACACCAAAGCACACGTAGGAGTCAGGAAACGTTGTAACTCCACGTAACGTTCTACACTGTTTATTAACTGCACAGTCACGAGGACATCATAAACATAACACTGTCACAGGTTACAGTTCACGAGCAAATTATGATACATCAAGTAAGCACCAACCCGTAGGTAATTGAGGGTATAATCCAATAGTATATAATCAGCAATAACATTACATAACAGAACATCCGTCATCCGTACTGGTACAAAAATATCCATTCACAAAGGCTGCAGAGCACTGCAGCTCATAATCATAAACTTCTTGGCCAAATTATCCATACAAGAAAGGGAACTGCCTGTGTCGCAGTTTATAATAATATATATAATCTGAATCAATATACTCTAAGGCCTGAGATAATACAACTCATGGGAGAAGGAACATTCCCTTTTAACAATCTGTCGAACTTCAAAAATATCCCTCATCGAAGATATGAATATATATAGTGGCCTATAATCCATGGCCTGAAAGTCTTCCAAAAACGTACATTCTACAGTATCTAAATCAGCCGCATATCCATGGCTTTAGGAAATACACTAGGAAGTATCAACAATCCCTTTTACACACAAAAATACCTTATTCCGGGACACACTGACAAAAATGGTCAAACATCCTTTTTCGGAGCTCTGCCCGTATCAACTGTCACGAAAATTCTCCCACTCAAAAAACTCCCTCAGTAAAATTCATCCCGGCGCGAATTCATCGCCCGAGACATGAGCAGAATTCATCCGCCTTCTAATCCCTTTCTGTATCTCGAACATTCGAGAAGATTCTCTATCATCTATTTTTAAAACCAACTAACAGCTAGTCAGCTTACAAGCGTGATAACCAAAAATCCGACCTGTACATACAAGTCTTTTAACGCTTAACTCCCCTTCATTAAAATATGACTTAACACAGACCCGCCATTGTTAGAACTAGAATCCACTCTTCTTCCTTCGAGTTCCAATTCCTTCACTCTAATAGCGTGGGCTCTGTCGTCCTGTTCCTTCTTTTCTGCTCTCTCAGCATGTTCCTTCTTTTCTGCTCTCTCAGCATGTTCCTTCTTTTCTGCTCTCTCAGCATGTTCCTTCTTTTCTGCTCTCTCAGCATGTTCCTTCTTTTCTTGGAATGCCCTCTCCTTTTCTCTCTCTGCGGCTTCATAAGCCCTTTGCTTTTCAGCTTTCTGCTCTTCGAAAGCCCTTTGCTTTTCCTTCTCTTCAGCTTGGGTTTTTCGTGTTCCCTGACCATCCTTCTCTCTTCTTTCTCAGCTGCATTCTCCTCACGGAGTGCCGCTGTCTCTACCTCCATCCTGTCTTTTTCCTCTTTATCTTTCTGTTCCTACACCGAAGTAAGCACGACGTCAAAAAGTTCTTTGGCTGAAAACCCTAATTCGCAGCCTAGATTAAGGTAAAAGGCATGGAGATTTTGGGAATCTGCCATTCTGAGCAAAAATTATGTTTACAAAGCTACACAAAGGCACAACAGCTTCTAACCTAAACACCAAATTACAGCAATGAATTTGCTTTACCAAGTGAACTTCTTATTTCTTTAACTTTAACTTTCACAAGAAATTTTGTTTCTTTCACTTATTCTTTACACAGTTACTTTACTGTTATTTATGAATGCAATGTATGCTCAGTCTTACAATTACACACTCTCTTGACACTTTTATTTCATTCAATCTGAAATGTATGTCAGTCGTCCAGGAAAATTACTAGACAAGTTCTATAAACCCGGCGCGAGTCACTCAACTGTGAATTATCACGCTTCTGCGACCGCGTTCAACCCCAAGTCGAAACCCCAATTGTGACGGTATTGCCTCCCCTGCTTTGCAGTAGTGGCCCAACCGTGGCCAAAACTCAAGAGTATCTAATATGGGCTTCAAAGGTATCTACCTTCGCACAAGATTACTCTTGGCAGAGATGTAATTAGAAGGGTGATGACACTCTCTATTACAAAAGGAATTCTTCACAAGATATTCAGAATAAGCGAGAACAATACTGCTTTGGCTGAGTATGTTAACTCTGTAATTCTGCCGACGCTTTTGTGAAGGATTTAAGCACTTATTACTTTCAGCTCGTTTAAGCCCACACCCCTGGTTTACTCAGTGGAATTCTATTATTAAATCGAAGTTAAATTTGTAACATTACAAATAACAAAATTTAATAATCACTTTAGGTTTTAACAGCTGGAAATAATTATGAATCAAGAAAAGTTATCCTCACAGTCTTTAGGGAATGTGGGATATTACAAGAAGTTCAAGTGGCAGCATATTTTTGAACTTAGCTGCCAATGACGATTCTGCTCCTTCTTATAGGTTGGTTCTTTTCACTCTGCTCGCGTTCGTCTCTGATCAAGGTTGTCGGGGGAAGCTCGTTTCCCAGAAACGTCCTTCGTCTTAAAGCTTAGGCCACGGTTCCCTTCTTGTTCCAGAGATAGTACTTTCTGCTGGTACCACTAATAAGCCAATCCTGGCTACAGACCTGTTGCTCAGATGAATAAAAGAGACGAGTCGGTCTCTTACTCGCGTCTGTGGTGTCTTTAATTTGACAATAGATTCCCTCTCTGACTCCATGTGTTTCTTCAGTTTCCTAGTCCAAGTGTTCCTTATTAAAATGTAGAGATTTCCTGTGTTTTGTAAGTCTTTTTTGGTTCTCCAATAACAGGTCCGGTTCACTCTGATGTTGTCTATGCGAGCGCGAAATTCAGTGAAATAAAACTGCGAAATGGTCAGACTGTATTCCTATCTTCCCACGCATTGTTGTTATGAATCTAATCAAAAAGATCCAATCATTTCAAAACATGCGGATAGAGTGTGATGATTTCAAAAATATTCCGACATCGGATAATTTTGAAAGTAAGGCAGAGGTCAACTCTACAATATATGGTAATATGATGTCCGATGCCCTTGTGTACAAACTTACAGACAGATCGGGGAACTTACATGACAACATGTGTAAGCTGTAATACTTAGTACTTTATTAGAAAGTAATGATGTCATAACAAGTCGGCCCGGAATCGATTATGTCACACTTGTCTGCCTACATGTGTCACACAGACAGTAAATTCGTTATCTGTCACATGAGTACGCAAAAACTCATGGTTTACCCATCTGGGTTACCAAACGAGTCGTCTTATCAGCGGTTCAATCTAAACACGCCAGCGACTATCTTATCTCAGTTGCTCACTGCAATCTAGGATGACCGGGTAACAAACAGGTGACATCACAGAGAGGAGTGTCGAATGATTTGATAAAATCAAATATCTGCTACTTAGCAGAAAAATAACGACGAAAGATAGAAAAGTGCGATACTTAAGAGTACATAATAAAAATCAGTACCACCAATGTACCGATACTGCCGGAAAGAAACAAAGATCGATAGGGGCTGCCCCGTTTTGTCAGATCTGCTCCTCTATATACCTTTACATCCTGCAATGATGATTTAAACTTCTTTGTTATGCATATATGATTAACAGTGATATCCATGTTGCCTTGTGTATTCTCTTATTTGGAAACATGCTTCCTCCTATAGCCAGTTGATTTGAAGCACAGAAGTTTGTGAATAGTTCCCCATTTTCATTCATTATTCCTAGCCCATGTTTTCCCATAATTTCTTCAAAGCCAGTGTTGACTGTGCCTATCTTTGCATTCATGTCACCCATCAAAATTGTGCTGTCTCTTCTTTTTATTTTATCCATAATATCTTGTAGTCTAGTATAAAATGCTTCTTTCACAGACTCTTCTTTGACATTGGTAGGTGCATAACATTGGATGACATTTACATGTATTTTCTTTTTAGCTGTTTTGAAAGTAGCTGTTATGATTCTGGGTCCCACGGCTTCCCATTCAGTGAGTGCTTTCTGTGCTTTTTTTAGATAGTATGAGCTATCCCTTCACTGTGGTGTGAATTTTCGTGCTCATGTCCTGAGGACAGCACCAAGTCACCTGCGCTGAGTTTCTTCCTATCTACCCCCTTCCACTTTGTTTCACAGTCTCAGGACATTGATCTTATATTTACAGGGAAAGACAAAAATAATGAGAATAAATGCAACCTTAAAGAAACACCAATACAAGATGTAGAATCGTACACATATCTTGGCAGCAATATAGACAAAGTTGGAGGGACAGACAGCGATATCAAAATAAGAATACAAAAAGCAAGAGGAGCTTTCATTGCATTGGGAAATATATGGAGATCAAGAGAAATCGGATCCAACACGAAAATAAGAATCTTCAACTCAAATGTCAAGTCAGTCCTATTGTATGGCTCTGAGATATGGAGAACAACAAAAACAACAACCAAAAAGCTACAGACTTTCATAAATGGGTGCTTGCGTAGAATAGAGGGATTAAAATGGTATGACAAGGTTACCAACGTGGAACTGAGGACAAGAACTAGACAAGTGCCAGTGGAACAAGAGATGAGAAGAAGACGATGGCGATGGATAGGACACACACTGAGGAAACCTGTTGATAGCATTACAAGGCAGTCCTTGTTCTGGAACCCCCAGGGCAAGAGAGGCAGAGGTAGACCAAGAAGCACATGGAGAAGAGAGTTGGAAACAGAGGTGAAAATGATGAGAACATGGAAAGAACTTGAGATGGTGGCACGTGACAGGAGGACTTGGCATGTGTTTGTTGAAGGCCTATGCTCCTTTGGGAGTGGAGGGTTATGAATGAATTTCTGTCTCTCTCTCACACACATTTAACACATAATCTTTCTCTCTCTCTCACACAAATTTAACACATAATCTTTCTCTCTCTCTCTCACACACATTTAACACTTAATCTTTCTCTCTCTCACACACATTTAACACATAATCTTTCTCTCTCTCTCACACACACATTTAACACATAATCTTTCTCTCTCTCTCATGTCTAAAACATAATAATCTCTGGCTCTCTCTCAGGTCTAACACATAATAATCTGTCTCTCTCACACATTTAACACATAATCTCTCTCTCTCTCTCTCGGGTCAAACACATAATATCTGTCTCTCTCTCACACACATTTAACACATAACCATAATCTTTCTCTCTCTCTCATGTCTAACAAATAATAATCTCTGGCTCCCTCATGTCTAACACACAATAATCTCTGTCTCTCTCTCACACACATTTAACACATAACCATAATCTTTCTCTCTCTCATGTCTAACACATAATAATCTCTGGCTCTCTCTCAGGTCTAACACATAATAATCTATGGCTCTCTCTCAGGTCTAACACATAATAATCTCTGGCTCTCATGTCTAACACATAATAATCTCTGTCTCTCTCTCAGGTCTAACACATAATAATCTCTCTCTCTCTCTCTCTCAGGTCTAATACATAATAATCTCTGGCTCTCTCTCAGGTCTAACACATAATAATCTCTGGCTCTCTCTCAGGTCTAACACATAATAATCTCTGGCTCTCTCTCAGGTCTAACATAATAATATTTGGCTCTCTCTCAGATCACATGTACATCAGATCTAATGTGTGTCCATAACCTATCTCTCCCCCTCTCTGTGTAACATAAAGTCATAGTCTATCTCATACTGATCTAACATAACTATAATCTCTGTCTTTATCTCACATGTGAAACACATAGCTGTGATCTCACACACAAAGGTCTTAACATGCAGTTGTAGTTTCTCATACATACAGGTCCTATCACATCTACATAATCTCTCCCACATCCTATCGCAGTCTCTACCAGAAACTGCATCTATTACAAGGTCCTATTCTATCTCTTTCACACACACTTATCAAACATATAATCATAGCCAGTCTTTAACATAAGACAAAAATACAATTATAGCATTTCTGCCACACACACACCATTCCTCGCGTATATCGACATTCTCCTACTAACACGACCCCCATCTCCTTCACGTGCCATGCCACAACAGTATTGTTTTTCAATATTAGTTACTTCTACCAGGGTCTTATAACTAATACTGCTGACAATTTTCAGTGGCGTACAATAATGGTGGAGGAGAGAGATAGTCCGAGAATACAGTAACATAAAACATTTATTAAGCATTAAAAAACAAGTATTAAGTGTTATATTAGTAGAGAAATAAAAACAGAATAATAATGGTCACGTTTACATTCTCTGAAGAATTGAAGTATTTACCTGAGTAATTTTCACCATGACTTTCAAGGCATCTCTGGAAACATACATGTTTATTTGTGATTTTATTATCTGCCAAATTCTGTAAAACTCTTAATAATTACAATTTGACTTAACTTCGAGAAACTGGTTCATAGATTTTTTTAATTTGTTCCCTACTATAATTACTTCCCTTAGCATTATCAGACTATAGCAATTCCCCCTGCTGACCTAGACAGATACACATGCTGCATTATACAGGGTGGTTGAAATCCCTCCCTATCCACACTTATATCTATTGTACATGAAAACTAATGTCCAATTAAGTAGTCGTAACTGACATTTGATTAAACTGTTGCTTCCCCCCCCCCCCCCCAAAAAAAAATTTAAATATAAAACTCAAATGAAATTGAAAATTGCCTATAAATTGAAGCTACCAATGAGAGCAAAATTGCTGTCTCCAGTGACGTCACGTGCTGAACAGGCTGGGTCTAACTTTGAACTGTTATGTTAAAGGGACAGCATTTTGTGTAATGAAATTCCATTAAATCTTCTTTATTTCGTATAAAAATAGTCGAATAAACATGAAGAAATAGCAATATACAAATAGGACAGGAAGTGACCTTTCATTGACACTGTAGAGAGACGATGTGCGGAAGGGGAGAGGTGTTGTATGCACGTCCCTGAATCACTGGACACATGATGGTAGAAGCCTGCCCAAAGCAGGCACTATCTCCCATCACAATATTGTAGTCTCGATAGACGGGGATTTGACCATGGTGACAGTGGCGTTCTAAGGGCGGTGCGATCCGCCCCGGGTGACAACCAGAAAGGGGATGCCGTCGGACTCTTATTATCATAGTACTTAATGTTAAAATGTACTTGCAAGTGTATTTTTCTATGAGGAGGGGGGTGACAAAGGTAGAATCCGCCCCGGGTGCCAAATACTTAAGGGACGCCTCTGCATGGTGATATCTGCTGGTGGCCCAAAGCATCAAACAAGGAACGCAGACATATGGCAATTCAAGAAATCCGAGAATGATAAGAGTATGCAAAAGTAGTGTAGCAAGGCCAGCGGACTACATGGGAAGGAGCTCTGCAGAGGTCCCCGACATGGAATGATATATGGCATATGGTACCTCTTAGACTCAACTTCATTATCAGATGTGCTGACTTTCCTGCCCTCAGGAAATATCTATTTGAGGTACTCATTCTGACTTTACTGTTAGCCTTCACCCTTGCCAGGTCTGTTGCAGCAGCCAGCCCATTTAGTACTCTGTTGAGGCGCCATGTGTCTCGCCCTTGCCCTAATGACACCTTGGAATCAGAGAGCATATGTTTCAGTGTCTGCCTCCCCTGGCACAGGAGGCATTGAGCATCATCAGACTTTTCCAATCTCACAAGGTTTGCAAACGACAGTCAAAGATCATACACTGATCTGGTATCAAAGCTGAGTCTAAGAGGTGCCATTTTCCATATATATTTCAAAATGTGTTCCGCGGGAACCCGGAGCTCTGCAAAACTGTTTGTTGGGTTCTGTGAAAAAATCATTTCCAATGGCGCAAAAATGAATATTGTGAACTTTTCTCCCGTACAAATATCTAAAACGGAGACAGGTGCTGAATGAACATGAGTGGCTGTTACTCCTAGCTTTGTAACATTTGTTGTTTATGTGCGGTAATGTTAAAAACAAACAGGACTGAGGGAACAATGTTATTGTAAAGATCTGAACGCCATATACTACTGCAGAATATTATCTGGTTGACTGGGGTCGAAATTAAACAACATACGTCAACAACAGAAGAAATGTCGGTCAATGATCGATTCACTCACATTCCACTTCAACGGAAGAAATGTCAGTCACTGATCGATTCACTCACATTCCACGTCAACGGAAGAAATGTCAGTCAATGATCGATTCACTCACATTCCACGTCAACAGAAGAAATGCCGGTCAATGATCGATTCACTCACATTCCACGTCAACAGAAGAAATGTCGGTCAATGATCGATTCACTCACATTCCACGTCAATGGAAGAAATGTCAGTCAATGATCGATTCACTCACATTCCACTTCAACAGAATAAATGTCGGTCAATGATTGATTCACTCACATTCCACGTCAACAGAAGAAATGTCAGTCAATGATCAATTCACTCACATTCCATGTCAACGGAAGAAATGTCAGTCAATGATCAATTCACTCACATTCCACTTCAACAGAATAAATGTCGGTCAATGATCAATTCACTCACATTCCACGTCAACAGAAGAAATGTCGGTCAATGATCAATTCACTCACATTCCACTTCAATGGAAGAAATGTCAGTCAATGATCGATTCACTCACATTCCACTTCAACAGAAGAAATGTTGGTCAATGATCGATTCACTCACATTCCACTTCAACAGAAGAAATGTCGGTCAATGATCGATTCACTCACATTCCATGTCAATGGAAGAAATGTCAGTCAATGATCGATTCACTCACATTCCACTTCAACAGAAGAAATGTCAGTCAATGATCGATTCACTCACATTCCACTTCAACGGAAGAAATGTCGGTCAATGATCAATTCACTCACATTCCACGTCAACGGAAGAAATGTCAGTCAATGATCGATTCACTCACATTCCACTTCAACAGAATAAATGTTGGTCAATGATCAATTCACTCACATTCCACGTCAACAGAAGAAATGTTGGTCAATGATCGATTCACTCACATTCCACTTTAATGGAAGAAATGTCAGTCAATGATCGATTCACTCACATTCCACTTCAACGGAAGAAATGTCGGTCAATGATCAATTCACTCACATTCCACTTCAACGGAAGAAATGTCTGTCAATGATCGATTCACTAACATTCCACGTCAATGGAAGAAATGTCGGTCAATGATTGATTCACTCACATTCCACGTCAACAGAAGAAATGTCGGTCAATGATCGATTCACTCACATTCCACGTCAACAGAAGAAATGTCGGTCAATGATCAATTCACTCACATTCCACATCAACAGAAGAAATGTCGGTCAATGATCGATTCACTCACATTCCACGTCAACAGAAGAAATGTCAGTCAATGATCGATTCACTCACATTCCACGTCAACAGAAGAAATGTCAGTCAATGATCAATTCACTCACATTCCATGTCAACAGAATAAATGTCGGTCAATGATCGATTCACTCACATTCCACTTCAACAGAATAAATGTCGGTCAATGATCAATTCACTCACATTCCACTTTAACAGAATAAATGTCATCAGGGGTCGGGGTGGCCAAGAGGAATGGCGTCCACCTCAAGTTTTAGAGGGACTGGGTTCGAGTTTCCTGTATGGGAAAATTAATTTATGGACATTTTTTTTCAGAACCAGTGGCCCTAATCATATCTTACTTCCCCCCGGTCTCCTGGGTAATGAGATCGGATGCCTAGCCTTCTCGGAAAAGGTTGAAAAAATAGGTCCTGTGTGCAAGTTGCGCACGTTAATAATTCCACGGCAGTTGGAAATTGTAAAGAGTAGGCCATAAGGCCGCTGCCCAATAAAATAATGTAAAATTAGAAACTACCCACCACAAAAATATTTATAGAATGTGATTCCTATATAAACACAAAGGGATTCTCGCCAGTGCTACAGAGTTCGTGCACTGTGCTGAGATCCTTCTTGTGTGATCTACGGAAGGAGATCGGAGCACTGATAGAGTTGTCAGTGTGCAATGGAGATAGTCCTTAAAACCAAACCAATTAATATCATCAATGATTGATTTAATCACACACCTACCCAACAGAAGAAATGAATGATCGATTCACTCGGACACCTGCTCAATAGAAGACATGTCACAAATGACTGATTGACTCACATATAACCTCAACAGAAGAAATGCCAGTGAATGATTGATTCACTCAAACACCTGCTCCACAACATGAACAGAAATGTCAGTGAATGATTCACTCAAACACCTGCTCCACATAAGAAATGTCAGTGAATGATTGATTCACTCAAACATCTGCTCCACATAGGAAATGTCAGTGAATGATTGATTCACTCAAACACTTGCTCCACATAAGAAATGTCAGTGAATGATTGATTCACTCAAATACCTGCTCCACATAAGAAATGTCAGTGAATGATTCATCACTCACATGCCTGAACAATTAAAAAAACAAGTCCTGAATGACTGATTCACTCATGCGCTTGCCCAACAGATGAAATGTTATTAATCTACATTCTCAATTATGATAGGACAAGTGTCAACAAACCTAAATTCTCAATCATGATGGGACAAGTGTCAACAAACGACATTCTCAGTCATGATAGGACAAGTGTCAACAAACCAACATTCTCAATCATGATAGGACAAGTGTCAATAAACTGGCATTCTCAATCACGATAGGACAAGTGTCAACAAACTATATTCTCAATCACGATAGGACAAGTGTCAACAAACTATATTCTCAATCATGATAGGACAAGTGTCAACAAACTATATTCTCAATCATGATAGGACAAGTGTCAATAAACCTAAATTCTCAATCATGATAGGACAAGTGTCAACAAACAGACATTCTCAATCATGATAGGACAAGTGTCAACAAACCTATATTCTCAATCATGATAGGACAAGTGTCAACAAACTGACATTCTCAATCATGATTGGACTAGTGTCAACAAACCTAAATTCTCAATTATGATAGGACAAGTGTCAACAAACCTAAATTCTCAATCATGATGGGACAAGTGTCAACAAATGACATTCTCAGTCATGATAGGACAAGTGTCAACAAACCAACATTCTCAATCATGATAGGACAAGTGTCAATAAACTGGCATTCTCAATCACGATAGGACAAGTGTCAACAAACTATATTCTCAATCACGATAGGACAAGTGTCAACAAACTATATTCTCAATCATGATAGGACAAGTGTAAACAAACTATATTCTCAATCATGATAGGACAAGTGTCAATAAACCTAAATTCTCAATCATGATAGGACAAGTGTCAACAAACAGACATTCTCAATCATGATAGGACAAGTGTCAACAAACCTATATTCTCAATCATGATAGGACAAGTGTCAACAAACTGACATTCTCAATCATGATTGGACTAGTGTCAACAAACCTAAATTCTCAATCCTGATAGGACAAGTGTCAACAAACCTGCATTCTCAATCATGATAAGACAAGTGTCAACAAACCGACATTCTCAATCATGATAGGACAAGTGTCAACAAACCTACATTCTCAATCAAGATAGAACAAATGTCAACAAACCTACATTCTCAATCATGAAAGGACAAGTGTCAACAAACCTACATTCTCAATCAAGATAGGACAAGTATCTTGATTGAGAATGTCAGTTTGACACTTGTCCTATCTTGATTGAGAATGTCAGTTTGACACTTGTCCTATCTTGATTGAGAATGTCAGTTTGACACTTGTCCTATCTTGATTGAGAATGTCAGTTTGACACTTGTCCTATCTTGATTGAGAATGTCAGTTTGACACTTGTCCTATCTTGATTGAGAATGTCAGTTTGTTGACATGTAGCATTACAAGTCAGTCCTTGTTCTGAAATCTCCAGGGTAAGAGGAAATGAAGACAACTGACAAAAACACATGTAAAAGGGAACTGAAGACATTTACAAAGGAGCTAAATAAGACATTGGAAGTCTTGTGGATAGGAAGACTTTCATCAGTCAGCTTGTTCACAGTTTTGGCTACATATGGGGTTGAAGGAGGATTGATTGCTTGTTTTTCAAAGATGGCAACACTTGACTCAGGTGCCCTTAATGATAATCTGTTTACTCAGTAACAGCATACAAACTTTTTCACAATAACAAATTACCATCATTCCATTTTCTCTCCTTATGGAGCTTGAAGCACCACTTCCGCTGGTCCACTTGCAGGAAGTTTGTACAAATATCACACAAATAGCTTGTACAAATATCACACAAAAAGCCTGTACAAATATCACACAAAAAGCCTGTACAAATATCACACAAAAAGCTTGTACAAATATCACACAAACAGCTTGTACAAATATCACACAAACAGCTTGTACAAATATCACACAAAAAGCTTGTACAAATATCACACAAAAAGCTTGTACAAATATCACACAAAAAGCTTGTACAAATATCACACAAAAAGCTTGTACAAATATCACACAAAGTGGGAAATAACGTTACAGTGAATACCCTAATTATAAACGGAAATTATTTTGCACAGGGTAGACTCTCTCAAGATGGTGGATGAGCCGAGGCAAAAGAAGATCTTCTAATTCTATTCCACTCTCCTTCCAGTTCCAGTTCACTTAGAAAATAAAATAACTAAACTGTCTGACAAAGTGAAATTTAAATTGCTAAATATTTTTATCTGAGGAATGTATTTTGTAATTGTGTTGACTTAGCTTAGAATTATTACAGTAAATGTACCTGTTATACAATGCTTCTATATCTACAAGAAGAGACCATTAGTGATAAATACATGTTATAGACTGCAACTCTATATAAACTATATGGATAGATCATATAGGAAGAACAAAGTTTTTGTTAAGTTCCACACAAGAGAGCTGACAGACTGGCCTTGAGAGCACCCATAGTAGGGACACTGGACATGGATAAGGGAGAGATACTAAGGGCAATTAATGATCACCTGCTGGATAATGACACTGCAGTGGATGAATCAACAAGGCTGAGACTGTTGGAGTTTGGCATCAAACATGGGTCTAGCAGAAATGGATGTGAGAGAGGATGCATCTGTCATATGTACAACCAGCGTGCTACAGGTACAATTAGCATTCATACTCTTCAACATTTGCTGAGGGACACTGAGCACCTATGGGTTTGCCCAGAGTGTAGTGAGGTTGATTCTGATTAATAATAACAATGTTTGATCTCATTATACACTCTGATCTTATTTGCATCTTCCCTCTGTCTGTCGAGCCTTTTCCTTCCCCACACATGAGAAGACTGTTAGCAGTAATGCCTGCAGATGGTAACTAGCTTTTTATCACTTGTTTGTCAACGAATTATGCATGGCCACACATAGGCCTACTTGTAACTTAGTCATCTGACTAGGTGTGATGACAGAACTAGGCTTAATGGAAGTTTTTTAACAGAAGCAAAGAAGAAAATAGGCTGTTACCAGCAGAACTGCGCTCAGTTTAGCGAAAATTGACATAAGCGAGTACAGCTTAAGTGGACTGTACTGTATTTTAATTATTGCACCCAATGGACATTATTTTACACATCAGAAACAGCACATTCTACATCATGATGATGGGAACAAAAAAAACCATATACATACTGGTCAGTGTGTGCATGAAGTGGTAATGTGACATACTGAAGTCAGTGTGTACATGAAGTGGTGATGTGACATACTAAAGTCAGTGTGCACATGAAGTGGTAATGTGACATACTGAAATCAGTGTGTACATGAAGTGGTGATGTGACATACTGAAATCAGTGTGTACATGAAGTGATGATGTGACATATTCAGTCAGTGTGTACATGAAGTGGTGATGTGACATATTCAGTCAGTGTGAAAATGAAGTGGCGATGTAACATACTGAAGTCAGTGTGAACATGAAGTGGCGATGTGACATACTGAAGTCAGTGTGTACATGAAGTGGCAATGTGACATACTGAAGTGGGTGTGTACATGAAGTGGTAATGTGACATACTGAAGTTGATGTGTACATGAAGTGGTAATGTGGCATACTGAAGTCAGTGTGTACATGAAGTGATAGTGTGACATAATGAAGTCAGTGTGTACATGACATGGTGATGTGACATACTGAAGTCAGTGTGTACATGAAGTGGTGATGTGACATACTGAAGTCAGTGTGCACATGAAGTGGTGATGTGACATACTCAAGTCAGTGTGTACATGAAGTGGTGATGTGACATACTCAAGTCAGTGTGTACATGAAGTGGTGATGTCACATACTCAAGTCAGTGTGTACATGAAGTGATGATGTAACATACTGATGTATGTGTGTACATGAAGTGGTGATATGGCATACTGAAGTCAGTGTGTACATGAAGTTGTGATGTGACATACTGAAGTCAGTGTGTACATTAAGTGGTGATGTGACATGCTGAAGTCAATGTGTACATAGTGAGGAAACATAACACACAGGTCAGTGTGTACACATTGTGGGAAGATAGCACACTAGTCAGTGTGTACATAATGAGGAAGCAACACATAAGTCAGTGCATACATACTATGGGAAGATAACACAAGTCAATGTGTACATAATGAGGAACCAACACACAAGTCAGTGTGTACACATTGTGGGAAGATAACACACAAGTCAGTGTGTACACATTGTGGGAAGATAATACACAAGTCAGTGTGTACACATTGTAGGAAGATATCACACTAGTCAGTGTGTACACATTGTGGGAAGATAACACACAAGTCGGTGTGTACATAATGAGGAAACAACACACAAGTCAGTGCATACATACTATGGGAAGATAACACACACGTCAGTATGTACATAGTGAGAAAACACAACACACAAGTCAGTGTGTACATAGTGAGAAAACACAACACACAAGTCAGTGTGTACATAATGAGGAAACAACATACAAGTCAGTGTGTACATAGTGAGAAAACACAACACACAAGTCAGTGTGTACATAATGAGGAAACAACACACAAGTCAGTGTGTACATAGTGAGAAAACACAACACAGAAGTCAGTGTGTACATAATGAGGAAACAACACACAAGTCAGTGTGTACATAGTGAGAAAACACAACACACAAGTCAGTGTGTACATAATGAGGAAACAACATACAAGTCAGTGTGTACATAGTGAGAAAACACAACACACAAGTCAGTGTGTACATAATGAGGAAACAACATACAAGTCAGTGTGACATAGTGAGAAAACACAACACACAAGTCAGTGTGTATATAATGAGGAAACAACACACAAGTCAGTGTGTACATAGTGAGAAAACACAACACACAAGTCAGTGTGTATGTAATGAGGAAACAACACACAAGTCAGTGTGTACATAGTGAGAAAACACAACACACAAGTCAGTGTGTACATAGTGAGAAAACACAACACACAAGTCAGTGTGTACATAGTGAGAAAACACAACACACAAGTCAGTGTGTACATAGTGAGAAAACACAACACACAAGTCAGTGTGTACATAGTGAGAAAACACAACACACAAGTCAGTGTGTACATAGTGAGAAAACACAACACACAAGTCAGTGTGTACATAATGAGGAAACAACACACAAGTCAGTGTGTACATAGTGAGAAAACACAACACACAAGTCAGTGTGTACATAATGAGGAAACAACACACAAGTCAGTGTGTACATAATGAGGAAACAACACACAAGTCAGTGCATACATACTATGGGAAGATAACACACAAGTCAGTGTGTACATAGTGAGAAAACACAACACACAAGTCAGTGTGTACATAGTGAGAAAACACAACACACAAGTCAGTGTGTACATAATGAGGAAACAACACACAAGTCAGTGTGTACATAGTGAGAAAACACAACACACAAGTCAGTGTGTACATAATGAGGAAACAACACACAAGTCAGTGTGTACATAGTGAGAAAACACAACACACAAGTCAGTGTGTACATAGTGAGAAAACACAACACACAAGCCAATCTTTGAAACTTCTTCTTCTTCGTTCATCCTCAGACTTCTACATTATTCTATTCTTTATTAAAGGCAGTAGTCAGCTCAAGGTTCATGACACCTTCCAACAGTTTTTCATTGAGAGAAGTGGGTTGTTGCCATATGCCACTCCGTTCAATGCTGTAAGTTGGACAGACTGGAGCAGATGTTCAGCTCTCATGGGACTGATGCCACAGGAGCAGAGATTTGTTGGACCAATTCTGTTCTTGTGATATGGATGGTACTTCAACCTAATGTGACCAGTACGTAAGCAGAAAATGATGACCTGGTCTTTAGATAGTTGATGATAGGCATCATCT
The DNA here is from genome assembly GCA_024509875.1 of Oreohelix idahoensis. Classification (NCBI taxonomy): domain Eukaryota; kingdom Metazoa; phylum Mollusca; class Gastropoda; order Stylommatophora; family Oreohelicidae; genus Oreohelix; species Oreohelix idahoensis. The sequence goes on along the minus strand of JAMPIV010001854.1, from coordinate 1,184,579 downwards.
TTTACGTGACCCGGGTGTTCTCTGTCTCATTTGGACTTGAATATGGCTTTTATAGTTGTTTTAGCCATTTCTTAAGTTGTCCTATATCGTTTTGTTACAGCACTCCCCCTTCTTCAGCAAGTTTATCTGCCCCTTTGTTGCCTGGAATGTTTCAATGAGCTGGCATCCACTGGACTGTGCACTCGTTGAAGCATTTAGCCAGGCTTTCAAGGAGTTTATCAATCTTTCCATCCTTTCGCATGGTGGCCCTTCAGGGCTGTTATTACTGAGAGGGCAACTGTAAAGATCACTATCTGTTTTTCTGCATGTGCTTTGCATTCAATAAGAGTTTCTGCTGCCTGTTTCAGAGCTTCTGCTTCAGCATTGAAGTTATTGCAGTATTTGCCAGTGGCAATTGCCAAAGCGTGAATTATATTCTTTAATTTATTGAGGATGCCAGCTCCCCCATTTTCAACTGCATTTTTTGCAGAACCATCAGTATGTATGTGCATGTGTCCAGAGCTTCGCTAGAAATTTTAGATCAATATACTTGGTTGCTAGTACTTTCTTTGTTTTTTGGTTTGAATTTTTCTTTATATATATATATATATATATATATATATATATATATATATATATATATATGGTGTTTCATAAAGAATATCAGTATTTTAGATGCATATAACTTTGGTTATTGAACACTTAAAAATATACAGTTTGCAACAAAATAAAGTAAAATTGTCAAAGTTTAATCTCTTACATTACAATCCCTCAATGTGTGCCCCTCGTGTTACACGGCAGACATCTAAACGGTAGTCCAATTCTCTCCACACTCACTCCAACTGATACCTTGTTATTCTTTCCATTTTCATTATTTGCCCCGTCTAGCGGCTGAAATGAAAAACATTTTTTATTATCGGGTAACTGTCCAAACTCGGACAGTTTACCTATCGTTTGGTGCAAACAAAAGTGTTTGCACTTTTAAGTTTGCAATTACCAAAACTATACACCTTCAACATATCGATATTCTTTTTGAAACACCCTGTATATATATATATGTTATATATATATATAAACAAAATCAATGGGAATGTACACAATTCACTCTATGCTGATGACCAGGCCATGTGGACTTCAGAAAAACACATCACTGTTAGCCCTAAATACAGGATTCACTGTTAGCCCTCAAAGGTTGGTCCAGAAGGTAGCTACTCAAAATCAATGAACAAAAAACAACACATACTACGAGGGACGGTCAAAAAGTAATGTCTCGTAACTTTTAATCTCATTCAATAGGCAAGAAAACAGATAAAATTCACATTGAAATTTAGCCCCAAGTCTGAACTTCAAAAATGTATTTCTCAAATGTAGTCTCCGTTATTTGTTACAGTTTTTGTTCATCTTCTCACAAGGGCATGTATCCCCGCACGGTAACAATTTGTGTCCTTTTTCCTAAACCACAGGCGTACGGCGCGTTTAAGGGTCTCGGTGGTGTCCTCAAACTGATGTCCGCGAAGATCTTCTTTCAGTGGTCCAAACAGATGGAAGTCAGAAGGTGCAAGATCGGGACTGAAGGGGGATGTGGTAATAATGTCCAGCCAAATTCTGCAATCGCATCAATGGTGCATTTAGCGGTGTGTGGCGTGGCGTTATCGTGCAACAGTAGTGCAGTTCTCTGATCTTTTAATGGGTAAAGTCGCCGAAGACGACATCTAAGCTTCTTCAAAGTTTCAATGTAACGGTCTGCATTCACCGTGTTTCCCTGTTCCAAGAAGTCGAGAAGAATCACACCCTTCTCATCCCAAAACACGGAGGCCATAACTTTCCCTACAGATGGTGAACTTTTGAACTTCTTTCTTGTCGGCGATGTTTTGTGATGCCATTCCATTGACTGCCTCTTGGATTCTGGTTCAAAAAAAAATGAACCCAAGTCTCATCACCTGTCACAATATTCGATAAAAACTCTTCTCCTTCAGTTTCGTAACGGTGCAGGAGGTTGATGGCTATGGTTTTCCTTGTTTCTTTATGTCTGTCTGTCAACATTCTGGGTACCCCCCCCCGCCCCTCCCCCCTGCACCCCCCCCCGTGCACAATAACCAGGTCTTTAATGATGTTCTGGACACTGCCTTTACTAATGGACAACATGGAAGAAAGTTCATCCAGTGTTACCCGACGGTCACCACGAATGATGCCATCAACTCGATGAATGTTGTGTGGAGTCACTGCGGTAGACGGACAGCCAGTCCGCTTTGCGTCAGCCATTGAGGATTGACCTACTTCAGCTTCGTCACAACGATGTACCCAACGTCGGACAGTGCTAACATCCACTGTTGAATCTCCATAAACATTCTTCAAACATTCGTGGTTGCAAATTGGTGTCTCGCCTTCAGCATTGAGGAATTCTATGACATAACGTTGTTTTAACCGAACGTCTTTGGCAGCCATTTTTAAACTGTTACAGGGGTGCCACCTGTTACTGAAACAGGTTGGTAATGCTATACAGTGCAGAAGAGTGTTTGAGGAATCCTGCTAAATTTGCAAATTGCACACCGATGCAGTATTTACATACATAAAAAATAGGAGGCATTACTTTTTGACCTTCCCTCGTTTATTTACCTTGTCAAACAAACCAAGCAAACAAAACTTCAACTTAATGGGCAAGCAGTGCGAGAAGAAAACATGCCAACATACCTAGGTATCACACTGGACCGCCACTTGACATGGAAAACACAGATTAGGGCAAAACAGCGCATGACCATCACGAAAAAATTAGATGGTACCATATAGAGTGTTGAGGAAAACATTCCTAAAATATCTGCACACAGGCAGAGCCAGGCCTCTTATGGAATATGGCATCAGTCTGGTCGACGGCAGCTAGGTCACATTTTGATAAACTAAACAAACTCCAAAACCAAGCAGTGCGTATCATAACAGGGGTCCTAAATTCTACAAAAATTATTCCTATAGAAAACATTACAGGGCTACAGTCAATGGAGTCAGACAAGACAACAGATCTTACAACAAGCTGTAAAATTTAAGAGACTCAAAGGACACCCCATGTGCAAGAGAATAAACAGGCTAAGAAGAGGCAGGCTCAAGAAAACTAATTTTGTTGCCCAGACAAAAGAAAACATTAACAAAGATACCATGCTAGCAAACTAAATCGCAAAGAAAAGCACAATTATAAAACTGTGGAAAAGTAGATGCTTTCCTGATCTAAAATCTGATATTCCAGGCATTGAAAGTAAAAGAATTCCAACAGTCTTTGAAACATAACACACACACCAGTCTTTAAAACAAAACAAACACACACCAGTCTTTGAAACATAACACACAAGCTAGTCTTTGAAACATAACACACAAGCTAGTCTTTGAAACATAACACACAAGCCAGTCTTTGAAACAAAACAAAGCCAGTCTTTGAAACATAACACACACGCCAGTCTTTGAAACAAAACGAAGCCAGTCTTTGAAACATAACACACACACCAGTCTTTGAAACATAACACACAAGCCAGTCTTTGAAACATAACAAAGCCAGTCTTTGAAACATAACACACACACCAGTCTTTGAAACGTAACACACACGCCAATCTTTGAAACATAACACACAAGTTAGGTTTGACTTTAGCAAGCAGTAAATTTAATCAGAATCATCATCATCGCTATCAGTGATAGCTGTTTCGTTGTTATTCTCAACCAAGCCTGAGAAAAAGTCATTTTTCTTGACCCTGCCAAACTTGACCAGTTTTTTAGCCTGCTTAGTCGCCTTCCTGCTGGTGTCAACAGTTTGTTGCTTCAGCTCATCCACATTCCAGAACTTGACACATTGATCATGTGAGCAGCTGACTACATAACTTGTGTCACTTGTCAAACTCATGGACTCCACAGGAAACTCTTCATCATGTTGACCAACAGTTCCCAGAATTCTGTTAGGTAGAATGTGTACAGCTCTGGATGTGGAATAAAACATTTGATGGTAGAATGTGTACAGCTCTGGATGTGGAATAAAACATGTGATGGTAGAATGTGTACAGCTCTGGGCATGGAATAAAACATTTGATGGTAGAATGTGTACAGCTCTGGATGTGGAATAAAACATGTGATGGTAGAATGTGTACAGCTCTGGATGTGGAATAAAACATTTGATGGTAGAATGTGTACAGCTCTGGATGTGGAATAAAACATTTGATGGTAGAATGTGTACAGCTCTGGATGTGGAATAAAACATGTGATGGTAGAATGTGTACAGCTCTGGATGTGGAATAAAACATGTGATGGTAGCATGTGTACAGCTCTGGGCATGGAATAAAACATTTGATGGTAGAATGTGTACAGCTCTGGATGTGGAATAAAACATTTGATGGTAGAATGTGTACAGCTCTGGATGTGGAATAAAACATTTGATGGTAGAATGTGTACAGCTCTGGATGTGGAATAAAACATTTGATGGTAGAATGTGTACAGCTCTGGATGTGGAATAAAACATTTGATGGTAGAATGTGTACAGCTCTGGATGTGGAATAAAACATGTGATGGTAGAATGTGTACAGCTCTGGATGTGGAATAAAACATTTGATGGTAGAATGTGTACAGCTCTGGATGTGGAATAAAACATGTGATGGTAGAATGTGTACAGCTCTGGACATGGTATTCTTCTTCTTCTTCCTCGTTCGTCCTGAAAAGGACGTTGGTTGTGTTGTGTCGTTTACAGTGAAGCTGCGGTATTTGCGCCTTTCGGCCGACACATCCGACTTCCGCACTGAATTTTTTGGGACCGGGTTTGCCTTCCCTCTTCGATCCCTACTCCTCAGCCAGACTGCAGTGATGCAGCCTGTTTCCAGGACCACCACGTGGAGGTGGAGTAGGGTCTTGGTCAGCTCTGGTTCGCTGACCCTGACAGTCAAGCTATGGGTCGCTGACTGCATTCCTCACTTTTGATGTGTCTTGGATCCCGGACATGGTATAAAACATTTGATGGTAGAATGTGTACAGCCCTGGACATGGAATAAAACATGATGGTAGAATGAGTACAGCTCTGGACATGGAACAATACAAGATGGTAGAATGTGTACAGCCCTGGACATGGAATAATACAAGATGGTAGAATGTGTACAGCCCTGGACATGGAATAATACAAGATGGTAGAATGTGTACAGCTCTGGACATGGAATAATACAAGATGGTAGAATGTGTACAGCTCTGGACATGGAATAATACAAGATGGTAGAATGTGTACAGCTCTGGGCATGGAATAAAACATTTGATGGTAGAATGTGTACAGCTCTGGACATGGTATAAAACATTTGATGGTAGAATGTGTAAAGCCCTGGACATGGAATAATACAAGATGGTAGAATGTGTACAGCTCTGGACATGGAATAATACAAGATGGTAGAATGTGTACAGCTCTAGACATGGAATAAAACATTTGATGGTAGAATGTGTACAGCTCTGGACATGGAATGAAACATTTGATGGTAGAATGTGACAGCCCTGGATTTGATGGTAGAATGTGTACAGCTCTAGACATGGAATAAAACATTCGATGGTAGAATGTGTACAGCCCTGGACATGGTATAAAACATTTGATGGTAGAATGTGTACAGCTCTGGACATGGAATAAAACATTTGATGGTAGAATGTGTACAGCTCTAGACATGGAATAAAACATTTGATGGTAGAATGTGTACAGATCTGGGCATGGAATAAAACAAGTTGGTAGAATTTGTACAGCTCTGGACATGGAATAAAACATTTGATGGTAGAATGTGTACAGATCTGGGCATGGAATAAAACATTTGATGGTAGAATGTGTACAGATCTGGGCATGGAATAAAACATTTGATGGTAGAATGTGTACAGATCTGGGCATGGAATAAAACATTTGATGGTAGAATGTGTACAGATCTGGGCATGTAATAAAACATTTGATGGTAGAATGTGTACAGCTCTGGATATGGAATAAAACATTTGATGGTAGAATGTGTACAGATTTGGGCATGGAATAAAACATTTGATGGTAGAATGTGTACAGATCTGGGCATGGAATAAAACATTTGATGGTAGAATGTGTACAGATCTGGGCATGTAATAAAACATTTGATGGTAGAATGTGTACAGCTCTGGACATGGAATAAAACATTTGATGGTAGAATGTGTACAGATTTGGGCATGGAATAAAACATTTGATGGTAGAATGTGTACAGATCTGGGCATGGAATAAAACATTTGATGGTTGAATGTGTACAGCTCTGGACATGGAATAAAACATTTGATGGTAGAATGTGTACAGCTCTGGGCATGGAATAAAACATTTGATGGTAGAATGTGTACAGCTCTGGACATGGAATAAAACAAGATGCAGTTACTGGTAAACTTATTGCAGCAGGACCAGCTGTCATTACCCTCCTCCTCTGATTTATCCAGTAGCCTACATAATCAATTCAGCATCCCACCATTTGATAATCTGGAGCCCATTTCCCTATAGTTATGTCAGATTGTCTGCCACGCCCACAACTCTGATAACAAACTTGATGTTATTCCACTCACATGTCTGATAACAAACTTGATGTTATTTCACTCACATGTCTGATAACAAACATGTTATTTCACTCACATGTCTGATAAAAAAAAGTACTGTAAAACTTCTCTATGCATACATCACACATCGCATGTTATAAATATTGTAAACCTTTGCGTGATCAAACATGAAATATTTGATGTCACAAATAAAGTGAACTTTCTGTATGGATGTAAGACACCTGTGAGTATGAAATGCTGTAAGGTAAGGTAGGTAAAGGATCCCATTACACGCCCATTGAGGCATAATGGGAATATGGTGTTAGGCCCATATTTTCTTGACCATCGGCACACTAGGGGTGATGTGGTCAGCATCACGCCGGCTGCCTTAACCTGGTACTCAATTCATGAGGCTGGGTCGACCCCAGGGCCGTTTGCGGTAAAAAAGATCCCACCTCAACTGGGGATTGAACCATGGACCACCGAGCTAGGAAGCCAGTGCACTAACCACTGCGCTACTGTGGCTCCCTTGACATGCTGTAGCATTCCCAAATAATGCACAAAAATGGGTTATGGGTGTAGCATTCCCAAATAATGCACAAAAATGGGTTATGGGTGAAGCATTCCCAAATAAACAAAAATGGGTGTAGCATTCCCAAATAATGCACAAAAATGGGTTATGGGTGTAGATTCCCAAATAATGCACAAAAATGGGTTATGGGTGTAGCATTCCCAAATAATGCACAAAAATGGGTTATGGGTGTAGATTCCCAAATAATGCACAAAAATGGGTTATGGGTGTAGCATTCCCAAATAATAAACAAAACAATGGGTTATGCTGCTGGCACTTGTAAGAAACAAAAAAAATTGGACAACAGAAAACTAACAAATGTGATAGATTTAGGACCATTCAAACAGCACCACTGCCTTGCTAAGGAAGTGACTAAACACACTGCCAACTCAGTGCCACAAAAATAGTGCTCGACTGTCATGACCACTCCACATAGCCATGAAATATAGGTCCAGAAAATTATCTAGACTAATTATAGATGCAATCACTGCTGTAGCTGTCCTAGTCACAAGCACAGACCAGAGAAGACAATACTGTGTCTAGTCAATTATAGAAGAATAAGAACAGTACAGCTGCTAGGTTTTTATGGTAACGTATGTATGAACATGGAAACAAAGAAAGAAAAGGATGGTGTCATTCAGAAGGTCCTGGGCTCGATTCTCTATTTTTAATTTTGATATCCTGACTTGTATCCACTGGACATATACCTGTCACAAAAAGTAGGGGATATTTTAAGATGGTATGTATTATTTTACAAAAGAGTGGATTTCGTAATTTAATGGTTGTATGGACATATCGAGCACGCTCTTCTCCACTCTCAGGTGCAATATCATGTTGACCTGGTGACTCGTGATGAGTAAGCCAATCCCAAGAACAGAGGTGGGGCCCATTTGTAAAGTTCACACATTATTCTTTTTCACAAAAATGCGTGTATCTCGGGTTTGATGAACACTACTCACCATGGACAGGTATAAAAAGACTCTGCAACAGATACAATTTCTTTTCTTCGTCATGGAATGTTTGACAGAACAGCAGAGATGGATAGGCATAGGCATGTTGCAAACCGGAAGTCGGCAAGTGGATGTTGCTCAGAACCTCAATGTTTCACAGTCAGTTGTCAGCAGACTGTGGAACAGGTATCAAAATTTCCGCACAGTGGCTGATCTGCCTCACACTGGCCGCCCAAGAGTCACTACACGCCGCCAAGATCAACTTCTTGTTACTCAGGCCCTCAGAACTCGGACTCTAAATGCTACTCAACTTCAGCAACACCTTCAACAGACCACTGGGATCCGGGTCTCAACTCAGACAGTACGAAACCGTTTGCACCAAGAGCAACTGGCCTCACGCAGACCGTCTGTAGCTTTGCCCATGTCACCACAACACAGGCGAGCAAGAATGGATTGGTGCCAACGTCATCATCAGTGGACCAATCAACAGTGGGCATCAGTGATGTTTTCTGATGAGTCTCGTTTCGTTTTGGATTTTCATGATCGTCGAATACGTGTCTGGCGACGGCGAGGTGAGCGTTATCAGCCTCCTGCAACTGTTGCACACAACCGTTATGGAGGTGGTAGTGTAATGGTGTGGGCAGGCATCTGTATGAATGACAGGACCGACCTTCACATATGCGAAGTCAATATCACAGGGCTCTACTACCGTGACAACATCATCAAGCCTATCGTTGTGCCATTTGGTCAACGGCACGGTCCAGATTTCATCTTCCAGGATGACAATGCACGTCCTCACCGTGCTCGCATCATCCAAAATCACCTTCAGATGCAGCATATCCGAACGTTACCGTGGCCGCCGATGTCCCCCGACCTGTCTCCTATTGAGCATTTGTGGGACCTCCTGAATAGACGCGTCCAACAACGTTCAGCCGCTCCACAGACTCTTCAGCAGTTAGCCCAGGCCCTTGAGCAGGAGTGGCAGAGAATTCCTCAAAACAACATCAGAAGGCTTATTTGCAGTATGAGACATCGTTGCAATGCATGTTTAGCGGCAAACGGGGGCCCTACACGTTTTTTAGAAATATTGGAATATTTTTTGTGAAAATGAAGTACCTACCTCGCCTTGTTTGCCAGTGCGACTAAAATCATGTGAGTAAAGCCATAACACTTCTTATACCGCAAATGTCTTGTTATGATGCTCAAGTTTACTTGTACGAAGGAATAAATGAACTAATTTGAAAAATATTGTCTTTGGATAACTTTTAAATTCAGTATCCCCTACTTTTTGTGACAGGTTAAAACAAATGTTAAAATAAAGAGCAATAACTGTCATTTAACAACTTGGACAAGTCTTTCTGACCTCCATGACATTTCATGGGGGTTAGACTCCCAGGTGTCATCTTCCTGGTTGATTGTATGTTTTGCTTCGTCCTGCTTGTGCTGATATTTCAATCCACTCCATCTGTGCAATTTCCAAAATGGCTATTTACTCCTGGTTTTATTCAGTCAGTCAACTTGAGGTGGTTGTCAAAGTAACAGCTTTGTTTGAAATAAACCAGCTGCTCTGAATTTCATAGACCGCTGAGGTTTTTTACCTAGGCAGTGAGATGCCTTTTCCAAAGTTCTGCATTGTCTTTTAAGTTCTTGATTGCCCTTTCAGGTTAAATAATTTCAGTAGATCATACACTGAGGCAGCCTCAAGACATATTGCATCTACTTCCACTGCTGTGTTTTTTGCTATGAGCCCTTTATATCTGCATTCTGTGACCAGATCATTGAATCTGACCAATCTGATAGTGTGCTGCTCATCTAATCTGGTTAATCAAATGTCACTGTCAGCTCAATCATTATAATCTGGTTAATCAAATGTCACTCTCAGCTCAATCATTATAATCTGGTTAATCAAATGTCACTGTCAGCTCAATCCTTATAATCTGGTTAATCAAACATCACTGTCAGCTCAATCATTATAATCTGGTTAATCAAATGTCACTGTTAGTTCAATCATTATAATCTGGTTAAACAAATGTCACTATCAGCTCAATCATCATAATCTGGTTAATCAAATGTCACTGTTAGTTCAATCATTTTAATCTGGTTAATCAAATGTCACTGTCAGCTCAATTATCATAATCTGGTTAATCAAATGTCACTGTCAGCTAAATCATCATAATCTGGTTAATCAAATGTCATTGTCAGCTCAAACACTATAATCTGGTTTCAAATTTCAGTCAGCTCAATCATCATAATCTGGTTTCAAAAGCCAATGTCAGCTCAACCATTATAATCTGGTGATTATAGATTCTCTCTTATTTTCATAATTACCCTCATCATAAGTCCTCAACAGCCAGACAGATCACAGTGTCTGAGATAGAGAAGATATGACAATGTACTAACCTTATATAGCCATCATTTGTCCCTACACACAGCACATCATCTGTGACAGTGACCATACTGTCTATCTGAACATTCCCACAAGGGAATCTATCACTGATATTTCCCCACTGGCCCCAGTTGAACACATTGAGAACACCTTCGCCTGTACCGCACATAAGCTTGCGTCCACCCTATATGTGACAATTTTTCTTGTAGTTAGTTAAAGCTTGGGCAGTTCATTCATGTCATCAGGCATGAGCATTAAAGTCAGATATTTCTTCCACTGATAAGATACAACTTAACAATGTGCTATTTCTTTATCTTCTATACTACTCGTCAAAAGTCAAGGGCCACCATATTATTTTCAATACACTTTTATATAAGCGCATAGAATGATTAAATGAAGGAAGTTTTTAGTAAAAATGGGTGCAATATCTTCCTCTAACAGTCCTCTATGCACGTTAAGCATAAAAACAACTCAACGACAACCATGGTGATCACATGCAATTTGGTGTGCTGACCATAAATTCACATTTTTAATCTGTTTTTTCAAACTTCTGTACAACCAAACAGGTGAAGTAATCATGCTGATTGACATTCCACGTGCAATGGCGACTTTTCGTGAACAGAGTTCACTCTTAATTTGTTTTACAATCAGCAGACTTAGGGTAGTTTCATCACTTGCAAAAACCATGCCACCGAGAAGAAGTCTTGACACCTTACAAAGAATGGGGGCTATAGCGTGGGTTGAAAGTGGTTTATCTGTCCGTGAGGTTGCTAGACGGCTTGCAGTGTCACACTCTACTATCCAAAGAATTTTGGAGAGATTTCAGGCCACAGGAAGTGTGGAGGATCGCCACCGGCCAGGTCGCCCTAGATGCACCAATAGACATGATGACCGGTACCTCTTGTTGTCAGCCCTGCGCCATCGAACAGTGACTTGTTCCACTCTAAGATGTCAGCTGAGACAAACTGTAAACGTTAATGTCAGTCAAAGCACCATTCGCAGACGTTTTCATGAATTTGGACTGGCTGCTCGACATCCTGCAGTCAGAATTCCTCTTACTCCTGCTCATCGCAGAGCCCGTGTTGCTTGGTGTCGCGAGCACATCCGATGGACAAGGCAACAATGGAGTCAAGTTCTCTTCACTGATGAATCTCGCTTCACTGTGTCATTCAATGATGGCAGGATTCGAGTTTGGAGACGACCAGGTGAGCGATTTACTGATGACACAATTTGAGAGGTGGATCGTTATGGTAGGGGTTCTGTCATGGCCTGGAGAGGCTTCTGCAGACACGGCAGGACCCCACTCTACATCATCCAAGGCAACTTGACCGGCCCAAGATACCAGAATGAAATCTTGAGACCAATTGTTCAGCCTGCTCTAGAGGCCATAGGTGGTAATGCCATCCTCCAAGATGATAACGCTCGACCCTATCGAGCTCGTGTGGTGAATGAGTTTATTCAGCAACATGGGATCATCAGGATGGCGTGGCCAGCTCATTCACCTGACCTTACTCCGATTGAGCACCTCTGGGATGTCCTTGGTCGAAGATTGTCAACAAATCACCCCCTGCCAATGGATGTTGCACAGCTGATTGCATTTCTGCTTCAGGAATGGCAAGCTGTTCCTCAGGATACTCTTCGGACCCTTGTGGACTCGATGCATCTATGCTGTCTTGAATGCCTTGCTGCAAAAGGTGGTCATACCCGATTTTGAAATGTCTATTTGTCCAATATCTATTGTGTGACTTTTGAAAAGGTGGGTGACACACTTCACAGCTTCATTGCGTTTGAACGTGTGTTTCCATTTCTTTACGTGACATGTCAATTTGGTATTCAATAAATGCCGTTTTAACTGATACCAATTACGTTTATATCAGATTTGTTTTATGGTTTCAACCAAGGTTTTTCTAAGTGGCCCTTGACTTTTGACGAGTAGTATATAATGATATGTGTCACATTACAAGGGATGGCAGATGACAAACAAGCACCGTTAGAACCACGTAACTGACACTCTGGTTGTAATAACAATAATGGCCCACAACAACTGATATCACCACAGGTAACAGTGTCTAGAGATAGTTTGCTACATTACACCACTGGTAATGTCTAGGGATAGCTAGCCACATTAATCCACAGTTAACTTCTAGACAGCTCTCCACATTACACTACAGTTTACGTCTAGGGATAGCTATTTACATAACACTACATTTACATCTAGGGACAGCTTGATACAATACACCACAATTAACGTCTAGCAACGGCTCTCCACATTATGCCACAGTTAATATCCAGGGACAGCAATCCACATTACACCACAGTTAATGTCTAGGGACATCTATCCCCATTACACCAGTTAGCATCTAGGAATAGCTATCCACCGTACACCACAGTTAGCATCTAGGGATATCTCTCCACATTACACCACAGGTAATATCTTGGGACTGCTTGCCACATTACCCCACAGTTATCGTCTAGGGATAGCTATCCACATTACACCACAGTTAACGTCTAGGGACAGCTCTCCACATTACACCACAGTAAGCATCTAGGGATAGCTCTCCACATTACACCACAGTTAATGTCTAGGGACAGCTCTCCACATTACACCACAGTTAATGTCTAGGGATAGCTCTCCACATTACACCACAGTTAGCATCCAGGGACAGCTATCCACACTACACCAGTTAGCATCTAGGGACAGCTCTCCACATTACACCACAGTTAGCATCCAGGGACAGCTATCTGCACTACACCAGTTAGCATCTAGGGATAGCTCTCCACATTACACCACAGGTAATATCTAGGGACAGCTATCCATATTACACCACAGGTAATATCTAGGGACAGCTTGCCACATTACCCCACAGTTAACGTCTAGGGACAGCTTGCCACATTACACCACAGTTAACATCTAGGGACAGCTATCCACATTACACCACAGTTAGCATCTAGGGATAGCTCTCCACGTTACACAAGTTAATGTCTAGGGATAGCTCTCCACATTACACCACAAGTAATATCTAGGGACAGCTATCCGTATTACACCACAGGTAATATCTAGTGACAGCTTGCCACATTACCCCACAGTTAATGTCTAGGGACAGCTTGCCACATTACACCACAGTTAAGTCTAGGGACAGCTATCCACATTACACCACAGTTAGCATCTAGGGACAGCTATCCACATTACACCACAGTTAATGTCTAGGGACAGCTATCCACATTACACCACAGTTAGCATCTAGGGACAGCTATCCACATTACACCACAGTTAGCATCTAGGTACAGCTATCCACATTACACCACAGTTAACGTCTAGGGACAGCTATCAACATTACACCACAGTTAGCATCTACGGACAGCTATCCACATTACACCACAGTTAGCATCTAGGGACAGCTATCCATATTACACCATAGTTAACGTCTAGGGACAGCTCTCCACATTACACCACAGTTAGCATCTAGGGACAGCTCTCCACATTACACCACAGTTAGTATCTAGGGTTAGCTCTCCACATTACACCACAGTCAGCATCTAGGGACAGCTATCCATATTACACCACAGTTATCATCTAGGGATAGCTATCCACATTACACCACAGTTAACGTCTAGGGACAGCTCTCCACATTACACCACAGTCAGCATCTAGGGACAGCTATCCACATTACACCACAGTTAGCATCTAGGGACAGCTATCCATATTACACCACAGTTATCGTCTAGGGATAGCTATCCACATTACACCACAGTTAACGTCTAGGGACAGCTCTCCACATTACACCACAGTAAGCATCTAGGGACAGCTCTCCACATTACACCACAGTCAGCATTTAGGGACAGCTATCCACATTACACCACAGTTAGCATCTAGGGACAGCTATCCATATTACACCACAGTTATCATCTAGGGATAGCTATCCACATTACACCACAGTTAACGTCTAGGGACAGCTCTCCACATTACACCACAGTAAGCATCTAGGGACAGCTCTCCACATTACACCACAGTCAGCATCCAGGGACAGCTATCCACATTACACCACAGTTAGCATCTAGGGATAGCTCTCCCCATTACACCACAGGTAATATCTAGGGACAGCTATCCACATTACACAACAGGTAATATCAAGGGACAGCTTGTCACATTACCCTACAGTTAACATCTAGGGACAGCTTGCCACATTACCCCACAGTTAACGTCTGGGTACAGCTTGCCACATTACCCCACAGTTAATGTCTAGGGACAGCTCTCCACATTACACCACAGTCAGCATCTAGGGACAGCTCTCCCCATTACACCACAATTAGCATTTAGGGATATCTCTCCACATTACACCACAGGTAATATCTAGGGACAGCTTGCCACATTACCTCACAGTTAACGTCTAAGGACAGCTCTCCACTACACATTATAGTTAACGTCTAGAGACAGCTCTCCAAAACTGTATCACTTATAATAATATCTTCATTCTATATCATTACAAAATGTCAGTAACATGACTACTTGGATGATTATATGATACATTACTGTTCTTTCTCAATGGCAGGCTGCCTGAGTTCATTTAGGTAGAATTGCTCAAAATGTTTTGACATCGTCAAAAAAAAGGAAAATATCATAATGAAGACTCAACTTGCATGATGCAGGACACAACTGGGCAGTTATCTTGTAGAAAAATACTTCTCGAACTGCATGATCCCGATAAAGTTTCTCTTTCTAATGCGTTCTGCTAATTCTTCATCTTGAGACCCATCAGCTACCCATGATTATATTTTATTCAGAGACCCACAGGTCAAGGTCATCAGAGAACAAGGAATGATGGGTGTCTGTCATTATCTGGTCTGTGCCTGTTATTATCTGGTCTGTGCCTGTCATTATCTGGTCTGTGTCTGCCAGTATCTGGTCTGTGTCTGTTATTATCTGGTCTGTGATTATCTGGTCTGTGCCTGTCATTATCTGGTCTGTGTCTGTCAGTATCTGGTCTGTGTCTGCCATTATCTGGTCTGTGTCTGTCAGTATCTGATCTGTGCCTGTCATTATCTGGTCTGTGTCTTGTCTGTCAGTATCTAGTCTGTGCCTATCATTATCTGGTCTATGTCTGTCAGTATCTAGTCTGTGCCTGTCATTATCTGGTCTGTGCCTGTCAGTATCTGGTCTGTGCCTGTCAGTATCTGGTCTGTGCCTGTCATTATCTGGTCAATGCCTGTCATTATCTGGTCTTTGCCTGTCATTATCTGGTCTGTGCCTGTCATTATCTGGTCTGTGCCTGTCATTATCTGGTCTGTGCCTGTCATTATCTGGTCTGTGCCTGTCATTATCTGGTCTTCTTCTTCTTCTTCGATCCTTAACCACCGACCATCAAAGCAGTCAGTGGCCATCACGCCTAGTGGCGTCTTGTAGGGCAACAACAAATTGATTCCACTTTGCACGGTCGGTGGCCATCCCTCGTACAGTGCCCCAACTCTGGTTCATTTTTTGCATCTCAGCCTCCACAGTCCTCCGCCAAGTTGTTTTTGGTCAGCCTCTCCTTCGCTTTCCTTCAGGGGTCCAAAACATAGCTGTTCTTGTGATGGCATCGGGGTCTCTTCTGAGGACATGACCAACCCAGCTCCAGCATCTGCCAGCTATGATGGTGTGCATGTCCTCTTGCTTGCTACGAGTAAGCAGATCTTGGTTGGTGATGGTATTCGGCCAAAAGATGCGGTGAATTTTTCTTAGGCATGTGTGAAAAGAGGACAATTTTGACATTTCCTTCTCTGTGACTCTCCAGCATTCCGCACCATAGAGAAGCACAGAAAGCACGCAACTCTGGTATAATCTTAATTTTGTGCTTGTGCTGTATTGGGAGGACTTCCACATGTTATTTCGGCTAAAGAAGGCTGTTCTTGCCTTATTCATTCTGATGTTGATGTCTTTGCCTGCCCCACCGTCTGGTGTTACTATGCTTCCTAGGTATGTGAAGGTATCTGTCTGTACCAGTTGCTGATTCCTTACTGATATGGGCTCAGGGTTGCTCACATTGAGCGTCATGACCTCAGACTTCTTTAAATTGATGTTCAAGCCCACCTGCTGGCTAATTTTATTAAGTCTATCCGTTTTTTTCCGTTTTTTTCCGTTTGTGTCTGTCAGTATCTGGTCTGTGCCTGTCATTATCTGGTCTGTGCCTGTCAGTATCTGGTCTGTGCCTGTCAGTATCTGGTCTGTGCCTGTCATTATCTGGTCTGTGCCTGTCATTATCTGGTCTGTGCCTATCATTATCTGGTCTGTGCCTGTCAGTATCTGGTCTGTGCCTGTCAGTATCTGGTCTGTGCCTGTCAGTATCTGGTCTGTGCCTGTCATTATCTGGTCTGTGTCTGTCATTATCTGGTCTGTGTCTGTCATTATCTGGTCTGTGCCTGCCATTATCTGGTCTGTGCCTGCCATTATCTGGTCTGTGCCTGCCATTATCTGGTCTGTGCCTGCCATTATCTGGTCTGTGTCTGTCATTATCTGGTCTGTGTCTGTCATTATCTGGTCTGTGTCTGTCATTATCTGGTCTGTGTCTGTCAGTATCTGGTCTGTGCCTGTCATTATCTGGTCTGTGCCTGTCATTATCTGGTCTGTGCCTGTCAGTATCTGGTCTGTGCCTGCCATTATCTGGTCTGTGTCCATCATTATCTGGTCAGTGTCTGTCATTATCTGGTCTGTGTCTGCCATTATCTGGTCTGTGTCTGCCATTATCTGGTCTGTGTCTGTCATTATCTGGTCTGTGTCTGTCATTATCTGGTCTGTGTCTGTCATTATCTGGTCTGTGTCTGCCATTATCTGGTCTGTGCCTGTCAGTATCTGGTCTGTGTCTGTCAGTATCTGGTCTGTGTCTGCCATTATCTGGTCTGTGCCTGTCAGTATCTGGTCTGTGCCTGTCAGTATCTGGTCTGTGCCTGTCATTATCTGGTCTGTGCCTGTCAGTATCTGGTCTGTGTCTGCCATTATCTGGTCTGTGTCTGTCATTATCTGGTCTGTGTCTGTCAGTATCTGGTCTGTGCCTGTCAGTATCTGGTCTGTGTCTGCCATTATCTGGTCTGTGCTTGTCAGTATCTGGTCTGTGCCTGTCATTATCTGGTCTGTGCCTGTCAGTATCTGGTCTGTGTCTGCCATTATCTGGTCTGTGTCTGTCATTATCTGGTCTGTGTCTGTCAGTATCTGGTCTGTGCCTGTCAGTATCTGGTCTGTGTCTGCCATTATCTGGTCTGTGCTTGTCAGTATCTGGTCTGTGCCTGTCATTATCTGGTCTGTGCCTGTCAGTATCTGGTCTGTGTCTGCCATTATCTGGTCTGTGTCTGTCATTATCTGGTCTGTGTCTGTCATTATCTGGTCTGTGTCTGTCAGTATCTGGTCTGTGCCTGTCATTATATGGTCTGTGCCTGTCAGTATCTGGTCTGTGCCTGTCAGTATCTGGTCTGTGCCTGTCATTATCTGGTCTGTCTGTCAGTATCTGGTCTGTGCCTGTCATTATCTGGTCTGTGTCTGTCATTATCTGGTCTGTGTCTGTCATTATCTGTCTGTTATTCATTTATTACCCTAAAACTCCCTGTGGAGCTCAGTCCTTTAACTAATTCATGTCAAGCAGTCCTGTCCTGTGCCATCCGTTTAAGGTCATTCTAGCTGTTATTATTATCCTATTCTTATCTGTCTCCAGTTCATATTTTGGTCATGTGATTTAGGTCTTCCTGTTTCTCTCACCCTGGCAATGTCAGAGCAAGGACTGCCTTGTAATGATATTAACATGTGTGGTCTCTCTGATTCTCTCACCCTGGCAATATCAGAGCAAGGACTGCCTTGTAATGATATTAACATGTTTCTTCAGTATCAAACACCAGTGTCTTCTACTGAGTGCACACATATAAATAAAAAAGTCAGCACATATAATTAATTAAACACAAGATATCTTCTTTCTCCCGTTGTGCTTGATGAAGCCACTACTGAGTGCACACATATAAATAAAAAGGTCAGCACATATAATTAATTAAACACAAGATATCTTCTTTCTCCCGTTGTGCTTGATGAAGCCACTACTGAGTGCACACATATAAATAAAAAGGTCAGCACATATAATTAATTAAACACAAGATATCTTCTTTCTCCCATTGTGCTTGATGAAGCCACTACTGAGTGCACACATATAAATAAAAAGGTCAGCACATATAATTAATTAAACACAAGATATCTTCTTTCTCCCGTTGTGCTTGATGAAGCCACCACTGAGTGCACACATATAAATAAAAAAGTCAGCACATATAATTAATTAAACACAAGATATCTTCTTTCTCCCGTTGTGCTTGATGAAGCCACTACTGAGTGCACACATATAAATAAAAAAGTCAGCACATATAATTAATTAAACACAAGATATCTTCTTTCTCCCATTGTGCTTGATGAAGCCACCACTGAGTGCACACATATAAATAAAAAAGTCAGCACATATAATTAATTAAACACAAGATATCTTCTTTCTCCCGTTGTGCTTGATGAAGCCACTACTGTAGTTGATAGCCTTGCAGGATGCCTGCAACAAATCATGTCATGTGCTTGCTACAGTGGCTGTTTCTGTAAGTAAACTGTTTGACATGATCAGCCCATGTTTACTTGCCTTAAGTCTGAGCAAGTGGTGGTCCTATTCTCTGCTACTTCCTTAGACAGCCCCTGGGAAGCACAAAAAGTAAAACATAAGACACTGACAATCACGTCTCTACAATGACCAACCTTCATCTTTGCCAGACACAGCAGCTCTGAGTCAAACAGTTCTGATTGAGTTTCCATTCGTTTCTGTCTTATATTGAAAGATGTCAATGTTCCTTCACCACTAGAAAAAAAATCCAGACATAATAGGCATGATTAGTTATATCACCAGATGTAACAATCTACTGTTAAAACAAGTATGATTAGTGGCGTGCCACAAGGTGTAACAATATATTGTTAAAATATGCATGATTAGTCACATCACAAGGTGTAACAATACACTGTTAAAATAGGCATGATTAGTCATGTCACAAGGTGTAACAATACACCGTTAACTCTTTAAGTCCCAATCAACGTTATATCAGTTTTCCGGTTCAACCTGTTTGACCCAATCAATGTTATATCGTATTTCGTATCTTTTGCTCCTTTCTACAGCTGGTTTCCAATTTTTACAACCCAAAACGTCATTTCCGACAGGAAGACCTTTATAGTAAATACCTTGTGTGTTTAAGAGAGAACGTGTTTTTGTGGTTTGATATTAATTTAAGATTTTTTAAGCACATATTTTATAAGATCAAATGGCAATGCCCACTGCTTCTGGTAGACCTCTGAATTAACTTCAGAGCAAGCTAGAAAGTTTTTTGAAGAAATTCTAGATAGTGATAATAATTTATATTGTAGTATTTATTCACAGGATAGTGAAGACAACTCAGATTTTCAACAGGAGCCTGATATCGTGTGATAATGGAAGGTCTGATGTCGATAATGAAGTTATGGATACAGGAGCATGTAATCAGACTGTAATAAGTTCATATAATATGTCATGATAAAGTAATGTTTATACTTAGGCCTAGTGTAAATATATTTGTGAGTGACCTTATGTGATTTCCTATGGATTACACATCATCTTGAGAAGAGGAGCAGCTCAGCAAGGTAAGAATATATAAGCACAGACATCAGTAACAGAATGAACAAAGCCAGAACAGACATTGCAAATCTAAACAACTTTTGGAAATCTTCTCAGTACAGTAAAAACAAATTAAGATTATCCGAGAGTTGCGTACTTTCAGCACTTTTGTACGGCGCAGAGTGCTGGAGAGTAACAGAAAAGGAAATGTCCAAATTATCCTCTTTCCACACAACCTGCCTAAGGAAAATTCTTCAAATTTTTTTGGCAGACTTAACATTTCCAACCAGGAACTGCTTACACAGTGCAGTCAAAAAGGCATGCTGTTAAGGTATTTTATTGGCATGGTCTGCTAGAGGTTAACAGCATAAGATTAATAGGTGACTACGTTTAATATAATGTAAATAATTGTTAGTTAGTGTACGCGATACACACGATTGATTATGACGTGTATGCGTTGGTATGTCACGCACCGTGACTAGGTTACCAGACCCTTTTCTTAGATGACCGTCAAACGGATAAGACGTGTCCTATAATCCTTCCAGTGGTAGGCATGATATTGCCGCACATATGTTATTGCAGTACGGACATGGGTCAGTCCGATATTCTTATGAAGAGAGGAATGTATCGAGGTTAGTAATTTTAACTAAAGTCAAGGAAGGATGAAATTATGGTCCACATTCGTTTTATATCGCCAGACGTCTAATCTCATTGTCGGCCGTTGGATGTCCCAACCGCGCGTACATATAGTTACGACGTTCTGACTATAGTGTTGCATATTATTGGACCAGGACTATAATGCATGGATAGCATTTATGATGTATGATTCAATTCTAATATATAATGTTTTCATAATCAACCTCCATGGACTGTCTACTGTTTGAAATGTATATTAAAAATTGTGTGGACTCGAGAAGAGACTTATCACGTTCATTGAAGTTACAAATTCAACAATTATGATACTGAGTTCAAACCTTGTGACAGACAGAAAGTATTAACTCACATTCGCGTAACTATTCCAACAATAGCACGATCAAGAATTAATGAATCAAATGACCAGAACTAAGAAGCTTATTGAATCAATGAGAACGGTGGCTTTCCACAACGACCACTGAAATAGAAGACGGGGCCGCAACAACAATAAAAGAAGTGAATCGTATAAAGCCCCGCAACACATGCACACCATCATTTGCGGGTAGACGCTGGAACTGGGTTGGCCATGATGTCCTCAGAAGGAGCCCAGAAACCATGACCAGAACTGCTATGCTATGGTCCCATCAGAGGACGATGAAAGAGAAGCAGACGAAAGACAACCTGGTAGAGACCAGCAGAGGCTGAGATGTAAAGCATGAACCAGAGTTGGGTCACAGCACGAAGGATGGCCACCAACTGAGCAAAATGGGGGCAGTTTGTTGCATGATGGCCACTGACTGCTTTGCTAAGGATCCAAGAAGAAAAAGAAGATTGTTCTATTGAACAAAATGTAATGGTTTTAAGCACTGGTCACATGAACCGAAGTGTTAAAGACAGATTTTTATATATTTTATTGTTTATGGTCAAGGGGAGGTCACACGTTGTAATACTCGTGAGTACTGGCCAGATGTTGGTTATCTCCCTTGACTGGTTCGTTCAAGAACCTTCTAAATTGAACTCAGCTCACGGTTGGCGGTTAACTACGCATGCGTGACTGTTTTGAGCGGGACTGATATGCGATCTCATTACAGTTGGCTCTGGGCGTTTGACCGGACTGGTCAGCCATGTTTTCTCACTGTGAATTGGGGAGATATTTTCTGGTGGAATAGATATGTTGGAGTCTCCGTATGATTTTTCTAAAGCCTGGGATAGAATGGCTTGTATTAATATTGTGCAATATGTATTAGATATTGTAGTGCCAGAGCAGAGGAGGTAAGAAGTATATTTATATTACCTTAGAGCCAGGAACCTTATTCGGCTCATGTATTACGTTGCCAGAGAAGTTGGAAGAGTATTTATATTACCTTAGAGCCAGGAACCTTATTCGGCTCATGTATTACGTTGCCAGAGAAGTTGGAAGAGTATTTATATTACCTTAGAGCCAGGAACCTTATTCGGCTCATGTATTACGTTGCCAGAGAAGTTGGAAGAGTATTTATATTACCTTAGAGCCAGGAACCTTATTCGGCTCATGTATTACGTTGCCAGAGAAGTTGTAAGAGTATTTATATTACCTTAGAGCCAGGAACTTTATTCAGCTCATGTATTGCATTGGCAGAGAAGGAAAGGTGGAGAGAATAGTTATACAATGTTTCCATGATGTACTTTACCCTGTAACTCGTGACAGTGATTTGTTTACTATGTGCCTGGATACTGTTTACCAGGATCTTTACGTGGATGCGTCATGTACAATAAACAGTGTATAGACTATTCCAGTAGTTACTCCTATGTGTGCATCGGTGGGTGTATGGTTATTGACTTACTTTACTACTACATGGCATTCGCGTCCTTGACAACTACACACCACACCTGGTCGGCTACCAGTAAGCCCGACAGATACTGATTGCATTCATCAGTGGCACATAGGTATAATAATCTTTACTTACTTCTGGAAGTACCCGGCGGTGCCCGGAGGTCTTACACCCCTGTAATACTTCAACTGTGTCTATCAGCAACCTACCTTACCAGTGTCTGCAAAGTGATCCTTTATCAGTGGGGTCTACATCAAGAAGTCCGTACCCTTATCACTAAGTAGTCCTGATCTTCATTTGAATAAACAAAGCCATAAATAAATATATTGGGGGTTGGAGTGGCTAAGAGGTATGGCATCCGCCTTGAATCCTAGAGGTACCGGGTTTGATTCCCAGTAGAGGGAGTATAATTTCTGGACAATTTTTTTCAGAACCAGTGGTCCTAATCATGTCATACTCCCCCGGATCTCATGGGTAGTGAGATCGGATGCCTAGCCTTCTAGGATAAGGGCGAAAAAATAGGAGGTCCTGTGTGCAAGTTATGGATGTTAAAAATCCCACAGGTTGGAAATCATAAAGAGTAGGCCATAAAGCCGCTGCCCTGGCAAAAATTTAAAAATTAGAAACCTACCCACCAAATATATTTATAGAATATGTTATTCCTATATATACACACATTGGGATTCTTGCCTGTGCTACGGAGTTTATGCACAGTGCCGAGATCCTTCATGTGTGATCTAAGGGAGGAGATCAGAGTTTTGATGTAGCTGTCTGTGTGCAATGAAGATAGTCCTTAAAACCAAACTAAACCAAACATAGCCAACAGGTGGGACTAAACATTAAACTCAAGAAGACAGAAGTCATGACACTCAATGTAAGAAATCCTGCACCCATAAAAATAAGGAAAAAAGAGCTAGAAAATACAAACACATTTACATACTTAGGAAACATAGTAACACAAGATGGTGGAACAAGCAAGGACATCAGTAGCTGAATGAATAAAGCCAGAATAGTCTTCGCCAACCTAAACAACATCTAGAAATTCTCCCAGTACAGTACAAACACTCAATTAAAAACATAAGAGAGCTGCGTAATTTATGTACTTCTGTACGGTGCAGAATGCTGGAGAGTAACAAAAAAGGAAATGTCCAAATTGTCCTCTTTCCACATTACCAACTGCTACCTTGGAGCCACCAAGAAGACATGTGCACCACTATAGCAGATAGATGCTGGAACTGGGTTGACTACATCCTTAGAAGACACACTGACGCCATCACCAGAACTGCCATGCTATGGACTCCAGAAGGAAAACGAAAGAAAGGATGACCAAAAGCTCCACCTGGTGGAGAGAACTGTGGAGGTAGAGTTACTAAGCACTAACCAGAGCTGGGGCACCATATGAAGGATGGCTGTCAATGGAGCACAGTGGAGATGGTTTGTTGCTGCCCTACAAGACACCACCAGGTGTGATGGGGAGATGGTTTGTTGCTGCCCTACAAGACACCACCAGGTGTGATGGGGAGATGGTTTGTTGCTGCCCTACAAGACACCACCAGGTGTGATGGGGAGATGGTTTGTTGCTGCCCTACAAGACACCACCAGGTGTGATGGCCTCTGGTTGCTTTGTCAGTCAGCAGCCAAAGACCAAAGAAGAAAGAAGAAGATATTAACCTAAAAAGTAACCTAAGAAGACTATCCACATAAAACATGCATACGTAATCATGTCAAGAGGTAAATTAGTAGATAATCTAGACAGAATAACTGGTTAGTCATGTCACAAATTATAAGTTTGAAAGCTTGTGTGCTGGGTCAGCCCTGAACACTGTATTTTCTTTAGTTTCTGGAGGGTTGAAAGCTTGTGTATCAGCTAGATTCACACTACTTAAGTCAGAAGTTGGCACAGAAACACTAATTTATATGTGTGTGTGTGTGTATATACACACACATACATTCACAAACAGACTGGAAGGTTGCAATAGCTTACTGTACATGCTGGTTTTAAGAAATAGTTATGTCTAATTTTCTGGTGCTTAAATGTGATGAAATCTCACAAAAGCAATATCGTATTTGTATTTTCAAATACTGCAATCCCAAGATAATTTTCAAAGGTCTTTGTAATGGTGAAAAATAATTTAAAATGATAAAATTTAATGTAACATTAACATGTATTTAAAGACATAATTCTTGACACATCAAATTCAGAGGAAGCCAGGTGTAATGGTCAATGCCATATTCATGTGTTTGATTGGGTCAAATACAAACATCATACTTGTGAACCAAATGAAAAGGTTCATAGTATTTTTGACACAATCAGTAATGATGACAAGTTACTAATGTCACTAGCATGTCATAATTGTCAAATGCTTGACAAACAGAAGGAAGGCACACAAATCTATTCAACTGCTCACAATGTGAACTGAACCAACACAATGAAAGTAATACATCCAGCTCCTGGTACTATGTAATGAACAAACACAATGAAGGCATGCACACAATACATCAAGTTCCTGATACTATGTAATGAACAAACACAATGAAGGCACGCACACAATACATCAAGTTGCTGATACAATGTAATGAACAAACACAATGAAGGCACACACAATACATCAAGTTGCTGATACTATGTAATGAACAAACACAATGAAGGTACACAAACAATACATCTGGTTGCTGATACTATGTAATGAACAAACACAATGAAGGCACACACACAATACATCAAGTTGCTGATACTATGTAATGAACAAACACAATGAAGGCACACACAATACATCAAGTTGCCGATACTATAGAACAAATGTTAATATGTTATGTATTGTTGCCACACATAGGCTTATAGCCATTACTATTGAGGAAATATGTCTCTTTGTGGTAAATCATGTTTTTGCATGGTGTTTAACTTATATTGAACACTGCATATTTAATACATCACTGGTTGTCAAAGACGTAACGCGTTTGCGCTAATTTATTCTAACAGCTCATATTCATGGCCTTTCGTTACTCCAAGTCGTCCTAGTCAGACGTGTTTTTCAAGCTCCCAGAATTGTGGAGGAATATGATATATTTAAGTGGCATAAACTAACTTCGAAGGCCGCCAATATGTTTTCTAAGATGGGTCCTGAACTTATACAGAAGTTCCACCTCTTACAGAGAAGTATAACTCGAGTATTTTTATATTCACGTTGTCTGGTCCACATTACTTGGGTGCCGTCGTTCTGCACACACCTCTAGTACAGCGGCCAGAACTGAATAATTGTGACGAGATGTATTGATGACTGACTACTATGAATGCCTTGTCTATGGATTGATAATGCGTATGTATTTTTGCGGAGACCTCACTCACGATTCTCCAACCATGCCAATGTTCCTGAATTAAATAAATGTCAAACGAAGTTATCGTGGCCCCTCTACAAGATGTCTTGTGTTCTTCGGCCAGTTATGTCCTGTGATGACCATACCCATGTCCATTCGTGTCTGTCAGCATGATGCATGAACGTTTATAATACTTTACACTACAAGTACTAAACCAAAACAAACACATAGACCTATTAGTGCAAAACTGTAGGGGGCTTATTAACATGCTAAGATATATGAAAGGAAGTGGTTGGGGAGCCCGCAATAAGGCTATGCTAACCTTCTATAAATCATTTATTAGGGGCAAACTTGACTATGCCAGTGTTGTCTATGCATCAGCCGCCCCGAGCAATAAGAAAAAACTAGACACAGTCCAAAACCAGACACTGTCAATAATAGCAGGTGCCTCAAAGGGTACATCAGCAGAGGCATTAGAAGTAGCGCTAGGCATTATACCCCTGGAGCTGAGGAGAAAAGAGCTGAGATTCAGCTACTGGGCAAGAGTGGCAAAAGATCCAACTTACCCAGCACACAAAACCTTTGATAGGGGTAACCAGTACATAGGCCACATACCACTAAACCATAATAGATACCCGTCAGGGTGGACAACAATGGATGAAGTGGATCAACACCCAAACCTAATTAATATGATAAACAGTAGTACTCAGTATAAAGCAAAGATCCCACCATGGGAACTGAAAGTACCTTTAACAGACTCCCACCTAGCAAAGATCATAAACAAATCTAACGACATAATCTCAGCAAAAAGTAAAGCACTAGAGTACATAGAACGGTATATAAATAATAGCCTAACTATATATACAGATGGGTCAAAAGATGAAGAAGGACAATTAGGAGCAGGAATAGCAATACCAAAATTAAAAATTTATAAAAGATACAAAGTAACAGGTAATACATCCATCTTTACAGCAGAATTAGTGGCAATCCTAAAAGCTTTAGAAATAGCTGCAGAAAACCCACCAACTAAAATAACCATTCTTACAGATTCCCTTTCATCAGTACTAGCTATCAGAAACAGAAATGAATGTAGCAGGCCAGATATTATAGAAGAAATACTACAGGTCAATACATATCTGCACACTATAGGATGCAGTGTAACACTAACATGGATACCATTACATGTGGGGATAGCAGTAGTGCCCTAGATTCATAGAGAGTGACGCCAACTATGTCAGAATCGAAAACGAGGCTGAACGACGTAGACTCCATTTTCGGCCGGACAATACCAGGGCTAGAAGGTTAATAAGCGTCGAGTAAGATTTTTTTTTTTTTTTAAATTAATGAAGAAAAATAGCCCGTTCAACCTCTGATGGGTTATAATTAGGATATATATTGTTTTCAATTCCAAATAATATGAACAACTGCCGATGAGAAAGTGGCATCGCATTTGTCAAATCATTGTAAATAGGGACAATCACAATTATGCTAATACGTTAAATAAATAAACAAACAAAAACAAAAAACAAACAAAATCAAGATGAAACTCTGAACAAGAATTATATTAAAATGGAGGGGTGTAAAGGCCTGGTGGTTCCAGTTATATAACTGACTTTAACAGATATTTAATTGACTTTCATCAGTTAAAAGTCATATGCATTGTAAGAACAGCATCAGACCTTCACATTCCCAGACAATAATATTAACATTTGTTCGTGATAAATATTGTTTGACTATATTATGTAGTTCCCTAGGTCCGTCTATTCTTAACACCTCTTCTATATTTATATTTATATATTTTATATAATCTATATAATTTTAAATTATATAATATAAATATAATTTTATAATTATATAATTTAAATATATAAAATGATATAATGTAATAAATATTTATATTTTTATTATTTTATTAATATTTTTAATTATAATAAAATTATATAACATTATATAATAAATTATATATTATTATTATATAATAATACAAATTATAATTATTAATATATATATATATATATATATATATATATATATATATATATATATATATATATATATATATATATATATATATATATATATATATATATATATATATATATATATATATATATATATATATATATATATATATTTTATATAATTTTAAATTATATAATATAAATTATATAATTGTATAATTATAAATATATAAAATATCAAAATTATATAATAAAAATTATATAATATAATAAAATTTTATATTTGTAATATTTTATTAATATTTAATAATTATAATAACATGATAACAAAATTATATAATAAATTATATAATATTATATTATATAATAATAAATTATATAATATATATATATATATAAATATATATATATATATATATATATATATATATATATATATATATATATATATATATATATATATATATATATATATATATATATATATATATATATATATATAATAAAATTATATAATATAATTATATAATAAAACTATAATAAAATCTCCGGTCCAAAATATGTAATTAGATTTTGTTAAAACTATCTGTACATAGTCGCATTTTAAATGAAAACATAAACTGGATGCGATCATCTGGTCCTAGTAAAACTGTCAGTGTCTACAACAGTCATTCACCAGTTTCCACATTTCAAACTAGGTAAATAGTTCAATTCGAAGGGAGTATGTTTTGCTGAGTGTTGAAACTCTAACGGAATATTTGTTGCTAAATAGTGGAATTCTAACGGAATATAAAATTCAACGGAGTATGTGTTAAAAATCCACGCTACTGATTCTTTTCAATAAACCGGTAAGTAAACTAGTTTTCTTCTTTTTGTTTTGTTACTTGAAATACAAATAATAGTACAAATATGTGCTACTGTATTTGCATCTAATTTTATTTCAAATTATTAGCTAACCTAAACGAAAATGCAAATTGGGTCTGAAACTCGCGACTGGGTCCATTTTCCTGCAATACGGGTACGGCCGAAAATGGCGGTTAAATTTTAGTTGGCGTCACTCTCTATGAATCTAGGGCACTAGATAGTAGGAAATGAGCTTGCAGACAAAGAAGCCAAAGGGGGAAGAACTAGCTATAACAAAATTTAAGTAGGCTTAGGTAAGTTTGAAATTAAGAGCTTAATTGCTCAAGCAATAACTAAAGAGTGGATAACAGCATGGGACCAAAGTAAAATAGCAAGACACTCATATAAAATCCTGAAAAAAAAACAAGCAAAATATGTCAGATAAAAGATGAACTAAAAATACCAATTAATAAAAAATTGCTGAGGCTCAAGCTTGGAACGGGATATGTCATGACTGAGGAACCCACATGTGAAACGTGTCAAGAACCAAACACAATTAGACACTTTCTGGTGGACTGCAAAAAATATGACCAACAGAGGCAAAACATTAAGACATACTGTAGTAACCACAAGGTAGAAATGAGTGTAGAAAATATCATAGGCACAAAGACCCCTTCAGAAGTGCAAAAGTTAATAAAACACTGATAAGATCTTTCTTTGGAAGACAGACGTCATCATCATCAGTTGATAAATTCTCGTAAGGTGGATGGACGTCATCATCATCAGTTGATAAACTCTTAATACAAGACCCTTGCCCTGAGCAAGAGACATGCTGAAAAAATCTGAAGCTCACTCGAACATCACCAGAGTTAAATACTGTGTTGTTGTGTTGCTCGTGGTTTGAGTATGGAATGTCAACTTGACCTACGCAGTGGTGTGTAGACATAGATTGAGTGTGTAATATGCGAATGATAGGAAGAGTTCGTGGTGTTGACAAATGTTCTTTTCTCACACTCATGTATGGCTGGAAGTCATCGACACCAACGACTGTGTACCTTTACTACAGTTTAATTGGACGTACACACTCGACAGCACAGATAGTGACAAATCACAGGTTGGCATAATACATCATGGTACAGTGGATAAATGGTCTTGCAATGTTACATGGGCACTCATGTAGAATAATAGTATAATGGACTGTCAATAGCCAAGCACTCAGTATTGCCCATATATATATCATCTGAGTTTACTGACAAAGCACGTCAGATTATAAACAATATCCAAGATGACTTCTAGACCTAATCTCGTCTAGTGAAGATTCCTTAACATAATGTCCAGCACAGATTTTTCCATATAATCAAATTGAACCGCTAGCAATGGGTTCTCATGTGTAGCAGTGATCTCTGGACTAATCAAGCGATAGTACGGGCATCCCTTTTCTCTTCTTGAAAGTCACTAAATGTTTTTACAAGATGGCTTCTCTCGTGAGCTGTCACTCACGTTTGGATACAGATAATGAATCTGTCTTAAAGTTAGTCATTCATTAAATGTTTCATTGCTCTGTAGATTCTATCATGATACAATTGACTGCATTCTACAGGATATAGTGCTGCTAGGAATCAGAGTCGTTTTCCATCTAGTTAAATGCATCCTCTCAGATGTACAAGTCATACCTATCGAAAAACGGTGGCTTCGTACGAGAGTTCAAAAGAGTATCTTTTATTACCTGCGTATCAGAAATATGATTCTGCCATTCCTTGGCAATAAGAATAAACACTGGGGTAAAGCATACACGATAGGTCTAGACGACTATCACTTTCCCCAAAAATATAGAGATCACTTTTTTCCCGGCGACAAGCCGACATAGCAAAACACAGCCCCCATGATCAGGGCGAAGCCAAAAACACACCTCTCTAGAGACACATCCGCCGAACAGCCTTTGACCTCTCTAGAGACAAAAGAACATATAGTTCGACTTAGATATGTAAAGATATACAGATATAAGACAGACTCGTCCTACTCAGCCAAACAATACACATAAATTCAGGCCATAGATATTCTGAAGCAAGAACAATCTATTACTACCCAAACAAAGAATAAATCGCAGTAAAACTGGATTCATCCGCGGAGTTCGATCGAAAGAGACGACACAACTTTCAAGGGAAGTAACTCAATAATGACTTTCCCTTAAGCACTAAAAAATATCTATTTTGTTTACAAAATATTTGCGAACATAACAAGTATACCAATGTATAATATTGTAAGATATCAAAGACTGCACGTAACAGTCTTACCACACCTCCCGGGAAAAAAAAAAATGGAACTTTTTTTTTTTTTTGAAATACATCTAGGAGCAACGTACAATAGGCTCACAACGCATGAATAATGCGCAGATGAAAATATCAGGAATACATATAACGCCTAATATGAGGCTAAGTCGACTTATGGAGCGACTGGTGAGAATGTGTCTCATAAACTGAGAGAAATTATTTCTCTATAAGTATATTTTTCCAGGAAGGTGTCATCAAAGTATAATACAATTCTGGCAATTACACGATGCCTAAAAAATTCATACCATCATTTCGTATTAGATATCTTACATTTATGATTTATGAAGAAAAAATCATCAAAGCACAGCGGTGAATAAACATCAATGAACCGCTATGTAGTGATACAATCATTATATTATTAAATTACAAATTTGTATCTATCATGATATAGAAAAGGAACTACTATAGAACTAGACATATCAAGAAGTCTAAGCCCTAATAGTTATGTGGAATCATGTGGGCATCTTGACAGAATGTCTGCCATCACATTATCTGATCCACGAATAGCTCGCACAGAGAAATGAAAAGGTTGAAGAGCAATTGCATATCGAGTAGACCTCGAGCTCTTCAAATTCTTACTCTGTATAGCAGTAAGAGCTTTTTGGTCGGTTTCTACTATGAAATGTGCGCCTAGAAGGAATCTCTGTAGTTTGAGGATCGACCAAACCATAGCTAATAGCTCACGGTCTAAAACCGAATAATTCCTTTCTGCCGCATTAAGTTTTCTGGAAATATACATTACAGCATGCAGAGTTCCAGAGTACTCTTGCATTAGTGCCGCTCCAATCCCAGTGGATGAAGCGTCATTACGAAGAACGAATGTCTTATCTTTAGTAGGTAGCACTAAAATAGGTGGTGTTGAAAACAATGTTTTAATCTTATCCAGAGAGCATTGGCATTCCTGAGACCAGTGGACCATATTAGGCGAACCTTTCTTTAGAAGTGTCGAAAGAGGTGCCATGATAGAGGATAGATTCTGAATGAATCTGCCATAAAATTGAATAAGACCTAACAGACTTCTCACCTGTTTTTTAGTCTTAGGGATCGAGATGTTAAGTATCTTACTAGTATTATGGTCCTCTGTCTTTAGGAAACCATGACCAACTCGGTGGCCTAGGAAAGAAATTTCGCTAAAACCAATATAGGCTTTAGAGGGTTTCGCTGTCAGGTTGTGCTCGCGCAAAGTAGACAGCAATTCATCTAACCCTGAATAGTGATCTTCCCAAGTATCGCTGAAAAGACAGATGTCGTCTAGATATGCAATGACATCTGACCGATAAGATAGGATTCGGCGCATCATGCGCACGAATGTAGCTGGTGCGTTCATAAGACCGAAAGGCATAAAATTCCATTGGAACAAACCTCTAGGTGTTGAAAAAGCCGTGAGAGGTTTGGCGCGTTCAGATAAAGGAACTTGCCAATATCCTTTAGACAAATCAAGTTTAGTGAAAAAATGAGATTTGGAGAGTCGAGTAAGTAGCTCTTCCAGTAAAGGCATAGGCTCGGCATCGAACTTCGTTACTTGATTCAATTTTCGATAGTCAACGCAAAGACGTATGTTATTGTCTTTTTTACGAACAATAACCATCGGCGAAGAATATGCAGAGGTGGATGGTTCGATTATTTTCAAATCTATCATCTCATCCAACTCTTTCTCAACCTGTGCTTGGAAATGTATAGGTATAGGATAAGGTCTAACCCTAATAGGAGTATGGTCAGTTAGAACAATGTCATGTTCAATGACATGCGTTTGTCCAGGGATGTCAGTGAGTACATCCTGAAATGTTTGCAACATAGTTGAAACTTGTCGCTGTTCTCCTAGAGACAAATCAGGAGAGACAGTAACGTTCTTCCATGATTCACTAGAATGGAGTGGGATCATTGGAAGAGGAAGATTTACATCTGAAAAACTTGTTTCCTCATCCTGTATCACGGACAGTGATGAGTAATGACCATGTTGTACTGGAGAATTGTCCGTTGCTTGGAAAATGGGTTGCAAATAATCCGGACGTTCATGGAATTCAGTAAGCATATTGATGTGGAAGGTTTTATGCTTCCCATCAATATTGACAATATAGTCGACATCGGAAATTTTCGATATTATATCGTACGGACCTTTCCAAGAAATAAGTAGTCTGTTTTCCCTACAAGGTAGTAATACAAATGCTTTGTCACCAGGACAAAGTTGTCGTAAGCATCTCTTCTTATTGGCAAATTGCCTTGCCTTCTGTTTCGCAAATTCAGAAGAAGAAGTTGCTAATTTGCATGCTTCGATAATCTTTTGTCTCAACGCGATGACATATTCGTAGGATGACTTTGTGTCATCGTCAATATTGTCAGCTGTTATGAGATCATGAAGCAGTGACATAGGGCCACGCGGACGCGCGCCAAAGACGAGTTCAAAGGGAGAAAATCCTGTATGTTCATTGGGTACCTCTCTGTAAGCGAAGAGGGCCGCAGGTAAAACTCTGTCCCAGTCTTGAGGATGATCCTCAGTTATCTTCCCTAGTAAGTTTTTAAGTGTTCTATTAAGGCGTTCGACCATACCATTAGACATTGGATGGTAGATACTACTTAAAGATCTATCTATCTGCAGAGTAGACATTACTTGAGACATGGTATCTGATATTAGTTGGGTGCCATGGTCTGACAATATCTCTCCGGGGAACCCCAGACGAGAAAATATAAGCCAAAGAGCATCTGCAATATCAGCAGTAGTAATGCTCTTCAGAGGAATAGCCTCTGGCCAACGTGTGCACATATCAACACACGTCAAGATAAACTGATGTCCTCTGACAGACTTGATCTTAAATGGACCAATAATGTCTATGGCCATTTTTTGAAACGGCCGAATAGGAATGTCCGCCGCCTGAATGGGTGCAGCATGCCGTGGACCTTTGGATTTAACTTCCTGACATACTTTACAAGATCGACAATAAATCCGTATGTCCTTGTTTACCAATGGCCAAAAGAAAGCCGCAAGGACTCTTGACTTAGTACGGGAAAAACCCATGTGTCCAGCACACTGAGAGTCGTGAGCGTGCTGCAAAATTTTAACTCTCAAATTCTTGGGAACCAGGATTTGAGAATGACTTGACGTAATGGAGTCTTGAACCATACGTACAAGTACGCCATTCTTCATTGTAATCCACGATTTACGACTTGTGTCTTTATTCGGATCACCTTTAGTTGCAAGAATGAAGAATTTCTTCAGAGTGGGATCATCTTCTTGCTGTTTTATAAACGAGTCACGAGAAATTACCAAGGGATCACCTTGGTTATGCACTTCATTATCTTCAGTAGATGAAGTTTGAGGCATATTAAGAGCCTGCGCTCTAGTGACTACAGCGTTAGCAATCTGCATGTTTTGCCTTTCCCACGCGGAAATTTGTTGCGGAGTGCATTCTTTGACTCCATGAATGCGACCGATGATGAGGTCAGCGATCGGATTCGGAGAAGACATGCGTGTACATCTCCTGTAAAGAAAGGAGTAGCAATCCTAATGATAGCAGTAGAGTATTTCTCTAATGTGCCGCCAAATGTTACACATTTGACTACTTGTCCAGTGGCACGGGAAGGATCTACGAGTGACTGCCTAACACCAATTGTGGTGCATCCAGAATCAAATAGCACAGAGACTGGATTGTTATTTACTAAACCCTTATGTAAGACAAGAGAACCTCTTCCATCATGCGCGACTGATGCTGGAAGAGCAGGAAGAGGATGGCCACAGCTTAAAGTAGACACTGTGGTTGGCTCAAATAATGTTTTGCATTGGGGGCACTGAGATGCTCTCCCAAAATCAAAAGCGGCACATGCCATATTACTAGCATCATTATTATCTTTACTCTGTTTATAGGCTTCATGGACTCTTGTTGTGCAGAGTTTGCCTGAAAATGTGGTTTATGTCTTTTGTTTTGAGATCTACCTCGGTTATTATCACCTCTGTAGTTATTGTTACCTCTATTGTAACCCCTATTTGGGTTTGAGTCATAGTTCCCTTGGTTACCATTATCATATTCATTATAATGAGTATCTCTGTAATTATGATCTTGTTGACTCCAAGACGGATAACCCGGATAGTTTCTATAATTACTTCCTCTACGGAAATTCCTATAATTATGACCACCCCTGTGTTGAGAGCTATCAGCTCGTCTCCAGTTCTTTGAAGAAGAACCCTGAAATGATTGGTTACCTTGGTTTTGATAACTATTATGGTTATCTTTTTTATCAAATCTGTTTTGAGGTCCCTGAAATCTGTGTGAATAATTGGGATTGTATGGTGTTGCTGAAGCAACTGGCATACTCTCCTTAATCTTAGTGTTGCCAAAAGTCACGTCGGGGTGTGCAGTGACATATTGGGAACAATATTCTTCCATTTCCTTTAGAGATTTGGGTTTACGCTCATGTATAAATTCCAGGAATGGTTTGTTAACACATGACATAATCTTATCTCTGAGCAACAAATCCATAAGTCCTTCATACGTTTTTTTCTGTTTTGGAAAGCTCAATCCAACGATCAACTGTGAGACGTGCCTTTGCAGTGAATTCTGAGAATTCTACACCTGTCTCAGGCACCATCGTCTTAAATAAAAGGCGATAGCCTTCCTCACTTAGCTGGTATTTCTTTATCAAAGCCGCCCTAATGACATCATAATTATCCTTATCTGCTTCTCCTACAAGGCATAATCTAGTCAAAGATTCACCTTTCAAGTTTTCTGCTAATTGATTAGCGTATTGTGATTTATCCACATTATGTGTACGACAAGAACGTTCAAATCTATCCAGCCAGAATGTAATATCGTCACTGGACTGATTGAACGGTGGAACCTTAACCTTGTAAGTAGAAGGTTTACCATTACCACTAGATGCCTGATTAACATTACTCATACTTGTCAATCTCAATTTCTCTAACTCAAATTCATGTTCTCTTATTGCTTTTTTTTTCTTCAGCTTCTCTGTCTAATCTTTTTTTGTTCAGCATCCCTGTCTAATCTTTTTTGTTCAGCTTCCCTGTCTAATCTTTTTTGTTCAGCTTCCCTGTCTAATCTTTTTTGTTCAGCATCACTGTCTAATCTTTTTTGTTCAGCATCACTGTCTAATCTTTTTTGTTCAGCAGCAGCTTCTCTTTCTAATTTTTTTTGTTCAGCTTCAAATCTCCTTTGCTCCACCTGCATCTGCAATTTCTTTTGTTCAGCAGCAGCCTCAGCTTCTCTTTCTAATCTTTTCTCTTCAGCCATAGCTTTTCTCTCTTCTGCAGCAGCTTTTCTCTCTTCTGCAGCTAATGCTTTGTCATATTGAGCAACTGCCCATTCTTCTAATTGTTGACCAGTTTTATCAAGGGATTTCCCTTGTGTAATGAAGTATTCTAATGTAGACATGATGTCTAACAATAATACTAATCACTTGAAACAATAATAATACCACAAGTTCTTAATGACTTGATTAATCATATACTATCCCAATATCTGTGGGTCACAAGCCTTAATAAGGTCTTGTATAACAGTAATAATAATCAAGTACTGGTTTATACCATAATCCAAGTGCAGTGCACAGGCAATAGTGTCTTATGAAATATACCTATATAAAACATATGTCAACCAACAGAATACATAAAGTACAAATAGGACTGACAATACGAAAACGTTTGCAGAAATCAAATAAATCAAATAGGGAAATCAATGAAAATAATCACTGAATCTGCAAGGGATAACAACACAAATGACGTCACAGTATATGAATATAAATTGTGAATAGAACTGAAAGATAGAAAAGGGTAGACCAACAAATTACAAACAAATCCAAACAAGCCTGAAGAACAAAGAAATATTACAAAAATAACAATAATTACAGTCTTCACAGCTAACACAAATAGCAACTAGTTGTTGCAAGCAAATTTCCAATTAAGGAAATTGCACCTAAAGAAAACGCCCACAACGGACCCTCTATGACGTGGGATATTCTGTTGTGAGGACTCCGCCCAACCTTAAACACAACCCGCTGACATATAAACTAACATACTGTACAAATAAATAACATGTAAACATAAATATATAAATTATGTGTATGATAGTATGTGTTGCGAAATAGGCTCAGTTTTACAGTAATGGCAAAGTTATTCTTATGAAAATAAACAAACTGCCACTTTATTCAATTAAACATTCTGGCCTTAAATATTAAAGTTCATATATAGAAAACAAGAAGATCCATCGATGAAAATAGGACTTCTTAGTTCAATAATACTGTCTTCCTGTTAATATTGACAAGAATTGATCCAACTGTTCTGTGAAACTCTGTAATGTCTAATGTACAAATGTCAACAACGCTGACCTACATACTGCATTCACTTGACAGGTCACGTGACGAAGTGTTGACAAAGAGCAAACCAATACTGCAAGTGTGTCGTATTAGCCACAGGAAACGGTCTGGTATCGGTAATCTGTTGACTTCTGAACTTCTGCGAGGTCAAACCCAGAAAGCTGGTCCACCAGTTGATAAGATCTTTCTTTGGAAGACAGACGTCATCATCATCAGTTGATAAATTCTCGTAAGGTGGATGGACGTCATCATCATCAGTTGATAAACTCTTAATACAAGACCCTTGCCCTGAGCAAGAGACATGCTGAAAAAATCTGAAGCTCACTCGAACATCACCAGAGTTAAATACTGTGTTGTTGTGTTGCTCGTGGTTTGAGTATGGAATGTCAACTTGACCTACGCAGTGGTGTGTAGACATAGATTGAGTGTGTAATATTCGAATGATAGGAAGAGTTCGTGGTGTTGACAAATGTTCTTTTCTCACACTCATGTATGGCTGGAAGTCATCGACACCAACGACTGTGTACCTTTACTACAGTTTAATTGGACGTACACACTCGACAGCACAGATAGTGACAAATCACAGGTTGGCATAATACATCATGGTACAGTGGATAAATGGTCTTGCAATGTTACATGGGCACTCATGTAGAATAATAGTATAATGGACTGTCAATAGCCAAGCACTCAGTATTGCCCATATATATATCATCTGAGTTTACTGACAAAGCACGTCAGATTATAAACAATATCCAAGATGACTTCTAGACCTAATCTCGTCTAGTGAAGATTCCTTAACATAATGTCCAGCACAGATTTTTCCATATAATCAAATTGAACCGCTAGCAATGGGTTCTCATGTGTAGCAGTGATCTCTGGACTAATCAAGCGATAATACGGGCATCCCTTTTCTCTTCTTGAAAGTCACTAAATGTTTTTACAAGATGGCTTCTCTCGTGAGCTGTCACTCACGTTTGGATACAGATAATGAATCTGTCTTAAAGTTAGTCATTCATTAAATGTTTCATTGCTCTGTAGGTTCTATCATGATACAATTGACTGCATTCTACAGGATATAGTGCTGCTAGGAATCAGAGTCGTTTTCCATCTAGTTAAATGCATCCTCTCAGATGTACAAGTCATACCTATCGAAAAACGGTGGCTTCGTACGAGAGTTCAAAAGAGTATCTTTTATTACCTGCGTATCAGAAATATGATTCTGCCATTCCTTGGCAATAAGAATAAACACTGGGGTAAAGCATACACGATAGGTCTAGACGACTATCACTTTCCCCAAAAATATAGAGATCACTTTTTTCCCGGCGACAAGCCGACATAGCAAAACACAGCCCCCATGATCAGGGCGAAGCCAAAAACACACCTCTCTAGAGACACATCCGCCGAACAGCCTTTGACCTCTCTAGAGACAAAAGAACATATAGTTCGACTTAGATATGTAAAGATATACAGATATAAGACAGACTCGTCCTACTCAGCCAAACAATACACATAAATTCAGGCCATAGATATTCTGAAGCAAGAACAATCTATTACTACCCAAACAAAGAATAAATCGCAGTAAAACTGGATTCATCCGCGGAGTTCGATCGAAAGAGACGACACAACTTTCAAGGGAAGTAACTCAATAATGACTTTCCCTTAAGCACTAAAAAATATCTATTTTGTTTACAAAATATTTGCGAACATAACAAGTATACCAATGTATAATATTGTAAGATATCAAAGACTGCACGTAACAAACACTATATTACAAAAACTAAAGCTAACATATAAAAAATAAATAACGATCCGAGCCAGTAGTCCACACTGGTGAAAGACCCCCCCCCCCCCCAGATACATACATTCATTCATTCATTCATAACCCTCCACTCCCAAAGGAGCATAGGCCTTCAACAAACACATGCCAAGTCCTCCTGTCTTTATTTGACTTGTCCATATTTGTTGAAGTTTTTTGTGGTTTAAATTTTTTTTACAGGATGGGGTAACCGGCCCCATGCCCAACCCTCCTTAGTCGCCTTCTACGACATGCTTGGCAGGGGACAGTGTTACTATTCTTTGCTCCCCTTTCGGGCCCCGGTAACACACGGGTGAACTTAGAGATACATACAGATTAACCAAATAAACCGTCCTGAGAAAATTAAAAACATACCAGCTTAGAAAATATCAGATTTTGGATGAAAAAGCCATTTTGAATCATAACTGCTAAAAGAAAAATACCTACTAGAGATAATATAGTATAAAATAAATATAAACAAAAACACATTACGATAAAGTTGTGACGACTTGCCCAATCTTCTCTTCTTTTTTTTATTATTTACGAGCCGCCATTTTTTCTCATCTTCAATGCATGATTGAGAAGCCGGTAAAATCACGGAAAATTTCATCGCTCGTGGATGTTCTCCTAGCGTCTAATACTATTTTTAGATACGACATCATTGTTGACCTGACCTCGGTAGCTAGAAACCTGTTTAATTTAGGACAGACTACTTAAACTTAGGTAGAACCAGTTTAAGCCACTTTAGGAACCCCCACGTGACTTTTAACATTATTGATTGGAGCGTCTATATGATGCCAAAGTCACGTGATGCACGCTTCGGATCACATGCCCAAGCGGAAATCACCCGCTAAAAGTGCGGCAAACCCAGCCATTTTTCACTTGCGCCAGGAAACCGAGACAGCTAGACCTAATCCAGATAGCGGCGAATTCACGCATTAAAAGCACTGTGAAGCCACGTGTCTATAAATTGTGATTAGAGTCCATCTCTGAGTAGGTGAGTGAAAATCTCGCTAGAAAATAGATTGTGATGAAATGTGTAGTACTTTGCAAAATCGACGCAAGATTGGTATGTTTACTTTATTCATATTTTTGTTTTACGATCACATCCAGCCACATGTGATCGGGTGTATTTTATGATCCCACGGGATATGTACAAAATGTTCATAATAATGTTAACGGGAATATATATATTAATTTCTATATTAATTCTTTATATTCGACCGACGCTTAGACTAGCGGAAATTAATATTAACGATAATGTTGACCGACCGTGACATATATTCATTATTTACATGACGATGCGACCAGACATGAAGTGTTGTGATAATGTTGTCAGACAATTCTATAATACTGGTGTCCGATAATTATAGGGTAATTCATCATAATTGACATGACGATTAGGCTAGAGGCACAGAACTAGAATACTGTTGCTGACATTTCTATGATAAATTTGGTGGGTTTAACTGACCTTTATAATAATTCATGGTGTTACCTTGACGATAAATCAGTACTAAAGAATTATAATACTGCCCCTTGGGCAGAGAAATATAATAAGAAAGGGGGGAAACTTGATTTCAAGATTAGGCTCTAGACATATGATGTTAGAGACTAAAATCTGAGATGACTGGCAGACGGACGACTTAGGAAAAGACTGCTTTCTAAAGCTAGAAAATTAATGAAGCCGTCGTATTTGTCTTCCATCTATGGTGGAGCCTTGCACGACAGTCCAATCTCAGAGCAGAATACGGAGTCAAGCACAGTGAAGGCCAATCTGAACCATTCAAGACCTACCTGGTGCAATGTCATAAGGAGACCGGAGAACTCACCACGCTTCAATATCAGCCAGGGGCTGAATAGATAAGTTCCTTGAAAAAGGGAACTCACCATGTCAATGCCATATCTTTAGTCATCCATGATGAAAAACACTTGATGTGAGACACATATTACATACAGCAGACACTAATTCCATCGACAATACTATCATTCACCATCTATTCATTTAAATTTTAATAAACCTATTGGGTGTATATAATGTACCCCATGCCTTGTTTCTTCTATTAGATGTTACATATTGTCTGATGTTTATCTTTCTTAATTGGGGGGGGAGGGGCTCGTAAAAATATAAAATATTATCCCTGCAATAATTAAGAATAGTAA
The DNA here is from genome assembly GCA_024509875.1 of Oreohelix idahoensis. Classification (NCBI taxonomy): domain Eukaryota; kingdom Metazoa; phylum Mollusca; class Gastropoda; order Stylommatophora; family Oreohelicidae; genus Oreohelix; species Oreohelix idahoensis. The sequence goes on along the minus strand of JAMPIV010001854.1, from coordinate 1,143,379 downwards.
TAATAGATAACGGAGAAGGGGACGACGGTAGCGAGAGACCAAATATCTCCTTTCAAACTTTCAAGTCAGGAGAATTTACCCTCTTTGTCTCCCTTCAGCGGTGGAGAAACCCAACAGGATTTCTTGAGCCAAATCTTCCTCGGGGTGATCCAGGAGAACTTCACTTTCACATCTATTATTTCCTCTAAATAAATTCTTATCTTTCCTACGCTACGCCACACTGGGGGCTCGTCCGGGATTTGAACTTATGTATTTATATCATACCTCTGGGATAGTATCATTCATTCATTCATTACAGTATACTATTTGAACACATGTATTTTCACACAGTAGCTCTAGAAAGACAGAAAACAATTTTTCTAGAATTTCAGGCATTGATTGGTGAATCCCTTTATATATGTTGTGTTTTAATTAAGTTAGTTCGTGATTTTGTATCTAATTGAATTACAGACATTAAGTCTCCATAACTGTAGTAATTTCATTCTACAGGAGTTTGATAATTTGTAAGTTTTTGCTTGTTGTTAGAAATACTATTGGAAGGTAGCACTAGCTTACTCAGTGTGGACTATAACAGCAAAAGATGGCTGAAATAGTTAAGCTTAAGTCAGCACTAGGAGAGGCAGGTTGAGATCTAGGTTATAGAGGGGTGGACCTTGCGAATTATGTCAGTGTCGAGACTGATAAGTATTACGCTCGAGAAACAGCGAAAGCTGAAAGAGAAGAGCGAATAAAGTTAGCCGAAATAGATGAGAGGATAAAAGCTGTAGACGCTAAGGAAAGAAGCAAGAGAGATGAACGCGAGCATGCACTGAAGATGAAGCAGTTAGAGATGCAGGGACAGGCTCAAAGAGTTGAACCAGTAGCCGGTGCGACAGCATCTACATCATCAGGCAACCTATCGCCACGGTCAGATGATATGCCCCCCTTGCACATGGGGAGCCCAGGATTTTTGCCATCCTCACACGTGTCAAACTTGGGACCCTTGACGTTTTCATTCGAAGCTTTCTCGGAACGAGCCGACTCGATCGATATGTATTTGGACAAATTTGAGAAGTTTGCCACCACATTTGGGTTGGAGAGGAGCAAGTGGAACCTGAAACTGTCACAAGGGCTTAGAGGAACTGCTTATGAAGTGTATAGCAAGCTTCCTCCAGGTTTACAGCATGACTATGACTCTCTGAAAAAGGCACTCCTGATACGTTATGAGCTACATGCTGACGCATATAGGAAGAGGTTCCGTAACTCTAGTCGGGAAGTCGGAGAGAACTTTGCTCAATTTGCTGCTAGACTGGATTCCTACGTGGAAAAGTGGGGTGCCCTAGGGAATTTTTCTCATGATTGGGAAGGTCTGAAGGAGATGGTCATTATCAAACAACTGAAGGACACCATGACTTCCGATATGAGAAGATTTCTGACAGAGAATGGGGCCAGCACTTTAGAAACCATAGTACAGTTAGCGGAACGTTATCAGGCAGCGCTAACAGAGAATGACCCATCCCGGTGGAACCAACCAGAAGACTTATCGAGGTTGACAACTCAGGCACACTTGGACCCCCCAATGAATCTACCTTACCACCACTTCCGAAAACATGATAAGCCAGACTATGCCAATAAGACTACTCAGAGATCAGCTTTCCAGCCTCAGAGGCGGGGAGAAAAGTGGTGTAAGACGTGTAAAATGAGCAACCACAATACTGCCGAGTGCCGAAGGAAAAACCCTCCACATCATGTTGCATGTTTACAGGTGAGGGCGGTCGACAGGAAGGAACTGACAGTGAGTCAGAATAGCCTCCATCACCCACCTATACAGGAGACAGTGACCGTGAATTGCAAACAAGTCATCGGGATGTATGACACAGGTTTGTCCTATGACGCGGTCGTTTCTGCATCTCTGGTGCACCCCGAACAACTCACCACAGAAACAGTGGATATCCAGGGGCCACTCAAGGGAGCATTACCCTTAACTTTGCCCATAGCGAAGATTCAGGTCAGTTGTCGCTATGTGGAAGGGGAAATCAATGCTGCAGTTTTAGAGGATCCTTTCTACCCCCTGATGTTAGGGCGCAGATATGTCTTTTTAGGAGAACCGGTAAAGCCTGTGGTTATGGCTACCGTCCAGACCAGGTCTGACTCCAAATGCATAGAGAGGGACTCTAAATTGAAAATTCATCCGAATAAGATGAAAAGGGCTCAAGCTGCTGATAGCACATTGGGGCCTTGCTTTGGCAAATTGAAAACTCACATAACTCTCGAAGAAAGGGTGACTTTTATATGGAACATGGACTCTTGCACAGGAAAGCTGGCAGAGGGCTAAAAAGTCATGGACAGATTGTGGTGCCATCCACATATAGAAATAAAGTTATGGAATGGGGGCACATTGCTACTTTGAGTGAACACCTGGGTAATGGTGCCACAAATCAAAGGATAGCCACCCGTTATTATTGGCCCGGCATCACATAAGATATAGCTCGATATGTGAAGTCCTGTTCAGATTGTAACCAGGTAACCTCAACATATAGGGTAGACCAGTTACAGGACCTAGGGAAGCATTGCTGCAGACGTAGGCATCCAAAGAAAACCAGGAAGAAAACCAGAATACTTACCTGGGAAGAACAACGTAGCGGCAGATTTTTTTAGCAGACATCCGGATGAAAAATGAGGAAAAATGAGAAGCTGTAAAAGAAGAGGAAGACAGGACCAGAGGAGTTGGACGGAACGTCAAACTTGAGGAAGGGCTTGTGTGACGACTTGCCCAATCTTCTCTTCTTTTTTTTATTATTTACGAGCCGCCATTTTTTCTCATCTACAATGCATGATCGAGAAGCCGGTAAAATCACGGAAAATTTCATCGCTCGTGGATGTTCTCCTAGCGTCTAATACTATTTTTAGATACGACATCATTGTTGACCTGACCTCGGTAGCTAGAAACCTGTTTAATTTAGGACAGACTACTTAAACTTAGGTAGAACCAGTTTAAGCCACTTTAGGAACCCCCACGTGACTTTTAACATTATTGATTGGAGCGTCTATATGATGCCAAAGTCACGTGATGCACGCTTCGGATTGTCACCGTTCGCTTTGCTAGGAGCATTGTAAAATGCTCGGGCAGGAATTATAAGCGGTGATTTGGTTTTGGTTGAGAGGGAGGGTGTGAAAAAATGGTTTGAGAAATGGGAGTGGATTTGAATAGGGACTATTTGTCTTGCTAGGGGGGAAATAAGATGAGTGAAATCATGCTTTGATCAAAGGGAGAAGACTCTAATGATTAAAGTCAGGGGAGGAAAGTGCTTAATTACACTTAAGTAGATTTGGTGAGTTGGTAATTATGGTTTAGAAAATGTACATATAAGAATTGTATAGCAAGCTTTAGAGAAGACAATATAAGCTTGAGTCAAATATGCAAAGGGAGACAATGGGTAATTACCTCCCTTATAGGATTAAGTGAGTTGAGAGAAAAAAAATATGCACGTGAAAAGTTTACCAGGACAACGGATGACACTTCACTGAGTTGTTTACACAGCGGATAAGCGTGAAAATATTTCAGCTGAGCGAAGAATAGGAGGAACCAATGAATTTACAGTAAACAAGGACAGATCAGCTGAGAATGATTTTATAGAAGAGAACGCATTTAGACGCGCTGTCGAGCGGTCGCATTTTTGGAGGAGCGGTCCTAGTTAAGGACGTAGAGTGGCAGGAATGTCTGTTCTGCCAGGCTCAAGTTTAATTTCTGTGAGAAACAGAATGAATACTTCTGAAGAATCCTGTAGACCTAGTTAGAGTAGTAGAATCTATTCACAGGAGAAAGACAGAACTGTGTTTTAAAAATAGGTCTAGAGATTAGAGGTGATAGTAAGAAATATGAGTGTTGTGAGGATTCTGTGCAACCAGAGTAAGTAGGTCCTTTGACTCATAACTTTTGATAGACATTAAATAGAATTATTTCAGAAGTCGAAATGAAGTATTACAAGGTTATGGACGCTTCAACTAGGGGAGCGCAGAATAATGAGAAATGAAGCTGAAGCTACAAAATTGACTATGAGGTGAACAAACTGAGACTAAGTAGGCAGTTGAGAAGATTTTACAGAAGAACAGGGACTTAATAGCCGGGTTGGGCTATTGTATAATGAACTTTGCAACATCGACTGCTACAAGTAAGATGAGTAAGCAATTGAAGGCTGATTGTATTTACAGGATGAAACATGCGCTCTCTAGCAGGTATAAGTATGAGGATATCGCAACAGGTGTACCCAATGTATTGATTTGCATATATTGAATTTTTAGATGATGGTATTTGATTAAATTGAGTCAAAATTGACAGGATTGGTAGATGAAGGAAAACAACTCAGGAAAGAGTTGATGAGAGGCTTGGGAGAAGCCGGAATAAATAGAAAGGCCTTAAGGCCAGAAGATAGGTATAAACCATAACTGAATATGTTCTCAGGCAGAGAGCTATAAATAGATATGTAGATATGGGAATGTGCCCAGAAGGAAATGGGACATACAAGAGGCAGTTAGGAAATGTTTGTACCTGGAAATTGTACCCCATGCATCCTGTTATGATGGAATTTTTTTGATGTAAATAAATCATTTGTTTTGATGGAACACTTCTCAAGTTGGGTTAACTCTCTACAGGGTTGTTGAGTGCTTGAGTAACAAAACAACAGACATAAGGGGATAACTGCTATACGAAATTTGTCACTTAAGTAACATCATAAGAAGGGATGGAACGAGTTTAGGTTGGAAGTTTGAGAAGATATCATCCAGGAATTAATAACTCTGGCGGTGAGGGCCAGTATTAAGATATACTCTTACTTGGAAGATAGGTCAATGGATCAAATTGACAACCAGAAGGTAGACAACTAGGCCTGCCCCAGTCACCTAGTTTAATATAATAAGAAGAGATAGCACTGTCACATATTAGATGAACTGGCACTGTGACATATCTCTAATTGGTATCGTGACCAGTCCCAAGATATATAAAGGGACCACTGGGACACATATCTCTAATTGGCGCCGTGACCAACCCTTCTTAAAGTGACATGGCTACATCACAAGGAGAGATGGAGTATCAACACCAACAAAACTACAACAACTCACGACGGAATGGTTATAATAAACACTGGGACACTTTGAACAAGAGAGCACAGAGAATAACATTAAGAAATTTTATCAATGAAATTAAAACCAGACAGTTATGGGAGTTTAAAAACATAACATCAAACAACGGTCAAGTTGGCCTACTCACAACAGAAGATGGATGGAGAGCACACATCGGGCAAATCAAATCAGGGAAGAAACATCACAGAATAACAACAAGAACAAATACAAAGATATTAACAGAAATGACAACAAGTCCACAAGCAGTCCAGAAAAGACAAGTTACAAATGTCGCAGTACAAACAGATGACTTACCTGATTCGAACAACACTGAAATGGTCGATAAAATAGAGAAGCTGACATCTAAAGAAAGAAGTAGAGATATAACAGAAGTAGAAGACAATTATTATGATGCACCGTGCGAATTTATTGATAGAAAATTTGAGCAGCTGAGAATGGTCAATAATACAGACAAGATGACATCGGAAGAAAGTTATATGAAGAATGACAGTACAATTATAACGCCAGATACATTCTTGTCGATGCTATGGAGTCAAAAACAGGCACGTAAGAAAGATAAACGGTGCAGAAAAGTCCAAACAATTGCTAATATTTCAGAGATAGAGACTGCTGATGAGATGCTGAACAGTTTAGTGTCAAAAGGAATAGGTGTTCTAGAAGACATAAAGACATTACTTCTTCAGATGGGAAAGTCAAGTCAAAGTAACAAGAATATAATTGATAACGTACAACAAAGTAACATTCAAGATAAATTACAAGATGAGAAACAAGAAACTGTCAAATGCAAAGATCCAGAAAGAATTGACCTGAATTTGCAAAGTTATGTACCGGTTCTAAAGTTGAGCGAAGTTTCCTTAGATAGTGGATATTCAAGAGATGATAGCCTTAGTCCACAAAAGAATCAAGAACAGTTGAAGCAACTTACAGCATCAGCACAGGTGGAGAGTAAACACAAACAAAAGAAAAAGAAGAAAAAAGGACGAAAGACTCCGCCGATTCAGAAAGTAAAACCATGCACATCTGCTAATGTCAATTCAGAGTACTTAAATGAGGCACTTGAAGTAGATGGAAAACCCTCCCTTCTTCAATCAGTTGCAGAGCATAAAAGCTCATTAGACACGTCTTCAGTTCAAGACCTGAAAATATCATCTGTTCCCATATCTGCCACACAAGAATCATCTGAAGCATCAATGAATCAAGAAGGTGGAGATATCGATCCAGCCTTTGAAGCGTCACAACAAGACATGATTAATGATTATTACCATCAATGTCAGTGGTATAGCATAATAAGAAGTATAGACTCAGATGAAGTAGCTCTGAAAATGTTGGAGAGATACGAGACAGAGAGGCAGAGAAGAGAGGAGGAGAGAAAAAAGAGTTATATAATTAGAGGTCGCGGTAGCGACATAAAACCTGAGAGGAACTCAGGGAGTGTGAGAAGTTGAAGATAGAGACAAACCGAAGCAAACGATTCATGAGTAAGTGAGATAAGGAGATTGGGAGATAGTAGCAGGAAGCTATGAGAGTACAGGCATAGCATATATAATATAAACAATATGGCGGCAACTTAGTCTTGAGAAGCCTAAGTATAATTGGTCTATACCGCACATACGAGAGGACTGAGTACACCTGACTAATAGGTTACTGCAGTAGAGGAGAAGAGTAATGGAGATGTAAGACGTACAATTGAGGCCGCGGTGGTACGGCGGAAAACTTTTGGGAAAAGCCGTGGTGATAACGGCAGAAATACTAGAGGCTTAGATTTTTCTTTCTTGATGAAGCTGCAGCAGAAGACAACAATGATGGAACAAAATGAAGTGACAAATACAATTAACAGCCACAAGAGAATACCAGCCTAGATGATCATCGCTCTATAGCTCCGCCAGCCTTATGCAGTAGCAGACCAATACGAAAAGTCACGTTGAGTTATTATGATTCCACAGAGACATTAAGTACTTCACGTGAAGAAAACGACATGGATGTTGAGCAGAACATTAGCCTACAACAACGTAACACTTCAGGTCAACTCCAAGACGCTGTACATCGTTTAGTTCGCTGCAGAGAAGACTCAGAAGATGAAGATGACATTCCACCAGCAGAATTGAGAGAAAGACTAATATACAGAGACAATCGCCTACATGGGAGAGATAGTAATACGCCACTGTCGACACAGGACGAAGAACCTCATGCGTCCATAACAAGTCAAACATACTATGGTAGTCAGGGACTACAACCGTCAACTTCCAGTCAACACCAGTCTACACATTCTACTTGGGATAGCGAAGATGACAGACCTTTGAAATCAGCAACGAGAAACATAGCCCCCCACGGTAGCAACTTTACAGAAGAACATAGTAGTCAGGGACTACAACCGTCAACTCCCAGTCAACACCAGTCTACACATTCTACTTGGGATAGCGAAGATGACAGACCTTTGAAATCAGCAACGAGAAACATAGCCCCCCACGGTAGCAACTTTACAGAAGAACATGGTAGTCAGGGACTACAACCGTCAACTTCCAGTCAACACCAGTCTACACATTCTACTTGGGATAGCGAAGATGACAGACCTTTGAAATCAGCAACGAGAAACATAGCCCCCCACGGTAGCAACTTTACAGAAGAACATGGTAGTCAGGGACTACAACCGTCAACTTCCAGTCAACACCAGTCTACACATTCTACTTGGGATAGCGAAGATGACAGACCTTTGAAATCAGCAACGAGAAACATAGCCCCCCACGGTAGCAACTTTACAGAAGAACATGGTAGTCAGGGACTACAACCGTCAACTTCCAGTCGACACCAGCCTACATACTCTAGCTCGGATAGCGATGACGAACAGTCTTTACAAGTGACGAAAAGTAACATTACTCACCATACCCAGAGTCCTACAGCGAAGCACATAAATAGCAACAAGAATGTCATTAATACGCCTTCAGCACAGGTGGAATCTGAACTTGATGTAACAGAACAAGAAGACAGCGACATAGAGTGTGTGGATGATACAACCACCACCGAAATACGCATAGCTACCAAACGCCCTTACCAACCTTCGTCACTAGATTCACCACCAAGAGCGAAATTGCTACGATTACCGCAAGAACATCTACGAACAAGATTCAAAAGAAATCATCGCCAAGTACATAAACCTTCACTAGGTTTCCAACAAAATATAAATATTCGTTCGCCCCCCCACCTCCTGCAGAGCGACTATAAACACGACATCGCAATGCATATCAGCTTCGTCACAGTATGACAGTCGCCTCTCCAGCAGAGAGATTACACTGTTGGAACTCGCAAAACAAATCTCCAGCTTAGTGTAGTCGTCGTAAAGCATTCCCCAGCTATAGTGCTTAATTCGGTACTCTAACCAACATAATACCTAAAGTTACGTTAATTAGTTAAATCACACTGTGTTTAGCTTAATTTGATATTCTTATACTGGAGCACGCTTAGACACTTACAGTACTCACTAACTTCTTTAAAGAGAGAGTCGAGTTGACAAACTAGATTACACATAGTCTTAGGAGTGTGATACAACAGATTGAACACATAGCCTTAAGATGTGACAAGGTAGATCAAGCACATAGTCTTAAGATTGTGACAAAGTAGAGTGAATATATAGAAGTTCATCATTGTGACACAGTAGAGTACACACATATAATCTTATGAAAGTGACAAACTAGAATAACTACATATAGTTTTAAGAAACTTAACAGCGTTCTTCCCAAGGTACAAGATGCAGCATACCTGATGATCAAGACTGACATTGGTTAAAATATGTATAGTACATTAAATGCATGTTAATCATTATAATTTACCTATTTCAGGCATAAAGGTATTCAGGACCAAAAAAAAAAAAAGAGACAAGAAAAAAAAAAGAGAAGAAGAAGGGAAGTGATCCAGACTCAGTTAAGTAGAGTCTTACTCATGGACATAGGCAAATATTGCACTGAGGATAAACGTCCCCACTTTTTACTGCACTGGTTATACAGAGACAACGAAAAAAAAAACACAACTTAGTTGCAGTATTGGTATTATGGGTACTGCTTACTTAAGAGATGATGGTAATGACAGTTATAGGGTCATGACTATATTACCTCTACATCTTAAGGTTAGATATTTTGTTAACCCCGACGTACTAGTGCATGTACATATAGGTTTAGACAGAGTGAAGGATTTGACTGATGCATCCAAGACTAGAATCAGTCGGGCACATCAACTCTGACATAGTGACATCTTTTTAGGATATTTACTGATGCACCACTAACTAGTTATTTCTGCTTATCTGTCTAGTATAATGGAAGAATCACATTAACAGCAGATATTTCAAGACATATAAAGGTACTGACAAACCTCTGTGTCCAGAGGCAGTGACCATGTCGAAAAATAGGAACATGTATATATATATATATATATAGATAATAAGTGCAGAGCCATGATTTATTTTTTTTTGAGTATTGATGATATGCCTCAAGCTAAGGTTCAGCAATGAGGTAGCGTTACATTTTGCTTCAAAATATTTTTTGGGGAAATTTTTTTAACATGTAGACTTTGAATATGTATACAGGCGCGGTGATAATGGTATGTTAAAGAATAGAATGGGATTGCTAGATGATGGAACACAAATGTCTCCCTATGGGATACATTTGTATGGCCCCGGGTTGTATGTCACCGTTCGCTTTGCTAGGAGCATTGTAAAATGCTCGGGCAGGAATTATAAGCGGTGATTTGGTTTTGGTTGAGAGGGAGGGTGTGAAAAAATGGTTTGAGAAATGGGAGTGGATTTGAATAGGGACTATTTGTCTTGCTAGGGGGGAAATAAGATGAGTGAAATCATGCTTTGATCAAAGGGAGAAGACTCTAATGATTAAAGTCAGGGGAGGAAAGTGCTTAATTACACTTAAGTAGATTTGGTGAGTTGGTAATTATGGTTTAGAAAATGTACATATAAGAATTGTATAGCAAGCTTTAGAGAAGACAATATAAGCTTGAGTCAAATATGCAAAGGGAGACAATGGGTAATTACCTCCCTTATAGGATTAAGTGAGTTGAGAGAAAAAAAATATGCACGTGAAAAGTTTACCAGGACAACGGATGACACTTCACTGAGTTGTTTACACAGCGGATAAGCGTGAAAATATTTCAGCTGAGCGAAGAATAGGAGGAACCAATGAATTTACAGTAAACAAGGACAGATCAGCTGAGAATGATTTTACAGAAGAGAGAACGCATTTAGACGCGCTGTCGAGCGGTCGCATTTTTGGAGGAGCGGTCCTAGTTAAGGACGTAGAGTGGCAGGAATGTCTGTTCTGCCAGGCTCAAGTTTAATTTCTGTGAGAAACAGAATGAATACTTCTGAAGAATCCTGTAGACCTAGTTAGAGTAGTAGAATCTATTCACAGGAGAAAGACAGAACTGTGTTTTAAAAATAGGTCTAGAGATTAGAGGTGATAGTAAGAAATATGAGTGTTGTGAGGATTCTGTGCAACCAGAGTAAGTAGGTCCTTTGACTCATAACTTTTGATAGACATTAAATAGAATTATTTCAGAAGTCGAAATGAAGTATTACAAGGTTATGGACGCTTCAACTAGGGGAGCGCAGAATAATGAGAAATGAAGCTGAAGCTACAAAATTGACTATGAGGTGAACAAACTGAGACTAAGTAGGCAGTTGAGATTTTACAGAAGAACAGGGACTTAATAGCCGGGTTGGGCTATTGTATAATGAACTTTGCAACATCGACTGCTACAAGTAAGATGAGTAAGCAATTGAAGGCTGATTGTATTTACAGGATGAAACATGCGCTCTCTAGCAGGTATAAGTATGAGGATATCGCAACAGGTGTACCCAATGTATTGATTTGCATATATTGAATTTTTAGATGATGGTATTTGATTAAATTGAGTCAAAATTGACAGGATTGGTAGATGAAGGAAAACAACTCAGGAAAGAGTTGATGAGAGGCTTGGGAGAAGCCGGAATAAATAGAAAGGCCTTAAGGCCAGAAGATAGGTATAAACCATAACTGAATATGTTCTCAGGCAGAGAGCTATAAATAGATATGTAGATATGGGAATGTGCCCAGAAGGAAATGGGACATACAAGAGGCAGTTAGGAAATGTTTGTACCTGGAAATTGTACCCCATGCATCCTGTTATGATGGAATTTTTTTGATGTAAATAAATCACTTGTTTTGATGGAACACTTCTCAAGTTGGGTTAACTCTCTACAGGGTTGTTGAGTGCTTGAGTAACAAAACAGACATAAGGGGATAACTGCTATACGAAATTTGTCACTTAAGTAACATCATAAGAAGGGATGGAACGAGTTTAGGTTGGAAGTTTGAGAAGATATCATCCAGGAATTAATAACTCTGGCGGTGAGGGCCAGTATTAAGATATACTCTTACTTGGAAGATAGGTCAATGGATCAAATTGACAACCAGAAGGTAGACAACTAGGCCTGCCCCAGTCACCTAGTTTAATATAATAAGAAGAGATAGCACTGTCACATATTAGATGAACTGGCACTGTGACAGGATCACGTGCCCAAGCGGAAATCACCCGCTAAAAGTGTGGCAAACCCAGCCATTTTTCACTTGCGCCAGGAAACCGAGACAGCTAGACCTAATCCAGATAGCGGCGAATTCACGCATTAAAAGCACTGTGAAGCCACGTGTCTATAAATTGTGATTAGAGTCCATCTCTGAGTAGGTGAGTGAAAATCTCGCTAGAAAATAGATTGTGATGAAATGTGTAGTACCTTGCAAAATCGACGCAAGATTGGTATGTTTACTTTATTCATATTTTTGTTTTACGATCACATCCAGCCACATGTGATCGGGTGTATTTTATGATCCCACAGGATATGTACAAAATGTTCATAATAATGTTAACGGGAATATATATATTAATTTCTATATTAATTCTTTATATTCGACCGACGCTTAGACTAGCGGAAATTAATATTAACGATAATGTTGACCGACCGTGACATATATTCATTATTTACATGACGATGCGACCAGACATGAAGTGTTGTGATAATGTTGTCAGACAATTCTATAATACTGGTGTCCGATAATTATAGGGTAATTCATCATAATTGACATGACTATTAGGCTAGAGGCACAGAACTAGAATACTGTTGCTGACATTTCTATGATAAATTTGGTGGGTTTAACTGACCTTTATAATAATTCATCGTGTTACCTTGACGATAAATCAGTACTAAAGAATTATAATACTGCCCCTTGGGCAGAGAAATATAAGAAAGGGGGGAAACTTGATTTCAAGATTAGGCTCTAGACATATGATGTTAGAGACTAAAATCTGAGATGACTAGCAGATGGACGACTTAGGGAAAGACTGCTTTCTAAAGCTAGAAAATTAATGAAGCCGTCGTATTTGTCTTCCGTCTATGGTGGAGCCTTGCACAACAGTCCAATCTCAGAGCAGAATATGGAGTTGAGCACAGTGAAGGCCAATCTGAACCATTCAAGACCTACCTGGTGCAACGTCATAAGGAGACCGGAGAACTAACCATGCTTCACTATCAGCCAGGGGCTGAAAAGATAAGTTCCTTGAAAAAGGGAACTCACCATGTAAATGCCCTATCTTTAGTCATCCATGATGAAAACACTTGATGTGAGACACATATTACATACAGCAGACACTAATTCCATCGACAATACTATCATTCACCATCTATTCATTTAAATTTTAATAAACCTATTGGGTGTATATAATGTACCCCATGCCTTGTTTCTTCTATTAGATGTTACATATTGTCTGATGTTTATCTTCCTTAATAAGGGGGCGGGGGGGGGGGGGGGGGGCGGGGGCGGTGGGCTCGTAAAAATATAAAATATTATCCCTGCAATAATTAAGAATAGTAATAATAGATAACGGAGAAGGGGACGACGGTAGCGAGAGACCAAATATCTCCTTTCAAACTTTCAAGTCAGGAGAATTTACCCTCTTTGTCTCCCTTCAGCGGTGGAGAAACCCAACAGGATTTCTTGAGCCAAATCTTCCTCGGGGTGATCCAGGAGAACTTCACTTTCACATCTATTATTTCCTCTAAATAAATTCTTATCTTTCCTACGCTACGCCACAAAAGTAAACACGTCCTGATATAACCAACAGATCCATGTACATGGTAGATGGTTGAAAGGAGCGTGCTACAAATAAAAGTAGCAAACACATTAATTTAAAAAAAAAAAAATACTAAACCAAAACCCAACAAGAAAGAAAACCCTGATGTAACAACCTAATTTGGCGGCCAGTGTTTGACTTCACAGGATATTGTCATTCATAATATTTCCAGTACGTTTTTATGACATTTCACCATTGACTCTCATCTGCATAACTATTGTATAGACTGCACATGACTGCCAGCTTTTTTACCCGTCAATGATCTCCATGTTTTCTGCACTGTATGTTTCTCATCAAGTCCACTTCCAGATGTCATCATTCAAGTTTGCTGTCGTCTACATTTGATTTACGTGGCCATTGTTTGCAGTGCCGTTGTCTCCTACACGTCTTTGATGCACCATGATATGCATGCATCTTTGAATTGTCTACGAACGAGCATCTGGTGGATCACATTTTTTCAGATAAGTGGCCTGTAATTTTTTGCATGTGTTGTCCAGTGTATGTGCTGGTAAACTATTCCTGTTCTTATTTTTCTCATTGCTGTTCATGTTTTCATGTCTTTGCAGGAAGGTTGGGTGGAGATCCAATGTTAGCGAATACATGTCATTGTAAGATGACTGCACATTGGACGTGTCTGTAGAAAATTTTGTAAATCTCATTCAGCGGTATTTTCCGGTTTGAGCAAACTCACCGATATTTCCGACCACTGATTGTTTTTTATAATAGTTCATGTTAGTTGTGAAGTTTCGTCTTTTCATTTGTAAATGCATTGTTGTCTATTGCTATTTTCCTTATTTTGTGATTGTTTTGTTCGTGCTGTTTTCCTCATCTGCCTATCACTTGGTTTATACAATTTACATGTTTATACTCTGTCTGGGTCCTGTGTTGTCATTCCTTAGCAGTGAGATTGTTCCATTTGCTGTTTTCCCTTCAGTATCCCATTAATATTTTTTTCTTGCTGCTAGTGTTTCTCTGTTTGTCTATATTCTTATCTTATCTTACTGCTCTATATTTATTTTTTTCTTGCCCTATTTTTTTCTTCTTCACAAAATTGGTACTACATAATTTGCATTGCTGTTATTGCTATATAATATTGCTACATTCTTTGCTTACATCATACTGTAAAGCAACAAGCCATAGTATATATTTCGACTAAGTGAGTCACATAATTAAGTAACATGGCTACTTAGGATTACTTTGTCGAGCAGGGCAAAGCATTTGGTTTATAAGGTGAAGCTTTGAAGGACTTTGCCATGTCTGAGTTGGCCAAGGCAAAGCTGGAATTGGAGGACAGATGGCTGAGACGAGGCATCTTGATGAATTAGAGGAACAGAAGGCTGAGAAAAAGCATCTTGTAGATTTGGAGAAGATAATTTTTGAATTGGAGGAGAAGAGGCGTCTTGAGAATTTGGAGGAGAAGAAGAGAATGGCTGAATTGGAGGAAAAGAGGCTTCTTTCTGAGGAGAAAAGACATCTTCAGGAGAGGAATGTTAGAATGCAACATGAAACAGAAATGGAGGAAAGAAAAACTTTGACATTAGCACATGAAGAAAAGATGATGCTTCTTCGTTTAGAAGAATTAAAACTAAGAGGTCAGAATAATCTAAATGATAATTCAGAGGTTCATGGTTCCTCTGTTAGACATAATGGGTCTGCAAAATTTCGTTTGCCCATATTTAAACCAAATTTTGGTGACATTTCATGCTTTTTAAGCCGCTTTGAAAGTGTCTGTGAGGCACATAAATGGGACAAATCTCAGTGGTGTGCTAGACTTATGGAATTCTTGAATGGAGAACCATTAACTGCTCTATGTACAATGGATGAGCCAAACAGAAATAATTATGAAGCTGCAAGGGCTCTCTTATTGAAACGTTACCAGCTTGATGCAGAGGAGTATTGTATGCGTTTCAAAACAATGACTCCTGAAACTGGTAAGGACTTCTCGGAGTTCATTTCAGCTATTCGCTTGACTTTCAACAGATGATTTCAACTTTTGGGTATTGACAAAACCTATGATGGCCTCATGGATTTGTTATTGAGGGATAAAGTTTTATCCTCTGTAAGTAAACCATTTTGGTCCTTTTTGCATGAGCGAAAACCATCTAGCCTGTCTTCACTCGAAGAAATTGGTCGACAATGTTGCATGGCACATCCTGGTGCTTGTGTTAGTAACAATGTAATTAAAGAATCTCTACCTGTTGCTTCAGCCACAACCTGGAACAACAATAATTTTAGATCTAGATCTCACAGCCTTGATAGGACTTTTGTACCAGGGAGGTACAATAATGGAAATTTCAACAGAGATGGAAATTTCAACAGAGGTAGACAGCAATATAGATATCAGTCACCTCAGCATAGAAATAATTACCAACAGCAAAACTCAAATTGGAGAAGGCAAGACAATTTTAATCCTCCTTATAGAAATTGGAATAATTATGGATCCAACAATCCAAATTTTCCACCTAGAAATACCTCACAAAACTACAGAAATCAAGGTAGTTCTTTTGATCGCCAGGGACATCGATCATATTCTCGTGATGTTACAGATAGAAATCACAATGCTGGTTCAGCACTTACTGGGGATGCACCCATGATTAATCAGGACAATAGTGTTATAAATCAATCATATGCATGTTGTGCCTTTGATTTTGAGGTTGCCTCACATTGCCCAGATTGTCTCACTCTTTTTCAGGCAGATAGTACTTCGATATTGAGATGTGGTCATGCATTACCAGTTGTAAAAGGTTTGTTGGCACATGATGGCACTGGCACTCTGCTGCTTCATAGGGGGTTATTGAATAATACCCAAGTGTCTGTACTCCATGACTCGGGGTGTACAACTGTAGGGGTCAGACAGTCTCTTGTACCTTCTTCCTGTGCGACGGGTGGTTTTGTTAAATGTATTACTTTTGGTGGTACTACTGAATTTTGTTCCACAGCCATAGTTTACATTCATACGCCATTTTTTTTTAGGGAAAGTTAAGGTATGCCTATTAATTAACCCTGTGGCTGATTTAACTATTGGTCGTATCCACAGGAGCAAAGATTGCTCACCAGACGAAATTGACCAATGGGAGCGACCATACACGTTCACTACGAACGCAGGCATTGCTAGTACTCATTTGCCTGCAAGCGATTATCATACTTGTAACACTGTTTATTCTAGTTTTGGTCTCTGTACCATTTTGGAAAGTGACGAGGTTACTCCTCATAATGATGATCACAAAGATATGATGTCTGATTTTCCTGATGGTGCGGACTTTCACTCTCTGATTCCATAATTATTTTCCACCCTGTGCCATAATTTTTTTTGAAGAATTCTAAGCGGTGAAGTGTACTGACTTTTAGTGTAAATTTTATGTTAATCTTTTTCTGTGAACATGTATTTATTATATACCAAACTGTAGGGAAATGGATAGAGAATTGTAATATATACTGAAGCACATTAAAAACGCACCACCTGTATAATCCAGGAACAGAGTGTGAAATGTAAATATAATTGTTTACAAGTTTACATATTTGGAATCTTTATTCATTTTCCTATGAATCCATGCTGGTCATTAATTTGTACATTTGATTGTTATGAAATTCATTGCATTCTGTGCAGGCAAGGGAGAAAACCAAAAATGCAACCAATAAAAAAATTCATTCACACTATCCTCAGTATCTGTTATGTCCACCGTGTGATTGCAAACAAGCTTGGCAGCGGCTCCGCATGGAACGCACAAGTCTCTGAAGGAAATTCCGGAGAATCAAGTCCCATTCACGTGTAAGAGCAGCTTCGAGCTGTCTCAGATTAGCTGGAGAACCTTGCCTGTAGACTCTGCGTCCAAGCTCCTCCCACAGATGTTCTATAGGGAACATGTCTGGTGATACGGCAGGCAAATCAATTGTCACAATGTTCTGCTGCTGTAGATATTGCTGCTTGATGCATGCAGTGTGCGCACGTGCGTTATCCTGCTGGAGAAGCTGCAAGTCTGGATAATTTGTGAACGCAAGAGCAACCAATGCATCCAGAACCTCATCTCGATATGTCACAGCATTAACATTTCCACGGAAGACGTGAAGAGGCAAGCGATGGTGAAAACTGAATCCTCCCCAAATGAGAATACTGCCACCTCCAAATTGGTTGTGCTGACGAACACAGCAATCTGCAAAGCGCTCTCCACACCGTCACCAAATTCACATACGTCCATCAGCAAAGGATATGTTGAATCTGCTCTCGTCTGTGAATAGGACAGCATTCCACTGCAGTCTAGTCCATCTGACATGTTGCTCTGCCCATTGCAGGCGCTGCTGACGATGTCTGTGAGTCAAGTTTGGCCCAACATAAGGTCATCTTGCAGTAAGGCCTGTATCTCTGGGTCGTCGTATGACTCATTCGAGAGACTTGCCCACGTCTACCCACTATTGCTCTTGCTGTTTGACTTGCCGGGAGAGAACGATTCCTTAGGTGACTCTGCACAATATGACGATCTTGCGCAGGGGTAGTAACTCGTGGTTTACTCATGGTTGCCTCTCCGAAGTCTATCCCGGGCACTGCCAGTGGTTCCGTAACGTTCATTGAGATGTATAATAGTGCTGTGGTGGCAATTCATCCTTCTGGCAATGGCCCGCAAGCTCATTCCGGTCTCCAACATACCAATGGCTCGTTGGCGGTCATTTTCAGATAGTCATGGCATTTCAAGCACATGTACTGGGTGTTTTGTCTCAACGGCCTTTTTATACCGAGTATACTGCCACAACGTGTACACATTTTCAGGGTCATAGCTGTTGGGAATCGTGTTGCACGTGTAACTTTCATTGTTTTCATGTCGTCTGTACACAAACCCGTGGGTTGAATCATGCACTTTCCATTCCAGCAGCCATTCATTCTCTACCTCATGACAAACACAGGGAAAATCCATTCCCACACTTTTTTTTTCCAGCTTCTTGGCATCAGTATATATAATAGTGGTGCGTTTTTAATGTGCTTCAGTATATAACGTCTTTGGTAGTATTAACACAAGTGTGTTCGTTATACTTAAAACATTTTGCATGTAAAATTGAAAAACACTAAAAAGTTAACAGTAGAATACGATCTTACCAAAGACAAATTACTGTTGTAGACAATAAAACTGTCCTTTTAGTCTTCAAACGTCAAGTTAATCCATATACAAAGTAAAAAAAACATGCTTATGGCCACAATTAGTACATTTAGTGTTATTCACACCAGTTTTTCTGTGGTCCCTTGTAAGAAAAAAATTAATTATGCAATCATGCATTACGTAATTTTCAAACAAATAAAGAATAACGTCATATAAAAACTTTTTTACTCTTGTTTAATGTTTTAATAGTATCCCTAGCTTCATCTTCTACCAAGAACTAGTGATTAGATGTTACGGTAGGTCTAGTTTTGTTGCTTTTTGCTTGGCCAGAATATGACTAAGCCCACTCATCAACTAAATCTAGTGTGTCTGCACAGATTCCGTATTTTGATAACAAACTGTGACTACCAAACAATCATCATCAATGTCAGCAATGTTTCAAAGTAGTTTGACACAATTATTTGCTTAGGAGACTTAGAAAATGAAAATATAAAGCGTGACATATTTCTCTAACTCCGCCAATGCCGGTCCCAAGCCCGGATGAAAAAGGAGGAGGGCGGCCTGCATGGAGGCTGTAAGGAGGCAGCCCCTCCACCATGCAAAGGCACAACAGGCCAATCACCTGTTTGCTTTAAACCACGATTACGAGTAACACAAGAGAGAAAACCGGACGGATTCTAAAGGCGACGAACTGGAACGGACTACGACTTATGGAACATGGAATACAAGAAGTATAAATGGGAAGGAAGAGGAGCTGGTGGAAGAGATGAGGAAAGCAAAACTAGAAATCCTGGCTATAACGGAAACAAAGAAAAAAGGACAAGGAGTCATGGATCTCAATGGCAACACGCTGCTCTACAGTGGTGTACCCATATCCGAAAGAGCTAAGGGGGGCGTGGGTTGCATTGTGGCCCAAAACCAAAAAGATAGTATCAAGGGGTGGAACTTTGTCTCAGAGCGCATTATGGTTGTGAAACTAAAAGAAGGAGAAACCATAGTCAACCTGGTCATAGTGTATGGGCCAAATGAGGATGAGAGAGCAGAGGTCAAAGAGGAATTCTTCGAGCTGCTTCAAAGGACAGTGGATGACTGCCTAGATGAAGTTATCATGCTCGGAGATTTTAATGCCAGAGTTGGAAATGACCATGCTAGATGGGGTGGAGTTATCGGAAGATATGGAGAAGATACTCTCAATGACAATGGAAAGCGACTCCTTAGATTCTGCAGTGAGCAGAATCTGATCATTACAAACACAAAGTTCCCCCATAAGCGCATACATGCATACACTAGATGTGAACCAACAAAGAATGAGAAGTCAGTGATCGACTATGCCATTGTTCGGAGAAGCTCATTCAAATATGTCCGAGATGCAAGAGTCTGGAGGGGGCCAGAGATTGGAAGTGATCACTACCTGCTAACAATCAAACGAACAACTGAAAGAGTTGCTCAGCCTAGGAACTGCTCAACATCACGCAAGAAACCAAGTAAACGAGCAGGAGAAATGAGCATTAGGACCTACAAGCTGAGAGAGCCAGAAATTAAGACCAGATATCAGGGGCTTATTGCTGCAGCGGTGAGCAACACAGAAGAACAACCTGATGACTTGGAAACCCTCTGGAATAAATTCAAGGATATCATAAAGACAGCTGCTGCAGAAGCATGCGGTGAAGTCCGACTTGGGAACCAGAGAAGGAGGACACCTTGGTGGACAGAGGAAGTCAAAGAGAAAATAAGAAAGAAGAAAATGGCATGGAAACAATACTTAGGAGCTAAAAACACAACAGGACAAATGGAAAAATATAGAGAATATGTGACACTCAGAACAGAAGCAAAGAACAAAGTGCTAGCAGCAAAACAGAAGTCCTGGGAAGAATTTGGAGAAAAGCTAGAAAAAGATGCACAAGAAAACCAGAAATTGTTCTATAAGACCCTAAAGAACACGAGGAAGGAAAAACAATGCCCTCTCAAATTTATAAAGGACAAGCAAGGCAAATTGCTTACTGCCCCGAAGGAAGTAATGGAAAGATGGAAAGAATATTTCTCAGAACTCCTGGATGTTGAAGGACTTTCGTGTGTGGTTACTGGTTGTGTTGCTTGAATTCTGATCGTGCTAATATTCGTACGCGAATGGGGTGAACCTCATTTTTGGGTTGTCGTAATGCCTGAACTTGGCATCAAGATGTAAACAACTGTTCATCTTATTAACTCAGCAACTTGATATAAAATACATAATTCATAATGGTTGAATGGTGTAACGTGATTCAACGAATAATGCCTCCGGTTCGAGTCCTTCACAATTTAATATGGATTACACACATACATAAACAGTTCAATTCACACATGAGGTACATGCATCAATCAATCAATAGCGTAGACTGCTGTTTTACATGTCAATGTCCGTTTAAGGATACAATGTAGTAATTGTCGTCAGAACATCACAGCTATATGCACGCGCAGATAGAATGGCTACCTGCCGACAGTGAGACTGTTGAGACTGTGAGTCTAATTACTTCGTATAAAGTAGACGATTATCTTTCTCCTTCCAAGGATTTAGTTAATCACTAACCTCCATAAGTTTCCTCTCATGTAGAGTTCTAGGACTGACCCTGGTCCATCATAATGTACATATAAATGGCTATATCATGCCACTGAATTGGAAGGTTAACAAAACGCAGCTATTCAGCTTGGCGGTCAAGTAACAAAGGGTAGCGTCTCCTAGTTACCGACTGTGACCCAAACAACGCTAGACACGTCATAATCGATCGTGTATGGAGCGTTCAATAATTGAAACATCTATCGCAATATATTAAATGTCTTAACCTTTACATTTGCACGTCCGCTAACCTTTAGCAGACGGCGTTAATATCATATACCGTAACAATTCCCTGTACACCGGGGAAAAAAAAATCGAGATTTTTTTTCAAGATCTATCCGACTTAACAATTTTTCAAAAAAAAATTAACACAATCGTGACATATGGCCGACGATGTTCTGAGTAGAACCGTGTCGCGGTCATGTCAACTAATTATTTGTCATAGTCATCTAACATTAATCACATTATATATCAATATTATACATATTATTATGTCAACTAAATAAAATGTCCAATGTTAATAGTGAATGATAGAATTAAATTAAAGTAAGGTCTGTCGTATTAGTATGTCATATAGGAATTAATTTGACTAATTAAAATTAAATTAATTAATTAAACTAAGAGTTAAATTATTAAGATTCTAATATAACGCGATGTTATGAGAGAAGAAAAGACAAAATAAGTGAGAAGAAATAGAAAGAAATTCGAATATAAGTTTAACTTAATTGTGTGTGTTAAGTGTTAGTGAATAATAACTATCTAATTTAACTAACTAAATAACGTATAGGTACATTTAAAAAAAATATTAATCTAATACTTGTGTGAGATTTATTTTCTCTTTTCATAATTTCTTCTTTTTATATTTCGTTCTCTTTTTTTGTTCTTTCATTTCATTTTTTTCTCACATTTCATTTTATTGATAATAATTCAATTAAGAAGTTAAGTTAACTAATTAATTAGTATAGGATATGATGATCCATCCGTAGTCTTGATCCTGATGAATTCTTTTAGGCAAAAATGTTCAAACGTTTACGTTGGAAAGAAATGTCATTTATCCCAGCATCCAAGAATTAAGTGCACATAGGATAATAAGTTCGACTTGTCGTCAGATAGTGTTCCATGATTGTTCAACGAATATTCATATATTGTGTATGGACGTTAGACGAAGTTTCAATGTCAATATGTATACCTTGATTGTCTTTAGTTCAATTCTGTGATGCATATAGTGTTTATAAATATTAAATTGAAGGCAAGGTTAGTTCCCTTATAGTTGATACTTCGTTATATCCAATGTAGTGATGATTGACGTGTTTTAGGAATGTCAATGTTGATCATTCGTCGTCAATAGGATTACGTGACAACGCATCCGCCACAATATTTTCAGTGCCAGGAATATGTTCAATGGAGAATTCAAATGGCTGTAGGATGATTGCATATCTGGCGAGTTTTTGGCTCTTGTGGTTAGATCGACGCAAAGATGCTACAGCACGTTGGTCAGTTTGTATGGTGAATGGAGCACCAAGCAAAAACTTTTCAAGTTTAGTTATTGCCCATATAACTGATAAAAGTTCCTTGTCCACTGTGGAATACTTTGTTTCTGCCGGCTTTAGCTTTCTTGAAATATATAAGGTAGGATGTAGAACGCCATCATGGTTCTGGAGCAGGCATGCACCAATGCCGTAGTTACTAGCATCTGTTCGTAAGAAAAATCTTTTGGAAGCATCGGGAAGTCTTAAAATTGGTTCATGCGAGAACAAATTTATAATTTTGTTGAAAGTTTCATTGCATATACCAGTCCATGTCACCTTCACCGGCATGTCTTTTTTTAACAATGAAGACAATACAGCCGTGATGGATGACAAGTTTGGTATGAATCTACTGTAATATTGAACAAGTCCTAACAAACTCCTGACCTGTTTCTTCGTCTGAGGAACTGCTATGTTTAGAATTTTGGAGACCGTACTAGGTAACGTTCGGATATATCCCGATCCCATGATATGTCCCAAAAAGGTTATCTCATTACAAGCGATTTGAACCTTTGTAGGTTTAGCAGTTAGATTATAATTCCTTAGAGTGTCGAAAACATATCTAAGTCCCGAAACATGTTCCTCAAACGACGAACTAAACAAGCATATGTCGTCAATATATGTAATAACGTCTGGTCTACCTGATAAAATTTGTCGCATCAGGCGAATGAAGGTAGCTGGCGCATTAACAAGCCCAAAAGGCATCATATTCCACTGGTATAGACCTTGTGGAGTGGAAAATGCGGTTTAGTACTTAGCCTTTTCGGTCAGTGGTATCTGCCAATAACCTTTAGTTAAGTCTATCTTACTAAATATAGTTGCGTTGGATAGACGTGGCAGTAAGTCGTCGATAAGTGGATGTGGTTCGCTGTCAACTATAGTCTTAGCATTTAATTTTCTATAGTCAACACATAGTCTGATGTTATTGTCCTTCTTCCGGACAATCACTAATGGAGAAGAGAATGGCGAATTACTAGTCTCAATGATTCCCAGAGACAACATCTGATCAAGTTCCTTAGTAGTTTTAGCAAGGAAATGTAAAGGAACCGAATAGGGATGTACACGAATAGGTGTATCATCATTGAGAGTAATGTCATGACTAATAGCCGATGTGCGACCCGGGACGTCGGTCAACACATCTGGATAAGATTGTAATAGATTAGCAATCTGTAGACGCTGTTGCGGTGTAACCGTTGAAGAGATGGTTACATCCCGCCAAGATTCAGTAGGTTGAACTACTGGTACCGGTAACGGTAACTGTACCTCAGGAAAAGAAGATTCTTCTTCCTGGATGACAGATAAGTTGGAATAATAACAAGTAGATACTGTGTTGTCATCTAGTTCATGAAAAATTGACTGTAAGTGTTCAGGACGTGTATGAAATTGCTTGAGCATGTTAATATGAAATATCTTTTTGTGTCCCTTGATATCTAAGACGTAATCAACGTCGGAAATTTTATCAATGACTTTGTAAGGACCATTCCAAGATATCAATAATTTATTGTTATTGTGAGGAAGTAACACATAAGCCTTATCGCCTGGGAATAATTGGCGTAATCGTCGAGACCTATTTTGTAGAGATCGAGCCTTAGTTTTTGCAGCCTCAGAAGAAGCTGTTGCCAACTGGCAAGACTCAATAATGTTCTTCCGAAGATTAATCACATACTCGTAAGATGACTGAGTGTCCTGAGTCATCTCCTCGTCAATTAATAAGTCTTTTATTAGTCCCATAGGACCTCTTGGGGGAGCACCAAAAACTAATTCAAAGGGAGAGAAGCCAGTTTGTTCATGCGGTACCTCCCGATAAGCAAATAGAACAGCTGGGAGTGCTCTGTCCCAGTCATGAGGGTGCTTAGCAGTAACCTTATGTAGTAGTTGTTTAAGTGTACGGTTAAGTCTTTCAACCGCACCATTACTCATAGGATGATAAATACTACTTAAATTCCTATCAATGTTCCAAGTTTTCATGACTTCCTTCATGGTGTCAGATATGAACTGTGACCCATGGTCTGATAAAAGTTTTCTAGGAAACCCTATTCTAGAAAAGATGAGATGTAGTGCATCAGCTACATCTGTAGTAGTGGTGGTTTTTAATGGGATAGCTTCTGGCCATCGTGTGCACAAATCAATGCACTTAAGGACGAATCTATGTCCTCTGGCCGATGGTAGCAATGGACCAATAATATCTATGGCCATCTTGTCAAACGGTCTTACGGAGATATCGCAAGCCTGAATAGGCGCCGTGTGAAAAGCTCCACGTGCTTTCACTTCTTGGCATGTAGTACAGGAACGTACATACTGCGAAATATCTCTTGACACTCCTGGCCAAAAGAATGAAGACAGTACTCGAGATCGTGTTCGAGTATATCCCTATGTCCAGCACAATGTGAGTCATGTGCATGTTGAAGAATGTACCGTCTAAAAGTATACGGGACCATAACTTGTTGTTTCATTTGTGATTTGTCATTAAAACATCTAATCAATATGTCATTTTTAATAACAAACCAATGTTTGTTATTATTACCTGAGGATAGATTGTCAACTTTATTAACTAGCTTAAAAAATTTTTTTAAAGATTTATCCTCTTTTTGTTTGGTTGCAAATGTTTCCCTGTCAATAGGTGAATTGACTACAAACTCCTCTTGGTTGTCTGCATCCATCTTATTATCACTAAATTTCTCAATGAGTTGAGTCTGCGCTCTAGTCGTCACGGCGTTTCCAGTGCATAGGTTATGTTTCTCCCATTCTATGATCTCATCTGGAGTACAATCTTTACTACCGTGTATACGACCAACCATCAGATCAGCTATAGGCTTTTTTAGCATACATACTTTTACATTCCCTGTGAAAAAGGGTGTTCTAATATGAACAATAGCTGTGGGGTAAAACTCAATAGTTCCACCAAATGTCATGCAGCGTACATATTCTCCTGTCGCACAGCTAGGATGTACAAGCGACTGACGTATACCAATCGTCGTGGATCCTGAATCCCTCAGCACTGAGACGACGGATCCATTAACTAATCCCCTGTTAAAAATTAGTAAGCCTGTTCCATCGTTGACTGCAAGACCTACCTCTGGTGTAATATGTCCGCAGTTAAGCACTGTTTCTTTCGCCTTCTGAAAAATAAGATTGCATTGTTGGCAACTATTTGCCACATTATAATTAATAGCAAAACATACAGCAGAAGAATGTGTTGTATTATTGTCAAGTGGGACCTGAGCTATAGGGGTAGTATTATTTGTAACTGCCGCCCCTGTATTATGGTTGTAATGAGATGATCCCCGAGAATGAGATCGATTCCGAGTATAATTGTTAGAATTATCTCGTCGTCCTCTATAGTAACTATTATCTCGATGTCTCGAGCCATGATTATTACCATTCCAGTTATTGTTATTATTGGGAGTATGTGATCGATTATAATTAGTGTTATGTTGACCATTGTGGTAGTTTGTTTGAGGTGAATAATTTCTATCTTGTGATCTACCTCTGTTGAACTCATTTTTATTGTTGAAATCATTATTATGTCCCTTCTGAAAGTTAACATTGTGATTTCTTTGGAACCTACTTCTGTCTACACTGTGATGTCTTTGTTTGTTATTATGATTGTAGGCCATATTAGACGCCACAGGTAGAGGTTCTCTTAATGAGGAGTTAGAAATGGTTGCATTCGGATGTGCCGAACAGTAGTTTAAAGAAATTTTTTCTAACTCGTCAATAGTACCTGGTTTACGCTCCTGCAAATATGCAAAAAATGGCTGGCTAACCGAAGATAATACCTTATCCCGTAGTAGTAAATCAACTAATTTGTCGTATGATTTGTTGACTTCTGCCAGTTCAACCCATCTATTAAATGTATTGCGTATGTTCGCAATGAATCCTGCAAAATCTTTTGGAGATTCAGGTAAAATTCCCTTAAATTTCAACCTACAGTGTTCCTCGTCCAGGTGAAACCTTCGTAAAAGCAAGGACTTAATAGCACCGTAGTTATTTGCTATTGATGGGTCAGCATTTTGAGAAGCCGTCAATGGTTCTCCAACCAAGAATTCATTTAACTTGAGTACCCATGACTCTTCAGGCAAATGATTTGTTTTGCAAGTCTGTTCAAAACGTGACAGGAACGATGAAAGGTCGTCCACGTTTAAGTTGAGAGTGGGTAATTTAAAGTTGTAGAAATGTTTAGTTTGGCTGGATGACGATCCATTTTGTGCGTTATTATTCTGGTTTGCATCAGCACTTTGTGCTTGTAATCTTGCTGTCTCCAATTTAATACGCGCCAATTCCATTTCTTGTTGTAAAATAATTTCCTCTCGTTTCAATTTATTCTCTTCTTCCTGTTTGGTAATTGCTCTTTGCTCTTCTCTTTCACGTTGAGCAATCTCTCTTAATCTATTTTCCTTGGCAATTTGCTTCATCTCACGTTCCTCCTCCTCTTTCTTTAATGCAGCCTTTTGTTCCTCTTCCTCTTTCTTTAATGCAGCCTTTTTCTCTGCTTCTTTTCTTTCACGTTCCTCCATTTCTGCTTTATGTTTTTCCAGTTCTGCCTCAGCAAACTGACGAAGTTCTTGAGATTTATAACCATATTCCTTACCAATTTTAACGAAATGGTCTATAGTAAGCATTTTGACTTTTATCTGGTAAGTAATTATTGATAATTACTGATTAAAATAGTCAATAGTAGCTTCAGAGTAATTATTATACTTACTCAACTTAGGAATATTCAATATAAATAACCACAATAGTACTGAACTCTTATGTCTAAGTTCAACCAATAGACAATATTTTGTAACAATATTGTATCTAAGTACTAACTATATCATAAATAGTTATGATATCTGTTAACTATAATGTAATTACATCACTCAATTAATCTTAATATTCAATAATGTTGGGTATGATTCCTAGTAATTATATTGTTCAATGTACTAAGTCACTCTCTTAGTACTAGAAAAGTATATTAAATAATATACAATGGGTCTATTACCTCAAAGGTAGACTATAAGATTATTTTATTTGGTCAATATATATATATTATATTATTATGCCCTAGGCATCTCTTATAAATTGTAGTGCTAATTTCTTGGACTATCACTGCATAATTATGCAATGTCCCATATTAACCTTAAATGTCAGAAAAAATTAATTAAATTAAATTACAAGTGTATTATTGAATATAATGTTATAGTATTAATGTAGTATATAATATATATCATGAGTACAAACAAAACAATGATGCAACTAAAGGGTACAAACAATGTCAAGACGCAAACAAGACATTTTCACAATTAAAAATGAATTTATGAACTAAATAAAACAAGCGGAAGTGTCACACGGAAAACGAAGGGTCAAAGATTGACCCGAGGTCAACTTAATATGCAAAGTACACACAAAAAAATGACTGCAAAAAATGATGACATCACAGGACTCATAACGGACGAACATTTAACAATCATAAAATAAATTGATAGTAAGAGTAGACTGGACGAAATAGTTAACGAACATGATACAAAACTGAATAAAATTGTGAACTGAGTACGAATAAAATACACCAGTTATCTACGGAACGGTACAGCTAACACAAATCGTCAAACGACAGCAGATTTGGACAGGCAGTCCAATGGCAAACCTCAATGGGGCTTCCAAAAGTGCAATCGTTTAACTGCCCTAAGAAACGACCGAAATCAATTCAGGCATCGTGAGAGCCACAGAATCTAATTTCGGTTCATCCTCCCTTCCGCCCACTAATTAACAACACATTAAGACAACAAAAAGTACATTAAACATAGGTAAAAACATGCCGATGTAGGCAGAGGGCATGGACTCAGTTAGCACTGTCACGTTAACGACAATAGTTATTGAGCTAAACTTATCTTTATTTGCTGCTTCACTTGATGCTCGTTGTCGTCGACGGCTAGGCCTGTGCCTTTGACTGTCTGCTCCTGTAGTCCATATCGTGTGTTTGCTTCAATGGCTCATGTTTCCCCTGGTTAGACTTAGAAACGGCTTTGGTCTCTCCGACAGTTCACCTACACGACTTTCGGTGACGTCACGTTGTTAGGCATTATAATGAGTACTGCGTCATCTTCGACTGGATCATGTGATCGAAAATTGATCGTAAATATTTGTGGTTAACATGTGCGTAAGGAACAGAAGTTTGTTTCTTTTTTTTTTCTGTCGTTCCCCGCATTCGGCCGCCACTTTTTGATGAAGGACTTTCGTGTGTGGTTACTGGTTGTGTTGCTTGAATTCTGATCGTGCTAATATTCGTACGCGAATGGGGTGAACCTCATTTTTGGGTTGTCGTAATGCCTGAACTTGGCATCAAGATGTAAACAACTGTTCATCTTATTAACTCAGCAACTTGATATAAAATACATAATTCATAATGGTTGAATGGTGTAACGTGATTCAACGAATAATGCCTCCGGTTCGAGTCCTTCACAATTTAATATGGATTACACACATACATAAACAGTTCAATTCACACATGAGGTACATGCATCAATCAATCAATAGCGTAGACTGCTGTTTTACATGTCAATGTCCGTTTAAGGATACAATGTAGTAATTGTCGTCAGAACATCATAGCTATATGCACGCGCAGATAGAATGGCTACCTGCCGACAGTGAGACTGTGAGTCTAATTACTTCGTATAAAGTAGACGATTATCTTTCTCCTTCCAAGGATTTAGTTAATCACTAACCTCCATAAGTTTCCTCTCATGTAGAGTTCTAGGACTGACCCTGGTCCATCATAATGTACATATAAATGGCTATATCATGCCATTGAATTGGAAGGTTAACAAAACGCAGCTATTCAGCTTGGCGGTCAAGTAACAAAGGGTAGCGTCTCCTAGTTACCGACTGTGACCCAAACAACGCTAGACACGTCATAATCGATCGTGTATGGAGCGTTCAATAATTGAAACATCTATCGCAATATATTAAATGTCTTAACCTTTACATTTGCACGTCCGCTAACCTTTAGCAGACGGCGTTAATATCATATACCGTAACACTGGATGGTGAGCATGGTGAAGCATCAGAAATGATAACCACTAGCACAGAAGAGAAAACCAATGATGGTGAAGATGACATAAAGATGGAAGAACTGAGGGCAGAACTAGAGAAAATCAAGATGGGCAAAGCAGCAGGGCATGATGGTATAACACCTGAAATGGTTAAGTACATGGGAGCATCAGGCGACCTATTACTCCTAAAGGTCCTACAGGCAGCATGGTGCAACAAGACCATACCAAAGGATTGGGAGATTGCCATCATAACACCAATTTTCAAAAAGGGTGACAATCGACAATGTGGAAACCATAGAGGCATATCCCTTCTCAGTGTCCCTGGTAAAATCTACTCTAGAATCCTAGAGCAGAGACTCCGACGCCTAGCTGAGCCACAACTGGATGAGGTCCAGTGCGGATTCCGAGCAAACCGAAGTACTCAAGACCTAATCTTCACACTCAGACAGCTGAGTGAAAAGGCCCTTGAGTATAAGAGTGAGATCCATCTTTTTTTCATAGATCTGGAAAAGGCGTTTGACAGGGTCCCCTGGAGCAAACTTTGGGACTGTTTGGCAAGGAAGAATATTCCAGCACCTCTGATTCATGCTATACAGAGCTTCTACAAGTCTTGCAGAAATTATGTGAGGACAACAAACCATAAGTCAGAAGAGTTCAGGACCACCACTGGTGTAAGACAAGGTGATATCCTATCACCTTACCTCTTCATACTCTTTATGGACGATGTCATCAAGGCATGTAAGGAGAGAACAAGAAAGTATTCAGTGGGGTACTGGAAGATGAGACAGGTCTATATTTCGGAGCTGGCATTTGCTGATGATGTTGCCCTGATTAGTAAATCAGAGGCACATCTCCAATCCAACCTGCAAGTCTGGAAGGAAGAGCTGGAGAAGAGAGGGATGGTCATAAGCAGGTCTAAAACAAGGTCCATGGTGATATCCCGAGAAGAAAGAAAACATCAGATTAAGTTGGGAGAACAGGTCCTGGAGCAGGTCGACCACTTTAAATATCTCGGAGCTATTATAGACCGAAAGGGAGGCATCAAAGAAGAGTTGGCCACTCGAAAAGCAGCGGCTGGGAGACTTTTTCAGGCCATAAATCGTGGATTCCTCAGCAAGAAAGAGGTTGGTAAGAAAACGAAGATGGCTGTATACCGCTCCACCTATGTCCCAGTCTTGACATATGGATGCGAGTCGTGGGCAATGACTACAACCCACAAAAGCCAGATCCAAACCTCAGAAATGAGGTATCTGAGGAAAGTGGTTGAAGTAACAAGAAGAGACATGGTCCGCAACCAGACGATCCGTCAAGGCCTAAAATCCCATCCGCTGCAGACCCAAATAGAACAGTCCCAACTAAGATGGTTTGGCCATGTCTGCAGAATGGGAGAAGATCGGCTACCACGACAAGCATGGGAAACAAAGAGCCAGGGATCCAGACCTCCAGGACGACCCAGAGTCCGCTGGGAGGACAACATTAGACAATCTTTGAAGGACTGAGGACTAGAATGGAACCAGGCCAGGAAGAAGACAGCTGATAGAATGGTCTGGCGCTCTCTCTTCCAAACCTCTACACCTCACGGTAGAAGGGGAACGACTAAGTAAGTAAGTAAGACATATTTCTCTAGCAATAACAACGAAAAACACAAACGCGCGAATCTTCACAAAAATTGTGATAACATCAAAACACGCACATGTGCTGATTAACTACAGTCAAATTAGTTGTTTAAATAGTAGCAAAAGTCATTCTACAAGATTTAATATATGAACTGCATTAAACAGACGATTTTTAGGGTTTATTCGTGATAAACTAAAAACCACGCTCTGAGCGTTGCTCTGGCATGGCGCGTTGAATTTTGCAACGCTCAGAGCATTGGTCTGGAGTCAAAGAGTTAAGTCCAATTTGACTAAAGTAATCACACAGTATGACAATGATGCACCAACATCCTATGATGTACCTCTATACAGGTGCACATCTGTCACAAACCAAACTATGCCTACTATCTATTTAATGTACTAATGGCCTATGATCACTGGGATGCTACTGTCAGCACTCAAGGCATGTAACCATATAATTAGGAAATTGTTATCTACTGATTACCCACAATTTCTTCACAGAATATTGCTGCTTATTTTGTTCATTTTTGCTTTTATTACCATAGTTTTTGCTAATGACAGTGGTCATTTGGCTTTGATGGATCATTCTACCAATGACATGCCTATACATTTTATTTCACAACCTGTGATGACTCAGCTTGATCAGTCATCATGTGATGTAATACCATGTCATGTTTTCACACACAACATATATCTTTTCAACTCATCTTGGAAAGAAAGCTTCTTCGATCCTTTACCCTTAGGCTTGTTCTCTTTCTTTACCTATAGTGCTACTATCATTCCTTGGCACAGCAATGTCTACTTTGCTAGTTATCATCATACTCAGCCTATACAGTATGATCAACCTTTTCATTCAGTCACTATGTGCTCACTGAATTGTAATCATCTTGTTTTCTTTTTCACTGCCAGGTCGCATTCACACAGCACAGTTTCGTGCTGATAACGCGAGTTGTGGCTTCGATCTCACATACAGTAGAACTCCATTTATCCGAACCCCATGGGACCGAGCATCGTTCGGATAATCAAATGTTCGGATAATTGGATTACATAATGTATCGAGTACATGTACACATATTTTTAAAAATAATTAACCATCACAAGGAAAATACAATATAAAACATATTTACTTGTACTTTAATAATAATAATACCCACACTGTATTAGATCACTGTATCACAAAACCTTTCATTACACTGCAGTGCATGAACTATTTGTATTAATTTTTTTTTTAAGAAAGAGAAACATTTTCAAAATAACATTACAAACGATTCAAAACCAGGCACAACTTACGTATACGTGTACTTGCACAGATGTAGCCCACTATTTAAAATAATGAGGAATCCTCTTTTGCACCAAACTGGATAGTCTCCTTCTGGCTGCTAAGTCCCGCATTCTCTTCAACAGCAGAAGCTGTGTAGGACAGCTGTCATCTTCTTGCTTGTACCAAGCCATCGCTGTTTCTAGTGCTATAAAGGCCTCTTCAGGACTTGGTCGACGTTTTGGGTTTTCTTTATAATCTACAAGTACATCATGTACTTCTGAGGAGTCTTCATCATCGGTCACTACATGTATTTGGTTTTCTTCTTGCACAAAAGACAAAATTTCTTCGTCATTCAAAAACTGAAAACCAGAATCATTATCATCTTCTAGCCACATGTGTGCATCATCTTTGTCACAGTCTGAAAATCCGGGCATTCCTTGAAACAGTTCCACAACTTCATTTATACAATCATCATTTGTATCCACTGCAGTAGTTTCATTTCCTCTTTTTTTCCCCAAGCAATCTATTCCAAGCCTTGTTGAGATTATCTTGTGACACGGTGGTCCAAGCATCAGCTAACATATAGCAGCAGTCTTTGAGATTAAGCTTTTTGGAAAACGCCACAACACTTTCTTCATCTTCAGCCAACAATAAACGACGCAGGACTTCCTTCAAGTACATCTGTTTAAGCTTTGCTATAACACCCTGATCCATTGGTTGAATCAGTGCTGTTACATTGGGAGACAGAAAAATTACTTTAAAATTTGCATCAACTGCATTCAATGTATCCGTCTCTGGATGAGATGGTGCATTGTCCAGTAGAAGAATTACTTTTCCAGTTTTATTTTCTTGTTCTCTCAACCTCTTCACATTTGGGATGATCTGATTTGTATACAAATCAAGAAATATTTCACTATTCATCCAAGCACTCTTCTTTACTTTGTAGCACAATGGGAGACATGTCACATTCTTTAAACAACGTGGTTTTTTGGCTTTGCCGATCATTAGCACCCGGTAAACGATGACTTCCACTGGCATTCGCGGCTACCAAAAATGTTACTCTCTCTTTGCACTTTTTAAACCCAGGGGCAGCTGCTTCGCGCTGAGATGCAAGTGATGTTTGAGGCAATGAGTTCCAGTATAAGCCAGTCTCATCGGCATTATACACATCATCGAGTGAATAACCTTCTTCTTCCAAAAAAGCCAAGAATGTTTCTTTAAAATTTTCAGCGGTAGTTGCATCGCTAGATAAAGGTTCCCCTTGAATCTCCAATTCTCGTATGTCATGACGAGATTTAAAGTTTCTTAACGATCCCTGGCTAGCCTTAAAGTCAGGAGGACCGTCAAGTTGATTGTTGAACTGAAGTGCCTTTTCACACAATAGAGAGCCAGAGATAGGTTCTCCTTTGCTTCTTCTTTGCACAAACCATATATACAAAGCCTCTTCCAATTTCAAATCTTTCGCATTTCTCATGGTTTTACGTTTCTTCTACCCATTTTCACTATCCAATTTCGATGCAAAACTCATAATTTTATCCTTGTTACATTTTATGTCAGAGACGGTAGCTTTTCCAACACTGAAAATCCTCGCAAGTGAAGACACAGATTTACCTTTTCCTAGTCTCTTGATAATTTCTGTTTTCGTTTCAAGTGACAAAACATTGTGGTTCCTTTTACATGCTTTATGTCTACTGGAAGATGCCATATTGCACAGAGAAATACTTGTACACCAAAATTATTCTGCTGTAGTAGCAGACACAATTATTTTAGGGTGAACTGTCTGTTTAGCCAGTGTTCTGCCTAGAACGCACACGTACACTGGATTGGTAAACCAGATATTAACTGACTTTATGATCTAACTGACTTCCTGTACGTAAGCGACCGACCATTAGCCAATCCCATCTTCTACAAATTGTTCGCACACATTTGAAGCTCGCCATATCAAAAGATTCAGAAATGTAGTCTAACGTGACTGGTGGCGACTGATTTTTTTTTTTAAGTGTTCGGATAATTGGATGTTCGGATAATTGGGGTTCGGATAAATGGAGTTCTACTGTATGTTGTTATCTATGCTCGATCAAGCACCTTATTAGTGCTCAACCCACCACGATATGTCTCGTTGATTTTGTACTTATCCACTCCTACTACGGCATCACCAGTTTGTAGTCTCTTTAGTCTGTTTCAATTGTACAGTAGAATTGTTGCCAATCTCTCTGCTGTCATTGCTGACCTATCCTCTCTGTTAAGGAAGGGTTTACCAAATCACGTACCTTGGTCACATAAATGCCAGGTCACATTAGCACATTAAGTCGATTTTTTCTAATCATCTTATATTGAGGTTGCTAGATATAAACCTTCTTTATTATATTCTGATGCTGGTCCAATTGACTGTACTGCATTGATGCTGGAGTTCGATGTTGTACTTCACCATAAAGTATCTGGGAAGATACCTGCTTGGTGCACCATTTATAATACAGACTGTTCAGAAGTTGTTGGCTTCTCTCAAGCGTGCTAACCACAGAAATGCCCAATTAGCCCGCTTTGCAATTTCAATATGTAATTCAAACAATCCCAGGTTCGTCAAATGGGTTGGCTGACGTCTTGTCCAGATGTCCTCAAACAGACTCTGATATGATGAATTAACACTGCTGTCAAACTTGCCTATGGCACACGCTTGATCTTGCTAAGACAAACCATCAGCAATCTAGCTGCATATCCTGATCGAACAGTGGTTGCACAGTTCTCTCACACTCATTAATTTAATTTTAGTATTTCATTTTTGACATTTCCTGATGTATGTAATTAATATGTTTTACTTTCTTTTTTCTTTTCTTGACTGATGAATGACGTCTTTCTGTTTTGCATCATTACTTCAATTAGTACAAATTCATACAGACTGTGACTAGGATTGTTTAGACTGATTGACTATTGACTTTGTTATGCGCTCAATTCTGGCAGTAATTCCAGTTCCATAATTTATTTGATGTCAAATTTCAAATACATTTTTTTTAAAAAATTTTCTCGCCATTGCGGGGTAATTGTTAACGAACAAATGTTAATATGTTATTTATTGTTGCCACACATAGGCTTATAGCCATTACTATTGAGGAAATATGTCTCTTTGTGGTAACTAGTGTTTTTAACTTATATTGAACGCTGCATATTTAATACGTCACCAGTTGTCAATGACGTAACGCGTTTGCGCTAATTTATTCTAACGGCTCATATTCGTGGCCTTTCGTTATTTCAAATCGTCCTAGTCAGACGTTTTTCAAGCTCCCAGAATTGTGGAGGAATATTATATATTTAAGTGGCATAAACTAACTTCGAAGGCCGCCAATATGTTTTCTAAGATGGGTCCTGAACTTATACAGAAGTTCCACCTCTTACAGAGAAGTATAACTCGAGTATTTTTATATTCACGTCATCTGGTCCACATTACTTGGGTGTCGTCGTTCTGCACGCACCTCTAGTACAGCGGCCAGAACTGAATAATTGAGACGAGATGTATTGATGACTGACTACTATGAATGCCTTGTCTGTGGATTGATCATGCATATGTATTTTTGCAGAGAACTCACTCACGATTCTTCAACCATGCCAATGTTCCTGAATTAAATAAATGTCAAACGAAGTTATCGTGGTCACTCTACAAGATGTCTTGTGTTCTTTGGCCAGTTATGTCCTGTGATGACCATACCCGTGTCCATTCGTGTTTGTCAGCATGATGCAAGAACGTTTCTAATACTTTACACTACAAGTACTAAACCAAAACCCAACAAGAAAGAAAACCCTGATATAACAACTATGTAATGAACAAACACAACGAAGACATATACACAATACATCACATTGCTGATACTATGTAATGAACAAACACAATGAAGGCACACACTAAATACATCTAGTTGCTGATACTATGTAATGAACAAACACAATGAAGGTACACACTAAATACATCTAGTTGCTGATACTATGTAATGAACAAACACAATGAAGGCACACACACAATACATCAAGTTGCTGATACTATGTAATGAACAAACACAATGAAGGCACACACACAATACATCAAGTTGCTGATACTATGTAATGAACAAACACAATGAAGGCACGCACACAATACATCTAGTTGCTGATACTATGTAATGAACAAACACAATGAAGGCATACACACAATACATCTAGTTGCTGATACTATGTAATGAACAAACACAATGAAGGCACACACAGAATACATCAAGTTGCTGATACTATGAAATGAACAAGCACAATGAAAGCACACACAATACATCAAGTTGCTGATACTATGTAAATAACAAACACAATGAAAGCACACACAGAATACATCAAGTTACTGATACTATGAAATGAACAAGCACAATGAAAGCACACACAATACATCAAGTTGCTGATACTATGTAATGAACAAACACAATGAAGGCACACAAACCTTTGAATTGATCATTTTGTCTACTGAACAAAATAAATGAAATAATGTACAAACCTTGAAGCAATGATTTTTTTGCTGTCTTCTACAATCATGTCACTTATGAAATCCTCACATTCTTTTAGTTCCATCGTGGCCATCTTAGTTCTCATGTCCCATACCTTGAATAATTTCAGAGAAAGATTTTTCTCCAATTATAATCACATCATATTATTGCTGTCAAAGTGAGCCATGCAAGCTAAAAAAAACTGACGACCACTGTAATGTTT
Organism: Oreohelix idahoensis; assembly: GCA_024509875.1. NCBI lineage: Eukaryota > Metazoa > Mollusca > Gastropoda > Stylommatophora > Oreohelicidae > Oreohelix > Oreohelix idahoensis. The sequence goes on along the minus strand of JAMPIV010001854.1, from coordinate 1,106,265 downwards.
ATAGAGGAAGCCCGTTATTTAAAAAAAACATGTATGTCACAGCTGGTACAAACGTATGTATGAATGGACGTAGTGAGACTACCTACCCTTTGACGTAGTCCTCTAAAATAGGCTCATGACATAATGTGAAAGGTCATACGCTTAACCAACAGAGACTCCGCAGATAGAATAAAATGTCAAGATGCTCTGGCAATTTCCATAACAATAATCAACAATTCTACATATACTCATCTCATAATCGGAACCTCTTCAACCCCGTAAAACGAGGTGTAGAAGGGACCCAAAGAGCACAAGGCTCCTGGGCAAAACATGTAATCAAAATGTTTGGCAAACAGGTGATTAACCCATTGTGCAATTCTACATATACAACCATTAAAATAAAGCAATACAATGTGCTGTCTGAATGTGTCAATCCAAAATAAATAGCTGGGTAACAATCATGAATGTCAAATGTCAAGCTCACTATTCCAGTATGGTGTACAAGTCACTTATGACAATGAAATAATACAGGAGGGTCAATATACTCCAAAACACTGCGGCAATAACAATCTGACAAGCAGAACAAATCATGATATCACAATCATAAACCAGAAGCAATAAATCCTGTCATCTCGCCTTGATGGTCTACGGACACCTCCCTTTCTTGAACATCCTTTACGTTCAAAAAACTTTTATGCACATAGCTGCACAGCTTTCATGACTGGCTACATTTAGTTTAGCTCACTTACTTACTTAGTCGTTCCCCTTCTACCATGAGGTGTAGAGGTTTGGAAGAGACAGCGCCAGACTATTTTATCGGCTGTCTTCCTCCTGGCCTGTTCCATTCTAGTCCTCGGTCCTTCAAAGATTGTCTAATGTTGTCCTCCCAGCGGACTCTGGGTCGTCCTGGGGGTCTGGATCCCTGGCTCTTTGTTTCCCATGCTTGTCGTGGTAGCCGATCTTCTCCCATTCTGCAGACATGGCCAAACCATCTTAGTCGGGACTGTTCTACTTGGGTCTGCAGGGGGTGGGATTTTAGGCTTTGACATATCGTCTGGGTGCGGACCATGTCTCTTCTTGTTACTTCAACCACCTTCCTCAGATACCTTATTTCTGAGGTTTGGATCTGACTTTTGTGGGTTGTAGTCATTGCCCATGACTTGCATCCATATTTCAAGACTGGGACATAGGTGGAACGGTATACAGCCATCTTCGTTTTCTTAGCAACCTCTCTCTTGCTGAGGGATCCTCGATTTATGGCCTGAAAGAGTCTCCCAGCTGCTGCTTTTCGAGTGGCCAAGTCTTCTTTGATGCCTCCCTTTCGGTCTATAATAGCTCAGAGATATTTAGAGTGGTCGACCTGCTCCAGGACCTGTTCTCCCAGCTTAATCTGATGTCTTCTTTCTTCTCGTGATATCACCATGGATTATGTTTTAGAGCTGCTTGTGACCATCCCTCTCTTCTCCAGCTCTTCCTTCCAGACTTGCAGGTTGGATTGGAGATGTGCCTCTGATTTAGCAATCAGGGCAACATCATCAGCAAATGCCAGCTCTGAAATAGACCTGTCTCATCTTCCAGTACCCCACTGAATACTTTTTTGTTCTCTCCTTACATGACTTGATAACATCATCCATGAGGAGTATGAAAAGATAAGGTGACAGGATATCACCTTGTCTTACAGCAGTGGTGGTCCTGAACTCTTCTGACTTATGGTTTGCTGTCCTCACATAATTTCTACAAGACTTGTAGAAGCTCTGTATAGCATGAATCAGAGGTGCTGGAATGTTCTTCCTTGCCTAACAGTCCCAAAGTTTGCTCCAGGAGACCCTGTCAAACGCCTTTTCCAGATCTATGAAACAAAGATGGATCTCACTCTTATACTCAAGGTCCTTTTCACTCAGCTGTCTGAGTGTGAAGATTAGGTCTTGAGTACTTCGGTTTGCTCAGAATCCGCACTGGACCTCATCCAACTGTGGTTCAGCCAGGCATCGGAGTCTCTGCTCTAGGATTCTAGAGTAGATTTTACCAGGGACACTGAGAAGGGATATTCCTCTATGGTTTCAACATTGTCGATTGTCACCCTTTTTGAAAATTGGTGTTATGATGGCAATCTCCCAATCCTTTGGTATGGTCTTGTTGCACCACGCTGCCTGTAGGACCCTTAAGAGTAATAGGTCGCCTGATGCTCCAATGTACTTAACCATTTCTGGTGTTATACCATCATGCCCTGCTGCTTTGCCCATCTTGATTTTCTCCAGTGCTGCCTTCAGTTCTTCCATCTTCATGTCATCTTCATCACCATTGGTTTCCTCTTCTGTGCTAGTGGTTATCATTTCTGATGCTTGACCTTGCTCACCATCAAGAAGTTCTGAGAAATATTCTTTCCATCTTTCCATTACTTCCTTCGGGGCAGTAAGCAATTTGCCTTGGTTCCTTTATAAATTTGAGAGGGCATTGTTTTTCCTTCCCCATGTTCTTTAGGGTCTTTAGTAATAAAGTAAATAATAATAAGTAAATGAGAATACCATAAAAACCTACATTCTGTCCTTTACTTATTCTCATTCTTCTATCATTTACTAGACACAGTATTAAGGTCTTTGTCTTGTGTAATCTGGCCTATACTGTTTAATAATGCAACTGCAGAAGTGATTGCGTCTATAATTAGTCTGGGTCGTCCTATAGTACATATTCGGGTCACATGGGGGATCGAGCTAGACCTCTGTCATTTATTCATTCATAACCTTCCACTCCCAAAGGAGCATAGGCCTTCAACAAACACATGCCAAGTCCTCCTGTCACGTGCCATCATCTCAAGTTCTTTCCACGTTCTCATCATTTTTACCTCTGTTTCCAGCTCTCTTCTCCATGTGCTTCTTGGTCTACCTCTGCCTCTCTTGCCCTGGGGGTTCCAGAACAAGGACTGCCTTGTAATGCTATCAACAGGTTTCCTCATTGTGTGTCCTATCCATCGCCATCGTCTTCTTCTCACCTCTTGTTCCACTGGCACTTGTCTAGTTCTTGTCATCAGTTCCACATTGGTAACCTTGTCATACCATTTTAATCCCTCTATTCTATGCAAGCATCCATTTATGAAAGTCTGTAGCTTTTTGGTTGTTGTCTTTGTTGTTCTCCATGTCTCAGAGCCATACAATAGGTCTGACTTCACATTTGAGTTCAAGATTCTTATTTTCGTGTTGGATCCGATTTCTCTTGATCTCCATATATTTCCCAATGCAATGAAAGCTCCTCTTGCTTTTTGTATTCTTATTTTGATATTACTGTCTGTCCCTCCAACTTTGTCTATATTACTGCCAAGATATGTGTACGATTCTACATCTTGTATTGGTGTTTCTTCAAGTTCAACCCTGTTATCATTACCTGCATTTATTCTCATTATTTTTTTCTTTTTCCTGTGTATTTTCAGACCCAATTGCTGTGACCTCTCATCAAGTGTTTTCAATTTGTCCTGCATCTGATTACAGTTATGGGACAGAAGAGCCAAGTCATCAGCAAAATCCAGATCATCCAACTGCTTAGTCAGAGTCCACTGGATTCCATTTCTATTGTGTGTTGTCGATGATCTCATAACCCAGTCTACTGCTAGTAAGAAAAGAAATGGAGACAAGAGGCATCCCTGTCGCACTCCTGTTCTTATCCCAAACGGTTCTGTAAGCTGTCCTTCGTGAAGAACTCTGCATGTCATGTCTTCATATGTTTTCTTTATTAAATTAATGATCTTCAGAGGAACTCCATAATGCCTCATCAATTTCCAAAGTGATTCTCTGTCTACACTGTCAAATGCCTTTTCGTAGTCCACAAATCCGATGTATAGTGGTGAATTCCATTCCAGACTTTGTTCAACTATTATTCTCAAAGTGGCTATCTGGTCTGTACATGATCTGTTTTGTCGAAAACCTGCTTGTTCATCTCTCAGTTTCTTGTCTATGGACTCTTTTAATCTCTCAAGGATAATCCTGTTTAATACTTTTCCTGGCACTGATAGTAACATTATTCCTCTATAATTTGTGCACTCTTGTAAATTTCCCTTTTTAGGCAACTTAACCAGATATCCTTCCTTCCATTCTGCTGATATCTCTTCCTTTTCCCAGACTTTACCAAGTAATTTATATAACATCTCTGTAGCCGTGTCGATATCTGCTTTTATGGCCTCTGCTGGAATGCCATCAGGTCCAGCCGCTTTTCCATCTCTTAGAAGCTTTATGGCTTTCTTTATTTCTTCCTTCGTTGGTCTTTCACCGTTAATTTGTAGCTCTTCTTCTGCTGGCTGGATGTCCGGGGGGGTTTTGTGGAGCTGGTCTATTGAGAAGGTCCTCAAAATATTCTGTCCACCTCTTCATTTGCTCTTGTATATTGCTGAGCAGTTTCCCATTCTTGTCTTTTATGAGGCAACTTGTTTGTTTGTATTTCCCTGTTAGCTTCTTTGTGCTGCTATACAGTTCTCTCATATTTCCTTTGGTTGCAGCATCTTCTGCCTCTCTTGCCAACTCCTCAATATACTTCCTCTTGTCTCTTTTGATACTTCTTTTTACTTCTTTGTTTGCTTCTGTGTACACTTCTTGAGCCTTGGCTTTGGAACTTCTGGTTTTGCTTGTGTTTAAATCTGCCTTCTTGTTTTTTCTGTCTTTTATCTTATTGATGGTTTCTGTTGTTATCCATGCTTTTTGTTGTCTTTCCCTTTTCCCCAGTATTTCTACACGTCTCATTCCATACAGTTTTGACCTGCTGCCAATAGTCTTCTGTATTCTCTACATCTTCCAGCTGTTGGAGCACTTGGAATTTGTTGGATACTGTGACCGCAAATTTGTCTCCTGTTTCTTGATTTCTTAGATGTCCTACATTAAATTGTTGTCTATAATTTTGCATTGTTGCATATCTCTTGAGTTTCATTTTTACTTTGGCTATCAGAAGGTGGTGATCTGATGCCACATCTGCTCCTCTATATACCTTTACATCCTGCAATGATGATCTAAACTTCTTGTTTATGCATATATGATCAATCTGATTTTCTGTTCTATGGTCTGGTGATATCCATGTTGCCTTGTGTATTCTCTTATGTGGAAACATGCTTCCTCCTATAGCCAGTTCATTATTCCTAGCCCATGTTTTCCCATGACTTCTTCAAATCCGGTATTGACTGTACCTATCTTTGCATTTATGTCACCCATCAAAATTGTGATGTCTCTTCTTTTTGCTTTATCCATAATTTCCTGTAGTCTAGTATAAAATGCTTCTTTCACCGACTCTTCTTTGTCATTAGTTGGTGCATAACATTGTATGACATTTACATTCATTTTCTTTTTAGCTGTTTTAAAAGTGGCTGTTATTATTCTGGGTCCAACAGCTTCCCATTCAATGAGTGCTTTCTGTGCTTCTTTAAATAACATAAGAGCTACCCCTTCACTGTGGTGTGAACTTTTGTCTTCATGTCCTGAGGACAGCACCAATTCACCTGTGATGAGTTTCTTCTAGTCTACCCCCTTCCACTTTGTTTCACACAGTCCCAGAACCTCGATTTTATATTCCTTCATTTCTGCTGCTACTTGTGCCACTTTCCCTTGTTCGTTTAATGTCCGAACATTCCAGGTGCCAAATCTGGAAGTTCTCCTAGAAGAAAGAAGGTTAGTCAGCAACACAGACTCCTTTCGGCTTTCTCTGTGTTGCATCATACGCCTCCCTGCGAGAGGACCTTCCCCTGTCTTGGATGGCTGTGTTTTATTTTCCTTATTTGACTTGTCCTTATTTGTTGAAGTTTTTGTGGTTTAAATTTTTTACAGGATGGGGTAACCAGCCTCATGCCCAACCCTCCTTAGTCGCTTTCTATGACATGCATGGAAGGGAACAGTGTTACTATTCTTTGCTCCCCTTTCGGGCCCCGGTAACACACGGGTGAGACCTCGTCGGTGAAGTATTATTTTTGTAATGCTTAGCTGGCAGAGTGGATAGTGGCGATTCGCTCCCGTGGCAAGGCGGTGGGTGCCGTTCAGAAGGTCCTGGTTCAATTCCCAGTAAGCCTATCACTTCTGTTGTTTTTCTGTTGTCTGGTCTTCTACTTCTTTATTTCTCACTGAGTGCCTGAAAAAATACCATTGTGTGTTGTTTGTTTATTTATTTGCTGTTTACAGACCTCGGGTTTCCCCTCCATATATGTTTACCAGTTAACTAATCTGTCACGAGACAAAAGGTGCTTACCAGTCAAACATGGCAGGGCGAGGGCACTACACTATCGATGTTACCACTAATCTAACAACAACAGCAACAACAATGGCAACATTGTCCAGAGGACAAGTTTACACACTGTACATATCAATAAACAATTCAACTTAAAGACCAAGATAATCTCAACATAATATAATCACAGTTAGTACATGTCATTCCTATGAGGTACTTAAAAGGCACAAGAAACTACCAATCAATCTCGACAACCTACCAGTACTCAAATAATACCAACATCACTTCTAGCATGCTGTTACATGTTAGAATAGTGCTCCCACCAGGTGTGTTGTAACATACAAGACTAGTACTCCCATCAGGCATGTTGTAACATACAAGATTAGCGTGACAGCACATCGGCTGTTAGTAAATTTTAACTTATTGAAATGTCAAGTGTTCAACTCATTATTACTTATATTATTCATCTCTGGTTGAACTAAATAGTCAATAAGTGACAAAGCACAGGTTACATGCTGATGTAAGTGTTCAGTGGTCTGAAAGGCTATATGCCCTAGATGTTGACTTCCACCAATTTATAGAATTGTGTGCAACCTTGTTCAACCCAGGTAGGTTCTTCCGGATGATAATGTGGCTACGTGTTGTTTCTTGGCAAGTGGTGTTGTGAATAATGTAATGTTATCTCTCACTTTAGTTTGCTGACACAGTTCATCCTTCAGTAGCACATACCAAGTCATTGACGACACTTAACAAAATCACCACGATAACTATTTCACAGACAAAATTTTCTACATCACTAACACGAATTATTTCACTAACAGTAATTTTACTAAATCACTAACGATCATCCAAATAAATGACATATCTGTTTATTAATATTACTAAAATTTCCCTCCACCAAATTATATATGAATATAGACATATTAAATTTTTATTACACATAAAGGAGGGAAACCCGAGGCCTGTAAACAGTAAATTAATATGAAACAAATATAAAGGTATGTTATCAGGCACTCGCAGGAAATAACGAGTAGAACACCAGAAAACAGAAAAACAACAGACATGAGTGGCTTACCCAGGATTTGAACACTAAAATGTTCAAATCCTGGGTAAGCCACTCATGTCTGTTGTTTTTCTGTTGTCTGTTGTTCTACTTCTTTATTTCCTGCGAGTGCCTGATAACATACCTTTATATTTGTTTCATATTAATAGACATATTAAAGCATGCACTGTACACCAAAATATTAATTATAATTGACATTTCTATGAGTTTTGTACTACATTTACTAATCCTATCATCATCTAAGAAGTTGAGAACATCGGTTCTCGTTCTCTAATAATGTACGCTAGTTCCCATCACAACAAAAAGCTTGAGAACCATTGTTCTCATTATTACATAAAAACTTTATCAACTCAAAAGCTACACTGATTCTCAAAAATCTTCTTAAATTAACATTTCCCTTATCTATTCAGGAACATCTATTATTAAAATTTACTGTAACTATAATTAAGTATTGAGTCAGTGGTTCTCATGACGTTTACTAGGTACCACAAAGTGATTTTTGTTTGCACAGAAACACCAGAGAAAACAATGCAGTTTGAAAGCTCTTGGAAAACCATGAAATTTGGTACTTTATTTTTTAAAATCGGACAAAAAAATAAAAAAGTTACGGCATTTTTAAAAGTGTAGGGACTTGGAATATTTTCGCAAAGTTGAAAAAGTTACATCACACCAACTTCAGAGTGCTCCCGTTTTCTTAAATATAATCTTACAACCTTCTCTGACAAACAGCATACAGTCTGCAATACACTGATCACATAAAGAAAACTATAGGGCTACAACATGAATAATTATCAATATATTTGAGACCAAAAATTGCAAATCTGCAAAACACATTACCGAAAAATGTAGTTTTTTGCATGAAAGTCAATATTCACAACATCATATTTCAAAAAGTATAAAAGGTACAAGCTTTCAATTTGTACATATTAATCTGCATACTACACAAATACATCTCAATTTTTTTAGAGGATTTGAACATCTGTTTGTTCTTGTATAATTTTTTTAAATGTGTCCAGAGGCCAATTTGTCGCATGGGAAGAAAAAAATGTGAAAATGAAGAAAATTTTTTTTGGAAGATACTGTCCATATTTCATTAAAAAAATAATTTGTAGGCAACAATTAACAACATCTAATCAATAATTAACAACAACTGAAAGCTATTTTTTTTTGTTAAAACAACTGGTTACTAGCATTTAAAAAGACATTTTTAAACTGGAGGAGAATGATCATGGCGCACTCTTTCCCTGATAGAGGGCAATGAAGCCTCAAAACCTAAATGCTTCAGAAGTCCAAAATACAATTCTGTGATATTTCCTGGTAGTTTAACATCCTTATCATTCAATATTAATTTTCTGTATCTTAACTGAGCCTTAAGATTTCTAAGGGCATTTCGTCCTTTACAAATTTTATCCACATCCTCCTTTGTGGCTTATGATTGTGTTATATAACTCTAACTTCTTCTCTGCATTTTTAATATCTTTCTCTTTTTTCTTGAAAAGAGCACAGCCTGCTCAAATTAAAATGTATATTAATTAATATGAATACATGAGTCTGAACTATTTAAAGTGCATTTTATGAAAGCTGTTTATACATGTTTCTTTTCGAGGAATTTTAAGACCATAAACTAGTGCCTGCTAGTCCGGACATTTCAGTACACGTTCAGCTACTTTAGTTATGGCATTTTCCGGTCTCCTAGCCTTGACTCAATATGTCAGCAATTGGCTTTGGCCTTGTGATAACCTTTGCTTTTGAGTTCATAATTCACCCTATTATGTTGCAAAATAAACCTTAATTCAATTACACATTAATCAAAACATGCATTTTTTATTCAGATTGGTAACTTTATTAGCTTGTCAAGCTCGTGAAATAATTAGATTGATGCGTGAATGTCTGAAGTGGTGATAACACATTCATTCCACGCTGTTACAACAACTATGCAATCGTGTTAAATTGCTAAATAATATTAAAACTATTGTAAAGTTTACATTTGAAGTTCAAAACATTGTTAATAAGTGATATACTTACGTATAGTCATCTTCAAATCAGAAGATGTGATGAAGTTTGAACACGAACCAACATAAGTGGCATGCCGATCTTGATCGACATCGGGGGTGACCCCGGTCAATGTAACAGCCTCGCTCTCCATTTTTCGCTAAAAATTCTTGGCTGAGAGAGCGTTACTCAAAGTCAATTCGCTCCACCAGCAAATATCAGAAGTCTTTGATATTTTACAGGAATAAATAAAAATGGCTCCCAAATCTCATACCATGCAAGGAATTATAACATCACTTAGAATGTCAAAGCTTGTAAAATTTCAACTTCACTTCGAGAAATCGACATCTTCCACTTTGTTTTCTACAGCTTGCATTATACGAAATTAAAGCTATGCATCTGCCCCGCCGAATGGTGAAAACCGCATGCAAATCAGAGGTCTGCTGGTCAAGCGAAACCCGTTTGAATGAAGCGGGGTGAGGCAGAAACGTTCAGAGTTAGCAGCGCGCCGGGGCCAACTACGCATAACGTTGCTGTTAGTTTTTATTAGTAAAAAAATACTTCCATAGCTTTTATTATTTGGGAATTAATACATTTCAAAAGAGAAGAAGATAAAGAGTATCGTCATATAAATTTTATTACAATCCGCTTAATAGCAAAGGGACAGTGACGACTTAAACTTGACGAATTTCCATCAGTTTTCTCCACTGTCGTCCGTTTTCAACAGAACGAAGCGGGCACTTTGTGGTACCTACGTTTACTTACAAGTGGTATCAAAGGCTAAGTGCCCAGAATAAAAACCACCACTATTTAATTAATACCTGCAAATCCGCAGGATCACACAACATAACTCTACTACTTTACTACAAACGCTACCTCCAAACGGTGTGAAGTTATAAATATGCATTATATGTTCTAAAGCGTGAATATGCAGAATAATATTATCATTTTAATGACTTAAGTGCCGCTTGTGAATTACTATTCACCTTAGCGAATTAAGACCATTATTCGACAACCAGAGAACCACTATCTCCATTTCCTACTTCACTGCAATCCTCTGAATTATTTGGAATATTCAGAGCTGCCCCAAACTCTACTACTCAACAAAAACAGTCTTACTAATGCAAACCAGAGTATATCAGAGTCTTGCAAAGCCCTCCCAAAACTCTACAGCTCGACGAATACTCTCCCCAGCTATCTGTACTTACAAGAATAAGTTTTCCTAACATTAGCTGGGGTTATCTAGAAATGTTCTTAATATTTATTATTAAAACTATTTTCTACAAAGATCTTTCTATAAAAATCTGTACATTTTTTTTACTTTATCATTTGTCCATGTACTGGCTAGTCCAGAACATGGACCTATAACAAACTGCCTACATTTTTGTTGAACGTCCTAATCTGTCCTAACCAAAGGTCTAACAGCAAAATCCGAACCAGTAGCTCTTCATCTCAATCCCCATCTGTCTGTGCGGGATTAGGTATTTATTTCTGGCACCTGTTTTCCTGTCTGCTCTGTGGGAAAGTGTCAGGAGTTCATGATCCTGTCATCACTGCTGACAGAGCACATGCTGACTTGAGCCTGTTTTATCAAGTCTAATGACTCTTTCTCACATCCAAGATATGCAACATAACTGTACTTCTACAAGTATTCTCATAAACAGAAAACACAAAATATTAATCAAAAATATTTTGACATTGATACTGTATGGGTTGTTGGTGATTCACTGGTAAAGTAGGAACTGGCCATCACTGATACAACGTCAGTTTTAAAGGATAAGAAACTTCCGGGCAACGCCGGGTAAAGTATGAACTGGCCATCACTGTTGATATCCAAGTGAGTTATTAAGTGGTGGAAGAAGATGATAAATGTTATAGTATTATGTGCGCTGATGAAGGACAAATCAGCATTCGTCAGGCTTACAGGTGGCCGACCAGGTGTGTGGGTGTAGAGACATCAAAGAACGCGAATGCATGTATTTCTAACATAAGTCAACAATATTCGTACACACACCAACGCACATGTAGGAGTCTGGAAAAGGTCGAAACTCCTAATCGTTCTACACTGTTTAATACTCCACAGTCACGAGGACATCACTAAGTACATTGTCACAGTTTACAGCACACAGAAAAATAGGATACATCTCATGAACACCAAATCCGTAGGTGGTTAAGTACATAGCATAAAAATCCAAGCACAACAGCTGCATAAGTACGGCAGCTCATAATGATAAAGTTTCCTGGACCAAATTATCCCTACAACAAAGGGAACTGCCTCTATCGCAGTACAATAATGTCTGTATCGTCAGACTCAACATAACTCGTGGGAGAAAAAACACCTTCCCTATAATAATAATCTGTCGACCTTCACAAATCTCCCTCATCGGAGATATCAACACATAACGGCCTATAATCCCAAGCCCGAAAAAATCTCTAGCAACGTACGTCCTGCAGAATATATATTAAAGCCTTCATATCCACGGCTTTATGAAATCTTAGGAAATATCAAAATCCCTTTTATCAAAACAATTCTCTATATCGGGACACACACTGACCATCATCGTCAGTCCCTTCTCTAAGCTATCTCAGCATTCGAATGTCACCCCCAAAATTTCCCCGCCTAAAAAACAGCTCAGTGAACGCGAGAGACCATCGCTCACTCAAAAATCATCCCAGCGCGAATTCAGCGCCTGAGCTGAATTTCGTTCACCCACGTTCTAGCTGTTCTGTATCCAGAACATTCGCGAAGATACGCGAAGTTATTTTAAACACATAAACAGCTAAACAAGGGAGCTAACAAAGGTCCGGCCTGTACTTACAAGTATTTAAATGATTTAACTCCCCTAGACCAAAAACACGACCTTAACAGACATATACAATGTCCTATTCACATATACGATTAGAGCTCCCACCAGGTGGGTTATAACGTACAAGACTAGTGCTCCCATCAGGTATGTTGTAACAAACAGGACTAGTGCTCCCATCAGGTGTGTTGTAACATATAACACTAGTGCTCCCACCAGTGTGTTGTAACATACAAGACTAGTGCTCCTATCAGGTGTGTTGTAACATACAAGACTAGTGCCCCCACCTGTGTGTTGTAACATACAAGACTAGTGCTCCCATTAGGTGTTGCAACATACAAGACTAGTGCTCCCACCAGTGTGCTGTAACATACAAGACTAGTGCTCCCATCAGGTGTGTTGTAACATACATGACTAGTGCTCCCATCAGGTGTGTTGTAACATACAAGACTAGTGCTCCCATCAGGTGTGTTGTAACATACAAGACTATTGCTCCCATCAGGTGTGTTGTAACATACAAGACTAGTGCTCCCATCTGGTGTGTTGTAACATACAATGCTAGTGCTCCCACCCAGTGTGTTGTAACATACACGACTAGTGCTCCCATCAGGTGTGTTGTAACATACACGACTAGTGCTCCCATCAGGTGTGTTGTAACATACAAGTCTAGTGCTCCCATCAGGTGTGTTGTAACATACAAGACTAGTGCTCCCATCAGGTGTGTTGTAACATACAAAACTAATGCACCCACCAGTGTGTTGTAACATACAAGACTAGTGCTCCCACCAGAGTGTTGTAACATACAAGACTAGTGCTCCCACCAGAGTGTTGTAACATACAAGACTAGTGCTCCCACCAGTGTTGTAATATGTAAGACTAGTGCTCCAATCAGGTGTGTTGTAACATAAGACTAGTGCTTCCATCAGGTGTGTTGTAACATACAAGACTAATGCTTCCATCAGGTGTGTTGTAACATACAAGACTAGTGCTCCCATTAGGTGTGTTGTAACATACAACACTAGTGCTCCCATCAGGTGTGTTGTAACATAAAGACTAGTGCTCCCATCAGGTGTGTTGTAATATACAAGACTAGTGCTCCCACCAGTGTGTTGTAACATACAAGACTAGTGCTCCAATCAGGTGTTTTGTAACATACAAGACTAGTTCCTCTCACCAGGTATGTTGTTAAGAGGTGACTAAGATGAAGAGAGCTAGCAACTGTAATAGCTCAACTGTTGTCATGCTATGAGAAGTGTGGTTCAACAACTGTTGTTTCATGCTATGAGAAGTGTGGTTCAACAACTGTTGTTTCATGCTATGAGAAGTGTGGTTCAACAACTGTTGTTTCATGCTATGAGAAGTGTGGTTCAACAACTGTTGTTTCATGCTATGAGAAGTGTGGTCCAACAACTGTTGTTTCATGCTGTGAGAAGTGTGGTTCAACAACTGTTGTTTCATGCTATGAAAATATAAATTGTCTGTCTATGAAAGCTCAACTGTTGGCATGCTATGAAAATAGAAACTGTCATCAGGATATGAAAAGTGTGGCCCAACAACTGTTGTCAAGCTATAAAAAAAGAAACTGTCTATAACAGCTCAACTGTTGTCATGCTATGAAAAGTGTGGCCCAACTACAACTTACCTTAAGTACCCCATCATCATCTCCAGTAGCAACAAATGTTTCTCCTGTAATAGCCAGGCTGTAGATTGGAGATCTGATGAAAAAGACAAATCACATCAGCTGTAAACGTGTAAGGTTATCAGCATAGAAATACAATGATGGTTGTTATAAAAACACATGAGATGCCAAGCAAGAGATGGAGTAATGTAATGGTTACATTAACTTTTAGCAGAAGGCTCAACAGATTTTCTCAAAATACAGAAGCCACCTCCACAATGTAAGTGCTAAATGTATGACACCTCAGCCTCACTTATTTCAAACTCTCTATTTAAACATTTTATTATTATTTTTATATTTAAAAAAATTAAAAATAATAATCTAATCTTAACCTTTAGCTCTTCATTTATTTCTTGGAATAGGTTGACCCAGATTAGAAGCATTAATAAACAAAGAAAACAATTATATCTTCTTCTTCTTCGTTCACTCTCAGATGTATACTTGAATGTTTTCAAAGAAAGCGGTAGTCAGTTTGAGGCTATTTGAGTCTCCGTAGAGTTTTTCCACGAATGGTACTGGTGTCGGCCATATGCGCTTTCTCTGTTCCGCATATGCTGGGCAACTTTGAAGCAGTTGTTAAGCAGTCATTTTATCAGTGCCACAGTGACACTGATCGTTAGTTCCTATCTTTAGCTTGTTGAATAGATGGTATCTTAATCTGTTGTGGCCAGTGCGGAGTCTGAAGATTACCACTTGTTCTCTTCTGTTGAGCTGGTAGTATGCATCATTTTGTGTGTGACCTGGATGTTCTACATCCCATTTGTTTCTGTATCTGATCCTGATAAAACTCTTTGCCTCCTCAAAAGTTACGCTTGCATCAGGCTGAGGTAGATTTCCACCTTCCTTTGCCAATCTGCCAGCCTCTTCGTTGCCGGTGATGTTACAATGAGATGGGATCCATTGGATCACAACACTTTTGAATCGTTGGCATAGTTTGTGGAGCACTATTCTGAGGTCATTCAGGTCTGTATTATTTTGGCTTTTCAACATTGCAGTTACTGACTGTGCTTCAGTAAAGAAAGCAACTTGTCTTTGACAGATTTTTTTGTGCACCAGTGCTTAAGGACAGAAAAACACCTCCACCTCCATTTTCTGTTGCATTTGTTGCTGATCCATCTGTGTATGCATGGGTCCAGGTGTTGCGTGGGTAATGTTTCTCTATGTATTTTGTCGCTATGGATTTTCTATCTATTGCAGTCTGGCTCTTCTTTCTTTTAATTCCAGGAATGTTTTCTATCATTTCAGGGAAACGATGTTGTTTCCAAACTGGAAACGTGTGTGCAGTGTAGATGGGTTTAATAGTTGATATTGCATTTATGGAAACTGCTCTCATCTGTGGTTTGGTTGATACTTCAAAGCTGCTTCGTTTGAGTCTTTGCCTTCTAAGAGCATTCATTCTATGGCACATTGGATGGTCTGTTAGTCTCTTGAATTTTTCAGCTTGTTGCCGAGAGCCCTGCTGTCTCTTCTATCCTCTATTGGTTGGAGGCATGTAATCTTTTCGATAGGTGTTGTCTTCATGCCGCCCATTATAATTCTCATTGCTTGATGTTGGAGTCTGCTGATTTTATCGAAGTTTGACAGCTGCTGTTGCCCATGCTGCAATGCCATACTCTAGGACTGGTCTCCCTTACCCTGTGTATAACATCTAAAGCACTCTCTCATCTGCACCCCAAGTTGTTCCAGCAAGTTTTTTCATAATTGCCATTCTTTGCCTTGCTCTCATTGGGTTTCTGTCAACTTGTTTTTTCCAAGTCAGACAGCGATCAAAAGTAATGCCTAGGTAGTTTGGATTTTCATTTAAATGTAGATTTTCTCCATTTAGCACTAGTTTGGAGCTCTGTGGTTTATGTGAGAGGGCAAATACTGTATATGTTGTTTTCCCTTCATTTATCTTCATGAGCCATGTTTTGGTCCACTCTTCCAGTGATAGTGCTTGCTGCATCCAAATGTTTGCAGTAGTGATATACTCTTCAGAGATCCACAAGTCTAAGTCATCTGCAAAGGAGGCATTGTGTGTTATTTTTGGAATATTTTCTGTTATGTCATTTATGTATGCAAGGAACAGTGTAGGTGACAGGACTCCTCCGTGTGGGACCCCCTGCTCTAATATAAACTTTTTACTGGTCTGTCCTTACAGCTGTACTCTGGCGGTTCTATTCTCAAGGTAGTGGCCAATCCATTTGTACATTCGCCCACATTACATCACTTCTTTGCAGTTTGACTTACAATCCCTCTTTCCATACTTTATCAAAAGCTTTTTCTAAATCTATCAAAACCACTAGTGTGTTTTTTTTTTTTTTGGAAGGCATCTTCGATTTCCTGAGCTATATACATACATGCCACACGCTATGGTTTACCCATAATCTGTATGGGGTGTTTGTGTTTTCAGATGTGTACGGCCCGTACAAACGTCTGTACGGGTTTTTTCGCCTAATTATTAAACATACATATAAATCGATCGTCTTGTGCCACTACCGTAGCCGTAATTTGCGTCATTTTTAATTTTATTTGCAAGAGAGTTAGCTTCCGTTTCCGATCTTTATTTAGTAATTGGAGTATCCGCGTTTATTTTCTGTGAATATTTTTAAATCGCAATCAATCGGCATCGAACACGCGGCCATTTTCGCTCTAATTTTAATGGATTCTGACTCTGATGCGATGACAAGGAGATCTTTGTCTTTATTAGTGCTAATATCGGTTCTCAGAATATGGGTGATGGCAGAGATGGAAACGAAAGTAGAATGTCATTGCTAGTATGTATAATTTTAGGGGTTAAGATTAGGTTTATCGGAAAGGTTTAGGGTTACGGCCGAATGTCACTGCTGACGAGGGCGTTTGTTGCTTTGCTACTGATGATGGGTGTAACGAAAAGATCGTCATTTGATTTGTATTGGTCAAATGACTTTCAATGAGATGCAAAGGAAAAGGACTCTTCGTTTGTTGGTTTTTTTTTTTTTAAATTTAAAAAAAAAAATTTTTTAATCTTTTTTTTTCATCTTTCCATATCTCTCTTCCTATCACATCTAACATGTACACAAACAAATTTTATATCATCAGATTCATCATTCATTTATTTCTACACAGTCCAAAAATTAGAGCAATTGACCAAAAAACTATAGAATTTACAAGTCATTCACTATAAAAAAGGGGGTGTTGTGAAAAAGAATGCAGCTGCAGGGCACATTTTCGGGAAAACAATGCAGCGTGCTAAAGGATAAGGTCCTATCAAACACAGGATTTCCTGGTCTGTTAGTGATAATTAAGTGCAGAAATAGACTAAATGATGACACGATCACATCATTTTTACAGTGCAAAATAAACTCAGACAAATGTTGTTTGAGTTTTAAAATAAATGAAGACCTGTTTTAAAAGGCAAAGTCCCCATGCCTCTATGATGCAGCTGTAATTGAAAATTTTTTTACACGAATTAACTCTTTTGATACGTTTTTTCTGCCTTTTTTTTTTTTTTTTTGTACAGGTTTTGCTGGTCTTTGTACAGGGTTTTTGAATTTTTTGTACAGGTTTTTCATCTCCGAGGTGTGGCATGTATGTATATATGTGATTTTAAGTGGATCTGTGTTGTCTGAATCCTGCTTGTTGAGGGGTTAATAGGTGTTTGTTTTCCAGGTGCCACATCAGTCTGGTATTAATCGTGCACTCAGTTTTCCAACATTGCTTAGTAGGCTGATTGGTCTGTAACCATTTGGTTCTTTCAGGTCCTTGTCTTTCTTTGGTATAGGTATCAGTATAGCTTCCTTCCATGCCTGCAGGACAATTCCTCTTTTCCAGTAGTAGTTTAGCACTGCCAGAAGCTTCTTTTTTGCCTTTGTGCTGAGACCTACTAACATTTCATTGGTTATTCCATCTTTTCCAGGTGACTTCTTTTTCTTTAGTGACCTTATTGCCTCTTCCATTTCTGCCATTGTCAAATTTGTCATGATATGCTCTTCTGGTGCAATCTTTGTGTTGTCATGAGTCAACTGTTCATCTGTGACTTCCTGTCAGCAGGGACGTCAATGTGATTTGCACCAGCAAAGTGTTCTATAATTGCATTTGCAGCTTTTTACCTGTAAGCATATTGTCGCCTTGTTTGAGTGTGATTTGTTTCTAATTAGATCCTTCATTGTTCAAGACTCTAACCAGATTCCATAGCTTATTACCATCTTTATCTAAGTTTAGATTTTCTGTTTTTTCTTTCCAGCAGTCTCTTGTTGTTTTATTTAATGTTCTTCTGTATTTTGCAGTGGTGGCTTTGAGTAAAACCTCTACACCTCACGGTAAAAGGGGAACGACTAAGTAAGTAAGTAAGGCTTTGAGTAAGATGTTTGCTTAAGTTGTTTGTTCTCTTTCTGCTGTTTCTGACCTCTGTTACTTCTTCTTCAAGCCCTTGAAGTTCTTCACCCCACTAAGGTTTCTAATTTTTTTCTTGCCCCTCTGGGAATGGATTCAGTGGCTGCTTGAAGTATGGCTTTGTTTAGGCTTTCGATCATCATTTTTATATTGCTGTGCCGTGTTTTAATGGTTTCACAAAACCAGTCTCTCAACACTGTAAACTTGTCCCAGTTTGTAGTTCCATCCAGGAAGTAGTTTTATTTCCTGTGGAACAAATTCCATATTTATGACCAGCTTTATTGGTTTATGGTCACTATCAGCTAGCTGATCAAGCACATCTGTCAATTTTGTGTATGATGTCCTCTGTGGAAAAGGTTAGATCTGGAGTGGAGGTTGTGTGCCATTTTCTGGAGTAAAAACTAGGGTTGTCATCGGGACTGTTGATTAGGTGAAGATTTGTATCTATCTCCCAGTGTTTCACTTCGTCTCCTCTGCTGTCTGTATCTGGGTATCACCATCTTTCAGAGTGACTATTGAAATCTCCTACCATTATGCAATTTGAGTCCTTTATTTCCATGCAGGAAAGTGATAGATCCTTGTTTGGTGGGCCATACAGATTGTAAACACAGATGAATGTTTCATTGATTGTTATGTCCACCCCAATTATTTCAGCTTGATTGTTGAGGATACTTCACTGCTTGCTAAAGAATTCCACGTTAGTATCATAATACCTCCTTTGTGTCCTTCTCGGTCGAGTCGGAAGGCCTGGTATCCTCTAACTGAAAATCTGTGGTTGCTGTTGAGGTGACAATTATATAATATCTATCCACATGATAATTCTATTAATAAACAAAGAAAACAATTATATAATATCTATCCATAAGATAATTCTATTAATAAAAAAAATAATAGTTATATAATATCATCTATCCATAAGATAATTCTATTAATAAATAAAGAAAACAATTACATAATAGCATCTATCCATAAGATAATTTTATTAATAAACAAAGAACACAATTTTATATACCATATATATATATCCATAAGATAATTCTATTAATAAACAAAGAAAACTATGGCGCTCTCTCTTACAAACCTCTACACCTCACGGTAGAAGAGGAACGACTAAGTAAGTAAGTAAGTAAACAAAGAAAACAATTATATAATATGATCTGTCCATAAGATAATTCTATTAATAAACAAAGAAAACTATGGCGCTCTCTCTTACAAACCTCTACACCTCACGGTAGAAGAGGAACGACTAAGTAAGTAAGTAAGTAAACAAAGAAAACAATTATATAATATGATCTGTCCATAAGATAATTCTATTAATAAACAAAGAACGCAATTATATAATATCTATCCATAAGATAATTATATTAATTAATAAATAAAACAATTATATAATATCATCTATCCATAAGATAATTCTATCTGCAAATTCAGAGAACTGAACAAGCTTCTCTTCACCTGTGATATGGTTCACACAAAACATAATAAACTTAACTCTTTACTTCGGCAGTGATGCGGTTGACATACACAGGCACTTCATTTTCTCAAACTATTTATCTTTAAAAGTATGACCCTGTGAGCTGCTAATAATATTTTTTCACTGTATTTATACTCCAATATTTTGGAGTATTTTTCCCCTTTCCATCTCAACAATATCGCTTTCCATCTCAAACATATCCCTTTCCGTGTCAACAAAGTCGCTTTCCATCTCAACAATATCCCTTTCCATCTCAACAATATCTATCACAAAATGTCACTGGACAAGATGAAGTGTGTCATGTTTTCCATATCTCACACAATGCAGAAAGTTTTTCATTGTGATCAGGGATAAATTAATATGCCTAAACTAATTAAAAGAAAACTTTGGTCGTCTGAATCTATGGATGCTCATGTGGTATATAAAGCAAACATGGAGACAATACGAACTGACAGTCAACTAAACACATATGAGCTTCTAACTAAATGAGTGAAGACAAAAACCCATACTCATGATAAGAACTAACTAAATGAGTGAAGACAAAAACCCATACTCATAATACAAACTTAATGAGTGAAACCAAAAACCCATACTCATGATAAGAACTAACTAAATGAGTGAAGACAAAAACCCCATACTCATGAAACGAACTAAATGACTGAAGACAAAAACCCCATACTCGTGATACGAACTAACTAAACGAGTGAAGACTAAAACTCCATACTCGTGATAAGAACTAACTAAATTAGTGAAAACTAAAACCCTATACTCGTGATACGAACTAACTAAATGAGTGAAGACTAAATCCATCGCTGGAGCTGGGTTGGCCATGTCCTCAGAAGAGACCCGATGCCATCACAAGAACAGCTATGCTTTAGACCCCTGAAGGAAAACGAAAGAGAGGCCAACGAAAAACAACCTGGCGGAGGACTGGAGGCTGAGATGCAAAGAATGAAAACCAGAGTTGGGGCACTGTATGAAGGATGGCCGCTGACCGAGCAAAGTGGAATCAATTTGTTGTTGCCCTACAAGACGCCACTAGGCGTGATGGCCACTGACTGCTTTGACGGTCGGCGGCTAAGGATCAAAGAAGAAGGGCTGTACACATTCTA
Source organism: Oreohelix idahoensis (assembly GCA_024509875.1). Taxonomy (NCBI): domain Eukaryota; kingdom Metazoa; phylum Mollusca; class Gastropoda; order Stylommatophora; family Oreohelicidae; genus Oreohelix; species Oreohelix idahoensis. The sequence continues at coordinate 1,085,621 of JAMPIV010001854.1, read as the reverse complement.
CCATCAAATGTTTTATACCATGTCCAGAGCTGGACACATTCTACCATCTTGTATTATTCTCTACCACCGTCCTTTTCAGGGTGAACGAGGAAGAAGAAGTACTATTCCATGTCCAGAGCTGTAAGCATTCTACCATCTTGTATTATTCCATGTCCAGAGCTGTACACATTCTACCATCTTGTATTATTCCATGTCCAGAGCTGTACACATTCTACCATCTTGTATTATTCCATGTCCAGGGCTGTACACATTCTACCATCAAATGTTTTATTCCATGTCCAGAGCTGTACACATCCTACCATCACATGTTTTATACCATGTCTAGAGCTGTGCACATTCTACCATCAAATGTTTTATTCCATGTCCAGAGCTGTACACATTCTACCATCACATGTTTTATACCATGTCTAGAGCTGTACACATTCTACCATCAAATGTTTTATTCCATGTCTAGAGCTGTACACATTCTACATCAAATGTTTTATTCCATGTCCAGAGCTGTACACATGGGGGGGGGGGGGGGGGGGGGGGGGGGGGGGGGGGGGGGGGGGGGGGGGGGGGGGGGGGGGGGGGGGGGGGGGGGGGGGGGGGGGGGGGGGGGGGGGGGGGGGGGGGGGGGGGGGGGGGGGGGGGGGGGGGGGGGGGGGGGGGGGGGGGGGGGGGGGGGGGGGGGGGGGGGGGGGGGGGGGGGGGGGGGGGGGGGGGGGGGGGGGGGGGGGGGGGGGGGGGGGGGGGGGGGGGGGGGGGGGGGGGGGGGGGGGGGGGGGGGGGGGGGGGGGGGGGGGGGGGGGGGGGGGGGGGGGGGGGGGGGGGGGGGGGGGGGGGGGGGGGGGGGGGGGGGGGGGGGGGGGGGGGGGGGGGGGGGGGGGGGGGGGGGGGGGGGGGGGGGGGGGGGGGGGGGGGGGGGGGGGGGGGGGGGGGGGGGGGGGGGGGGGGGGGGGGGGGGGGGGGGGGGGGGGGGGGGGGGGGGGGGGGGGGGGGGGGGGGGGGGGGGGGGGGGGGGGGGGGGGGGGGGGGGGGGGGGGGGGGGGGGGGGGGGGGGGGGGGGGGGGGGGGGGGGGGGGGGGGGGGGGGGGGGGGGGGGGGGGGGGGGGGGGGGGGGGGGGGGGGGGGGGGGGGGGGGGGGGGGGGGGGGGGGGGGGGGGGGGGGGGGGGGGGGGGGGGGGGGGGGGGGGGGGGGGGGGGGGGGGGGGGGGGGGGGGGGGGGGGGGGGGGGGGGGGGGGGGGGGGGGGGGGGGGGGGGGGGGGGGGGGGGGGGGGGGGGGGGGGGGGGGGGGGGGGGGGGGGGGGGGGGGGGGGGGGGGGGGGGGGGGGGGGGGGGGGGGGGGGGGGGGGGGGGGGGGGGGGGGGGGGGGGGGGGGGGGGGGGGGGGGGGGGGGGGGGGGGGGGGGGGGGGGGGGGGGGGGGGGGGGGGGGGGGGGGGGGGGGGGGGGGGGGGGGGGGGGGGGGGGGGGGGGGGGGGGGGGGGGGGGGGGGGGGGGGGGGGGGGGGGGGGGGGGGGGGGGGGGGGGGGGGGGGGGGGGGGGGGGGGGGGGGGGGGGGGGGGGGGGGGGGGGGGGGGGGGGGGGGGGGGGGGGGGGGGGGGGGGGGGGGGGGGGGGGGGGGGGGGGGGGGGGGGGGGGGGGGGGGGGGGGGGGGGGGGGGGGGGGGGGGGGGGACCCCTAAGGAAAAACGAAAGAGAGGGGGGGGGGGGGGGGGGGGGGGGGGGGGGGGGGGGGGGGGGGGGGGGGGGGGGGGGGGGGGGGGGGGGGGGGGGGGGGGGGGGGGGGGGGGGGGGGGGGGGGGGGGGGGGGGGGGGGGGGGGGGGGGGGGGGGGGGGGGGGGGGGGGGGGGGGGGGGGGGGGGGGGGGGGGGGGGGGGGGGGGGGGGGGGGGGGGGGGGGGGGGGGGGGGGGGGGGGGGGGGGGGGGGGGGGGGGGGGGGGGGGGGGGGGGGGGGGGGGGGGGGGGGGGGGGGGGGGGGGGGGGGGGGGGGGGGGGGGGGGGGGGGGGGGGGGGGGGGGGGGGGGGGGGGGGGGGGGGGGGGGGGGGGGGGGGGGGGGGGGGGGGGGGGGGGGGGGGGGGGGGGGGGGGGGGGGGGGGGGGGGGGGGGGGGGGGGGGGGGGGGGGGGGGGGGGGGGGGGGGGGGGGGGGGGGGGGGGGGGGGGGGGGGGGGGGGGGAAGGGATGGGCCGGGGGGGGGGGGGGGGGGGGGGGGGGGGGGGGGGGGGGGGGGGGGGGGGGGGGGGGGGGGGGGGGGGGGGGGGGGGGGGGGGGGGGGGGGGGGGGGGGGGGGGGGGGGGGGGGGGGGGGGGGGGGGGGGGGGGGGGGGGGGGGGGGGGGGGGGGGGGGGGGGGGGGGGGGGGGGGGGGGGGGGGGGGGGGGGGGGGGGGGGGGGGGGGGGGGGGGGGGGGGGGGGGGGGGGGGGGGGGGGGGGGGGGGGGGGGGGGGGGGGGGGGGGGGGGGGGGGGGGGGGGGGGGGGGGGGGGGGGGGGGGGGGGGGGGGGGGGGGGGGGGGGGGGGGGGGGGGGGGGGGGGGGGGGGGGGGGGGGGGGGGGGGGGGGGGGGGGGGGGGGGGGGGGGGGGGGGGGGGGGGGGGGGGGGGGGGGGGGGGGGGGGGGGGGGGGGGGGGGGGGGGGGGGGGGGGGGGGGGGGGGGGGGGGGGGGGGGGGGGGGGGGGGGGGGGGGGGGGGGGGGGGGGGGGGGGGGGGGGGGGGGGGGGGGGGGGGGGGGGGGGGGGGGGGGGGGGGGGGGGGGGGGGGGGGGGGGGGGGGGGGGGGGGGGGGGGTTGGGGGGGGACCCTGGGGGGGGGGGGGGGGGGGGGGGGGGGGGGGGGGGGGGGGGGGGGGGGGGGGGGGGGGGGGGGGGGGGGGGGGGGGGGGGGGGGGGGGGGGGGGGGGGGGGGGGGGGGGGGGGGGGGGGGAGGGGGGGGGGGGGGGGGGGGGGGGGGGGGGGGGGGGGGGGGGGGGGGGGGGGGGGGGGGGGGGGGGGGGGGGGGGGGGGAAGGGGGGGGGGGGGGGGGGGGGTGGGTGATGTCCATAAACGAGTGTAACATGTTAAGTTTAACCTACAATTAAGGATCAAAGAAGAAGGGCTGTACTTCTATTCTACCATCAAATGTTTTATACCATGTCCAGAGCTGGACACATTCTACCATCTTGTATTATCTCTACCACCCGTCCTTTTCAGGGTGAACGCGGGTCCTTATTCATGGTGAAGAGAAGTAAAATTCCTTGCTCCAGAGCTGTAAGCATTCTACCATCTTGTATTATTCCATGTCCAGAGCTGTACACATTCTACCATCTTGTATTATTCCATGTCCAGAGCTGTACACATTCTACCATCTTGTATTATTCCATGTCCAGGGCTGTACACATTCTACCATCAAATGTTTTATTCCATGTCCAGAGCTGTACACATCCTACCATCACATGTTTTATACCATGTCTAGAGCTGTGCACATTCTACCATCAAATGTTTTATTCCATGTCCAGAGCTGTACACATTCTACCATCACATGTTTTATACCATGTCTAGAGCTGTACACATTCTACCATCAAATGTTTTATTCCATGTCTAGAGCTGTACACATTCTACCATCAAATGTTTTATTGTGATACGAACTAACTAAATGAGTGAAGACTAAAACCCCATACTCAAGATCAGTAACCTCCTCCAGTCATAATCGAGTATGGGAATGATGTGACCTTGAAGTGATAGCCCTCAACTGCTTTTTTTGCCTAGTGTTCCTTTCAATCTGAGGTGGCGCAATGGGGGAGCATCTCCACTTCGTTCGTTCATTTTTTTGCCTACTATGATGCTGTTATACCCTGTTCAACCTGAAAGTTGGTTATAATTGGGGTATATATTGCGTTTAGTTTCTTCGGTGCTAGTCGGTTGTTAGTCCTGAAAAGGACTGGTCCTGAAAAGGACTGGTCCTAAAAAGGACCACTAGCTCACTGTCTGGATACCTCTTCATTGCTTGTCTGATTATGGTGTCGTGGCGTGCTCATGGTGTTCCTTTTTGCATCTCCACTTGGTGCGATTGGCAGCTTCGTACTCCCAGGTTGCTGGATTTATGTCCAATGCCTTCATGTCTCTCTTGCATACATCTCTGAACCTCAGCCGTGGTCATCCGGCTGTTTTATCCTCCCAGGTTGCTGGATTTATGTCTAATGCCTTCATGTCTCTCTTGCATACATCTCTGAACCTCAGCTGTGGTCGCCTGGCTGTTTTATCCTCCCAGGTTGCTGGATTTATGTCCAATGCCTTCATGTCTCTCTTGCATACATCTATGAACCTCAGCCGTGGTCATCCGGCTGTTTTATCCTCCCAGGTTGCTGGATTTATGTCCAATGCCTTCATGTCTCTCTTGCATACATCTCTGAACCTCAGCCGTAGTCATCCGGCTATTCTTTTGCCACCTGCCTGTTGTCTGTAAAATAAAAATCTTTGGGGATGCGATCATCTTCCATGTGGCGGACATGGCCAAGCCAGCAGTTGAGAGCATTTGTTGTTGATCAATTTACGTTCATTTGTCTGTTTACGATTTGCTTCATACTTAAGGTCAACTGGCATATGAATTAACAGCAAGAGGCGAATACAGCAACTCTCAACAATACATCAATTATCATAACTGAAGATTATCTGGATGGTCCATAAACATTTAATATTCCATCTTCAGAAACATATTACATATCACAAACTGATGCTCAATGACTGATCACTGCATACTGATTGCCAATAAAATACATGCGTTCTTCTGTCCAGATACAGGACACTCAAATATTATTTTGTCTTCAACAGACAAATATCACAGAAATGATATTTTTATAGAACATATCTGCTCATGTCCTGGAACACATACCAAAGACCCCGTAACCATACACACGTCGCCCTTCACAATTTACATACATTCTATTTTATCAATGTGCTTATCTAAAGCACTCTGTGGTTTAAAAATAAAAACACCACTGCAAAAGACCTGTTGGAGTTTTTATGCACCCCAGAGCAACTCTTAACACCAGCATAATCTGAGCTCTGAAGCCCCGCATGGGACATCACCTCAACAACTGTCACTTTGTCCTTACACGAAATACCAAGGATGAGGTGTAAACATCATAGATGGAAAGTATTGAGCCTTCTTTCTTCCTTAGCATAGCTTGTCCATGTCTCGCTGCCATATATAAGTGTACACATGATTGCAAATTACTAAATGAGTGAAGACAAAAACCCCATACTCATGACATGAACTAAGTTAATGAGTGAAGACAAAATCCTCACACTCATGATATGAACTAAATGAGTGAAAAAGATATCCTCATACTCATTTGAACTAGCTAAATGAGTGAAAACAAAACCCCATGATATGAACTAATTTAATGAGTGAAAACAAAACCCCTTACTCATGATATGAACTAACTAAATGAGTGAAAACAAAACCCCTTACTCATGATATGAACTAATTTAATGAGTGAAAAACAAAACCCCTTACTCATGATATGAACTAACTAAATTAGTGAAAACAAAATCCTCATACTCATGAGCTTTTTTTATTTTTTTTTTCAGTCTGCCAGTTTCCACATCAACACAGAACAGAGATTTGTCCTTGGATACTGAAAACAAGCGCCTTCCATCTTGTGAGAACCTCAAAGCTCTGCAAGTTTTTTTGTGGTGAACAAACTGATGGACTTGCTCATTTTCTCCTTCAGTGCTATATGAATGCCTGAAATATGTCAAAAAGTAGACAAGAAATTACTGAGATTTGTGCTGTTGAATCAAACAGTATGCATGAGATTATTAGTCTAGGACCCAAAGATGCAGCAATAGAGAATGCAGTCAGCGACCCATAGCTTGACTGCTTGCATCAGCGTCAGCGAACCAGAGCTGACGAAGACCCTACTCCACCTCCACGTGGTGGTCCTGGAAACAGACTGCATCACTGCAGTCTGGCTGAGAGAGTAGGGATCGCAGAGGGAAGGCAAACCCGGTCCCAAAAAATGCCGTGCTGAAGTCGGATGTGTCGACCGAAAGGTGCAGATATCATAGCTCCGGCGTAAACAGACACAACGCAACCAACGTCCTTTTCAGGACGAACGAGGAAGAAGAAGAAGAAGATTATTAGTCTTGTGTTGATTAATCAACCAGCAGACATAAAATTATCAGATTTGTGTTGATGAATCAAACATAATGCATGAAATTATTAGACTTGTGTTGATGAATCAAACAGTATGCATGAAATTATTAGACTTGTGTTGATGAATCAAACAGTATGCATACAATTATTAGACTTGTGTTGATGAATCAAACAGTATGCATACAATTATTAGACTTGTGTTGATGAATCAAACAGTAGACACAAAATTACTGAGAATAACTAAATGTGTGGAGACTAAAACCCCGTACTCGTGATACGAGCTAACTAAATGAAGTGAAGACTAAATCCCATATCGTGATAAGAACTAAATGAGTGAAAAGATGCGTTCTTCTGTCCAGATACTGGACACTCAAATATTATTTTGTCTTCAATAGACTCATATCACAGAAATGATATTTATATAGAACATATATGCTCATGTTGATGAATCAAACAGTATGCATGAAGAGAAGGCCACTCTCCAAACCTCCGATGTCTTGCGGGCAGTGTTAGGATGTGCAAGAACATGGACAGGAAGACTCCACAACTTCCCCACTGAAGACATGCCCACGGCGACCGTTGCCTCAATTGGCTGTGTGTGGTGTAACGGGGCCTCCCAGTACTGAGGCACAGTTAAGTCCCCGATGTCACTTATCGGTGCAGAGTTGAGAGAGATGGCTGAGCATCACAATCCCCCCTGTGTTGCAGCATGATGAGAACCCAGCATTGCACACTGAGCTTGGGGGGATCACTTGGGCACCAGACTTAATACTGGCTCTTGACTGGATGGCCGCATGCAGGAGATTTCTACAATGGAGGGTTGGCAGGTGGTGGGTATCTGGAAGTGGCTCTGTGCAGGACGTGAGGATTCCTTGGGAGAGCCCAGAACCAGAGCACAGCATTGTGCAAGCTCTGCATAGTTGGAGAGCCCCCTGGATGACGGGGAATGCACAGTGTGCTACCCCACCTATCCCCAACTGCTAACTTAGAACCAGAAGTGGGGTCCTCTGTATGCGTGCCAGGCCAGGATAAAATGCCTGGGAAAGAGACTGGAGCTCAGAACTCCCTAACTCAAAGTTGCAGGATGGCAGAAAAGCCACGGGAAAGACAGGTCTATTTTGAAGATAATGCAACCATATTTTCACCATACAAGCTCGGACGCCGCCTCGGTAAACAAGGTCCGAGCAGAGCAGTGACACCCCCAGGCTGCTTGCGAATAGTCTACTACTGGGAACATAAACAGATTAGGGATGAGCCCACTCTCCCGTTGAACAGGTGCTAAAGTCATAGATACTGGGCCAGAAGGCGCACCGGAAACCACAGTATCACGCAACTCGCTTTTTTTTTTTTTATGGAGAGTACACCGTCAAATAAATCTCGTACTGGTGCTCGCCCTGTGGAGCTCCACCAGGCAGGTGCAGTGCCGGGCTCTGAGCCTCGACAGAGCCCACCCTCAGCTACTGGAGGACCCTCTAGACCGTCTTGTGGAGTCAGCAGACGGCGGAGGAGAACTACTGACCAAAACAAAACAGAAAAAGAGAAACCCAGAGTGCCACTTGTCATGATGCACTGGAATGCAGAGGGAGTGAACAGCAAGCAGGCTGGATACAGCAAAAAGACAGAGCTGGAAAACATCTTGTATGAGAAGCAAGTCAGTGTTTGCTGTATCCAAGAGACTCACTTGAAAGCAGATCAAACCTTTAAAATAAGGGGATATCAATGCTTCAGATGCGACAGAAAAGATAGACGAAAAGGAGGAGTACTTACTCTTGTAAGGAATAACATTCCTGCACACGAAAGGAAAACCTTCATGGATGGAGCAGAATATCAGCTGTTGCAGATAAAGGTAGACAAGATGGAAATAGAACTCCTGAACTATTACTGTCCGAACAACAAACCCCTGAGTCTCAGCTCTATACAGGTACCAGCCACCAACTTTATAGCAGTTGGAGACTTTAATAGCCACTCCCAGAGCTGGGGCTATAACCATCTGGATCACAGAGGTGAAGAGGTTGAAACTTGGCAAGATGATCACTCCCTAATCCTAGTCAATAATGTCACAGATACTCCTACCTTCTACTCCAGAGGATGGCACACAACTTCAACACCAGATCTTGCCTTCTCCACACCAGATATAGCTGGATCTATTAGTAGAGAAGTAGGAGACCAACTAGGGGGAAGCGACCATCGCCCAATCTTTCTTACTGTCCAGAGTGCAACTCTCAGTACAGGCCCAGCCATTACAAGATGGAACTACAAAAAAGCCAACTGGGGTTTATTCAGGCATCAGGTGAACATGCTGCTGTCTACCCTCAAGGTACAGAACAGAGACATTAATGAAGTGGTAAAAGACTTCAACAGATGCATACTACAAGCTGCAAAAGAAACCATTCCCAAAGGATGCCGGCGTAACTACATACCATACTGGTCCAGCACACTCCAAGAACATCAGGAAGCTATGGACAGGGCTAGAAAGGACGCAGAGTCTCAGCCTTCACTTGAAACTCACAACAAATGGAAAAAGGCTGTAGCAGAGTTTCAGAGAACAAAGCTAGAAGAAAAACGGAAAAGCTGGAGAACTAAAACGGCATCGCTGAACCTTGAGAAAGACGGCAGGAAACTTTGGAGATTAGTCAAGTCTCTAAATGAAGAGCTTTCCTCACCTAGGCAGACTATCACATTGGATGAAGGTGGCAAACTTTTCAGAGGAAAACAAGCTGCAGACTTGTTTGCTAGAAGATACAGTTCAGAAAGCAACTTACCCATTAACATAGATCATCAGAGAAAGATAAGAAAAGAAATACTGGCAACCATGGGACAGACAGATACTCCTGCCCCAATGAGGGAACCCATCACACTAGGAGAACTACAGAAGGCTATTTCCAAGCTTAAGTTTCAAAAGTCACCCGGCCCAGACAAAATCAGCAACGAAATGCTAGTAAATCTGAGCTCAGCAGCAAAGACAAAACTGCTTGAGATATTCAACCACAGCTGGTTGAAAGGAACGGTACCCCAAGTATGGAGAGAAGCCATCACAATACCCATACTAAAGAAAGGGAAATGTAAGACCGAGGCTGCAAGTTACCGGCCAATCAGTCTCACAAGCTGTGTTGGGAAGACTATGGAGCGAATAGTCAACCACAGATTGAAATGGTATTTAGAGTCTGAGCAGATCCTGGTGCCGGAACAAGCTGGATTTAGAGAATGCTACAGTATAGAAGACCAAGTTACTTACTTGTCTCAAGCAATAGAAGATGCCTTCCAGGAGAAGAAAAAGGTCCTAACGATCTGGGCCGACTTCAAGCAGGCCTTTGACAAGGTGTGGAAAGATGGCCTCATTGCAAAACTTAGGAGAAGTGGAATCCAAGGCAACATGATGAAATGGATCCAGTCATACTTGCATAACAGGAGAACTAGAGTCACTTTGACGATCTGCAGAGCAGAAAAGTGTTGCTCCATCAGGGGGTACCTCAAGGAGGAGTAATTTCCCCAACACTCTTCCTTGTTTACATCAATGACCTGGTGAAAGATCTCCCTGCAGGAGTTAAAGCTGCCTTATATGCAGATGACCTAGTACTCTGGTGCGCTGATGAAAATGTCACCACAGCAAATTATAGAATGCAGCGGGCAGCAGACATGCTAGTGTCATGGAAGAAAGCTACCCCACCTATCTTGGGGTGACATTTGACCAAAGGCTTACATGGAATAAGCATATTGAAAATGCAGAAGGAAAGGCCCGAAGACGACTAGGCATACTCAGAAAATTAGCAGGTACCAACAGGGGAGCAAATGAACGAAATCTAAAGAAGATTTATAATGGAGTAATAAGACCACACTTAGAGTTTAGCTCAGCAGCATGGTCATCAGCTAACTCACATCTGCAGTCTTTGGACAAGGTGCAAAATCAAGCTCTCAGGCTCATTACAGGAGCCATGAAAACTACACCAATAACAGATGCAGAAGGTTGCTGGATTACAGACATTGTTCCATAGAAGAGACACAAAAACCATGATCCAGATGGAAAAGTACAACAGTATGCCAATGCACCCAATTGTGGTAAAGTGGGATGTTATAAATATTTATAGGGGACTTAGTGTACTGAGATCAGCTGTGAAGGTATCTGTATCTAATAAGTGTGGTGTATTACAGATGACCTTACTTGCTACCACATTTATACCTCAGTCAGAATTATTCTGGAATATTGTGATGACTACGTTAAATGTCTAGGGTTATGATAATGATGAAGTGTAAGTCACAACAACAACAGACAGATAAACAATTTAATTTATTCCACAACACTTTACAACACTATGACACTCACACACATATAACACTCTATAAGACTATCTTAAATGAGTCAAGTGTTTAAGTTTAAAAATATATGTATTAATTCCTTTCAATAATAGATATCCTGATTCAACTACACAGTGAACCAGGAATCACAATCAAATGTAATTACAAGTAGTATGTACACAGTTTATATATATGATCTTTGTATTGACATATTTTATTATTATTATTCTATGTGTGTAATTTGTGAAGTAGTACTATGAAGTAATACTGGCTTTGTTTTTCAAGCTAGATTGTTGGTTGTCATCATGACTTCAAGTGTTTGATTATCGTGGAAATAGTATTGGGAAAAGTTCACAGTTCCTGTCATTTGAAACAATTTATTGTCCCTCTGTGTTTAATATAATGTCAATTTTAGAGGGGGGGGGGGGGGTACATAATGTTGAGCTGCTCTGGCCACAGAAGCTTATCTTTCATGATGGCGGCAGGAAAAGACTCCTCTGCTCGATTGCTTCACTGTGTTCTGGAGACACCTCACTGGTCGCTATCTGGACCAAGGAGTATGCTGTCAGCCTCTGGATTCAGCAAAACTCAGACCAGGTGCTGCTTCAATAACTTAGGACCACCGTCCCTGAAACAAGAAGGTTGTACCTCCTATTTCAGAACTAATTTATAATCTATTTCCACACTGAACACAATACATAACAAACACTGAGTTCAGAGCGGTAGGCCAACTGCTAGCTTCATCTGAAACAATTTACACCAGTATACTCCTCCCTAATGGTTACTACGCCTCTGCAATTCCAGCATTAGTTCTTTCTAGTCAATAAGATAGGTGTCAGTGTACTGTTTGGCAATTCCATGCAGTTTTACTTTTCTCCGACACGTCCTGTTCAGGTTGGAGCAATATCTAGGCCTTGCCTCATGTTTGCTACTGAACCACGCACATATACTTACTTACTTAGTCGTTCCCCTTCTACCGGTGTAGAGGTTTGGAAGAGAGAGCGCCAGACCATTCTATCAGCTGTCTTCTTCCTGGCCTGGTTCCATTCTAGTCCTCGGTCCTTCAAAGATTGTCTAATGTTGTCCTCCCACGCACATATACAGACATAAATTATCAATTTACATTCAATTTTCATTAAAAAAATATCAAATATGTCAAGCTTACCACAATTCATGGAAATAATAAACAAATACGTTGACTGGCGATGAATATGGCACAAAATCCGATCTGCCGCTGTCCCAGGCTTTTATTTAGAAAAAATATAAGCTGGATCTCAACGCACTGGTTCTTAGTAAGTTTATTTTAAAATGTGGCACTGAACAGACGCTCCTCATTGACTATATCAGCGGGTCTAACCAATCGGGCCATGTTTACACAGCTTTTCAAAAAATTTACCCTTCCTTCGTTTCCCCTAACAACCAAAAATAGTATTTGCAATCCGACTAATCATGTTTAGCCTTACATATCATTCCTGCCAATCAAATTGGATTTAACATGGTGACCTATTTCCCGTAAAATGGTGGTTTCAAAACATGCCACTGTGCGATTATGATTTGGTGTTGTCTGACAGCACCACTCTAGTATTATGGCTATAATTTGATAATTCCTAGACTATCTGCGTAACACTTAACATATTCTTTGTCAGCAAGTCCTAAGGAACCCAAATATATAAGTTTTAAGGGAGCTAAGTGGCGGCGTTCAAAATATGTATTTTCTTCTAGGATAGTCGTGCTGTTACCACCTCCTCACTTCCAAACTTTATGGTGTCTGCTGTACTGTCAGACTAATGTCAGGAGTTTAGACATAAAACAGTAGAATGTCATGTTTCCTAATAAGCATTTTACAGGTTTTTAAACCTAAATCTCGTATGGGTAGTGTTTTTTATCACTGTCTATTTGAAAAAAAAAGCTAGTGCTTCATGCCTTTCGCGTTAGGGGTGGCATTAATTGTATATCGCGAGACGCGTGTTAGTGTTGCCGGCGTTCCTGCTTTCAGCCCTCCCTCTCTCTATCCTAATTCCATCTGTCTTTTCATTAATGCTAGTATTAATCTAGGTCATTAATCAGCTTGCGTATCTCAAGGTTTTCTTAGAAATGCAGTACACGTTTTATGGTTTTGTTGAAACGCGTGTATTGATGCAGTAGGCTTTACTAGTAAACGTGAAAGCGTGAGAATATGCAGACAAAGCAGAAAAAGGGGATCTCGAGTACAGTCATTGTGACAGCACTGTTCTTTACCATTCTTTTTTCCCTTTTATTGAATTTATGTGTTAGGCTTTACATTTACCTTTTAATATATATATGTGGATTTAGAATGTTTCACGACAAATTCTCCCCTATTAAAATAGACGTTATATGTCAGTCTATAATTCTATATACACATAGAGAAATTTATTATTATTTCTGGGGCTTACGGTGATTCTCATCACACGGATGGCGGCTTAAAAAATCCGCTCCCAGATTTGTCTTACCAGATATATACTCTATGCTAAACTCAAATGGCTGCATCAGTAATGACCATCTGAGTAACCTAGAATTTTCATGCCTAGCCTGCGCTAGAAACGACAAGGGTTTGTGATCCGTCTGCAACTTAAATGCCTTCCCATACAGATAAATATTGAATTTCTTTATCGCCCATATCACTGCAAGACATTCTTTTTCGCTAGTTGAGTAATTGGTTTCAGCTTTATTCAACTTTCTGCTAGCATATGCCACTGGGCTTAATTCCCCATCCAATGCATCTGATTTCTGTAACAGGGTCGCACCTAACCCGATATTACTGGCATCCGTCCTTACAATGAATTCTTGACTTAAGTCCGGTAATTTCAAAATAGGTTTGCTTGTGAGCTTTTCCTTCAATTCCTGGTAAGCCAATTCGCATTGTGATGTCCATGTAATTCGATCTGGTTTTCCTTTACGTGTCAAATCAGTTAACGGTGCACATATGGAATTAAAGTTTTTGATATACTTTTGGTAGAAACCACATAATGAGACAAAGGATCTCACGTCTTTCTTGGTTTGTGGTCTCGGGGCTTTCTTTAGTTTCTCTAAATTCTTGGGGTCAGGGGTCATGTTTCCCTGATGGATTGTGTGTCCCAAAAATTCTAATTCTTTACATCCAACGCAACATTTGGTTGGTCGGGCTGTTAAATTCGCTTCTCTAAGTCGATTAAACAGCATGTTCAGAGAGTCAATGTGTTCCTCAAATGTTTCTGTTGCTATAAGGATATCATCCATGAAATTTGTGATGCATGGGTTATTCAGAGGATCCAACAATTTTCTCATCATTCTAGATCATATCATATTCCAATAAGTTTGTATGCCCCGGTCGGTCTGTTAACACCTCTGTTTGAGTATCTAGAACCCGTTGCACTCTCTCTTTCTGATTTTTCGTTAAATGTGTACTGATTTTCACCTGTGCCGCCGTCTCACAGGGATGTAATGGATATTCAAATGATGAAAGTGGTTCCTTTTTCATCTCCATGGCAATGGACAAGGTCAACAAGTGTCTCTTCCTGATTTTCTCTTTCCAAATATTTCTTCAGGAGATTCACATGATAGATTTTTTCTTTCCCCTTCTTATCTATCTTATAATTGGTTCTAGACACCTTCTCCAGAACTGTATATGGACCTTGCCATCCAATTTGTAACTTATTCTGACTACCGGGTAGAAGAAGCAGTACCTTCTCTCCCACAGCCAAATCTCTGTCTTTAGCTTTCCTGTTATAATAGGCAGCATGTTTCTTCCTGGCTTGTCTCAAATTTTCATTGGCAAGTTTCCAGCCAGTTTTTAAACGAGTGGTCAGCTCATTCACATATTGGTATGAGGATGTAATATTTTCCTCTGCCTTTTCATCAGTCCACGTTCTTAACAGCGCTTCATATGGACCTTTAATTTTGTGGACCTATTTGTCCATGCACCGGTATGGTCTCTTCCACTCGAAGCTCTATAGTGATGATTTTTCTTCCCAGAATTATCATGCACAAAACGACCGCTACCAATTTTTCTCGTGGGGCTCTCTCCCCACTTAGAATTCTTGATGAGAGATTTCCTCTCTACATCTTCTTCCTCCAGTTTGTTTAAGTCCGATTGAGGGATTTTCGGCTTATCCTGGGGTAAGACATCTCTTGGTACTCTCTGCATAGTGGCCATTGTAAAACAGTTAATTGAAGCTTGTCCGTGAAAAGGGGCTTCCCATTCCACTTGGTCCACTTTATCAAATTTATTTTTCTTTGTATTGTCAGGCCTAAGTTTGCCCCGTGGCGTGTCCAGGTCCTGATCAATGTTCCCACTTGTGGGTGTTCCCTCATGTGCTATGCTACACCTTTCTACAAAATTCTCAATGTCCCACCTTGCCTTGGGCCAATAATAATTGTGAGCCACCTTTTGGATGATGGTACCTATTTTCTCATGGTCCCCATCTTGTTTCACATGTAGGCTCCTTATTAAGTCTGCCCTATATGTCTTTGGAAGAACCAACTGTCCGTGACCATTGGATCTAGTTCCGGCCTTCCTGTAAATCAACTTGTTCTTCATGTAAAAATCTCCCTTGCCTGGAGTTGTATGACAAGTTGACAATTTCCTGAAACAAGGCTTGAGGGTCTTATCCCCAGCCTGTGCCTTACTCATCTCATCTGGAGTGGTATCTATCAGGATCTCCTCCTGTCTTGAGGTTGACCTGACCTGAAGGGTGGCCATATACACAGGTTTCCTTCTACAACGGTCAGTATCATGATTGTCCATCTGACAATTTTTACACCACCTCCTTCCTTGGTTGAAAGATTTTCTTTCATCATATTTCCTTTCATCGAATTGTGGGGTTTTATTTTTATTGTCATACCGTGGCCTATCAAACTGGTGCTTACTTTTGTTTTGATCTCTAGGATCAAATTTATTAAAGTTCTGTGGTGCCTTAAAATTATCTGTTTCTTTTTATTACCTGATACCTCTGCCTGAGCTGCTTGATACCTTTCTGCAACATTTAGTAGCTCACCCAGTCTCTCTGCACCTTGTTCCATGAGAAACTTTCTCAGGTCTGGAGCCATGGACTCTCTTAATTGTTCTATAAGGCCCATTTCCTTAAGATCTTGGGTTTTCCCCAGAGAAGTCCATTTCTCCAAGTATGTCTCTAACCGTGCAGAGAACTGGTGATAGGTTTCACCTGACAGTAGTTTAGCATTCCTAAATTTTTTCCTATAAAATTCTGCGTTCTTTTCATATCTTAACAAAAGAGCCTGCTTTAGCATGTCATAATTTTCTTGATCACCTCTGCTCATTTTGGCAAAAACTTCATAAGCTGCCCCACGAAGTCCCTGAGATAACTTTAAGCTCCACCTTTCTCTCTCTAACCCATACGTGGTAGCTAATAGTTCATATCTATTTAGATAGCTCTCAATATCATCGTCTTTCTCAACAAAATGATCTAAATGAAAATTCATAGCTGAGGTTGAGGCTCCCTGACTAGCATTAGCATCGGAGGTAAAGGGACTGGCACCATTTTCAGGAGCATGGCCTTGAAACTCAAACTCCCTTAGTCATAACTCATGTTCCCTTTGTAATCTTTTATCTTCTTTTTCTGCTTCCCTCTCTGCAGTCAATCTTCTTTCTTCTGCTTCCCTTTCAGCCTTTTTCTCTTCCAACTGGAGCCTCTTAGTCTCCCTATCTGCCTCCAATGCTTTAGCCTCTTTGTCAGCCTCAATCTGCAACCTCTTAGCCTCAGCCTCAATCTGCAACCTCTTAGCCTCAGCCTCAATCTGCAACCTCTTAATTTCTTTTTCAGCCTCTAACTTTCTTTCAGCCTCTTTTTCTAATCTTCTTTCTTCCCGTTCAATATATTTGTCACATTCCGTAGTGACATAGGCAATCATAACTTGCCCGTCCATTCCTAACTCTTTAGCAGTCTGCACAGCAGCAGATCGAAATTTGGCCAGGTCCGCCATTTTCTAACAGGTAAATGTAAACAATATCTAACTAAACAATTCAATCTCTAACTAAATATCTAAGGACAACCACAGGCACTGAGAGCTCAACCTTATTTATTTTCACCCAAGGATATCTTTTAATTTTTATTATTCCCAATATATATAATAGGAGAAAGTTCAATATCCCGGGAGCGAGACCCCAATATATGTGGTAAAGTGGGATGTTATAAATATTTATAGGGGACTTAGTGTACTGACTGAGATCAGCTGTGAAGGTATCTGTATCTAATAAGTGTGGTGTATTACAGATGACCTTACTTGCTACCACATTTATACCTCAGTCAGAATTATTCTGGAATATTGTGATGACTACGTTAAATGTCTAGGGTTATGATAATGATGAAGTGTAAGTCACAACAACAACAGACAGATAAACAATTTAATTTATTCCACAACACTTTACAACACTATGACACTCACACACATATAACACTCTATAAGACTATCTTAAATGAGTCAAGTGTTTAAGTTTAAAAATATATGTATTAATTCCTTTCAATAATAGATATCCTGATTCAACTACACAGTGAACCAGGAATCACAATCAAATGTAATTACAAGTAGTATGTACACAGTTTATATATATGATCTTTGTATTGACATATTTTATTATTATTATTCTATGTGTGTAATTTGTGAAGTAGTACTATGAAGTAATACTGGCTTTGTTTTTCAAGCTAGCTTGTTGGTTGTCATCATGACTTCAAGTGTTTGATTATCGTGGAAATAGTATTGGGAAAAGTTCACAGTTCCTGTCATTTGAAACAATTTATTGTCCCTCTGTGTTTAATATAATGTCAATTTTAGAGGGGGGGGGGCACATAATGTTGAGCTGCTCTGGCCACAGAAGCTTATCTTTCGTGATGGCGGCAGGAAAAGACTCCTCTGCTCGATTGCTTCACTGTGTTCTGGAGACACCTCACTGGTCGCTATCTGGACCAAGGAGTATGCTGTCAGCCTCTGGATTCAGCAAAACTCAGACCAGGTGCTGCTTCAATAACTTAGGACCACCGTCCCTGAAACAAGAAGGTTGTACCTCCTATTTCAGAACTAATTTATAATCTATTTCCACACTGAACACAATACATAACAAACACTGAGTTCAGAGCGGTAGGCCAACTTCTAGCTTCATCTGAAACAATTTACACCAGTATACTCCTTCCTAATGGTTACTACGCCTCTGCAATTCCAGCATTAGTTCTTTCTAGTCAATAAGATAGGTGTCAGTGTACTGTTTGGCAATTCCATGCAGTTTTACTTTTCTCCGACACGTCCTGTTCAGGTTGGAGCAATATCTAGGCCTTGCCTCATGTTTGCTACTGAACCACGCACATATACAGACATAAATTATCAATTTACATTCAATTTTCATTAAAAAGATATCAAATATGTCAAGCTTACCACAATTCATGGAAATAATAAACAAATACGTTGACTGGCGATGAATATGGCACAAAATCCGATCTGCCGCTGTCCCAGGCTTTTATTTAGAAAAAATATAAGCTGGATCTCAACACACTGGTTCTTAGTAAGTTTATTTTAAAATGTGGCACTGAACAGACGCTCCTCATTGACTATATCAGCGGGTCTAACCAATCGGGCCATGTTTACACAGCTTTTCAAAAAATTTACCCTTCCTTCGTTTCCCCTAACAACCAAAAATAGTATTTGCAATCCGACTAATCATGTTTAGCCTTACATATCATTCCCGCCAATCAAATTGGATTTAACATGGTGACCTATTTCCCGTAAAATGGTGGTTTCAAAACATGCCACTGTGCGATTATGATTTGGTGTTGTCTGACAGCACCACTCTAGTATTATAGCTATAATTTGATAATTCCTAGAATATTTGCGTAACACTTAACATATTCTTTGTCAGCAAGTCCTAAGGAACCCAAATATATAAGTTTTAAGGGAGCTAAGTGGCGGCGTTCAAAATATGTATTTTCTTCTAGGATAGTCGTGCTGTTACCACCTCCTCACTTCCAAACTTTATGGTGTCTGCTGTACTGTCAGACTAATGTCAGGAGTTTAGACATAAAACAGTAGAATGTCATGTTTCCTAATAAGCATTTTACAGGTTTTTAAACCTAACTCTCGTATGGGTAGTGTTTTTTATCACTGTCTATTTGAAAAAAAAAGCTAGTGCTTCATGCCTTTCGCGTTAGGGGTGGCATTAATTGTATATCGCGAGACGCGTGTTAGTGTTGCCGGCGTTCCTGCTTTCAGCCCTCCCTCTCTCTATCCTAATTCCATCTGTCTTTTCATTAATGCTAGTATTAATCTAGGTCATTAATCAGCTTGCGTATCTCAAGTTTTTCTTAGAAATGCAGTACACGTTTTATGGTTTTGTTGAAACGCGTGTATTGATGCAGTAGGCTTTACTAGTAAACGTGAAAGCGTGAGAATATGCAGACGAAGCAGAAAAAGGGGATCTTGAGTACAGTCATTGTGACAGCACTGTTCTTTACCATTCTTCTTTCCCTTTTATTGAATTTATGTGTTAGGCTTTACATTTACCTTTTAATTTATATATGTGGATTTAGAATGTTTCACGACACCAATGAAGGCAAGACTAGATGATCTGGCATTGGGACGTCTAAAGCGTAGCAGCTTTGTGCATCGGGGGAAAAGACTTATAAGACAGCATCAAGAAGACCTATCCATGAAGACAACACCACTGAAGCCCACCCTATACCCTGTACCATGGGAGCAGGCCAGCAGTGCCCTCCAAATTAATACATCAGTCAGTGGTCTCACAAGTGGATGTGAGTATAATGATCTGCAAAAACGAACTGCTACATTGAGTATGATCCAAGAAAGCTATCCCGATCAATCATGGATACATGCCTATGCAGATGGATCAGCAACTAATGCTGTTAGGAATGGAGGTGCCGGTATCTTTATCTCATATCCTGACAACCACTATGAGACTAGGCACATTCCCACTGGTAAATTCTGTTCCAACTATACAGCTGAGGTTCAAGCTCTAGAGCAAGCTGCAAATATGATTTATAACACCAACTCTGACTGCCACCAGGTAGTCATCCTCACAGATGCACTGTCTGTCCTGCAAGCTCTCAAGGGTGGTAAAAACTCCCGCATCTGAGAAATGAACTAAACAAGGTAGCTGCCAAAAAGAGAACCATACTTCAGTGGGTACCATCTCATTGTGGTGTACCCGGAAATGAAAAGGCAGATAAACTTGCAAAAAAGGGAGGAGAATGTGAACAAGAAGATAATGAAGTCACATACTTTGAGAAAAAGAGAGCTATCCAGACTATCAGAAGAGAACAGAACCAACCCAAAGACGACTATCACACTCTCGACCGGCAGGGACAGATAACTATTTTTCGACTCAGGACAGGGCATAACAAACTGAATAAACACATGCACAAGCTACGATTGTCTGCTTCACCACTGTGCACATGTGGATTAAACGAACAAACTGCTGAGCATGTTCTACAGGACTGTCCTCTGTATGACCAGTTAAGAAAGATATACTGGCCCAATGACTCAACACTAAACTCAAAGCTATATGGAGTTAAAGAGGAACTTCAAACAACAGTCGAATTCATCATGAGAACTCATCTGACGGTGTAATCATCAAAGATGCGATCGCAAGAAGAAGTATGCATGAAATTATTAGATGTGTTGATGAATCAAACAGCATGAATGAAATTATTACACCTGCGTTGATAAATCAAACAGCATGCATACAATTATTAGACTTGTGTTGATTAATCAAACAGTGTGCATGAAACTATTATTGTGTTGATTAATCAAACAGCATGCATGAAATATCAAACCTTGTTGTAGCAGACACCATCTTTCCACATGGAATTCACCTGATGGCAGAACTAAGAGCCAAATAGATCACTCCTGCATAAGCACAAAATTTCGCTCATCAGTTCAAGACGTCAGAGCATACAGAGGTGCAGAGATCGGAAGCGATCATAACCTCTGCATAGCTAACCTGAGAATTAAACTGAAGAAGTTATACCAACCGAATAAAAATAGAAGAATAGATGTACACAGACTGCAATCAAATGATATAAAAGAGGAATATAATGTCAAAATGAACAACTATTTCGATGCTTTAGGCAAAATTGACGATATCACCACCAAGACAATCGATACTAAATGGGAACAACTGAGAACAGCAATGACAGAAGCAGCTGTAGTGACCACCGGATACCTGGTACATAAAAAGAAAAAATGGATGAGAGAAGATACTTGGGATAAAATACAAGAAAGGAAAACAGCAAAACTTAAACTACTAGCGGCAAGTACACATAGTGCAGTTGAATCTTGCAAACTAACGTATAACTTGTTAAATAAAGAAGTGAAGACGAAAACTCGAAAAGATAAAAGACATTTCATCAATGAACTGGCCATAGAAGCTGAAAATGCTGCAAGAACTGGTAATAGTAGGTGCCTTTATCAAATTACAAAACAACTATGTCACCAGCCTACTGATATGGAAACACGTGTTAAAGACAAATTAGGGAATTCAATACCAACAGAAAAAGAACAAATGAAGAGATGCGCTGAGCACTTCATGGAGGTGCTGAACAGACCACTACCAACAGTAACACCTGATTTTAATAATGAAACACCTACAACTACCTTGCCAATAACTTGCGATGAATTCACGCTGGACGAGATCAAACAAGTCGTTAAAAGATTTAAAAATTTTAAGGCTGCTGGAGTTGACGAAATTGCAGGTGAAATGATTAAAGCAGTTAATGATAATAACCTCTTGAGAATTTTAAATATTATAAATGAAGTATGGAGAGAAGAACAACCACCACAACAATGGAAAGACAGTATTACTGTAAAGTTGCCGAAGAAAGGTGATCTATCAGACAGTAATAATTGGCGTGGTATATCTCTATTATCAGTACCTGGAAAATTATTGTGTTGCATGATGTTGGAAAGACTTAAATTGCATGCTGACGAAAAGATCAGAGAAGAACAAGCGGGTTTCAGGCCGAAACGATCATGTATTGATCAAATATTCACACTAAGAACAATTATAGAAGAATCAGTGGAAATGCAATCACCACTTATTATCACCTTCGTTGATTTTCAAAAAGCCTTTGATAGTCTACACCGCCCATCACTGTGGAAGATACTTGCAATCTATGGTTTTCCAACAAAATATGTGAATATAATCAAAGCGCTATATGACAATGCAAGATGTTGTGTTAGAACAAATAAAGGGAATACAGAATGGTTTACAGTAGAAACAGGGGTGAAACAAGGCCGTATTATGTCACCACTGGGTTTGTGTAAATACGTGTGCGGATATTTTACCGATCGTGTTCACCAGAAAAACTTTACACCATTACTAAAGAAAGCATATGAACTTTATTTCGATTCAAAAGTTGATGATGCAAATAAATCTTGAAAGCCAAATGCAGTTTGTTCAACTTGTGCAAATACATTGGCAGGTTGGTTACGAAAATCGCCGAAGCATAAGTCGATGCCTTTTGGAGTGCCAGTAATATGGCGTGAACCGACAACTCACGCTACTGATTGTTACTTCTGCTTGAAAAATATCCATGGTTTCACTTTTAAAACTAGAAAGTCTGTGGTTTATCCAAATATTGAATCGGTTTAGCAATAGAAGATGCCTTCCAGGAGAAGAAAAAGGTCCTAACGATCTGGGTCGACTTCAAGCAGGCCTTTGACAAGGTGTGGAAAGATGGCCTCATTGCAAAACTTAGGAGAAGTGGAATCCAAGGCAACATGATGAAATGGATCCAGTCATACTTGCATAACAGGAGAACTAGAGTCACTCTTGACGGTCTGCAGAGCAGAAAAGTGTTGCTCCATCAGGGGGTACCTCAAGGAGGAGTAATTTCCCCAACACTCTTCCTTGTTTACATCAATGACCTGGTGAAAGATCTCCCTGCAGGAGTGAAAGCTGCCTTATATGCAGATGACCTAGTACTCTGGTGCGCTGATGAAAATGTCACCACAGCAAATTATAGAATGCAGCGGGCAGCAGACATGCTAGTGTCATGGGCAGAGAAATGGCTTATCACAATAAACACAGACAAAACCTCCACAACACTGTTCTCCCTCGCCCCCAAGGACAAATCAGCTAACATACACCTAGGGACAACCGTGATCAAGGAAGAAAGCTACCCCACCTATCTTGGGGTGACATTTGACCAAAGGCTTACATGGAATAAGCATATTGAAAATGCAGAAGGAAAGGCCCGAAGGCGACTAGGCATACTCAGAAAATTAGCAGGTACCAACTGGGGAGCAAATGAACGAAATCTAAAGAAGATTTATAATGGAGTAATAAGACCACACTTAGAGTTTAGCTCAGCAGCATGGTCATCAGCTGCTAACTCACATCTGCAGTCTTTGGACAAGGTGCAAAATCAAGCTCTCAGGCTCATTACAGGAGCCATGAAAACTACACCAATAACAGAGATGCAGAAGGTTGCTGGATTACAGACATTGTCCCATAGAAGAGACACAAAAACCATGATCCAGATGGAAAAGTATAACAGTATGCCAATGCACCCAATGAAGGCAAGACTAGATGATCTGGCATTGGGACGTCTAAAGCGTAGCAGCTTTGTGCATCGGGGGAAAAGACTTATAAGACAGCATCAAGAAGACCTATCCATGAAGACAACACCACTGAAGCCCACCCTATACCCTGTACCATGGGAGCAGGCCAGCAGTGCCCTCCAAATTAATACATCAGTCAGTGGTCTCACAAGTGGATGTGAGTATAATGATCTGCAAAAACGAACTGCTACATTGAGTATGATCCAAGAAAGCTATCCCGATCAATCATGGATACATGCCTATACAGATGGATCAGCAACTAATGCTGTTAGGAATGGAGGTGCCGGTATCTTTATCTCATATCCTGACAACCACTATGAGACTAGGCACATTCCCACTGGTAAATTCTGTTCCAACTATACAGCTGAGGTTCAAGCTCTAGAGCAAGCTGCAAATATGATTTATAACACCAACTCTGACTGCCACCAGGTAGTCATCCTCACAGATGCACTGTCTGTCCTGCAAGCTCTCAAGGGTGGTAAACTCCCGCATCTGAGAAATGAACTAAACAAGGTAGCTGCCAAAAAGAGAACCATACTTCAGTGGGTACCATCTCATTGTGGTGTACCCGGAAATGAAAAGGCAGATAAACTTGCAAAAAAAGGGAGGAGAATGTGAACAAGAAGATAATGAAGTCACATACTTTGAGAAAAAGAGAGCTATCCAGACTATCAGAAGAGAACAGAACCAACCCAAAGACGACTATCACACTCTCGACCGGCAGTGACAGATAACTATTTTTCGACTCAGGACAGGGCATAACAAACTGAATAAACACATGCACAAGCTACGATTGTCTGCTTCACCACTGTGCACATGTGGATTAAACGAACAAACTGCTGAGCATGTTCTACAGGACTGTCCTCTGTATGACCAGTTAAGAAAGATATACTGGCCGAATGACTCAACACTAAACTCAAAGCTATATGGAGTTAAAGAGGAACTTCAAACAACAGTCGAATTCATCATGAGAACTCGTCTGACGGTGTAATCATCAAAGATGCGATCGCAAGAAGAAGAAGAAGAAGAATCGGTTTCGAAACCAGTGCCTCATGATCCACTCACTTGTCCGATCCCAGTTCCACCAGAACAATATCCGTTGGACGTGAATGAACCATCAGAAAGTGATAGTTTACCTGCTTTAGAAACTAATTCTGACTCGGATTATATACCGGTGAATGATGGTGTTCACTTAATTAACCAATCAGAACTTTCAGATCTAATACGTGATCTCGCTTTTACCAAAGGACAAGCGGAATTACTCGGTTCGCGACTCAAAGAATGGAATCTTTTAGCGCCCAATACTCCGATATCTAAATTTCGTCATAGACACAGAGAACTTGTTCAATACTTTGAGATGGATGATGACATTTGCTATTGCAAAGATGTAAACGGTCTAATGGTGCACCTCGGTCATGAGCACATAGTCAACGAATGGCGACTTTTCATCGACTCTTCCAAGACTAGTCTAAAAGCTGTGTTATTGCATAACGGAAATTTATTTTCATCAATTCCAGTCGCCTACTCTGTTCATATGAAAGAAACTTATGACAATATGGCTATACTTTTGGCAAAAATAAAGTACAATGACTACCAATGGCAGATTTGTGGAGACCTAAAGGTCATTGCAATTCTCACGGGCATGCAGACTGGGTATACTAAATTTTGTTGCTTCCTATGTGAATGGGACAGCCGCAACAGACAGGAACATTATGCAAGAAAGGTGTGGCCTATCAGGGATCGTATGCAGCTCGGGCATAAAAATGTAATACACGAGCCATTAGTTAACAAAGACAGCATCATTTTACCACCGTTACATATAAAGTTGGGGCTCATGAAGAATTTTGTAAAAGCGTTAGATAAAACGAGCAAAGCTTTCACTTATTTTTGAGAAAAGTTTCCGCAAGTTAGCGATGCAAAGATAAAGGAAGGTATCTTTGTAGGACCTCAGATTAGGAAAGTTATTGCAGACAAACAATTTGAGAATTTGTTACATGGTAGTGAACTTCACGCATGGATGGCATTCAAATCGATCGTCGATAACTTTCTGGGAAATCACAAATCTGTCGACTATGTGCATATTGTTAAGCAGTGTATAGATGCATACAGAATTATGGGCTGTAACATGTCCCTCAAAATCCATTTGCTCGATTCGCATCTTGACTTTTTTCCTGACAACCTTGGCGAAGTCAGCGATGAACATGGAGAACGATTCTATCAAGATATCGCTGTAATGGAGTCACGTTATCAAGGACGGTGGAGTGTGACCATGCTTGCCGATTATTGTTGGATGCTTCATCGCGATGTACCACATGCCATTTACCGACGAAAGTCAACTGCAAAGAAATTCAAGCCTACATAACTGTTATACTTCTTGTACGAATGATGTTGTAATACTGTATGCGTTGTTAAAAAACTTCAATTGCGTATTTCTAGAGATCCCGACCTGATAGAGAAAAATGGTTTGCAGATTTAAAAACAGCGCATTAAAATTGACCAGAAAAACATAGAAATGTTAGAGAAAGAAAAAAAAATTTTTTTTTTTAGCCAGTGTTATTTACTGTTTACAGGCCTCGGGTTTCCCTTCCTTATGTGTTATAAATGTTTATGTATGGCTAATGATGGTAGTCTTGTGGTTTCGTTTGGTTTGAGGACTATCTTCATTGTACAGGGACTACTCCATTAGTGCTCTGATCGCCTCCCTTAGATCACACAAGGAGGATCTCAGCACAGCGCACGAACTCTGTAGCACCAGCGAGAATCCTATGTGTGTATATAGGAATCACACATTCTATAAATATTTTTGTTGTGGGTAGGTTTCTAATTTTTAAATTTTGCCAGAGCTGCGGCCTGATAGGCCTACTCTTTACGATTTCCGACTGCCGTGGGATTTTTAACGTCTGCAACTTGCATACGGGACTTCTTATTTTTGTTCGCTCTTATCCGAGAAGGCTAGGCATCCGATCTCACTACCCAGGGGACCAGAGGGAAGTATGACATCATTAGGACCACTGGTCCTGAAAAAAAATTGTCCATAAATTATTTTCCCTCAACTGGGAATCGAACCCGGTACTTCTAGAACTTGAGGCAGATGCCATACCTCTTAGCCACTCTAACCACCAGACTTGTGTGGTTATGCATGGCTAATGATGGTAGTCTTGTGTGGTTATGTATGACTAATGATTATTAGCTTGCTTAAGTGTGCAAGCATTGGAATTCTTCTTGGGCAACAGAGTAAAAGTAGTCCACATTTCCTTATACATTTTTCTTATTTTGAAGACGGGATATGCTCCATTTTATATTCATCACGAAAACATGACAAATTTTAAAAAAAAGGGAAAGTGGCACAATCCAGTTAAAAACAAGACATCCCATCACCATTTTCTAGCCCCTCGGACAATCATCCTTTGTTATCTTTTATGACATGATTAAAAATATATTTACGACTGTGTATTTCATAGTACAGTTCTAAAGCAGCAAGTGAGTGCTCATATTTTTTTTTATGAGCATGCTATAAGCAACATAATAAATAATAACAACAATAAGCAAAATGAGAAATAATAAGAAACAGAACAGAGCTGACAGAAACCTTTAACCTACATGAAAACATCTCCTCCAATTAGTCCTGAAGCAACGAGATTCTGTGATGGATGGCACTGAACTGTGGTGACTATGTCATCAAACTTGAGATCCTTTGGTGAATCCTGCATCTTTGGCAATGACAGTAGTAATTAATTCAATAATGCATAAATGCATGCAAACACTCAAACACACCTGCAAATATTACTAACAAAATTTGGCATGGCTCTGACACAACCCCCCCCCCCCTCCCATGATGTCTTTCAAGTTAAATTCTAACAGTAGCCTATATCTTGGCTGTGCTGCAGTCTTACACTGCATTGTTTGCTCTCATATAACCACACTTATTTAGGTAATTTCCTATTACTCATGGGTTTTTGCTCCGCAGTGAATATGTGTAGTTATGTCTTGTTTCGTAGCAGTTAATGTTAGGTTTAGGACACTAACCCAAACCCTAATCCTAACCCTAACCCTAACTGCTACGAAAGAACACATAACTACACATATTCACTGCGGAGCAAAAACCCACGAGTAATAGGAAATTGTAATAATAAATTTAACAGTAATAACAGAAATAACTGAAACCGAAAGTGACATGCCTTTTCCGCAGCAGACATCTTGCTTATTTATATAAAGTAATAATCTTTAATTGCCAGAACAAATGGTAGAAAACAAACAATAAAATATAATCATCCTTTTTCAACCAGTTCGAGAAAAGTTAATTTAATTTATCGTATTTAAAATAGTATTTTAATATGAACATTAAAAAATAATAAATGATACGGGTTTTGTATATGAAATAAAGTACTAACGTTTCCGGATGATCCTGGCTATTCAAACTGTGTACATTTATCACTTGAAATAAGACTCTTGGTAATATGTAATTTAAAAAATATTGGTATAAAAATAATAATATAATTGTTTTTGTTCTTTCGTTGTTATAGTGTATGTTTATATAAATAATATTATGAATGAAATAAGACTGCATCTCACAGTTTTTTGTTTTTTTAATTTGTGATGCCAGTTTTTAAGTTCGTTGGTTCACGCCCATTATTGGTTACTTCCGTATTCTATTGATATGTGACGAATTCTGTTAAAGTAGACACTCAAGATGTCCAATATGACAGAGTGAAAGATTTGGCATCATCTACAAACACACCAGGCAGAAGTGGAAACAGTCACGCACTACCCGAGTCCACCTTTATGCTCTAAAAAATGGCAAAAATAAAAAACCAAGCGATTATTGAAGATACTTATATGAACATTCCTCTTCGGCTATTCGCAGTCGTCACGGTTTCCTTACCTGGTGTTTCCCTTGCTGTTTGTTTTATCACAGCATTCTTATTCAGATTCGATGATGTCAACGAAACAATGTGTGAAGTAAGTATCTCCCAGCCCTGTTCTGTTGCACGTAGATTTTTTTAAAGTAATAAATATCTCATTCAATCCTTGATGGGACATAATTGGATACATAGGCCTAACTTTGGGTTGACAAGTATGAACCTGCAGATAATTGTAGGATATGTGGCTATTTTGGATAATAATTACCACATCCCTAGTGTAGGTGAGATGAATTTGTTTTCAGATGTATGCGTGGAAATGCATGATATATGGATCAGTGACAAGACAGGTGTCTACTGTGGAACATTTTATAAAATCAAATAACACAAAATAATATGTACACACATATATGGTATGAGGTTATAGTATCCCCCTGCCTGACAAGTCAGTTCTGTAAAGTGCCGTAACTTGAGGACAGATTGGATAAGCTTTGATAATGACTGTTGGTATTCCTGAAAAGAATTGTTATTAGTCCTGAAAAAGACTGCCAGCCCTGATAAGGACTCAGTCACGGTGGTTATATATCAGGTTCCAACTTTTAACAATCATACCAAGTAACCAATTAATATGCAAGATACTTTCATAACATATAGATTAAACAAATCCTGAAATAAAAGTTGTAATTACTGTATTAATTTACATAGTAACTTTACATACCCTCGCAGGATCTAATTAAGATCAGTAAAGACTGGCTTTTGTGGAGTAATAGAACTGCCTGGCTGCAAATAACAAGATATTGGCCTTTACACATCTCTCTCTCTCCAGCCGTTGTCCTTCTGTTTTCTTCGCTGTACAAATTAATTTGAAATCATTTTCAACCGCCCTTATATATGGAGCTTCCAGACTGTCGTGTTTTGGTCTGTCTTACACCACGGTCATATTTACCGCACGCAATACTATAGGAAAACGGACCGATATAAGAACCAATGAAAACGCTCCTTTTTCTAGTGTGTATAATGAAACCTGTTAGGCTTAACATAGAGGCCCATTTTGTGTAAATGATAATACGAAGTTATTTAATTTCTAAAGAACTAGAGATGATTAAAAGGAATGATATAGATAGTTCAACAACGGGGAACGAACAAACAAACGAACTTTATTTTCAAAGGGTTGAGAATTGGGCATGCAGGCCCGTCTAACATTCTGCCCTTCCTTTCTCTCACCTTTCATACCGTATCCTTTCAATAGCACATGTATTTTTAGCATTATTTAAGCATACAACATTATCGAGGTAAAATAATAACATACATTTGTAACATCCAGACATAATCAAATTTAAGGGCGGGGGGGGGGGGGGGGGGGGGGGGGGGGGGGGGGGGGGGGGGGAATTATTAATTAAAATACATTAACAAAAATTAATACCTTTAAAAAAAAATTTTTTTTTAAAAACAAAAAAAAAAACTAACAAACACAATCTAAACCATTCATACAGTAAATAAGACATAATTTGAAACGTAATCAGATAATGGTGGCATATAATAAGAACTCGTGACATTTTGGAAATCTGCTGAATTAGCTGGGACTTCATGTGTTGTCAGCGCATGCAGAAAATGTTCTCACAGGTGAGCAACTTTGAGTCCCAAGCAGATACTGCCAAAGGGAGTGAATTGTCTATGCCTCCACTACTCGAGATCCAGTTTTATGACCTATGCTCCTTAGGGAGGTAAAGGGTATTGACTGATAGATGAGAATCGTACATATAGGCCCGTCTTGCATTTTGCCCTTCCTCTTACTCATCTTTATTGCTATGTATCCAGATGTTACTTAAGAGGTAGGTGCAAAGACTTCCTCGAATAGTAATTCATTTAAAGAGAAAATTGACATCTATACATCAGGGTAGTCCCAAATATAGTTAGTTAAAGTCTGCATAGATTTAAATGCATTTTGCTAACTAAACAATTATTAGATAGAACAGTAGAGATAAATTCACAGTGTAATTCTAACTTTAAATGATCAAAATCGGTTCAGAATTAAGAGAGATAATAAATATTAAAAATTTTGCACATTGTACAAGCAGGCAAAAGATGCCTCGTTTTTAGATTCCTAACACCGGTTTTTGGCCGTATTCTCCGATACAGGGGAGCGACGGTATAAAAGTCCTTGAACTTGGTTGATTTAGGGCCACAACTTTTTGAAACACTAAGCGGTACAGAAGAGAGCGGCAAAAAGTGTGCTGTAAAATACTTTGCCACTGCATCTGCATAGCAGACCTAAATACCTTTTGACAGCCTGTTACAGCTTATGTGTATTGCCTGAGGGTAAGAAAGAATATATATATGCATATACTTATGTAATTTTCTTGTGATTAATCCACTTGTGTGTTCGTAAGTGTATTGAGTGTGTTAAGAAAAAACTTACAGGACGAATGTATTGCCATCTGAACGTAAGCATGTGTTGACTGTTAGAGACGAAAGCCAGCATTGGGAAATGTGTAGAATATTTGAGAATTATGGCAAAAATACGACTGTAGGTTTAATAATGTATTTGAAGGAGTACTTCCTAAAGGAAAGACACACTGATCAGGACCATGAGAAAGGATCACAGAATTTGTTAACATGTATTAATCAAGGTGTCACTTAATAGTTTGAACTAAACCAAATCATTGTATGGAAGCAGATCATGGACAAATGGATCTAACGTAGGATTTATAAGGAAAGTGTAATCACATTGAACGGGCTGTGAGTGGTACTGAGGTAAATTATCCTGTGCAACATTTAGCACAATGTCTGAAACTGTTTGTTACGTCCATTGTGTGTGTGGATAGAATAGTGCTGGACCATACAAGGGTTGTGATTATTTGTATTACAGGTTTTATCCTGCAACTACTAAGATTGTACGAGACATTCACTTCTGAGGGACTCTGTGGTGCAAACGTTCTCAACATACCTAGAACTAGACAACCTATGTTCCCAGCCTGGAGATCCAGACATTTTGTGATCCTGGCTATAGTGGATGCTTCTCATTTTTGGAAATAAGTGGTAACACAATACCACTGATCAGCCTATCCATAGACATTATCAAACAAATAAAATATCAATAACCACAAAAACAGTTTGAGTGATGACTCATGAAGGACTTTAATAAACTAAATACCAACTTTACAGTCCAGTGAAAGTGTCATATATATATATATATATATATATATATATATATATATATATATATATATATATATATATATATATATATATATATATATATATATATATATATATATATATATATATATACGAGGCGTATTCAAATGAAACCCGACCGTACTGCGCCAAGTGGGCATTTGTAAGAGGAGCAAGATGACATCACATCTGACATAATAAGCACATACGAATGTACAAGTGTGTAAGTGTTCATTCTCCTAGTATTCATTGGTTGTGCTGCAGACCGTTAAAATAATGGCCGATGTGATAAGGAATCCGTCCAAGGTCAATCAGCGAGCGGTGATTCAGTTCCTAACAGCCGAAGGATGTCGCCGAAGGATGTCGACCAGTCGACATCCATCGCCGAATGAAAGCAGTGTATGGTGACAAAAGTGTGTCTAAGACTACAGTGAAATACTGGGCACGAATGTTTCGAGAAGGACGTCAGTTAACGAAAGATCTTCTGCGGCCAGGTCAGGTGCATATTGTTGCGACAGAAGAAGCCATCGCCGAGATTGATGCAGCAATATGGGTGGACCGTTGTCGGAGCTTACGTTCGCTAGCAGAGGAATTTGCTGTATCTCTTGGGACAGTTCAAATGGTAGTTAGGAAGAAACTGAAGTATCGAAAGGTGTGTTCACAATGGGTTCCACGGATGCTGACCAATCACCATAAGGAAGAACGCATGGGGTGGAGTTTGAACCACCTGCTGCGTTACGAAGAGGAGGGTGATGCATTTCTGTTGCGCATAGTGGCAAGCGATGAGTCGTGGTGCCACCACTTTGAGCCATGCAGCAAATCAGCGAGCATGCAATGGAAACATCCCGGATCACCAAAACCCAAAAAATTCAAGCCACAGATTTCCGCTGACCGCATTTTTTGACCATGAAGGGCTTCTATTGCTAGACTTTAAAGAGCCTGGCGTGAACATTAATGCCATCCGCTACAAAGACACACTACACAACCTGCATACAGCCATCAAGAATATACGACCCGGCCTGCTTTTGCGTGGTGTGATTCTGTTGCACGACAATGCTCGTCCACATGTTGCGAACATTGTGCAGGAAGCGTTAGCAAGGAAAAGGTGGGAAGTTCTGCCACACCCAGCCTACAGCTCCAATCTGTCACCATGTGACTTTCATTTGTTCGGACCCTTAAAAAAATCTCTAAAGGAACAACGATTCGACGCCGATGCAGACGTCAGGGCCTCGGTGACCAAATGGTTCAATAAGCAACAAAGTCATTTTTCTCGGACGGCATCCGCCGTCTACTCAAGCAGTGGGATGCATGTCTGAATGCCTATGGTGACTATTTCTAAAGAACCCCAGTGGGTACTTGCTTCATAACAATTGCTGTATTTAATTCTGCTACTCCTGCTGATGTACCTTACATATATTTGTTATAAAACCACTGGGACGGGTTTCATTTGAACACACCTCGTAATAATATATATATATTAATGTGAAATAAAGAATTAATATTTGAAATATAACTTTATCATATTTAACTATTGTGGAAATGGACATTCCATGTTTATGTATTTTATCTTGTAAAAACATTTGAATTCTTTTATCATTTTCCTAACCGAAAAGAGAGACGGTATAGTATCAATAAATTGTAAATATATATAATCAGTCTTACTTAATTATTTAAATTGAGTTAAGGTTCTTTTGGTTATATATATCTATTACATATTTAATTAACTAATTAATCCCCTAGCAGAGTCAATACAAAAATAATAATCATTATTCAAGGGAGGATCTTGAGAGGTAGCACTTAGACCTTCAGGAACAAACACTATCATCATACTTAAAGGTTTATACAGCTTGACCCTACCTTTGGTTGTCGATACACCCTTGCTCTTTTCAGAGAAGGGGGTATTTCTAATAAGACCAGTCTCTTATCTGGCACTATCCTGGTATCATCTGATACATCTTTTTGTCCAGGATATCTGTCATTTTAATAACATCTGAACAGACGTATGAGAAACAAGGCTCGCTACTCCAGCCAACTTCCCAAAATATTTCTAACTCAGAGGGGTTTGTGCTAGATTGGTTTCAAACCTTGGTCTCGTGCATCACATCTTTCCCAGTTCAAGCCTTTATAGTTATAGATTTCCATTCTCAGTGAGTTGACCTTTATATCCATATGTTGTCTTCCTATATCGGTCGTGTTAAGGATTTTATCTTGAATTATGAATAGGAAAAACACAGGATTTCTCAATGCATGGACACTTATTCTTGCAAAATACTTCACAACTACTTACTCCCTCCAAATTTCCTTGTACCTACACATAAATGAAGATATCCCCGTCAAAAGACCATTCTCATCCTTGTCTATCGTTTCGTTCTTCTTCCCGATCTCTAATTCTAACTATGTTTCGGACGATTTTATTCTTCCATATTCAGTCATCGAAGTCTTTCCTCTCTGTCCATGGGAAACCCTGTTTCTGATTGGTTGCCCTGGATACACACAAGAAAATACCCCTGCATTCATTTTTTCGGGCTTGTAACTTGTGTTCCACTTTCCGGTCTTTATACATTTAACTAGTCAATTGCGTAACATGCTGCAACAATTACCAATTATGCTTGTATGTTTAAAAGAAAAACCCAAACAAACAAAAACGAGATAAAACCAAACAAATTCAAGCAGAAACTCCAAACAAGAATAGTATTAAGGGGGAGGGGTGTAAAGGCCTTGCGGCTCCAGTTATATAACTGACTTTAATAAATATTTAATTGACTTTCACCTGTTAAAAGTCAAATGCATTGTAGGAACAGCACCAGACCTTCACATTCCCAATTACTAAATATTAACCCTTGTTTGTGTTAAATATTGTTTTACTATATTATGCAGTTCCCTAGGTCTGTCTATTCTTAATACCTCTTCTATATTTATAAGTAAATTTGATGCCTGCAAATAATCTAATATTGGTATTCTCATTTGTTCATACCTCTTACATTTTATCAAGAAATCTCATAATCGTTTCCTCTTCTACCCCGTGAAACGAGGTGTAGAGGGGACCCAAGTGCACAAGGCCCAAGGGCAGACATGTAATCAAAGAGACTTGGCAAACAGGTGATTAGCCCATTGTGCCCGAACTTGCCCTCATGTGCACTCATATTCGCTATAAAACCTCCGAACCATCGAGACGTCACTCCAGCCAAAATGGACAGAGCCTCATATACCCGAAGGTTTCGAGGGATGTCCTTCCTCATCTGCACAAAGGCATTTATAGAGGAACTCTCAGGACCCGTAGGTCTGAGGAAAGGAGCAAAATCTGTGACGGGCACAGCAGTCTTTGGTACTGGGAGGTCCCCACTCAGAGTGGTGCACCACACACAGTCAGTAAAGACAAAGGTCGCCTGCGGCTCACGGTCTGTATTCGTACTGAAAATCAAAATCAAGCGAGCTTTTGCCCTTTTGCTCTACGCGAGGTTTCCGTCCTCGCTGAGCTCGCCTTAGGACACCTGCGTTACCTTTTGACAGATGTACCGCCCCAGTCAAACTTTATCAAGAAATGCTCTATATTATTGACTTGAAGATATCCTGCACAGTAAGGTTCTTCTATTCTGAAATATCCTTTTCCCAGCTGTAGTCTGAGAAGTTTCTTATTACTGGGAATTTTCAGTTCCCTAGATATCTGACATTTTCTTGTTGCAGCCTTGAACATCTTATATGCATGTCTTCCTTTCAGATTTTTATCCCACTCTGCTTTCCATTCATCTGTTATTAAATCTTTAATTAAGCTCTTAATCTCTGATCTATTCGTCCCTACATTTATTAGATTTTTATCAGATCTACCTTTCTTGGCTTCTTTATCTGCCTTTTTATTTCCCTCTATGCCAACATGTGAAGGTATCCAAGCAATTATGACTGAACATCCTCTGGAATGAAAGTATGTAGTAGCCAGAAATATTTCCTCTGCTATTTCAGGTCTGCTACATTCTCGTAAGTTTCCAAATGCTTGAATTGTTGAAAGAGAATCAGTTAAAATTTTAGTTTCTTGGGAGGGTTATTAGAGAATATTTCTAGTGCTTTTAGTACTGTTGCGTGTTCCATTATGAATGTAGTTAACATGGGATACGATTTTCTTCAATAGTCAAAGAACAACTGCAACATTAACTTCTTGAATAAATGGAGATAAGTGCTGCAGACATTTCACAATATTTAATTCACAGTTCAGACAACAAAGCAGCTCTGTAATAATTGCTGATTCATGAGTACATAATGCCCGGATGAAAAAGGAGGAGGGCGGCCTGCATGGAGGCCGTAAGGAGGCAGCCCCTCCACCATGCAAAGGCACAACAGGCCAATCACCTGTTTGCTTTAAATCATGATTACGCGAACTACAAGAGAGAAAACCGGACTGATTCTAAAGGCGACGAACTGGAACGGACTACGGACTACGACTTATGGAACTTGGAACA
Organism: Oreohelix idahoensis; assembly: GCA_024509875.1. NCBI lineage: Eukaryota > Metazoa > Mollusca > Gastropoda > Stylommatophora > Oreohelicidae > Oreohelix > Oreohelix idahoensis. Next base: position 1,050,147 of record JAMPIV010001854.1, on the reverse strand, counting down.
CAAGAAGTATAAATGGGAAGGAAGAGGAGCTGGTGGAAGAGATGAGGAAAGCAAAACTAGAAATCCTGGCTATAACGGAAACGAAGAAAAAAAGGACAAGGAGTCATGGATCTCGATGGCAACACGTTGTTCTACAGTGGTGTACCCATATCTGAAAGAGCTAAAGGGGGCGTGGGTTGCATTGTGGCCCAAAATCAAAAAGATAGTATCAAGGGATGGAACTTTGTCTCGGAGCGCATTATGGTTGTAAAACTAAAAGAAGGAGAAACCATAGTCAACCTGGTCATAGTGTATGGGCCAAATGAGGATGAGAGAGCAGAGGTCAAGGAGGAATTCTTCGAGCTGCTTCAAAGGACAGTGGATGACTGCCTAGATGAAGTTATTATGCTCAGAGATTTTAATGCCAGAGTTGGAAATGACCATGCTAGATGGGGTGGAGTTATCGGAAGATATGGAGAAGATACTCTCAATGACAATGGAAAGCGACTCCTTAGATTCTGCAGTGAGCAGAATCTGATCATTACAAACACAAAGTTCCCCATAAGCGCATACATGCATACACTAGATGTGAACCAACCAAGAATGAGAAGTCAGTGATCGACTATGCCATTGTTCGGAGAAGCTCATTCAGATATGTCCGAGATGCAAGAGTCTGGAGGGGGCCAGAGATTGGAAGTGATCACTACCTGCTAACAATCAAACGAACAACTGAAAGAGTTGCTCAGCCTAGGAACTGCCCAACATCACGCAAGAAACCAAGTAAACGAGCAGGAGAAATGAGCATTAGGACCTACAAGCTGAGAGAGCCAGAAATTAAGACCAGATATCAGGGGCTTATTGCTACAACAGTGAGCAACACAGAAGAACGACCTGATGACTTGGAAACCCTCTGGAATAAATTCAAGGATATCATAAAGACAGCTGCTGCAGAAGCATGCGGTGAAGTCCGACTTGGGAACCAGAGAAAGAGGACACCTTGGTGGACAGAGGAAGTCAAAGAGAAAATAAGAGAGAAGAAAATGGCATGGAAACAATACTTAGGAGCTAAAAACACAACAGGACAAATGGAAAAATATAGAGAATATGTGACACTCAGAACAGAAGCAAAGAACAAAGTGCTAGCAGCAAAACAGAAGTCCTGGGAAGAATTTGGAGAAAAGCTAGAAAAAGATGCACAAGAAAACCAGAAATTGTTCTATAAGACCCTAAAGAACATGAGGAAAGAAAAACAATGCCCTCTCAAATTTATAAAGGACAAGCAAGGCAAATTGCTTACTGCCCCGAAGGAAGTAATGGAAAGATGGAAAGAATATTTCTCAGAACTCCTGGATGGTGAGCATGGTGAAGCATCAGAAATGATAACCACTAGCACAGAAGAGAAAACCAATGATGGTGAAGATGACATAAAGATGGAAGAACTGAGGGCAGCACTAGAGAAAATCAAGATGGGCAAAGCAGCAGGGCATGATGGTATAACACCAGAAATGGTTAAGTACATGGGAGCATCAGGCGACCTATTACTCTTAAAGGTCCTACAGGCAGCATGGTGCAACAAGACCATACCAAAGGATTGGGAGATTGCCATCATAACACCAATTTCCAAAAAGGGTGACAATCGGCAATGTGGAAACCATAGAGGCATATCCCTTCTCATTGTCCCTGGTAAAATATACTCTAGAATCCTAGAGCAGAGACTCCGACGCCTAGCTGAGCCACAATTGGATGAGGTCCAGTGCGGATTCCGAGCAAACCGAAGTACTCAAGACCTAATCTTCACACTCAGACAGCTGAGTGAAAAGGCCCTTGAGTATAAGAGTGAGATCCATCTTTGTTTCATAGATCTGGAAAAGGCGTTTGACAGGCTCCCCTGGAGCAAACTTTGGGACTGTTTGGCAAGGAAGAATATTCCAGCACCTCTGATTCATGCTATACAGAGCTTCTACAAGTCTTGCAGAAATTATGTGAGGGCATCAAACCATAAGTCAGAAGAGTTCAGGACCACCACTGGTGTAAGACAAGGTGATATCCTATCACCTTACCTCTTGTGACGTACGTCTAGTTTGACAAGTGAATTCTCCCTGATATGATGGATGATTTAAAGGGACTTTTAGCTTTTCATAACATTAGAACCCCTGAACATTTGTTGTAACTTTTCGTTTGCCAGAACGCATTCCACCGGGACTCATGTAGGATACAGCGACGAGATCAAAGAGACAGACCGAGGGATCTTAAGGGAGACTATCGGCGCTATCAAAGACAGTAGTTTTCCCTGATACGAGACGCAGTTGCTTGCCGCTAATTTCGCGTCTCGGTGTCAATCGAGGAACCGAGCGAACGGGGGAAAGCGAAACGGGCAGCAGCGAGCGGATACGAAGACCAGGGGGCGGCTTTTTCTCTTGATTTGGCGGTCATATCCCCAAAAGTTCGTGAGATCAAATAAGTTGTCAAGTTTATCATGTCCCACTCAACTTACATTCCATTTTAGCTAAATAGACCATGAAGAACTAGACACGTTATCACTCGCTGGCCAGACCTTTACAGAAGCACTAGCTTTATTGAAATCTGGTTATAGATTTTCTCCTGGATTTTATATATATTTGCAGTGATTTCTAATTCTGTGCAAAGCGGTAAAATATATATTGTGTAAAGTGATCAGTGGTCTAGTCATTCTATTTCAAGGGATTTTGTGTTAATTTAAATCTATTTAATTAAACCATCTCAAGAGTTCCAGTTTTAAATATAATGATCTATCTATTATATTATTTCAAAAGATAATAGATGCTTAAATTAACTTTTAAAGTCGCGAAGGAATTTATAATTAATAAATTCAGTTAAGTCCTAGTTTTATAGATGTGGGTTTTTAACCACTAGAATTCGCGCAGTGTTTATTAAATACATAATTAAATACTCGAGTGTATTATAGGCTTAAACGGGAAATTCATCGCGCTTTAGAAGGTTATTTGTTTTCGGTATATTACATGTCTTTTTTTTCTTTCATACAGAGTGATCGTAACCTGTGCGATCCCAGCATTAAGAAAGCAATAAAGAAATCAATCTAAGCAAAGCAAAGCATAAACAGTGTGTAGAGTTCCCCTGATGCAGAACTTGTTGAGACTGTGTAAATTTTTAATCTTTGAGGCGATTCTATGTTTGGAATTCCGCTATCTAACTTATAGCAAAGAAAGCACACCCAAAGACAAATTTAACGCACCATCAAACAACTTAAGTCGTAACGGGAAGAAGAACACTGGCCCGAGCTTTGTTAGTTTACTGACACAGAGAGATAATTCATAATTTCCTGAACAGTGATGTGACTAGTTTTCTCACTGGACTTAAACCATACCTCACGGATAAAGTGTACCAGCACGCGTAAGAATTTTATTATCAGCGGCATAGTCAAATAGACCACACCATCCTCACCCCGGTATCAGAGACCGTGCCCTCCCATAGAAACTGTTATTAAGAAAAGAGACACAACTACAGATTCATTTTCCAGCGATTACGGGATCCTTTTTATGTGCTGACCGCCTACCCGATAATCTGGGGCTAGAACTTGAACAAACACTCATACATTTAGTTGAGGTGTAACTGCTGTTGTGTTATTCTATGGAGCGCAAGATTTTTTCACAATCGGTAAGTGAGAGCAAGATGAGTGAAGGCCTTTGCTAGCGCGTGTATGAATGACAGGAAATTAATTCTTTTGTGTGACCATTTTGTTAACTTGCTTACCTGGTAACATATATCTTTTCTGTATACCCTACATTGTTCCTTTAAGTGGGATAGTTGATAATTTGTTAACTCTGTTTAAAACCACCTCCTTTCCATTTGCTTAGTAAAGGGAAGAACAGCTGGGAAGAACAGGTTTTTTTCTATCACTTATACCTAACTTGGTAACACCTCTTTCAGAGTAATTAACTTTACTGTTAGGTTAACGTACCCGTGTTCCTGATATTATCTATCTCTGGACTGGGTTTGTCTTTGTCTAATGAGCGGGAAGGGCTTAGTCGATACCAATCTTCTTCACCCCCTCCCAAACTTGTTATTTGCATTTGTGTACTTATGATAATTTATGTAATATCTGATATTTTTAGTGATTGATGTTTAAAGTAAATAAAATCACATAAACTCATTTAGTTCTGTGTGTTGGATATACCCAAAGCCCAACATTTCCCCTATTCGTTTAATATAGTTTGTATCAACGTCGTGTGTGTGTTTGAAAACACCGAATCGGTGAGCGCGCAGATGCGAGTCTGGAAAACTGGCAAATAATTGTTTGACCAGGAGAGTGAAAGAGAAGATTGAGAGACACGATTTGTCGTAAATAAGTCTGTCTTTACTCTCCTCCAGCACGCTGTGAAGTAACTATTAAATCTCTACATTTTCTATCACTGAGCTTTCCATCATCATTTTCCACTCTAAACCGGACCACTATTTCTACGACTCTTTTCTCTCAAAATAAATTTACGACAATATTTGGCTGGCTCGTCTGGGATAATTTTGAGATACATTTGATGCACACATATTTGTGGGCTGGTTCTGGGATCTTGAGCTACATTTGAGGCAATCGCATAGCCGGGATAAAGATATTTTGAGTCTGATTTAGTTTGGGTCTAACTAGGTAGAGTGTGAATGATTTGTCTTTGTGAATTAGGGAAATAAATAAATAATTACACCCCTAGACAAACGTTCTTTAAGTATTTGGGTTGTCCACACAGCATATTTACAGGTTGTTTTCTCTCCACAGCAGTAGAAAGTACAGATAAACAAATATATTGGCTATTTTATTATCCTCTGGCGGAGATAATTCAATTTCTTTCTTTATAAAAGTTGCTGGGATTGCGTGATTGTTTTACAGTCATTAAGGTTTTTGAAGTCAAAAAGAGTTGAGCTTAGCTAAAGACGGATTGTTCTGATTTTTAAAAATTAAGTTAACAACGTCTCATCTCAATAATTGACTTTAGGGACGGAGTTTGTTGTCAGAGATTTAAAATTTAGGGAAAAATTTTTTTTTTCCTTTTAAATTGTTTTAATATAAATTTTTCTCTACTGTTAGTAAAAGTAGATTCTTTTCCAGTGTAACTTACCATTTAGTGGCATAGTCGCTTGCGTTTAGAGCCTTAATTGCCAGATAATAGCAGCGATAAGTTTGCACAGTACAGGTAGGAGGTAACACAGGTAAATTTGTACTTGTGTTTTTTTCTCGTAGCGGTTCAGAGTTCCTCCCTTTCGCGTTTCTTCTTACTAGTTCTCTAAGCATACTTCATCTTATTCTTTAACAATGGCAGAGAGGATAAAGATGAGGTCCATCTTGAGGCTGGAAGCGAAAGAGGCAGGATTAGATGCAGAAGCTGCAAACGCGTTTATTAACCAGGAATTGGAAATATATGACGCGGAGCAACAGAGAGCTGAAGCTGAGAGGAAGGCGAAGCAACAGAGAGCCGAAGCTGAGAGGAAGGAAGAGAAAGAAAGAACAGAGAGGAGAGAAGCCCAGGAGAGGGCAGATAAGAAAGAAGCGGAAGAACGTCTTTTGGAACAGAAGAAAATTGAAGCAGAGATGGAAACTCGCAGAGAGAGAGAGAGAGAGAGACAAGGAAAGACAGCATCAACTGGCGCTTAAGGCTCTAGAGAGTCGGGGTGCCTCTACTTCGACTAACGGAGAGCCGTCTTCGCCCCAGTCTCAATCAATGGACCTCTCCAGTACTCAATCTGCCCAATTAACTGCTATGTCGTTTTCTTTAGAATCTTTTCCTAGCCCTAACGAAAAAATTGACAGCTACCTAGAAAAATTCGAGAGACTCGCGAATCTTTATGGGTTAGAGAGTACCCGCTGGGCGCTCAAACTTTCAACGTCACTGAAAGGCAATGCTTATGACGTGTACACAAAGCTGGGACCGAATCAACATGATTACGACATGTTGAAAAAGGCCTTACTACAGCAGTTTGAGATGACTGCCCGAAAGTTTCTGCAGTTGTTCAGAAACAGCCGAAAAGAGAGCACGGAAACATTTCCACAGTTCTCTTCACGTCTCACGGGTTATCTGACAAAGTGCATTGAATTATCTGACCTACCTCTTTCATATGAGGGACTCCTCGAACTTGTTCTTGTGGAGCAGATAAAATCCACTTTGTCGAATGAAACACGTAGATTTTTGGCTGAACAGGGGGCAGTCAGGCTTGAAGACATACTAAATAAAGCCGAACGCTATAGCAATGCAATGGCCGAACTTCCCAGCACTAAACGTAAACCCACCGATGAGCCATCTCGAAAACAGAATCTAGAACAGGCATCCTATTCTTCCACTTCCTCTCAACATTATAACCAACGAGATAACAATACCCAGAAACCTCCCCAGGAAAAATCGAAATTCTACAAAACCCGATACCCCCCAACAACAATTCTGATCAACCCAACAAGCCTACGTGGCCGCGCTGCCACCAAGGTCAAGGAAAAGGGAAGACCCCTACACCAGGAACGTCTGATCAGGGCAAACAAACCGGTGCAAACCGCATTGGATGTTTGCATACAGCCTCGAAAGGTAGAGTCAATGTCAGTGATTCTCAACCTGAGGGGGACCGACCCTCAACTCGAGGAACTGTAATTTTGAACGGTACCTCCACTACTTGTCTTTTTGACACTGGATTAAGTTTTGATTGTATTGTCGCTAGGCACCTAGTCAAACCCGGTCAGGAGACAGAGGAAACCGTCAAACTTAGTGGAGTTTTCAGGAGTGATGCACCCAGGACGCTTCCTATCGCACTGGTAGAAATACACTCTGACTTTGTCAGAGGAGTTATTAAAGCGGCCATAATGGATGATCCGATCTACCCAGTTATCCTGGGATGTAGATATGTGTTCATTGGGAGACCTAAGGAGCCGATTGTGGCAGCGGTAACCACAAGAGGGCAAGCCAAGAAGGAGAGGGAGCCTGCGCCAAACTTGTTGCCGAATGAACTGAAGGAGGCGCAACAAAAGGACCCTACTCTGGCGCCCTGCTTTAAAAAACTGCCCATGGCTAAGGACCCCAGACACAACGGAGACATCTTTTCTAAGGATGGTGTATTGTATCGTAGAACGGGCAACCCGGACACGGGGAATAACCAGCTCCTAGTACCGACGCAGTACAGAAACCAGATCTTAGAAATGGGGCACTCTCTCTTCCCTTTAGCGGACACATGGGACAAAACGCCACTATTCAGCGAATAAAAAACCACTATTGGTGGCCAGGAATGAACTCTGACATTGTCAGGTACGTGAAATCCTGCGCCCAGTGCCAACGGGTAGCACCCAAGCACTTGACACCCCCAGTACCTATGGGGCAAATGCCAATAGTAGGGACTCCATTTGAACGGGTTGCTGTCGACATTATTGGTCCTCTGGAAAAGACCAAAAGAAGGAACAGGTTCATCCTGACCTTAGTTGACACTTGCACTATGTGGGCCGAAGCCGTACCGCTACCATGCACTAATTCCAAGCATGTCGCAGAAGCCCTTGTGCAAATTTTTACACGGTTGGGATTCCCTCAACAAGTTTTGACGGACAATGGATCCCAATTCCGTAGCCTGTTAATGGAGGAGATCTTTAAGATCTTGAGGGCCAAACATATCCACACAAGTCCCTACCATCCGGCCGGAAATGGGCTCGTGGAACGTTTTAACGGTACCCTCACCATGATGTTACGTAAGCTGGGTCAGGAGAAACCGGAAGACTGGGACCAATATATATCGGCTGCCTTATTCGCCTACCGAGAGGTACCCCAAGCGTCTACGGGTTTTGCGCCAGCTACACTTTTATTTGGCAGACCTATTAAGGGGCCACTAGAAGCCTTACTTCGGTCCCTGACAGACCAGAAGGCTGACGAGACAGTCGTCTCTGCAAGCAAGTATGTATCTGAGCTTAAGGAAAGGCTAAAGCTAGGATGGGATCTAGCTACTACCAACCTTAAGAAAGCCCGCGCTAAAATTACTAAAAGATACAACAAAGCTGCAAAAGAGAGAGAACTACAACCAGGGGAGAAAGTCCTATTGCTACTTCCAACCGGAAGCAATAAACTTCGCATCGGATGGCAAGGACCGTTTACCGTCCTTAAAAAGATCTCACGTACCAACTACAAGATCTCCATCAAAGGAAAGGAGAAGGTCTTCCACATAAATCTGCTAAAGAAATATTTGGAAAGACCGGTGCCATCCTCCGAGCATCTCCTGGCTGTCGCCATAGCAACGGAAGACGAGGAAGATGATGATGGTTGCATGGAGTATCCACTGCAACCCACAGAATCCTTTAAAGATGTCAAGTTCGGCGACAATCTCTCTCACCAGCACAACAAACAGAAACTAGGGCTCTACTAAAACAGTACAGTGCAGTTTTAACGGATGTACCTGGTCGAACAAATCTCATTGAATTTGATATGAAATTAACAAACGAGACCCCTGTTCAAACCAGAGTTTACCCCATCCCGTACGCTAAAGCTGATGCACTTCGCGGAGAAATAGACAAGCTGCGTCAGGCAGGAATTATCAGTGAGTCTACATCTCCTTACAGCTCGAGCGTAGTGCTGTTGCAGAAGCCCAATAAGGAAGTTCGGCTGTGCATTGATTACAGGTTGCTAAACGCTGTAACGGAATTCCAGCCCGAACCTCTCCAAACTGTTTCTGAGTTGTTCACCAAGCTCAGCAAAGCTAAGATCTTCTCCAAGATTGACCTCAGTAAAGGTTATTATCAAATACCAGTCAAGGAGGAAATTAAACCTTTGTTAGCTTTCAGCACTAGTGAAGGACATTACACATTTAACGTGATGCCGTTCGGTTTGCATAACGCACCAGGAGTGTTCACCAGGATGATGAGGAAGCTTCTACAACCTTTGCAAAGTCCCCATATCCATAATTTCATGGATGACATCTTAATTGCATCGGAAACCTATGAAGAACATATTGCTACGGTTGCTATGCTCCTCAGGAGACTACAGGAAACGGGTCTCACAGCCAGACCTAGCAAATGTCTCATCGGGTTTGAACAGTTAGACTTCCTGGGGCACACTATTTCTCACGGATGCAGTTGGCCTATTAAGAAGAACGTGGAGAAAATAGTGGCAGCAAAAAGACCCCGAACGAAGAAAGACGTACGTTCCTTCATATCGCTATGTGCATACTATCAGAAGTACATCCAGAACTTCAACGGACTGACGGCACCTCTGACTGACCTCACAAAGAAAGGTTGTCCTGATAAGGTCATATGGGATCAAAAGTGCGAACACGCGTATAGCACTTTGAAAGGACAGTTGTCTGCATACCCCATTTTGAGGTTGCCTGACCTCAAGAAACCTTTTGTACTGAGAGTCGACGCGTCAGGTCAGGGCATCGGGTCAACACTGCTTCAAGCCGATGACAGTGACCTGAACATGCTATTTCCAGTTGCCTATGGCAGTCGGAAATTAAATAAAGCGGAACGGAACTACAGCGTAGTTGAAAGGGAATGTCTTGCTCTGATTGACGGTATCAGACGCCATCATGAGTTTCTTTATGGTACATCGTTCACGGTGCAAACAGACCACGCTCCGTTAGCATTTCTTGGTGCCAATAAAGAATTTAACGCTAGGATCATGCGTTGGGCCCTCCTTCTAAGCGTCTATTCTTTCAAAGTGGAATATATTCCGGGAAGACAGAATGTCGGGGCTGATTTTCTGAGTAGAAACTGGTCTACAGAGGAAGAAGAGCAAACTGAAGATACCACTCATCCTAAAATCACCAATCAGGTCACCTCCATTGTCAAAAATGAAAACATGAAAAATGGTTTCATGTCTAAAAGTGGGGACGATTGTGACGTACGTCTAGTTTGACAAGTGAATTCTCCCTGATATGATGGATGATTTAAAGGGACCTTAGCTTTTCATAACATTAGAACCCCTGAACATTTGTTGTAACTTTTCGTTTGCCAGAACGCATTCCACCGGGACTCATGTAGGATACAGCGACGAGATCAAAGAGACAGACCGAGGGATCTTAGGGAGACTATCGGCGCTATCAAAGACAGTAGTTTTCCCTGATACGAGACGCAGTTGCTTGCCGCTAATTTCGCGTCTCGGTGTCAATCGAGGAACCGAGCGAACGGGGGAAAGCGAAACGGGCAGCAGCGAGCGGATACGAAGACCAGGGGGCGGCTTTTTCTCTTGATTTGGCGGTCAGATCCCCAAAAGTTCGTGAGATCAAATAAGTTGTCAAGTTTATCATGTCCCACTCAACTTACATTTCATTTTAGCTAAATAGACCATGAAGAACTAGACACGTTATCACTCGCTGGCCAGACCTTTACAGAAGCACTAGCTTTATTGAAATCTTGTTATAGATTTTCCCCTGGATTTTATATATATTTGCAGTGATTTCTAATTCTGTGCAAAGCGGTAAAATATATATTGTGTAAAGTGATCAGTGGTCTAGTCATTCTATTTCAAGGGATTTTGTGTTAATTTAAATCTATTTAATTAAACCATCTCAAGAGTTCCAGTTTTAAATATAATGATCTATCTATTATATTATTTCAAAAGATAATAGATGCTTAAATTAACTTTTAAAGTCGCGAAGGAATTTATAATTAATAAATTCAGTTAAGTCCTAGTTTTATAGATGTGGGTTTTTAACCACTAGAATTCGCGCAGTGTTTATTAAATACATAATTAAATACTCGAGTGTATTATAGGCTTAACGGGGAAATTCATCGCGCTTTAGAAGGTTATTTGTTTTCGGTATATTACATGTCTTTTTTTTCTTTCATACAGAGTGATCGTAACCTGTGCGATCCCAGCATTAAGAAAGCAATAAAGAAATCAATCTAAGCAAAGCAAAGCATAAACAGTGTGTAGAGTTCCCCTGACGCAGAACTTGTTGAGACTGTGTAAATTTTTAATCTTTGAGGCGATTCTATGTTTGGAATTCCGCTATCTAACTTATAGCAAAGAAAGCACACCCAAAGACAAATTTAACGCACCATCAAACAACTTAAGTCGTAACGGGAAGAAGAACACTGGCCCGAGCTTTGTTAGTTTACTGACACAGAGAGATAATTCATAATTTCCTGAACAGTGATGTGACTAGTTTTCTCACTGGACTTAAACCATACCTCACGGATAAAGTGTACCAGCACGCGTAAGAATTTTATTATCAGCGGCATAGTCAAATAGACCACACCATCCTCACCCCGGTATCAGAGACCGTGCCCTCCCATAGAAACTGTTATTAAGAAAAGAGACACAACTACAGATTCATTTTCCAGCGATTACGGGATCCTTTTTATGTGCTGACCGCCTACCCGATAATCTGGGGCTAGAACTTGAACAAACACTCATACATTTAGTTGAGGTGTAACTGCTGTTGTGTTATTCTATGGAGCGCAAGATTTTTTCACAATCGGTAAGTGAGAGCAAGATGAGTGAAGGCCTTTGCTAGCGCGTGTATGAATGACAGGAAATTAATTCTTTTGTGTGACCATTTTGTTAACTGGCTTACCTGGTAACATATATCTTTTCTGTATACCCTACATTGTTCCTTTAAGTGGGATAGTTGATAATTTGTTAACTCTGTTTAAAACCACCTCCTTTCCATTTGCTTAGTAAAGGGAAGGACAGCTGGGAAGAACAGGTTTTTTTCTATCACCTATACCTAACTTGGTAACACCTCTTTCAGAGTAATTAACTTTACTGTTAGGTTAACGAACCCGTGTTCCTGATATTATCTATCTCTGGACTGGGTTTGTCTTTGTCTAATGAGTGGGAAGGGCTTAGTCGATACCAATCTTCTTCACCCCTCCCAAACTTGTTATTTGCATTTGTGTACTTATGATAATTTATGTAATATCTGATATTTTTAGTGATTGATGTTTAAAGTAAATAAAATCACATAAACTCATGTAGTTCTGTGTGTTGGATATACCCAAAGCCCAACATTTCCCCTATTCGTTTAATATAGTTTGTATCAACGTCGTGTGTGTGTTTTGAAAACACCGAATCGGTGAGCGCGCAGATGCGAGTCTGGAAAACTGGCAAATAATTGTTTGACCAGGAGAGTGAAAGAGAAGATTGAGAGACACGATTTGTCGTAAATAAGTCTGTCTTTACTCTCCTCCAGCACGCTGTGAAGTAAGTATTAAATCTCTACATTTTCTATCACTGAGCTTTCCATCATCATTTTCCACTCTAAACCGGACCACTATTTCTACGACTCTTTTCTCTCAAAATAAATTTACGACACCTCTTCATACTCCTTATGGACGATGTCATCAAGGCATGTAAGGAGAGAACAAGAAAGTATTCAGTGGGGTACTGGAAGATGAGACAGGTCTATATTTTGGAGCTGGCATTTGCTGATGATGTTGCCCTGATTGCTAAATCAGAGGCACATCTCCAATCCAACCTGCAAGTCTGGAAGGAAGAGCTGGAGAAGAGAGGGATGGTCATAAGCAGCTCTAAAACAAAATCCATGGTGATATCACGAGAAGAAAGAAAACATCAGATTAAGTTGGGAGAACAGGTCCTGGAGCAGGTCGACCACTTTAAATACCTCGGAGCTATTATAGACCGAAAGGGAGGCATCAAAGAAGAGTTGGCCACTCGAAAAGCAGCGGCTGGGAGACTTTTTCAGGCCATAAATCGTGGATTCCTCAGCAAGAAAGAGGTTGGTAAGAAAACGAAGATGGCTGTATACCGCTCCACCTATGTCCCAGTCTTGACATATGGATGCGAGTCATGGGCAATGACTACAACCCACAAAAGCCAGATCCAAACCTCAGAAATGAGGTATCTGAGGAAAGTGGTTGAAGTAACAAGAAGAGACATGGTCCGCAACCAGACGATCCGTCAAGGCCTAAAATCCCATCCGCTGCAGACCCAAATAGAACAGTCCCAACTAAGATGGTTTGGCCATGTCTGCAGAATGGGAGAAGATCGGCTACCACGACAAGCATGGGAAACAAAGAGCCAGGGATCCAGACCTCCAGGACGACCCAGAGTCCGCTGGGAGGACAACATTAGACAATCTTTGAAGGACCGAGGACTAGAATGGAACCAGGCCAGGAAGAAGACAGCTGATAGAATGGTCTGGCGCTCTCTCTTCCAAACCTCTACACCTCACGGTAGAAGGGGAACGACTAAGTAAGTAAGAGTACATAATGTTCAACAGGTCAACTGTATTAGGCCATCTTCAATATGAAATATGAGCAGTATGCCAGCATTAGTCCAATGTCCGCGATGTGATCCTTTCAAATACTAGTGTCAAATATTAATTAAAGAATTTCACCATACTTCTCTGGCTGTTCACACATCAATCAATGACATTCATCACATCAAATATCTTCTGTAAAAATGCAAACAGCATCGGACACTAGGCATTGGAGCAAGAGCTCACACATCCACGTCTTGACACTTCAAGAACACTCGTGAAAGTTCGTTAGCGGAAGTTAACTCTATTCTGCTTTCCTCGCGTGTCTGCCTAAATATTTTATATGATGTAATTTTTCGTAACCAAGCAACGCGATTTCATAGGCGCTCCGTTCAAGAGGTAACTCCATTTGAGCACAGCGACGTTCCAAACCAATGAACGCGTTCGGTGTGCAAAGGGAGATGTAACACTACCATCTCTGCAGTGAAAATTGATGTATTTTCTGTGATACTATACTCTTTTGCTATATTGAACCCTTGATGGGTTATAATTAGGATATACAGTGTAGTAAATTCAAGTTAATAAAATCTGATTTCCAATATCTAAATATAGTATCTTTTTCCCCCTACACTCAGTCCAAATATAGCCACTAAAAACTGCAAAATTGTTTAAATGTTGTGTGTGTGCCCTCCCCTTTCCAAAATTAAAAAATAAAAGTCTCTCACAACTGCCCTGTTTTTAACAAGGTGAAAAGGGGTGAGAAAGCTCAGGGTGTCCTGGATGACACCCATTCCACCAATTATCTGCCATCCTCTATACAACTACCCCATGTGACTACCCCTTATCCTCACACCATCATTGATCCTTATATATAACATAACTCAGGTACAATGGCAGTTATTATTTTCTAGTTATTTTTGATAAGTTGCTTGTAAATTACATGTATAGTATACTGTCATACATGCCACACGCTATGGTTCTCCCATAATCTGTACAAGATGTTTGCATTTTCAGATGTTTTACGCCCTGTACATACTTTCTGTACAGGTTTTTTCACCTAATTACACTGGACAAAAAATTTTGACTTTTTGTGTGTATCTGAGATTAAACCAAGTTACCTTTATGTTGTTTGGGCTGCTGAATATGAAAATGGCCGTTAAAACACCAGATTAGCTCTAGTTTTTTAAATATCTGTAAAACAAGTTTTACACATTTGCATATACATAATAATAATAATAATAATAAATTCTTTAAGCGCCAAACACGGCGCATAAGGCAGAAACCAGTGCTCTCCAGGTTGTTCGTTGTGACGCCACTCCTCTTAGCTCTTGCACATTATTTAGGCCCAACGTTCTTCCTTCTCTTATTATTGTTCTTCTGAGTGTTTCTTTTGGTCTTCCTTTTTTCCGCTTACCCTCAGGAACCCAAGTGAGCGCCTGTAGTGGTATTCTGTTGTTTTGCATTCGTAGGACATGACCGATATATGACCATCGTCTTTTTCCTTATATAGTCGGAGACATATTTCTGCCTAGAGTCTTCTTCTCTTATTTGTCGATTAGTCTTGAATTCTTTCCAACTGATGTTCATGAGTTTTCTAAGACATTTGTTCTCGAATGTATTCAGCTTGTTCTCCAATGATTTTGTTATCATATACATACCATATGATAATAATGCTCATAGCGGAAATGATTCACAGAGACGCCTTTTTGCCTGTCGCTTGTAATGAGTTTCTGGAGCATCTCTCACAAGGTTCCAACAATAATCTGCTAGCATTGCTGCATTCCATTTCCCTTGGTACCTTTTTTCGATGGTAGTAATGTCCTGATGAAATCGTTCCCCATGCTCGTCACTGACAGCACCGCAGTTAGCAGGGAAAAAATCCAGATGAGAGTGTAAAAAGTGTAATTTCAAAGACATGTTGTACCCTAGTCTCTCGTAGCGCTGCAAGAAGGTTTCTACAAGCTCCTGGTAATTATCAGCCTTATTGTTTCCTAGAAAGTTTGTGGCCACTTGCTGGAAAGCATTCCAAGCTAGCTTTTCATCACCTGTGAGGATATCATCAAAACGTGATCTCTGAAGAGCTGACGTATCTGTGAACCGACAAATACACCTTCCTTGATTTTGGCCTCACTAAGTCTGGGAAATTTATCAGAAGGTATAAAAATCCTGCCCCATTTCGATCCATGGCCTTTACAAAATTCGTCATTAGTCCAAGTTTGATGTGGAGAGGAGGGACCAAGATCTTGTGGTAAAATGTTACCATTATGGAGCAGCACAGCCTTTAAGCTCAACTTGGACGAATCAATGAACATCCTCCAATCGTCGTCTTTGTAGTTGATGTGCAGTGCTGCCATCAGACCCAGTATGCCAACGCAAGCAATGAGGTTATCTGTTATTTTGAAATATGGAAGCAGACCTTTTTGCCGAGCATGAAACACAGACACATGCACATTCTCTTCTAGAAGATTCCATTGCTGCATTCTGGACCCCAACAGCTCTGCTTTATTTTTTGGTAATTCCAGATCTCTCACTAGATCATTAAATTCACTCTGGGTAATTGTATGTGGCTGTACAGACTCTTCAATGGACACGAAATCAGAATCTCTTGATGTAGATGCTTTCACGGGTGACGGATGTCCACTGGCCTTATTATCTTCTTCATCATCCAGAGTATAAGATTCTGGTGGGTCAGAAATAGGAAGTTTATCTCCGTGAGGCACTGGCCGCATAGCAGAGGGAATATTCGGATAGGCCACAGGCCGCTTTTTCTTCTTAGAAATACAATGTCCAATTGGAGGAGTCATGCAAAAGTAACAATCATTAAGATGGTTGCTGGTTCCCTCCACACCATTGGAACTGCAAAACGCATCAATCGTCCTTTTCGGTTCAACCAGCAGCGCTGATTCGTTGCACAGGATTGACAACATATATGTGGGGCCCAATATCGGTCCTGGTCACCGATCTCACAACCAAAATAAAGGCTGTAAGCTTTCTTTAAACCCCCCCCCCCCCCCCCCAATCTTGAAAACTAGAGCTAATTCGCATTTTTTAAGTTCATATTCGTGATGAGCATGTTCAAATTAGTTAAAAATAGCTACTTTTGTCTCGGATACATTTTGGCTGTTGTCCAGTGTTATTAACTATATATATAAATCGATTGTCTTGCGGCACAACTTAGCCGATATTTGCGCCGTGAGATTAACATCTTTCGCGAATTAAAAATCAACCAATGAAATCAAGCTGCCTATTTTTCAATTGATGCGGGATTTGTGAGAGTCCGTATGGTTTGTCGTTCATTTATCATTATTCGCTAATGCTGATGGCAGACAGCACGTTACTGATTATTTTAACGACTCGTATTGAGCATAATTTATTATTTACAGCTGCTTATAAGCAACAAGAACAAAAGTGGATACCACTACATATTACTTGATTTCACTCAGACTTGTAGAATCTGTGAAAGAAATGTACATTTTAATAATAATATAGAAAGAATGATGAAATTTGAAGAAAAAAAAATAATGAAAGCGAGGCAAATGTATATCTTAACCCGATCAGAACCCCTGGAAAAGTTTTTTTGGAGTTACTTCTCTTTTAAGTTTTAATTTCCTTTCTTAAAAACATTCCAATTTTTCTTTGATGGCTATATCATAATTACGATCATCCAGTGAGTTATTTTTATTAAATAATTAATTACTATCAATGTTTGTCGTATTGACGATTGACATTTAAGTCTTATGGGTATTTAAAACTGCTGATGAAGCTAAAATGGCTGTGTTTGAAGTTTGGTAGAGAATAAATTATGCTAGCGCCAGTGTGGCGTTTTTTAATGTCAATAATATAGCCAAGTTCAATGTGCGGTAACTTTAGTCCAACAATCAAATAAACTGGAACCGTAACTGGTGAAATAATTGTAGATCAATGCTGTTGACAATACACATAGTTTATTCAGGACTCCAAACAACAAGTAACTCCATATTAGTAAAATAATTCTAGACATGCACAGTCTATTGGGCCAACTCTACTGGGCCATTAATATTCATGCCTGTAACACTTCAACAGTAATTATGCATTCAACACCTCTTCGCAAAGTAAGTCAGGTTATGGTCCGTGACCTGATTATACACTTTATCAATATTGTTGGAATACTTATCTACTTCATAAGAATCTCCAGTCAGCAATCTGCAAAAACACATCCTTCATACACAAGAATAATGACTGACTTATTGGTATCAACGAACACACATCTAACGCAGCCTCTCAGGCCAGCAACACCACTGAAAGTCAACTACCGTTACTCTGCACGGGCCCTTATGTAGTAATTTTATTCTGCGTAATTCTACGCTTATCAACCCTCTTGTTGAGCACCGGAACGTTTCAAATAATGAACACTTTGTGGTGTGCAAAAAAGAGGTGCAACAGCCAGTTTATATTTTCGTATCAAATTATGATGTTTTTTGTTTAAACAAAATTATTACGATAACGTGATTTCATTATTTTTTTTAAATTACATCAAATATTTAGTAAAATAATTTGAAACCTCCGCATTCCATTTCATATAACAGGATAATAGAGTTTCGTTCAATTTTTCTCTTTGCAATAATAACGAAGTAGTAATATTAGTTGTGAGAATAGTGGAACGTCTCTTTCGATGTCATCCTTGTACGTCGTGAACGTCATTAGGGTTAAGATTAAGGTTTGGGTTCGGTTTAGGATTTCTAACCCATACCCCTTATTACTGTGTCTCAGAATTCTTTTATAAGGTCCTATCAAACACAGGGTTACCCAGTCTGTTAGTGATAATTAAGCGCAGAAATAGACTAAATGATGACACGATCACATTTGACAGCCATATATTTGACGCGCCACTATGCTGTCTGGCTGCTCGTGCCATGGCCGGTGACTGATTGCTCGTGTCAGTCTTGTCTCAGAGATATAACACCCCTGCACCGGGTAGAGAGTATCAAACCTCTTGGTATCGCACGCACGCCAAAGTGGGCCGGGTGTACCATACCGCTGAGTCTAGGATGCTCCCTTGGGGTTGAAACAAAGCCCACACCTCACCTCCCATAACTGGCTCAAGGGTATGAGTGAATAACTTGTCCCCTAAAGGGCAAAAGAGTGGATAACTCGCACCCAGGGATTCAAAAGAAAGAACAAAAGAAAGAAAGAAGACACGATCACATCATTTTTACAGTGTAAAATAAACTCAGACGTTTATTGTTTGAGTTTTAAAATAAGTGAAGACCTGCTTTAAAAGGCTAAGTCCCCATGCCTCAGTTATAAGGCAGCCCACTGTAATTGAAAATTTGTTTGCACAAATTAACTCCTTTGATACGTTTTTTCAATCTTTGTACAGGTTTTGCAGGTCTTTGTACAGGGTTTTTGGATTTTGTGTACAGTTTTTTCATCTCTGAGGTGTGGCATGTATTTACCATGTATGCCTTCAGTCTTGTGGACAGTGTCAATAAAATACCCATGATTTTCTTCTCTTGATCTTTCGTCTGTTTTACATAGGCTGAAATGAAGCACAGCAGGACGTATGTCAGATTTCGTCCAAATTATTGATCTAGCAGCCAGTAAAGTCTTCCACGTCATTATGTATTAAGGTTCCTGACTCTAATCCTTATTACTGCATCTGTGAATTCTCATTTCAGGATGTGTCGATGTGGGCAATTTAGTTTGTTAGATGGCGAGAACAGTAGACTAGGTCCACATGATACCCAGATTGGCTATCCATCTTTACGTTACAGCTAGCCTTAACCTAACCTTAACCCTGTTTCAAGCTTTGTCAAACAATTAGCCATAACCTAACCTAAACCCTGTTTTTAGCTTTGACAAAACTAATAATGCCTTACATGAGGCTGTTTTAAAAATAAAACAAAAAACCAACAAACAAAATTCTAACTTGAAGCAAAACGCCGCATTTTTGGCCAACTTGGCGACCTCCATTCTACTGTACCCAACTTGAACCCTTAATTGGCTGCCGCATCTGTACAGATATTTGCTAAATCAAACATACATCCCACAAGTTTTTCATTTCTATCTTCAACATATACTATGCACATGAGAATCAGGGACAGAACTGAAATGCACTAGGGCAGTAGGGAATTTTGTAGCCAGACAGTAGCACTGATGAAACTACAACGTCTTGTTTTTTGCTTATTCTAGCAGAATTTCACAGCTGTGTGTCCATTCTAATTTAGGAGGATTGTTTTGTGATCTTCAGATGTAGTAAGATTTTGCTGTTTTGTTCTAATGTTGGAAGATTGAATTGAAATGAAGAAAAGTGGGCCGTCTGTTCGATATGGCCTTAAAAAAATAATTCAGAGACATCAAACACATCTCACTGCTTCATTTCAACTGTAAGATTGTGCTGTGATATTCTAATATAGGAAGATTGTGCTGTCATATTCTAATGTAGGAAGATTGTGCTTAAATATTCTACTGTTGGAGGATTATTCTGTGATATTCTAATTTAGGGGGATTGTACTCTGACATTCTAATGCAGGAAGATTGTGTTGTAATATTCTAATGTAGGGGGAATTGTACTGTTAAATTCTAATGTAGGAGAACTGTACTAAGATACTCTGATGTCAGTGTATTCTTCACTCTGATTATTCTTGTATATCAGCACATTCTTCACTCTATTCATTCTTGTACATCAATGTGTTTTCACTCTATTCATTCTTGTATATCAGTGTGTTCTTCATTCCATTCATTCTTGTATATCAATGTGTTCTTCACTGTATTCATTCTTTAATATCAATATGTTCTTCACTCCATTCATTCTTGTATATCAATGTATTCTTCATTCTATTCATTCTTGTATATCAATCTGTTCTTCACTCTATTCATTCTTGTATATCAATGTGTTCTTCACTCCATTCATTCTTGTATATCAATGTGTTCTTCACTCTATTCATTCTTATATATCAATGTGTTCTTCCATTCTATTCATTCTTGTATATCAGTGCATTCTTCACGCCATTCATTTTTGTGAATCAGTGTGCTCTTCACTCCAATCATTCTTGTATAGCAGTGTGTAAAAAATCAAATGTCTTGTGTACTTGTCTCAGTGTGCCCTCATGTCACATTGTCAGTTACAAATAAAATTTTCTTGAATTTAAGGGGAGCCCGGAGGAGTAGCCCTGGATTTTAGGTATACAAATAAATATTTGGGTTAGTGTGTCATAGAAATTGTGGAGATTTATCTATTTGTTTATAAATGTCAAGTACAGTTGTCATAAATCATTCAATGTAAACATATTTTGTCTTTGAAAATTCTTTTTTTGTTCTTTCTTTAAAAAAAAATATTAATTAATGTTTGCATTTCTTGTGCAAAAAACTGTAGTGGGTTTTGATGTTATTGTATGGTTGTTATGTTACCTAGTGTACTGGATGAGGTCAGCTGTGAAGGCTCCTGAGATAAAAGTTTATGTGAATTACAGAAGGCCTTTCTGCTACCACTTACGACCTCAAACAGACCTATTCTCCTATTATGAATGTTAGCTACGTTAGAAGTCTAGGGTACTGAAATGTAATGTGTAGGTAATAAAATACACAGACACACACATGTAAATAATAAGTATAATAATACTATAACTCGATAATACACTGAACTAACTCTGGCTTTTATAGTTTAAGTTTGAAAATTTTTTTAATTTATTAGTTCTGAACCAATTGTTTCTTTTGGTCAGAACATATGAAATGATAGGTATTTATCAATGAAATGCATATGTATATATTGCATAATCAAATATAACTTTTGTACATAGGTATATTATTACAATGATTAATATTAATGGTATCTACACTGTCTTGGGAAAACTAGCACTGGATGTTTAGTTGGGGTGGCGTCATCATGCCCAATCTATGGCTACAAAGTTCATAGTCCTTGACATATGGACTGATGTTAATGTTTTTATGATAAGATTTATTTATTTCTTGATGGTGGAAATAGTTTATGAATCTCCAGCAGGCCAGGTTTGCACTTTACTGGCCTGTAATGATGTAGTACATAATTCTTGTGGCCCACTCCTCTCAGTAGCTGGAGTAAAATGTTAGGCTGCACAGACACCCGCTCTTGTACTTCTACAAGAGCATCTGACACAATCGTAGTGCCAGATCAGAAACTCTGAAACAAAATTTGTGCCATGTGTCAGTACTCTATTTACTGCGCCACTCTTACACACAACACCACAAAACAACAGTACATAGCTTGGGTCAGATCTCTCTGACCAACTTAGCACATCTTACCCAGTTGTTATCACATAGTACCAGTTTCCCAAGACTGCATTGCATCCAAAATATGTTCAATAGTTTCCTCTTCCTCTTAGATAGGTTTTCATATATTATTAGTTTGTCTCTAGGCCCTGGACTGCGGCTGGGGACCTAGAGCAAGCACTTACTTGTCGTAATCATTTTTCATGATATGGCAGTATCAATCACTCAAAATATTAAAATAACCAAGATAAATGCTTTTTTTTTTCTTACCACAATTCAGAACTGAGAACACAGTTACTTAAGACTAGCAAAACTCAGCTGAGCTGCTGGCTAGATTAGGGCGTCCCACTGATTTTTATTTATTTATTCCGGGAATCCACCACTAGCAGTCAAGAACTGTGTTAATGGACAGTCTTCTTTAAAATGGCACAAATGTGCGTCTCTTTCTCAATAATATGAATACTTCTGTCCAATCAACGAACTTCCCCTCTAACTTTTTTCAAATATTCAAACGAAAAGTCAAATTTCAGTCAAATCTCAGTCAAGTGTGTATTATTTTCTGTTGGTCCGTCTGTCTCTACTTGGTTTTTCACAAAAATACACTTGTTTTTTGGACTAACTACATGCAAAAACTGCACAAACCTGCCCCACTAAGTTATTTTTAGCTACTATCCTCCGACTTTCCCCTGTAGTTCATTGCAGTTTGATTTTTGTATTTTTAGGGCTCAAGGACGCCAAAAGGTAACTTTAGTGAAAGTATGTACCAAAAACTGTTCGCTAGTCTGATTGGAACAATACGGTCTTTCGTCAATATCTTCCATGTTATCTGTCCGTCTGTGTAATTAAAAGTATATTATTTCTCTGCTCAAGATGGGCTATCAAACTAGCTAGTTTTTATTTTCATAACTTTATTATTAAAGAAAATCCTACTTTTCTCAAGGTTAGTTTTTCTACCAATTCCTTACATTGTGTCAACTAGTGGCGTGATTTTTCCTTTAAACTACAAATTGCGTCTTTTTGCCTTTTAGATTCAAACACGTGTTCAGTCATATTTTTTCCTTTTATCTCCGTTTCCCCTCCCGTCTAAAAGGGTAAACCGTTTCGTCTGCATGTCCCAACTAGTTAGTTTCAATGGCGGTAGAAACCGCGGGCGTAGGCGAGAATGTATCCTCATATCTTACGTATAATTTTATCCCTACATGTTATCTTACCCGTTATCTTTATAATTGGAGATATTTTAACGTTGTATCACGGTAATTTCACCACACATCTCCCCACCTGAGAACATGCACAAATGCAAGTTCCAAAACCAGTGATACACATAGATAAAATTAATCCTCACGCCTGCCAACTACTCTAATTTTGATCACAGGGGTGCCTACTGAGGAAATCTGCACCGACATTCAGTGACCCCGGGATATATTCGATATTAAACTGATAAGGTCGCAACAATAAAGACCATCTTAACAATCTTGCATTTTCATGCTTGGCCTGAGATAAGAACACGAGAGGCTGGTGATCTGTCTGGACCACAAAAGTCCTACCATACAGATAGATTTGGAACTTTTTTATTGCCCAGATTAACGCTAAACATTCTTTTTCGCTTGTGGAATATCCTTGCTCCGCTTTATTCAACTTGCGGCTTGCATAAGCTACTGGGTTCAGTTCCCCATTGGGTGAAGAGGACCTTTGCAACAGAGCCGCCCCCAGGCCTACATTACTTGCATCTGTTCTCACCACAAAGTCCTGAGTCAAATCAGGCAATTTGAGAATAGGCTTGCTAGTGAGTTTTTCCTTTAACTCTTGAAATGCCAATTCACATTGCGCAGACCAAACAATTTTATCTGGATTTCCTTTGCGAGTCAGATCAGTCAGAGGAGCACATATAGTGTTAAAATTTTTGATATATTTTTGGTAAAACCCACATAACGACACGAATGATCGCACGTCTTTTTTTGTTTGTGGTCTAGGTGCTCTCTGCAGTTTTTCCAAATTCTTGTGGTCAGGGGTCATGTTACCCTGATATACAGTATGTCCCAAGAATTCCAACTCTTTGCATCCAATACAACATTTTGTTGGTCTAGCAGTTAAGTTTGCTTCCCTAAGCCTATCAAATAACATATTCAGAGAGTTAATGTGTTCCTCAAATGTTTCCGTGGCGACAAGAATATCATCCATGAAATTTGTGATACATGGATTATTCAAGGGATCCAACAATTTGCACATCATCCTAGAAAATACACTCGGAGCATTTTTCAGTCCGAATGGTAGCATGTTGAATTCATAATGTCCTTCCGAGGTGCTAAAAGCTAAATAAGGTCTAACTTCAGGCTTCACTGGGATCTGGTAATAGCCTTTGCTAAGATCCACCTTCGAAAAGTATTTTGCCTTGTTCAATCTGGCAAATAACTGTTTTGTGTCTGGTAATGGATCCACTTGTCCTTCTGTGACAGCATTCAGTTTCCTGTAATCTATGCACAGTCTATGTTCCCCAGACGGTTTCCTCAACAAAACTACACTGGAGCTAAAAGAAGATTCACTGTGTGAAATAATCCCTTCTTTCAACAAATAATCTATTTCCTCTTTCAATGCCTTCTCCTTCGCGAACGGAACAGAATAGGCTCTCATACAGATTGGGTTTGAGTCTACCAGCTTCATGTCATACTGTAGCAAATTTGTATGTCCTGGTTTATCTGTTAATACATCTGTATGTTCCTCCAGAACCTGTTGAACTCTCTCCCTCTGATTTTTAGTCAGGTGCTTACTGACTTTTACCTGTGCGGCTGTCTCACAGGGATGTAATGGGTATTCATGTGAGGTGAGTGGTTCCTTCTTCATTTTAGTTGCGATAGCCAAGGTCAGTAAGGGGGTGCTTTCCTGGAGTGGTCTGTCCAGATACTTCTTTAAAAGGTTTACATGATATACCTTCTCCTTCCCCTTTTTGTCAATTTTATAGTTGGTTCTAGACACCTTCTCTAGAACCGTATATGGACCTTGCCATCCAATTTGTAACTTATTCTGGCTGCCGGGTAGTAGAAGAAGCACCTTCTCTCCCACAGCTAATTCTCTGTCCTTTGCTTTCCTATTGAAATACGCTGCATGTTTCTTCCTGGCTTGTCTCAAATTATCATTTGCCAGTTTCCATCCAGCTTTCAGACGAGTGGTCAGCTCGTTCACATATTGATATGATGAGGTAACAGTCTCTTCTGCTTTCTCATCTGTCCAGGTCCTTAATAAGGCTTCCAATGGACCTTTTATTGGCCTCCCAAATAGCAGGGTTGCGGGAGCCATCCCGGTTGAACTATGTGGTACCTCCCGATACGCAAACAACGCGGCGGGCAGAAATTGATCCCACATATCCGGTTTTTCATGTGCCAGCTTCCTCAGGATAGAAATGAGAGTCCCATTGAACCTCTCTACCTGGCCGTTCCCTTGCGGATTGTACGGACTACAATGAAAGTGTCTGGCTTGAAATAGCTTAAAAACTTCTTCCGTTAGTTTCCCCTTGAACTGTGAGCCATTATCAGTCAAGATTTGATGCGGGAATCCTAATCTTGTGAATATTGTAAGTAGTGCCTCTGCTACATGTTTTGAATCAATTGATGGCAGGGCTACCGCCTCTCCCCACATAGAACAAGTGTCCACCAGAGTAAGGATGTAACTGTTCCTCCTCTTGGTCCGAGTGAGAGGTCCCACAATATCCACTGCAACCCTCTCAAAAGGTGTTCCCACTATGGGCATTTCCCCTAGAGTTGCAGGAGCAGTCCAATGCTTTGGAGCTACCCTTTGACATTCTGGTCAGGATTTGACATATCTTTTTATATCCTCCGTTATCCCTAGCCAGAAGTAATGACAAGCTATACGCTGTCCTGTGGCGCTGATCCCCATGTGACCACTGAAGGGAATCGCATGCCCTAGTTCCATCACTTTATCCCTATATAAAGTGGGAAGAACCAGCTGGTTGTGACCATTTGTTCCAGTTCCGGCCTTCCTGTATATCAATTTGTTTTTCATAAAGTACTCTCCCTTGCTTGGAGGTGTGTGGCATTTGGGCAATTTTTTAAAACATGGCTTGAGTGTCCTATCCTCAGCCTGCGCCTTCCTCATCTCTTCTGGATGAGCATTTATAGGTTCACCTTCTTCCTCCTTTTTCTGTGACCTGGTCTGCACTGTCGCCATGATCACAGGTCTCTCGGGATTCCCCAAGAAGACGTATCTACACCCCAATATCAGAGGGTAGATTGGTTCATCTATCACTGCTGCTCTGATTTCTCCTTCCACATAGCGAGTTTTCACCGTTATCCTTGCGATGGGAAGTGTCATGAGTGGTATGTCCTTAGTCGCCCCTTGTATTTCCACTGTTTCTGTGGTATACTGACTTGGGTCCACTAGGCTAGACTTCACAACTGAATCATAATCCAAACCTGTATCATATAGGCACCTTATGGTGACACCATTACAAATAACATCCTCACAAACTGGGGGGTGATAAGGTTCCTGCTGTCCATTAGGATTAACCTTTAATCTTTGTTTCCCCGATTTCATTGCAGCAATGTTTGAAGGTTTCCTTTTACAAAATTCGGTGTTATGGTTGTCTTTCTTACACCATTTGCACCATCTCTTTCCTTGGTTAAACGGTTTTCTTTCATTATATTTTTGGTCATTGAACTGTGAGTTTCTATCACGATAATCATTTCGTGGCCTATCAAAGTTTGTCCTGCCTTTATTACCTTGTTCTCTGGTATCAAATTTACTAAATTGCTGTGGAGCTTTAAAATTTTCTGTGTGCTTCTTTTTAGTGCCATTTACCTCTGCCTGGGCTGCTTGATACCTCTCAGCGACATTTAAAACCTCCCCCAATCTCTCTGCACCTTGTTCCATGAGAAATTTTCTCAGGTCTGGAGCCATGGACTCTCTTAATTGCTCTATCATGATCATCTCTTTGAGATCTTGGGTCTTCCCCAGAGCAGTCCATTTCTCCAAATAGGTTTCCAGTCTGGCAGAGAATTGGTGGTATGTCTCCCCAGACAACAGTTTGGCATTTCTAAACTTCTTACGATAAAATTCACCCTTCTTTTCATATCTCAATAACAAAGCCTGCTTTAGCATGTCATAATTGTCTTGGTCGTCTCTATTCATCTTAGCAAAAACTTCATAAGAAGTACCTCTAAGCCCTTGGGATAACTTAAGACTCCACCTCTCTCTCTCTAACCCATATGTAGTAGCTAATAGTTCGAATCTACTGAGGTACCCCTCGATGTCATCGTCTTTCTCAACAAAATGGTCTAAATTAAACCCCATAGCTGAGGTTGAGGCTCCCTGACTAGGCATAGCATCTGAGGCAAAAGGGCTGGCACCATTTTCCGGAGCATGGACTTGTAATTCCAGCTCCCTTAGTCGTAATTCGTGCTCCCTTTGCAATCTTCTATCTTCTGCTTCCCTTTGCTGTCGTTTTTCTTCTGCCTCCCTTTCGGCAGTCAATCTCTTATCTTCTGCTTCCCTTTGCTGTCGTTTTTCTTCTGCCTCCCTTTTGGCAGTCAATCTCTTATCTTCTGCTTCTAATTGGAGCCTTTTAATCTCCCTATCTGCCTCAATTTGTAACCTCTTCTCTTCAGCTAACCTCCTATCTTCCCTTTCAATATACTTGTCACATTCTGAAGTTACATACTGAATTAAAACTTGACCCTCCATATTCATCTCCTTCGCCGTCAGCACAGCAGCCGATCTAAATTTTGCTAGATCTTCCATACTCTAACACACAAATTAACAATGACTAAGGTAATTCCAAGTATATGATTACTAAGGTAATATATTAATTAATTAATTAATTACCACTGGCTGTGAAGATTCATCAACTTTTATTTTCCACTTTTTATTTAAGGGACACTTTTAAATTTATTCCCTTATGCCCCCAATAGTTTAATTCCCGGACCAGGAGACCCTAATATCTTTGATAAACTTAATCCCCGGACAAGACCCCAATATTTGTAGTGGGTTTTGATGTTATTGTATGGTTGTTATGTTACCTAGTGTACTGGATGAGGTCAGCTGTGAAGGCTCCTGAGATAAAAGTTTATGTGAATTACAGAAGGCCTTTCTGCTACCACTTATGACCTCAAACAGACCTATTCTCCTATTATGAATGTTAGCTACGTTAAAAGTCTAGGGTACTGAAATGTAATGTGTAGGTAATAAAATACACAGACACACACATGTAAATAATAAGTATAATAATACTATAACTCGATAATACACTGAACTAACTCTGGCTTTTATAGTTTAAGTTTGAAAATTTTTTTAATTTATTAGTTATGAACCAATTGTTTCTTTTGGTCAGAACATATGAAATGATAGGTATTTATCAATGAAATGCATATGTATATATTGCATAATCAAATATAACTTTTGTACATAGGTATATTATTACAATGATTAATATTAATGGTATCTACACTGTCTTGGGAAAACTAGCACTGGATGTTTAGTTGGGGTGGCGTCATCATGCCCAATCTATGGCTACAAAGTTCATAGTCCTTGACATATGGACTGATGTTAATGTTTTTATGATAAGATTTATTTATTTCTTGATGGTGGAAATAGTTTATGAATCTCCAGCAGGCCAGGTTTGCACTTTACTGGCCTGTAATGATGTAGTACATAATTCTTGTGGCCCACTCCTCTCAGTAGCTGGAGTAAAATGTTAGGCTGCACAGACACCCGCTCTTGTACTTCTACAAGAGCATCTGACACAATCGTAGTGCCAGATCAGAAACTCTGAAACAAAATTTGTGCCATGTGTCAGTACTCTATTTACTGCGCCACTCTTACACACAACACCACAAAACAACAGTACATAGATTGGGTCAGATCTCTCTGACCAACTTAGCACATCTTACCCAGTTGTTATCAAATAGTACCAGTTTCCCAAGACTGCATTGCATCCAAAATATGTTCAATAGTTTCCTCTTCCATTCAATAAGGTGGGTGATATGTTCCCACTGATGTCAATAATAGATCCGCCTTCCATAGTCTTAGATAGGTTTTCATATATTATTAGTTTGTCTCTAGGCCCTGGACTGCGGCTGGGGACCTAGAGCAAGCACTTACTTATCGTAATCATTTTTCATGATATGGCAGTATCAATCACTCAAAATATTAAAATAACCAAGATAAATGCTTTTTGTTTTTTTCTTACCACAATTCAGAATTGAGAACACAGTTACTTAGGACTAGCAAAACTCAGCTGAGCTGCTGGCTAGATTAGGGCGTCCCACTGATTTTTATTTATTTATTCCGGGAATCCACCACTAGCAGTCAAGAACTGTGTTAATGGACAGTCTTCTTTAAAATGGCACAAATGTGCGTCTCTTTCTCAATAATATGAATACTTCTGTCCAATCAACGAACTTCCCCTCTAACTTTTTTCAAATATTCAAACGAAAAGTCAAATTTCAGTCAAATCTCAGTCAAGTGTGTATTATTTTCTGTTGGTCCGTCTGTCTCTACTTGGTTTTTCACAAAAATACACTTGTTTTTTGGACTAACTACATGCAAAAACTGCACAAACCTGCCCCACTAAGTTATTTTTAGCTACTATCCTCCGACTTTCCCCTGTAGTTCATTGCAGTTTGATTTTTGTATTTTTAGGGCTCAAGGACGCCAAAAGGTAACTTTAGTGAAAGTATGTACCAAAAACTGTTCGCTAGTCTGATTGGAACAATACGGTCTTTCGTCAATATCTTCCTTGTTATCTGTCCATCTGTGTAATTAAAAGTATATTATTTCTCTGCTCAAGATGGGCTATCAAACTAGCTAGTTTTTATTTTCATAACTTTATTATTAAAGAAAATCCTACTTTTCTCAAGGTTAGTTTTTCTACCAATTCCTTACATTGTGTCAACTAGTGGCGTGATTTTTCCTTTAAACTACAAATTGCGTCTTTTTGCCTTTTAGATTCAAACACGTGTTCAGTCATATTTTTTCCTTTTATCTCCGTTTCCCCTCCCGTCTAAAAGGGTAAACCGTTTCGTCTGCATGTCCCAACTAGTTAGTTTCAATGGCGGTAGAAACCGCGGGCGTAGGCGAGAATGTATCCTCGTATCTTACATATAATTTTATCCCTACATGTTATCTTGCCCGTTATCTTTATAATTGGAGATATTTTAATGTTGTATCACGGTAATTTCACCACAAAAACCATGAATTTCTCAGCACATTGTAAATTAGTGTGACTAATTTTCTTATAGCTTGTTTTTTTATTTATCATTGAGCACAAAGGCTTTCATAGTTTTTTTTTTTTTTTTTTAGAGCAGGTTCCTGATTATTTTACCAACATGTTATTTATTGGAAATAGTGCAGTAACATTGGTTGCTATTATTAGACAGTGAGTTTAGTCGAAGTCAAGTAGGTCAGGATCTACTCATCAGAAATACAAAAATACATTTGACACATTTTAACATGTAGTAATGAGTTTCTCATTCATATTTGATGGTCACAACTGAAGCTATATTTTGAAAAAGCCTAAGTCATCTTAAAATGTGGCATCACTGTTTCCCGAGAAACCAATAGCACTGGACAGTTAATGTGTTGTTAAGCAAAATTATTGTTTATGAAAATAGCATCTCACCATAGCTGCGCCCCTGAATGTGTTACCATGTCATCTTTTCTTGAATGAGTCATAATTTAGGTTCATGTGCTTCCTACATTTGATATTGTCTGTTTAATATTAATTAATCATTTATTAATAATATTTGTTTAAATCTCTAAAGGTTAAAAACTTCATTCCATCAATAAGTGCAGTGACAGGCATCACACCACAGGCATATTTATGGCGTACTTGTATAGCCCTGCACTCAGCACCAAGGTTTGCAGTCAGCCTCATACACTATAATTATTACTTCAGCCAGACAGCCTACGTACAGCCACAACGGCAGGCCACGTACAAGTTCCTCATCAGAGTTAACTTTTGTCTAAACTTTGTGGAGAACTCATGTCTGGTTTTAGTGGCCTACATAACAAATAGAGAAAATTATCGTAAGTTCTCTGTGTGGTGGTATCTGTTATATCTGGTTTTAGTGGCCTACATAACAAATAGTAGGTACCACAAACTGCCGCTTCGCGGTGGTCGACAAATTCTGTGACGCGCAAGCGAGGCCCAATTTGGGCCCTTTTCAACCTCGCTCTGCCTAGTAATTAATTTGCCTTTTCTAAATAAAAATTATATCTTCTGGTTCCTTGGTCTTTCTTCTTTCATAATATGTCAATTATAACTTTCTGCGTGTCATTGAAATTGAATGAGACAAAAAACAAAAACATCATTAAAACAGCTCTTGCCGTGCGCTGGCTTACTGGCGCTCAAGGGAGCGAAATTCCCTGAAAGGACCCCACTTCATTCAAAGCGTCAGCGCTATGTCCTCAAAAATGCTACACTAATACGGTTTTCACCAATGAGAAGAGCGGAAACTGAGGTTTACACACATGTAACACGAGGCACATATTTTTTATAGGAAGATATCATAAATTCGAAGTGAATGAGAAAGTTTGGATTTTAATACACATCTGGGAGGCCTACTTACACTCGTGTTACATCAAACAAACGAGCAACCATTCTGCTAAAATCGTATCAAAGTTTTAAACATCATAGTTATTTGAGCAAAGAGCGAATGAACATTAAAAGACAGCACCTCCAACACATTTCGGCGTGTAAACATAATGGCGGATGTTCCTTCTGACAAATCGGACACGATGGGCCAGCTGTACGAAACACAGCACGAAATGACTCGGGCGCTGAACTGAAAGTTTCACCAATGGAAGTCGACTCAATATGTGTTCTGAGTAAGTTTTGAACTTTGTTTTATTTCTAATCATTACAGACCTATTTTGTTTATTTGCAATATAGCAATGGCAAGTGACGGAGGGTGGATGTATTAGTAACAGAACAGCCAAATGTGGCTGTTCGATTCACACATTTAGACAGAAAGTTTTTCGTTTTTTAAGCAATTTTGGGGGTGGGGTATTGTTGTTTATGTAGCTATTTGGTTGTTTTATCGGACCATCACCATTTTCTAAACATTCGGTATCAGAATTAAGGTCTAACACTTAGTAACAGTTTGTAAAGCCGCTGACCTCCTTTCGATAACGTTATGGATGTCAAAGGTCATGTTTAGAATTTAGCTTGCTACACATTTGTGAAGGTTAATTTTTTTTTTTAATTGCAGCTCTCGCTTAATTAACCTTTTTTTTCTCAATTATTTCAGGGGACGATCGTTATGATGCACATTTTTCAATGACGGGAAGAGGCAGACGTCCGGCTCTGCCACCGATTTCTACTGTGACAAACAGACTATTGGCACAGTTCTGTCTTCTGGAGGACTAGGAAAATGCAACATGGGAGCTAATACGTCTTGTTGTGTAAAGTTTATATATCATATTATTTCCTCTCATTCTCTGATGTTAAAAATCATTAGGCTACTATGTAGTTGAAGCTTTCCTAGAAGCCTCTACAGGTTTTGAGTTTATTTTACAATTACAAACATAAAAGACAAATGACATAATCCATGTAAAAGAGAGACTTACAATCTACTGTATAATTAATATAATGATTTAAATGGTAAATGCAGTAAAAATTAATGTCGCAATAAATGCTTAATGATTAACAAAGGGAAAGAAAAAATAATTTGGCCGACATTTTTTGTATTAATAATAAAATAACACAATCATGCAATTTGTCCTCTTCCCGTCCCTCCGAACAAATTTCTTTCAGGTGACCTCTTGGTTTCTCTGTGCTACCCGAATAGAATGTGAGTAAAGGACAGCTACAGTACAGGTGCCAGATGTCAGTACAACAAGCCAGTGCCCTGAGAAGAGATTCACTTGAGGACTTTCTGAACACACAATTATCTTTTGATGCAGCTGACCTCAAGTAACAGTGAGTTGGACACGGACTAATATGTAATGTTTCTTTGTTTATAAAAATCAAATTTTAAGCAGTAAAGGTTGTTTCAATCAAGAAAATAACCATCAATTTGAATTGTACAACTCAAATTACATAAATATGGAAGTTTTCAGCTCTATAGCTGCAATATTCATGATTTTATGACAACATTTGGAATTTCGTGAGATTTTTCTTCCGAACTGCAAATTTAGCCGTTGATCCATTTTCACATAATGCAGTTTTATAGTATTCAGTATTTCATGTGTCTCAAAAAAATTAAGCATCAAGTATATAATGCTCTCTTTAAGCTCAATAAATCTTATAGCTTTCCTGTGTGTAGTTTTTGATTTATGAGTGCATGAAAATGCATATTTGCATTTTGCGAGCACAACAATGAGACTTAAAATTGTATCTTTTGTCAATTTTGATGGACCATAATTCATTTAATTGATTTGTTGTACTTCCCATGTTTCTTTTCTGCAATAAGGACTTGTATGCCTTTGTACAAAAAGCATTATTGACTTGGTAAGTGTTTGTTGACTGTAGTTATGATTGTGCAAAGTCAGGCAATTTGTTCGGTGCGAAGATGTTTGAAAAATTTTGTAATTCCCCACAATTTTGAAATGCTGTAACTCGGTCGTTTGATATCCGATTTTTAAAATTTAAAAAGGAAATTTCATGGCTTAAAGAGATCCATTAAGATCTATAAACAAAGACACTGTAAAAACAAAATGAAAAATCAGTTTGTGGTACCTACAAATAGAGAAAGTTATAGTAAGTTCTGTATGTGGTGGTATCTGTTATATCTGGTTTTAGTGGCCTACATAACAAATAGAGAAAATTGTTGTACGTTCTGTATGTGGTGGCACAACTTATCTCTGGTTTTAGTGGTCTACATAACAAATAAAGAAAATTATTGTAAGCTCTGTACTCATGAATGAATAGACTTATAAGAATCATCTTATACGTGATTGTTAAGTTATGCATGAATAAATTCATTATCTGAAGTTCTACAGTCACTCATCTCTCATTACTCCATAGGGCTTCAGCAGAGTCATGTCAGGCCTGTCTGTCTTGTGTCATCCATTCAAGATTTTTACATGTTTCTTTTCTGTCTCCAATTTTCTTTTCCCCATGTTTTTAAACCTTCCTCTGGTTCTCTGACATTGGTAATTCATGAACAAGGACTGCCTTGTGATACATTCAGTTTGGTTTCCTCAATGTATGCATGATCCTTACCTCCTGTTCCACTAGCACTTGTCTGTCTTCTTCCCTCAGACACCCTCACCCTCCCCAAACCCAATAAGACGGCAGTGCCACAACACTTCATTCCTTCTATTCCACACAGTTTTCTTTGTCTTTGGTCCTAGTAAGATGAGTTCCCAATGGGCTGATCACCCGTTGGCTTGTCACACCGATTACGGAAACAGCGGCGGATGGATCTATTTGTTGTTGCCCTAAAGACGCCGCTAGGCGTGATGGGAAACTACAACAGAGAAAATCAATCTGCTGTTGCCCTTAAGACGCCACAAGGCGTGATGGCCTCTGACTGCTTGGTCGGTCTTTGGCTAAGGACGGAAGAAGAAGAAGATGAGTTACCTTTTTCCACCCTAGTAAGATGCATTACCTTTTTCCACACAAGCACCTTATCTATACATTTCTACAATTTCATAGTTGTCACTCATGCTGCTCTGCAAGTCCCACAGCCATACACCAACACTCAAGCCAGCAACTCTTAATTTTTTTATGTTGGACTTGATGCTACATATATGTACTCAAAATACACACATCAATTCATAGCAACTAAATACACACATCAGCTCATAGCAACAAACCACACACATCATCTGATAGCAATAAAATACACACATCTTATAGCAACAAAGTACATATAGCAACAGAATACACACATCAACTCATAGCAACAAAGTACATATAGCAACAGAGTACACACAGTAACTCATAACAATACACACATAATTTCATAGCAAAAAAAGCACACATCAGTTCATAGCAGTATAATACACACATCATCTTATAGCAACAAAATACACACATCGCCTCAGCAATAAAATACATCATCTCATAGCAACAAAATACACACATCAGCTCATAGCAACAAAATACACACATCAGCTGAGACAACTGGCTAGAGCTTGTAGTGAGACAGTTGCTAGCTAGAGCTTGTAGTGTTTGTGAGACAACAGCTGGCTAGAGCTTGTAGTAAGACAACAGCTGGCTAGAGCTTGTGGTGAGACAACTGTTGGCTAGAGCTTGTAGTGAGACAGCTGCTAGCGAGAGCTTGTAGTGTGACAGCTACTGGCTAGAGCTTGTAGTGTTTGTGAGACAACTGCTGGCTAGAGCTTGTAGTGAGACAACAGCTGGCTAGAACTTGTAGTGAGACAGCTGCTAGCTAGAGCTTGTAGTGTGATAGCTACTGGCTAGAGCTTGTAGTGTGATAGCTACTGGCTAGAGCTTGTAGTGAGACAGCTGCTGGCTAGAGCTTGTAGTGTTTGTGAGACAACAGCTGGCTAGAGCTTGTAGTGAGACAACTGTTGGCAAGAGCTTGTAGTGTTTGTGAGACAACAGCTGGCTAGAGCTTGTAGTGAGACAGCTGCTGGCTAGAACTTGTAGTGAGACAACAGTTGGCTAGAGCTTGTAGTGAGACAGCTGCTGGCTAGAGCTTGTAGTGAGACAGCTGCTGGCTAGAGCTTGTAGTGAGACAGCTGCTGGCTAGAGCTTGTAGTGAGACAGCTGCTGTCTAGAGCTTGTAGTGAGACAACTGTTGGCTAGAATTTGTAGTGAGACAGCTGTTGGCTAGAGCTTGTAGTGAGACAACTGTTGGCTAGAGCTTGTAGTGAGACAGCTGCTGGCTAGAATTTGTAGTGAGACAACTGTTGGCTAGAATTTGTAGTGAGACAGCTGTTGGCTAGAGCTTGTAGTGAGACAGCTGTTGGCTAGAGCTTGTAGTGAGACAACTGTTGGCTAGAATTTGTAGTGAGACAGCTGTTGGCTATAGCTTGTAGTGAGACAACTGTTAGCTAGAGCTTGTAGTGAGACAACTGTTGGCTAGAATTTGTAGTGAGACAACTGTTGGCTAAAATTTGTAGTGAGACAACTGTTGGCTAGAATTTGTAGTGAGACAACTGCTGGCTAGAGCTTGTAGTGAGACAACTCTTGGCTAGAGCTTGTAGTGAGACAACTGCTGGCTAGAGCTTGTAGTGTTTGTGAGACAACAGCTGGCTAGAGCTTGTAGTGTTTGTGAGACAACAGCTGGCTAGAGCTTGTAGTGAGACAACAGCTGGCTAGAGCTTGTAGTGAGACAACAGCTGGCTAGAGCTTGTAGTGAGACAACAGCTGGCTAGAGCTTGTAGTGTTTGTGAGACAACAGCTGGCTAGAGCTTGTAGTGAGACAACAGCTGGCTAGAGCTTGTAGTGTTTGTGAGACAGCTGCTGGCTAGAGCTTGTAGTGAGACAACAGCTGGCTAGAGCTTGTAGTGAGACAGCTACTGGCTAGAGCTTGTAGTGAGACAGCTGATGGCTAGAGCTTGTAGTTAGACAGCTGCTGACTAGAGCTTGTAGTGAGACAGCTGCTGGCTAGAGCTTGTAGTGAGACAGCTGCTGGCTAGAGCTTGTAGTGAGACAGCTGCTGGCTAGAGCTTGTAGTGAGAATGCTGCTGGCTAGAGCTTGTAGTGTTTGTGAGACAGCTGTAGGCTAGAGCTTGTAGTGAGACAACTGTTGGCTAGAGCTTGTAGTGAGACAACTGTTGGCTAGAATTTGTAGTGAGACAACTGTTGGCTAGAATTTGTATGAGACAACTGCTGGCTAGAGCTTGTAGTGAGACAACTCTTGGCTAGAGCTTGTAGTGTTTGTGAGGCAACAGCTGGCTAGAGCTTGTAGTAAGACAACAGCTGGCTAGAGCTTGTAGTGTTTGTGAGACAACAGCTGGCTAGAGCTTGTAGTGAGACAACAGCTGGCTAGAGCTTGTAGTGTTTGTGAGACAGCTGCTGGCTAGAGCTTGTAGTGAGACAACAGCTGGCTAGAGCTTGTAGTGAGACAGCAGCTGGCTAGAGCTTGTAGTGAGACAACTGCTGGCTAGAGCTTGTAGTGTTTGTGAGACAACAGCTGGCTAGAGCTTGTAGTGAGACAACAGCTGGCTAGAGCTTGTAGTGAGACAACAGCTGGCTAGAGCTTGTAGTGAGACAGCTACTGGCTAGAGCTTGTAGTGAGACAGCTGATGGCTAGAGCTTGTAGTGAGACAGCTGCTGGCAAGAGCTTGTAGTGAGACAGCTGCTGGCTAGAGCTTGTAGTGAGACAGGTGCTGGCTAGAGCTTGTAGTAAGACAGGTGCTGGCTAGAGCTAGTAGTTAGACAGCCGCTGGCTAGAGCTTGTAGTGAGACAACTGTTGGCTAGAATTTGTAGTGAGACAACTGCTGGCTAGAGCTTGTAGTGAGACAGCTGCTGGCTAGAGCTTGTAGTGAGACAGCTGCTGGCTAGAGCTTGTAGTGAGACAGTTGCTGGCTAGAGCTTGTAGTGAGACAGCTGCTGGCAAGAGCTTGAAGTGAGACAGCTGCTGGCTAGAGCTTGTAGTGAGACAGCTGCTGGCTAGAGCTTGTAGTGAGACAGCTGCTGGCTAGAGCTTGTAGTGAGACAGCTGCTGGCTAGAGCTTGTAGTGAGACAGCTGCTGGCTAGAGCTTGTAGTGTTTGTGAGACAACAGATTCCTAGAGCTTGTAGTGTTTGTGAGACAACAGATTGCTAGAGCTTGTAGTGTTTGTGAGACAACAGATTGCTAGAGCTTGTAGTGAGACAACAACTGGCTAGAACTTGTAGTGTTTGTGAGACAACAATTTGCTAGATTACAGAGAAGGAAATGTCAAAATTGTCCTCTTTTCACACAACATGCCTAAGAAAAATTCACCGCATCTTTTGGCCGAATACCATCACCAACCAAGATCTGCTTACTCGGAGCAAGCAAGAGGACATGCCCACCATCATAGCTGGCAGATGCTGGAGCTGGATTGGCCATGTCCTCAGAAGAGACCCCAATGCCATCACAAGAACAGCTATGCTTTGGACCCCTGAAGGAAAACGAAAGAGAGGCCGACCAAAAACAACCTGGCAGAGGACTGTGGAGGCTGAGATGCAAAGAATGAACCAGAGTTGGGGCACTGTACGAAGGATGGCCGCCGACCGAGCAAAGTGGAATCAATTTGTTGTTGCCCTACAAGATGCCACTAGGCATGATGGCCACTGACTGCTTTGACGGTCGGCGGCTAAGGATCAAAGAAGAAGAAGAAGAATTTGCTAGAACTTGTTGTGTTTGTGAGACCACAACAACTGGCTAGAGCTTGTAGTGTTTGTGAGACAACAACAACTTGCTAGAACTTGTAGTGAGAAAAACTACTAGAAGATATTGTGACATTTGTGTTGACATTTTTCAGCCATCCATGAAAAGATCTTTGTTGTGTTTATGGTGACTTCATTGTGCTACATGTTGCTCAACACCATCCTCTTTAACTGGAGCAGAGATGGAGTCTTCACAGAAACCGTATGTATCTTCTCTCCTTGCTCTTCCTCCCCCTCTCCCCCCCTCCCCATGCTCATATAAGATTATATTTGTCTCTCTCTTTCACAAACTACTCTTTCTCATTCATGATTACTAAGTGTGTTGTTGATAGATGTTGTTACAGCAAGGTTTAAGTCAGACTTACAAAGGGATGGTGGATAACCAGAGTAGGTTCCCACAGATTGGCTTGTGAAAATGAAAACACTACGGTGGAACAGAGAAAGTAAATCCACTCTGAGGGAATGATCCCAAAGTTGTGAAAAGTGCATTCTTACAACTCTTGGAACAAAGTCCCCCAAACGTGATCTCAGACAGACTTGTTCCCATTCCCCGAAGGAAGAATTACCCCATATAAATAGTATATATATCAGTATATAGAAAGACATACAGCACCAGTGATAAATTCACACAAGCACAACAGTGACTATTTATTCTATCTACATATGTATAAAGTTAAAAAAAATGGATAGACGATGATGCTGACCAAAGCAAGGTAGTAAAGCTAAAGTCCATTATGGAATTTCCTAAGAATCCCTCTGATGTCTCACCTCAACATTCAAGTGTTCCAGTCAAGACATTATACTTACTTACTTACTTACTTAGTCGTTCCCCTTCTACCGTGAGGTGTAGAGGTTTGGAAGAGAGAGCGCCAGACTATCCTATCGGCTGTCTTCCTTGTTTTAGTGAAGACATAATAAACTTTGTAAAGTTCCTTGTTTTAGTGAAGAAACAGTAAACTATGTAATGTTCCTTGTTTTAGTGAAGAAATAATAAACTTTGTAAAGTTCCTTGTTTTAGTGAAGAAATAAACTGTGTAAAGTTCCTTGTTTTAGTGAAGAAATAATAAACTATGTAATGTTCCTGGTTTTAGTGAAGAAATAATAAACTATGTAATGTTCCTGGTTTTAGTGAAGAAATAATAAACTATGTAAAGTTCCTTGTTTTAGTGAAGAAATAATAAACTATGTAATGACTTGTTTTAGTGAAGAAATAATAAACTATGTAATGTTCCTTGTTCCCCTGAAGAAATAATAAACTATGTAATGTTCCTTGTTTTAGTGAAGAGATAATAAATTATGTAAGGTTCCTTGTTCCCCTGAAGAAATAATAAACTATGTAATGTTCCTTGTTCTGTTGAAGAAATAATAAACTGTGTAAGGTTCCTTGCTTTAGTGAAGAAATAATAAACTATGTAAAGTTCCTTGTTTTAGTGAAGAAATAATAAACTATGTAATGTTCTTTGTTTTAGTGAAGAAATAATAAACTGTGTATTGTTCCTTGTTTTGGTGAAGAAATAATAAACTATGTAATGTTCCTGGTTTTAGTGAAGAAATAATAAATAAACTATGTAAAGTTCCTTGTTTTAGTGAAGAAATAATAAACTATGTAATGTTCCTTGTTTTAGTGAAGAAATAATAAACTATGTAAAGTTCCTTGTTTTAGGGAAGAAATAAACTATGTAAAGTTCCTTGTTTTAGTGAAGAAATAATAAACTATTTAATG
Source organism: Oreohelix idahoensis (assembly GCA_024509875.1). Taxonomy (NCBI): domain Eukaryota; kingdom Metazoa; phylum Mollusca; class Gastropoda; order Stylommatophora; family Oreohelicidae; genus Oreohelix; species Oreohelix idahoensis. The sequence goes on along the minus strand of JAMPIV010001854.1, from coordinate 1,010,773 downwards.
TTCCTGGTTTTAGTGAAGAAATAATAAACTATGTAATGTTCCTTGTTTTAGTGAAGAAATAATAAACTATGTAAAGTTCCTTGTTTTAGTGAAGAAATAATAAACTATGTAATGTTCCTTGCTTTAGTGAAGAAATAATAAACTGTGTAATGTTCCTTGTTTTAGTGAAGAAATAATAAACTATGTAATGTTCCTTGTTTTAGTGAAGAAATAATAAACTATGTAATGTTCCTTGTTTTAGTGAAGAAATAATAAACTATGTAATGACTTGTTTTAGTGAAGAAATAATAAACTATGTAATGTTCCTTGTTTTAGTGAAGAAATAATAAACTATGTAATGTTCCTTGTTTTAGTGAAGAAATAATAAACTGTGTAATGTTCCTTGTTTTAGTGAAGAAATAATAAACTATGTAAAGTTCCTTGTTTTAGTGAAGAAATAATAAACTATGTAATGTTCCTTGTTTTAGTGAAGAAATAATAAACTATGTAATATTCCTTGCTTTAGTGAAGAAATAAACTATGTAAAGTTCCTTGTTTTAGTGAAGAAATAAACTATGTAAAGTTCCTTGTTTTAGTGAAGAAATAATAAACTATGTAATGTTCCTTGTTTTAGTGAAGAAATAATAAACTGTGTAATGTTCCTTGTTTTAATGAAGAAATAATTGACTTTGTAATGTTCCTTGTTTTAGTGAAGAAATAATAAACTATGTAAAGTTCCTTGTTTTAGTGAAGAAATAATAAACTATGTAAAGTTCCTTGTTTTAGTGAAGATATAATAAACTATGTAATGTTCCTTGTTTTTAGTGAAGAAATAATAAACTATGTAAAGTTCCTTGTTTTAGTGAAGAAATAATAAACTATGTAATGTTCCTTGTTTTAGTGAAGAAATAATAAACTATGTAATGTTCCTTGTTTTAGTGAAGAAATAAACTATGTAAAGTTCCTTGTTTTAGTGAAGAAATAAACTATGTAAAGTTCCTTATTTTAGTGAAGAAATAATAAACTATGTAATGTTCCTTGTTTTAGTGAAGAAATAATTAACGTTGTAAAATTCATTGTTCCATTGAAGAAATAATCTTGACAGTAGTGATGGTTTTTTCCTGTAACACACCATTAGCTTATCACATAGCAAATGTTTCCTTCATTTTTGTATACTTTCCCAACAGGAGAGGTTATCTTACTGGTGGAAGAAGGTCATGTTCATTTCCATATCAACAGCCACGGCAGGACTTATCTTTTTCTTTATTTTACATCGGGTCTACTGTGTTGTTGGAGGTGAGTTCAGCTTATCTTTTTCTTTATTTTACATCGGGTCTACTGTGTTGTTGGAGGTGAGTTCAGCTTATCTTTTTCTTTATTTTACATCGGGTCTACTGTGTTGTTGGAGGTGAGTTCAGCTTATCTTTTTCTTTATTTTACATCGGGTCTACTGTGTTGTTGGAGGTGAGTTCAGCTTATCTTTTTCTTTATTTTACATCGGGTCTACTGTGTTGTTGGAGGTGAGTTCAGCTTATCTTTTTCTTTATTTTACATTGGGTCTGCTGTGTTGTTGGAGTTAAGTTCAGCTTATTTTCTTCTTTATTTTACACATTTTACATCGGGTCTACTGTGTTGTTGGAGGTGAGTTCAGCTTATCTTTTTCTTTATTTTACATTGGGTCTGCTGTGTTGTTGGAGGTGAGTTCAGCTTATCTTTTTCTTTATTTTACATTGGGTCTGCTGTGTTGTTGGATGTGAGTTCAGCTTATCTTTTTCTTTATTTTACATTGGGTCTACTGTGTTGTTGGAGGTGAGTTCAGCTTATCTTTTTCTTTATTTTACATTGGGTCTGCTGTGTTGTTGGAGGTGAGTTCAGCTTATCTTTTTCTTTATTTTACATTGGGTCTACTGTGTTGTTGGAGGTGAGTTCAGCTTATCTTTTTCTTTATTTTACATTGGGTCTCCTGTGTTGTTGGAGTTAAGTTCAGCTTATTTTCTTCTTTATTTTACACATTTTACATCGGGTCTACTGTGTTGTTGGAGGTGAGTTCAGCTTATCTTTTTCTTTATTTTACATTGGGTCTGCTGTGTTGTTGGAGGTGAGTTCAGCTTATCTTTTTCTTTATTTTACATTGGGTCTGCTGTGTTGTTGGATGTGAGTTCAGCTTATCTTTTTCTTTATTTTACATTGGGTCTGCTGTGTTGTTGGATGTGAGTTCAGCTTATCTTTTTCTTTATTTTACATTGGGTCTGCTGTGTTGTTGGAGGTGAGTTCAGCTTATCTTTTTCTTTATTTTACATTGGGTCTACTGTGTTGTTGGAGGTGAGTTCAGCTTATCTTTTTCTTTATTTTACATTGGGTCTGCTGTGTTGTTGGAGGTGAGTTCAGCTTATCTTTTTCTTTATTTTACATTGGGTCTACTGTGTTGTTGGAGGTGAGTTCAGCTTATCTTTTTCTTTATTTTACATTGGGTCTACTGTGTTGTTGGAGGTGAGTTCAGCTTATCTTTTTCTTTATTTTACATTGGGTCTGCTGTGTTGTTGGAGGTGAGTTCAGCTTATCTTTTTCTTTATTTTACATTGGGTCTACTGTGTTGTTGGAGGTGAGTTCAGCTTATCTTTTTCTTTATTTTACATTGGGTCTACTGTGTTGTTGGAGGTGAGTTCAGCTTATCTTTTTCTTTATTTTACATTGGGTCTGCTGTGTTGTTGGAGTTAAGTTCAGCTTATTTTCTTCTTTATTTTACACATTTTACATCGGGTCTACTGTGTTGTTGGAGGTGAGTTCAGCTTATCTTTTTCTTTATTTTACATTGGGTCTGTTGTGTTGTTGGAGGTGAGTTCAGCTTATCTTTTTCTTTATTTTACATTGGGTCTGCTGTGTTGTTGGATGTGAGTTCAGCTTATCTTTTTCTTTATTTTACATTGGGTCTACTGTGTTGTTGGAGGTGAGTTCAGCTTATCTTTTTCTTTATTTTACATTGGGTCTGCTGTGTTGTTGGAGGTGAGTTCAGCTTATCTTTTTCTTTATTTTACATTGGGTCTACTGTGTTGTTGGATGTGAGTTCAGCTTATCTTTTTCTTTATTTTACATTGGGTCTGCTGTGTTGTTGGAGGTGAGTTCAGCTTATCTTTTTCTTTATTTTACATTGGGTCTACTGTGTTGTTGGAGGTGAGTTCAGCTTATCTTTTTCTTTATTTTACATTGGGTCTGCTGTGTTGTTGGAGGTGAGTTCAGCTTATCTTTTTCTTTATTTTACATTGGGTCTGCTGTGTTGTTGGAGGTGAGTTCAGCTTATCTTTTTCTTTATTTTACATTGGGTCTACTGTGTTGTTGGAGGTGAGTTCAGCTTATCTTTTTCTTTATTTTACATTGGGTCTACTGTGTTGTTGGAGGTGAGTTCAGCTTATCTTTTTCTTTATTTTACATTGGGTCTACTGTGTTGTTGGAGGTGAGTTCAGCTTATCTTTTTCTTTATTTTACATTGGGTCTGCTGTGTTGTTGGAGGTGAGTTCAGCTTATCTTTTTCTTTATTTTTACATTGGGTCTACTGTGTTGTTGGAGGTGAGTTCAGCTTATCTTTTTCTTTATTTTACATTGGGTCTACTGTGTTGTTGGAGGTGAGTTCAGCTTATCTTTTTCTTTATTTTTTCATTGGGTCTGCTGTGTTGTTGGATGTGAGTTCAGCTTATCTTTTTCTTTATTTTACATTGGGTCTACTGTGTTGTTGGAGGTGAGTTCAGCTTATCTTTTTCTTTATTTTACATTGGGTCTACTGTGTTGTTGGAGGTGAGTTCAGCTTATCTTTTTCTTTATTTTACATTGGGTCTACTGTGTTGTTGGAGGTGAGTTCAGCTTATCTTTTTCTTTATTTTACATTGGGTCTGCTGTGTTGTTGGAGGTGAGTTCAGCTTATCTTTTTCTTTATTTTACATTGGGTCTACTGTGTTGTTGGAGGTGAGTTCAGCTTATCTTTTTCTTTATTTTACATTGGGTCTGCTGTGTTGTTGGATGTGAGTTCAGCTTATCTTTTTCTTTATTTTACATTGGGTCTACTGTGTTGTTGGAGGTGAGTTCAGCTTATCTTTTTCTTTATTTTACATTGGGTCTGCTGTGTTGTTGGAGGTGAGTTCAGCTTATCTTTTTCTTTATTTTACATTGGGTCTGCTGTGTTGTTGGAGGTGAGTTCAGCTTATCTTTTTTCTTTATTTTACATTGGGTCTACTGTGTTGTTGGAGGTGAGTTCAGCTTATCTTTTTCTTTATTTTACATTGGGTCTACTGTGTTGTTGGATGTGAGTTCAGCTTATCTTTTTCTTTATTTTACATTGGGTCTGCTGTGTTGTTGGAGTTAAGTTCAGCTTATTTTCTTCTTTATTTTACACATTTTACATTGGGTCTGCTGTGTTGTTGGAGGTGAGTTCAGCTTATCTTTTTCTTTATTTTACATTGGGTCTACTGTGTTGTTGGAGGTGAGTTCAGCTTATCTTTTTCTTTATTTTACATTGGGTCTGCTGTGTTGTTGGAGGTGAGTTCAGCTTATCTTTTTCTTTATTTTACATTGGGTCTACTGTGTTGTTGGAGGTGAGTTCAGCTTATCTTTTTCTTTATTTTACATTGGGTCTACTGTGTTGTTGGATGTGAGTTCAGCTTATCTTTTTCTTTATTTTACATTGGGTCTGCTGTTTTGTTGGAGTTAAGTTCAGCTTATTTTCTTCTTTATTTTACACATTTTACATCGGGTCTACTGTGTTGTTGGAGGTAAGTTCAGCTTATCTTTTTCTTTATTTTACATTGGGTCTGCTGTGTTGTTGGAGGTGAGTTCAGCTTATCTTTTTCTTTATTTTACATTGGGTCTACTGTGTTGTTGGAGGTGAGTTCAGCTTATCTTTTTCTTTATTTTACATTGGGTCTGCTGTGTTGTTGGAGGTGAGTTCAGCTTATCTTTTTCTTTATTTTACATTGGGTCTACTGCGTTGTTGGAGGTGAGTTCAGCTTATCTTTTTCTTTATTTTACATCGGGTCTGCTGTGTTGTTGGAGGTGAGTTCAGCTTATCTTTTTCTTTATTTTACATTGGGTCTACTGTGTTGTTGGAGGTGAGTTCAGCTTATCTTTTTCTTTATTTTACATTGGGTCTGCTGTGTTGTTGGAGGTGAGTTCAGCTTATTTTCTTCTTTATTTTACACATTTTACATCGGGTCTACTGTGTTGTTGGAGGTGAGTTCAGCTTATCTTTTTCTTTATTTTACATTGAGTCTGCTGTGTTGTTGGAGGTGAGTTCAGCTTATCTTTTTCTTTATTTTACATTGGGTCTGCTGTGTTGTTGGAGGTGAGTTCAGCTTATCTTTTTCTTTATTTTACATTGGGTCTGCTGTGTTGTTGGAGGTGAGTTCAGCTTATCTTTTTCTTTATTTTACATTGGGTCTGCTGTGTTGTTGGAGGTGAGTTCAGCTTATCTTTTTCTTTATTTTACATTGGGTCTGCTGTGTTGTTGGAGGTGAGTTCAGCTTATCTTTTTCTTTATTTTACATCGGGTCTGCTGTGTTGTTGGAGGTGAGTTCAGCTTATCTTTTTCTTTATTTTACATTGGGTCTACTGTGTTGTTGGAGGTGAGTTCAGCTTATCTTTTTCTTTATTTTACATCGGGTCTGCTGTGTTGTTGGAGTTAAGTTTCGCTTATTTTCTTCTTTATTTTACACATTTTACATCGGGTCTACTGTGTTGTTGGAGGTGAGTTCAGCTTATCTTTTTCATTATTTTACATTGAGTCTGCTGTGTTGTTGGAGGTGAGTTCAGCTTATCTTTTTCTTTATTTTACATTGGGTCTGCTGTGTTGTTGGAGGTGAGTTCAGCTTATCTTTTTCTTTATTTTACATTGGGTCTGCTGTGTTGTTGGAGGTGAGTTCAGCTTATCTTTTTCTTTATTTTACATTGGGTCTGCTGTGTTGTTGGAGGTGAGTTCAGCTTATCTTTTTCTTTATTTTACATTGGGTCTACTGTGTTGTTGGAGGTGAGTTCAGCTTATCTTTTTCTTTATTTTACATTGGGTCTGCTGTGTTGTTGGAGGTGAGTTCAGCTTATCTTTTTCTTTATTTTACATTGGGTCTGCTGTGTTGTTGGAGGTGAGTTCAGCTTATCTTTTTCTTTATTTTACATTGGGTCTGCTGTGTTGTTGGAGGTGAGTTCAGCTTATCTTTTTCTTTATTTTACATTGGGTCTGCTGTGTTGTTGGAGGTGAGTTCAGCTTATCTTTTTCTTTATTTTACATTGGGTCTACTGTGTTGTTGGAGGTGAGTTCAGCTTATCTTTTTCTTTATTTTACATTGGGTCTACTGTGTTGTTGGAGGTGAGTTCAGCTTATCTTTTTCTTTATTTTACATTGGGTCTACTGTGTTGTTGGAGGTGAGTTCAGCTTATCTTTTTCTTTATTTTACATTGGGTCTGCTGTGTTGTTGGAGGTGAGTTCAGCTTATCTTTTTCTTTATTTTACATTGGGTCTGCTGTGTTGTTGGATGTGAGTTCAGCTTATCTTTTTCTTTATTTTACATTGGGTCTGCTGTGTTGTTGGAGTTAAGTTCAGCTTATTTTCTTCTTTATTTTACACATTTTACATCGGGTCTGCTGTGTTGTTGGAGGTGAGTTCAGCTTATCTTTTTCTTTATTTTACATTGGGTCTGCTGTGTTGTTGGAGGTGAGTTCAGCTTATCTTTTTCTTTATTTTACATCGGGTCTACTGTGTTGTTGGAGGTGAGTTCAGCTTATCTTCTCACACAACTCTGTTGAATTTTATGTGTGTGTTTGTTGAGTTTCGAGTTGTTGTTTTTTTTGTGTGGCTGTTTATATACATCCTTTCATTACAATTATATGCACATGTCTTTCTCAGTAGTTACACGTACATGCCTTTCTCAGTAATCATGTACATATCTGTCAGTAATTATATGTATGTGTCTTTATCAGTAATTATACATATTTAACCCTAATTCCTGTGATGACCACACAACTCGCTGTGAGGAGATCATGAAAGAATATAACCCTAATTCCTGTGATGAGCACACAACTAGCTGTGAGGAGATCAAGAAGGAATATAACCCTAATGCCTATGATGACCACACAACTCACTGTGAGGAGATCATGACAGAATATGACCCTAATCCCTGTGACGATCACACAACTCTACGAGGAGATCATGAAGGGACATAACCCTAAACCCTGTGATGAGCACACAACTCTGTGAGGAGATCATGAAGGGACAACCCTAATCCCTGTCATGAGCACACAACTCTGTGAGGAGATCATGAAGGGACAACCCTAATCCCTGTCATGAGCACACAACTCTGTGAGGAGATCATGAAGGGACATAACCCTAATCCCTGTGATGAGCACACAACTCTGTGAGGAAATCATGAAGGGACACAACCCTAATCCCTGTGATGAGCACACAACTCTGTGAGGAGATCATGAAGGGACATAACCCTAATCCCTGTGATGAGCACACAACTCTGTGAGGAAATCATGAAGGGACAACCCTAATCCCTGTGATGAGCACACAACTCTGTGAGGAGATCATGAAGGGACATAACCCTAATCCCTGTGATGAGCACACAACTCTGTGAGGAAATCATGAAGGGACACAACCCTAATCCCTGTGATGAGCACACAACTCTGCGAGGAAATTTCGATGGGACACAACCCTACCTATTCTCATCAAGCTTGTCATTCATCACCATTCAACTCCCCAAGGAGCATAGGCCTTCAGCAAATGTCTTCCTGTCTTGTGCTGCCTGCTGAAGGTCTTTCTTTGTCATCCTTTTTATTTCTGTTTCCTGTTCTCTTCTCCGTGTGTTTATTGGTCTTCCTCTACCTCTCTTACCCTGGGGATGCCAGTACAAGGACTACCTTATAGTGCTATCAACAGGTTTCCTCACTGTGTGCCCTGTCAACAGGTTTCCTCACTGTGTGCCCTGTCAACAGGTTTCCTCACCGTGTGTCCTGTCAATAGGTTTCCTCACTGTGCCCTGTCAACAGGTTTCCTCACTGTGTGCCCTGTCAACAGGTTTCCTCGCTGTGTGCCCTGTCAACAGGTTTCCTCACTGTGTGCCCTGTCAACAGGTTTCCTCACTGTGTGCCATGTCAACAGGTTTCCTCACTGTGTGTCCTGTCAACAGGTTTCCTCACTGTGTGTCCTGTCAACAGGTTTCCTCACTGTGTGCCCTGTCAGCAGGTTTCCTCACTGTGTGTCCTGTCAACAGGTTTCCTCACTGTGTGTCCTGTCAACAGGTTTCCTCAATGTGTGTCCTGTCAACAGGTTTCCTCAATGTGTGTCCTGTCAACAGGTTTCCTCAATGTGTGTCCTGTCAACAGGTTTCCTCAATGTGTGTCCTGTCAACAGGTTTCCTCAATGTGTGTCCTGTCAACAGGTTTCCTCAATGTGTGTCCTGTCAACAGGTTTCCTCGCTGTGTGTCCTGTCCATCACCAATGTCTTCTGATCTCTTGTTCCACTGGCACTAATGTCGTCAGTTCTGCATAAGTGATCTTGTCATACCATTTCAATCATTTTGTTTTACGTCAGCATCCATTTATAAAATCTATAGCTTCTTAGATGTTTTTGTTGTTCTCCATGTTTCAGAGCCATACAATAGCACTGACTTGACATTTGAGTTGAGATTCAGATTTTTTGGTTGGGCTTAATTTCTCTTGATCTCCATGTACAATACCCAGTGAATTCTTCTCTTGCCTTTTGTATTCTTATTTTGGTACTGCTGTCTGTCCCTCCAACCTTATCTTTATTGCTGCCAAGATGATTCTACATCTTGTAGTGGTAGTGTCCCTCCTACCTTATCTTTATTGCCGCCAAGATATATATATGATTCTACATCTTGTAGTGGTGGTGTCCTTCCAACCTTATCTTTATTGCTGCCAAGATATATGTATGATTCTACATCTTGTAGTGGTATAAATATATAAATTAAAAAATAAAATGGTATGGAATCAGTTTTAAAAATTAACGGTACACAGGAAACACGGGACGTTTCGTGTTTCACCCTTCGTCAGCTATAGCTACAAGCAGGTGACAAGGACAAGAATTATAGACAGTTCAAAGAAAAATACTACAAACACATGCGAGGATGAGAAATACAGACAAAAACAGCGGTAGAAGCAGATGAAAAAGTAAACAATACAGGTGATTCGTGAAAAAAGAACAACAATAACGCAAGAAAAATGCAAAACCAGAAAAAAAGAAATATCAAACCATTTCTTTTTTTCTTGTTTTGATATTTCTTTCTTTCTTTACCATTTAATTGTTTCATTTATAAATTTGTGTCCGTACCAGTTTTACAGCAGCCTTGTCATTTATTGACATATACTATCTTGTAGTGGGTGTATCTTCAAGTGCATTCTTATCATTGATTATGGCATTTTCCCTGAGTATCAATTGCTGAAACCCATCATCAAGTTTTTTTTATTATTTATTCTGTCTTGCATCTGATTACAGCTCTGAGACAGAAGTGCCAGGCCATCAGTAAAATCTAGATCATTAAGCTGTTTTATTGGAGTCTGCTGAATTCTGTTTCTGTTAGCTGAGGTTGGTTTTTTAATAACCCAATCTGTAAGAAGAGAAGTAGTGAGATGGGGCAGCTCTTATCTTGTTCTGTAAGTTGTCCCTCATTAAGAATTCTGTATGTCATCATCATCATCTCAACCCATAACCCGTCATGGGTCGTAGGGGTGCCATGGTGGAAGCATCAGCAGACAGGGTCCTCCACTGCTCTCTATCCTCAGCAATGCGTACAAGTGTGGAAAAACCGTGCCCTTCCCATTCTTTGATGTTATCAGCCTAGGATTTTATTTTGCCTTCCTCTTCCACGTTTACCTTCGGATTCCACTGTTCCCTGGAGGATCGTTTTCGAAAGGGAGTCATGATGAGTTACATGCCCAAACCAGGCAAGCTTTCGACATTTCACTACTGACAAAAGTGGTTCTTGGTGGCTTGCATAGGTGTTTATTTTCTCTCTAACATAGACATTTGTTTTGTGCTCTTTATAGCAAATGCGCAAAATTCTTCTATAACATTTACACTCGAAAGCCTGAATCCTTTGCTCCGTATCTGCAGTGAGTGTCCAGCCCTCACACCCATACAAGAGAATAGATAATACAAGTGATTTGTATAATTTGATCTTATCAGGAAAACTGATGTTACTTTTCCAGATCACATTCAGCCTTGTCATGGCAGCTGAGGCCATCTCAAGTCTTGTCTTGATTTCTTTACTTGATCTTCCATCACTACATATAGTGGACCCCAGATATTTAAAGGTGTCAACTTCTTCTAACGTTTGCCCATTTAACGTAATGTTGGTCGGAACATGTTTCTTATGGCTATTCACAAATATCTTGCTTTTTTTCTATATTAATTTCCATCCCATACGTTCTTGTTACTTTCTCCAGTTTAGAGGTAAGGTCTTGAAGTTCTGATTCTGTTCCAGCTATAAGATCGATATCATCAGCAAAACATAGATTGCAAGGAGGTTGGCCTCCACGGGACGTTTCGGGTTTCACCCTTCGTCAGCTATAGCTACAAGCAGGTGACAAGGACAAGAATTATAGACAGTTCAAAGAAAAATACTACAAACACATGCGAGGATGAGAAATACAGACAAAAACAGCGGTAGAAGCAGATGAAAAAGTAAACAATACAGGTGATTCGTGAAAAAAGAACAACAATAACGCAAGAAAAATGCAAAACCAGAAAAAAAGAAATATCAAACCATTTCTTTTTTTCTTGTTTTGATATTTCTTTCTTTCTTTACCATTTAATTGTTTCATTTATAAATTTGTGTCCGTACCAGTTTTACAGCAGCCTTGTCATTTATTGACATATACTATCTTGTAGTGGGTGTATCTTCAAGTGCATTCTTATCATTGATTATGGCATTTTCCCTGAGTATCAATTGCTGAAACCCATCATCAAGTTTTTTTTATTATTTATTCTGTCTTGCATCTGATTACAGCTCTGAGACAGAAGTGCCAGGCCATCAGTAAAATCTAGATCATTAAGCTGTTTTATTGGAGTCTGCTGAATTCTGTTTCTGTTAGCTGAGGTTGGTTTTTTAATAACCCAATCTGTAAGAAGAGAAGTAGTGAGATGGGGCAGCTCTTATCTTGTTCTGTAAGTTGTCCCTCATTAAGAATTCTGTATGTCATCATCATCATCTCAACCCATAACCCGTCATGGGTCGTAGGGGTGCCATGGTGGAAGCATCAGCAGACAGGGTCCTCCACTGCTCTCTATCCTCAGCAATGCGTACAAGTGTGGAAAAACCGTGCCCTTCCCATTCTTTGATGTTATCAGCCTAGGATTTTCTTTGCCTTCCTCTTCCACGTTTACCTTCGGATTCCACTGTTCCCTGGAGGATCGTTTTCGAAAGGGAGTCATGATGAGTTACATGCCCAAACCAGGCAAGCTTTCGACATTTCACTACTGACAAAAGTGGTTCTTGGTGGCTTGCATAGGTGTTTATTTTCTCTCTAACATAGACATTTGTTTTGTGCTCTTTATAGCAAATGCGCAAAATTCTTCTATAACATTTACACTCGAAAGCCTGAATCCTTTGCTCCGTATCTGCAGTGAGTGTCCAGCCCTCACACCCATACAAGAGAATAGATAATACAAGTGATTTGTATAATTTGATCTTATCAGGAAAACTGATGTTACTTTTCCAGATCACATTCAGCCTTGTCATGGCAGCTGAGGCCATCTCAAGTCTTGTCTTGATTTCTTTACTTGATCTTCCATCACTACATATAGTGGACCCCAGATATTTAAAGGTGTCAACTTCTTCTAACGTTTGCCCATTTAACGTAATGTTGGTCGGAACATGTTTCTTATGGCTATTCACAAATATCTTGCTTTTTTTCTATATTAATTTCCATCCCATACGTTCTTGTTACTTTCTCCAGTTTAGAGGTAAGGTCTTGAAGTTCTGATTCTGTTCCAGCTATAAGATCGATATCATTAGCAAAACATAGATTGCAAAGAGGTTGGCCTCCAATTGATATGGTTGTCTTATAATCATAAAGAGCCTCCTGCATAATATGTTCTAGATATATATTAAAGAGCACTGGGGACAGGATACATTCCTGGCGAACTCCTACAGTTGTTTTGAAAAATTCTCCAATGTCATTGCTTGCAAAAACAGCACTGCTTGCGTCCTTGTATAGTGCTTCAATGATATCTATGATGTTGGTATCAAAATTGAATTTTCTCATTATTTGCCATAAGCCTTCATGCCAGACTCGATTGAAGGCTTTTGTGAAATCGATGAAGTTATTGTATAAATCGCGTTGATGCTGGAGATGTTTTTCGATCAGTAATCTAATATTGAAGATTTGTTCTGAGGTACTTCTTTTTGGTCTAAAGCCAGCCTCGGACAAGATTTCTTTTGATTTCTGTTTTATTCTGTTCAAAAGTATCCTTAACATCACTTTACTTGGATGACTAATAAGGCTAATGGTTCTGTAATTCTTGCACATTTTTAGATTTCCTTTCTTTGGAAGCGGTATTACTAATGACTGCGTCCATTCTTTTGGCCATTTTTTAGTACTCCATATCTTTTGGCAAATTGTTGTCATGATTTTTACTATACTGAAGCACATTAAAAACGGACCACTATTATATATACTGATGCCGAGAAGCTGGAAAAAAAAAGTGTGGGAATGGATTTTCCCCGTGTTTGTCATGAGGTAGAGAGCGAATTGCTGCTGGAATGGAAAGTGCATGATTCAACCCACGGGTTTGTGTACAGACTACATGAAAACAATGAAAGTTACACGTGCAACACGATTCCCAACAGCTATGACCCTGAAAATGTGTACGCGTTATGGCAGTATACTCGGTATAAAAAGGCCGTTGAGACAAAACACCCTTGTACATGTGCTTGAAATGCCACGACTATCTGAAAACGACTGCCAACGAGCCATTGGTATGTTGGAGACCGGAATGAGCTCGCGGGCCATTGCCAGAAGGATGAATTGCCACCACAGCACTATTGTACGTCTCAATGAACGTTACGGAACCACTGGCAGTGCCCGGGATAGACTTCGGAGTGGCCAACCACAAGTTACTACCCCTGCGCAAGATCGTCATATTGTGCTGAGTCACCTAAGGAATCGTTCTCTCCCAGCAAAAACAGCAAGAGCAATAGTGGGTAGACGTGGGCAAGTCTCAAATGACAGTCATACGATGACTCAGAGATACAGGCCTTACTGCAAGACGACCTTATGTTGGGCCAAACTTGACTCACAGACATCGTCAGCAGCGCCTGCAATGGGCAGAGCAACATGTCAGATGGACTAGACTGCAGTGGAATGCTGTCCTATTCACAGATGAGAGCAGATTCAACATATCCTTTGCTGATGGACGTATGCGGATTTGGCGACGGTGTGGAGAGCGCTTTGCAGATTGCTGTGTTCGTCAGCGTAACCGATTTGGGGGTGGCAGTATTCACATTTGGGGAGGATTCAGTTTTCACCATCGCTTGCCTCTTCACGTCTTCCGTGGAAATGTTAATGCTGTGACATATCGAGATGAGGTTCTGGATGCATTGGCTGCTCCTGCGATCACAAATTATCCAGACTTGCAGCTTCTCCAGCAAGATAACGCACGTGCGCACACCGCATGCATTACGCAGCAATATCTACAGCAGCAGAACATTGTGACGATTGATTGGCCTGCCCTATCACCAGACATGTCCCCTATAGAACATCTGTGGGACGAGCTTGGACGCAGAGTCTACAGGCAAGGTTCTCCAGCTAATCTGCAACAGCTCGAAGCTGCTCTTACACGTGAATGGGACTTGATTCCCCGGAATTTCCTTCAGAGACTTGTGCGTTCCATGCGGAGCCGCTGCCAAGCTTGTTTGCAAGCACACGGTGGACATACCAGATACTGAGGAGTGTGAATGAATTTTTTTATTGGTTGCATTTTTGGTTTTCTCCCTTGCCTGCACAGAATGCAATGAATTTCATAACAATCAAATGTACATATTAATGACCAGCATGGATTCATAGGAAAATGAATAAAGATTCCAAATATGTAAACACTTATATTTACATTTCACACTCTGTTCCTGGATTATACAGGTGGTGCGTTTTTAATGTGCTTCAGTATATATCTGATCCTCCATATTTCAAGAGCTCTGCTGGGATATTATGCACACCCGGTGACTTCCCTCCTTTCATCGAACATATAGCCTCTTCCACCTCTTCCCGTAATATTGCTGCATTTCCGAGTTCCCTGTTTTCACACTTAATGTTGTTTAATATGCTATAGTCAGTGTCCATTTTACAGTTATATAATTCTTTACAATATTCTGTACACCTTCTCATTACAGCTGTTTTTTAATTGAGCAGAGCCCCATTGCTATCTTCTATGACAGTTATCCTGGGCTGTTGGGGTTTTGATAGTCTTCTTAATGTGTCAAAAGCTGCCTTGCTGTTACCTTTTATTAGCCCCGTATAATGGACTCACATTGATCACCTATCCATTTGGGACCCAAAGATGCAGCAATAGTGAATGCAGTCAGCGACCCATAGCTTGACTGCTTGCATCAGAGTCAGCGAACCAGAGCTGACTAAGACCGTACTCCACCTCTACGTGGTGGTCCTGGAAACAGTCTGCAGCAGTGCAGTCTGGCTGAGCGAGTACGGATCGCAATGGGAAGGCAAACCCGGTCCCTAAAAAATGCCGTGCTGAAGTCGGATGTGTCGACTGAAAGGTGCAGATATCACAGCTACGGTGTAAACAGACACAACGCAACCACCGTCCTTTTCAGGGCGAACAAGGAAGAAGAAGAAAGACCTATCCATTTTTCTTTGGCCTGATTCATTTTCTTTCTAATATTTTTATTCACCATACTGTATTGCCATGCTGCTTCAGGAACCTCTTTCTTAACCTTTTTTAATTCCCGCCGTGTATCACATAACTTCAGAATGTCATCTGTAACCCATGGTTTGTTTATTTTCTTTCTTTTACTAAGTATTTCTGTTGCTCATTCAATGAGCACGTCTTTCATGTTCTCTGTGATTGAGTTGATATCATCCTGCAGAAAGTTGAGAGCTGCAAATTTTCCTCCAACAGTTGCCTCAAAGATTCCCACGATTTCTGGATCTTTCAGTTTGTCTAAATTGAATCTTAACTGAGAACATCTTGTAGTGGTGGTGTCCCTCCAACCTTATCTTTATTGCTGCCAAGATATATATATATATATATATGATTCTACATCTTGTAGTAGTGGTGTCCCTTCAACCTTATCTTTGTATATTTCTTTTTGAGTTTAAGCTTGAGCATCATCAATACCATGTCGTGATCACTACCAATGTCGGAGCCAGGAAAAATCCTAGTCTTAGCTTTATTAATACTGGACTTGAATCTTTTGGATACAAGAATAAAATCAATTTGGCCATGTATCTCAGTTTTCGGGGCATGCCACGTTGTTCTTCTTGATAACTTATGAGGAAATAGTGTATTTGCAAAGGTTAGTTTATAGTTGCTGGCAAATTCTAGTAGCCTTAGTCCTCGATCGTTGGTTTCTCCTGTCCCAAATTTCCCCACCGTGCCAGCCCACTGACCGTATGCATCTGGCCCTATTTTAGCCTTCCAATCACCTAGCACGATGAGAAGATCTTTCTTTGGAATTTTCTTAATTGTTTCATCCAGATTTTCATAAAATGTATCAAATTGCATCATCCTCATAGTCAGTAGTGGGGGCATATACCTGTATGATGGAGATGTTCTTTGGATGTGCTGCAATACGTATGGTGGTAAGCCTGCTATTTACTGGGGTGCAGCTGATGACAGAGTTCAGTCTATTTTTATGTACAATAAAACCTACTCCATGCTGATGTTTGGACTCATCTCCACTAAACCAAATTTTGTGACCATCAGCCGTTTTTGATTCACCTAATCCTGTCCATCTGACTTCTGCTAGGCCCAGGATGTCCCACGAGTATCTAACAAGTTTATGTGTTAGTTCTCTGACTTTTCCACACGCATATAGCGTGCGTACATTTCAAGTTCCAACAACAAAACTTTCTCTAGGAAGTTTCAAAACAGGTGTTTGTACCCCATTCGCTGACTTAACACTCTCAAGGGGCAATGAGAGCACAGTCATTGTTAATCCAGGCCTCGGCCAATCCAGCTTATTATTACTGAGTTGACTTTCCATCATAGCATTTCAGTGGGCAAGAGGTTTGCTTGGCAGTGCTCATCTCCTCTCCAAGTATCCTTGCAGGTATGAGGGACGGTCGAAAAGTAATACCTCGTAATTTTTAATTTCATTCAATAGGCAAGAAAACAGATAAAATTCACATTGAAATGTAGCCCCAAGTCTAAACTTCAAAAATTTATTTCTCAATGTAGTCTCCATTATTTGTTACAGTTTTTGTCCATCTTCTCACAAGGGCATGTATCCCCGCACAGTAAAAATGTGTGTCCTTTTTCATAAACCACTGGCGTACGGCGCGTTTAAGGGTCTCGGTGTCCTCAAAGTGATGTCTGCGAAGATCTTCTTTCAGTGGTCCGAACAGATGGAAGTCAGAAGGTGCAAGATCGGGACTGTAAGGGGATGTGATAATAATGTCCAGCCAAATTCTGCAATCGCATCAATGGTGCGTTTAGCGGTGTGTGGCGTGGCATTATCGTGCAACAGTAGTGCAGTTCTCTGATCTTTTAATGGGTAAAGTCGCCGAAGACGACCTCTAAGCTTCTTCAAAGTTTCAATGTAACGGTCTGCATTCACCATGTTTCCCTGTTCCAAGAAGTCGAGAAGAATCACATCCTTCTCATCCCAAAACACGGAGGCCATAACTTTCCCTACAGATGGTGAACTTTTGAACTTCTTTCTTGTCGGCGATGTTGTGTGATGCCATTCCCTTGACTGCCTCTTAGATTCTGGTTCAAAAAAAATGAACCCAAGTCTCATCACCTGTCACAATATTCGATAAAAACTTTTCTCCTTCAGTTTCGTAACGGTGCAGGAGGTTGATGGATATGGTTTTCCTTGTTTCTTTATGTCTGTCTGTCAACATTCTGGGTACCCACCGTGCACAAACTTTTGAATAACCCAGGTCTTTAATGATGTTCTGGACACTGCCTTTACTAATGGACAACATGGAAGAAAGTTCATCCAGTGTTACCTGACGGTCACCACGAATGATGACATCAACTCGATGAATGTTGTGTGGAGTCACTGCGGTAGACGGACGGCCAATCGGCTTTGCGTCAGCCATTGAGGATTGACCTACTTCAGCTTCGTCACAACGATGTACCCAATGTCGGACAGTGCTAACATTCACTGTTGAATCTCCATAAACATTCTTCAAATGTTTGTGGATGTGAATTGGGGTCTCGCCTTCAGCATTGAGGAATTCTATGACATAACGTTGTTTTAACCGTATGTCTTTGGCAGCCATTTTTAAACTGTTACAGTGGTGCCACCTGTTACTGAAACAGGTTGGTAATGCTATACAGTGCAGAAGAGTGTTTGAGGAATCCTGCTAAATTTACAAATTGCCCACCGATGCAGTATTTACATACATACAAAAATAGGAGGCATTACTTTTTGACCTTCCCTTGTACATACAAAAATGTACCTGGAGCAATCTGGTTTTAAGGCACCGGACACTCGCCCTTTGCCCCTTCTCCTGTTAGTATTAAATGGTGCCGCCAGGAGCTGGACTTTTGTTGTCAGAGGCTATGTGTTACGCACGCCTTAGGAGCATTTGGTCAGATATTGAGAGCTTGCCCTCAATTCCACTCCTGGCTATGACAACAATTGGCACCAGTTGTATGTCATATCTTCATAAATTATCTTTAAGTTAATAATCTTCAGGGGGACTCCGTAAGCCTTTTTTCAGTTTTCAAAGTGATTCACTGTCTTCACTACCTATTTTGCTATGAAAATTTGATTTTGGGTGTTATTATCGAGGCATGTTTTGTTTGTTTACGATATGTGAGATAGTTTTCAGATTTTTACTACATGAGGTGACTGAGTCTGTATATTCCAGACCACAAGGTCTTTTATATTTGGGCATACGTCATAATGTAACTGATGGACCCTGTCTCTAGATTGAACAGGATGCGCAGCGTCAAAACTTCTATTTTTAAAAAGGGACTAGTCAGTGATTGAACATAACATAGTTTGAGAATATTTTCCCCATGTCACTGGATAACCATTGTATGATCATGTGAGAGAAGAAGTGATTGGCTAGTAAGATTATGGGGTCTTGGAAAGGGTGTGAAAGGTTTCTCACTGAAAAGACAGTCACAGAGACAGGTTGGAAGATTTTGTCTGGTTAGATCTGTGTGTCTCAGTTTGTCATCTGGTGGTTGAGTGACTTAAGAGACATATTTCAAGCTGAAGGCTTGTCTGTGGTGAGGTTGCTGTATCCGTATTGTGGGGGATGTTAGATCCTAAAAACAGCTTAAATTCTAATGAGGTATGTTATGTTGAAAATGGGACAGACAGATATGGGCCCATGTGGGGAGGACAGGCATGGGGAGGACAGGTGTGGGGAGGAAATGCAAACAGTAGAATATGTACTCCAAAACTGTCGGTTCCACGAGTTGAGCATGGTAGCAGCATAGCTTTCTCCAACCCAGTTGAGGAAGAACCTGTATGGTGATGAGACAAACCTGAGATGGTGATGAGACAAACCTGAGATGGTGATGAGACAAACATGAGATGGTGATGAGACAAACCTGAGATGGTGATGAGACAAACCTGAGATGGTGATGAGACAAACCTGAAACGGTGATGAGACAAACCTGAGATGGTGATGAGACAAACCTGAGACGATGATGAGACAAACCTGTGACGGTGATGAGACAAACCTGAGACGGTGATGAGACAAACCTGTGACGGTGATGAGACAAACCTGAGTCGGTGATGAGACAAACCTGAGATGGTGATGAGACAAACCTGAGATGGTGATGAGACAAACCTGAGACGGTGATGAGACAAACCTGAGACGGTGATGAGACAAACCTGAGACGGTGATGAGACAAACCTGAGACGGTGATGAGACAAACCTGAGACGGTGATGAGACAAACCTGAGACGGTGATGAGACAAACCTGAGACGGTGATGAGACAAACCTGAGATGATGATGAGACAAACCTGAGACGGTGATGAGACAAACCTGAGACGGTGATGAGACAAACCTGAGATGGTGATGAGACAAACCTGAGATGATGATGAGACAAACCTGAGACGGTGATGAGACAAACCTGAGACGGTGATGAGACAAACCTGAGACGGTGATGAGACAAACCTGAGACGGTGATGAGACAAACCTGAGATGGTGATGAGACAAACCTGAGATGGTGATGAGACAAAACCTGAGATGGTGATGAGACAAACCTGAGATGGTGATGAGACAAACCTGAGACAGAGTGCCAGCTTTATAAGAGAGATAGATGTGGTTATATATTAGAAGAAGACGGTGTTATGTTTATGCATTACATTGTTTAGAAATGGAATCCTACAGACTGTTGTTATGTTTATGCATTACATTGTTTAGAAATGGAATCCTACAGACTGTTGTTATGTTTATGCATTACATTGTTTAGAAATGGAATCCTACAGACTGTTGTTATGTTTATGCATTACATTGTTTAGAAATGGAATCCTACAGACTGTTGTTATGTATATGCATTACATTGTTTAGAAATGGAATCCTACAGACTGTTGTTATGTTTATGCATTACATTGTTTAGAAATGGAATCCTACAGACTGTTGTTATGTATATGCATTACATTGTTTAGAAATGGAATCCTACAGACTGTTGTTATGTTTATGCATTACATTGTTTAGAAATGGAATCCTACAGACTGTTGTTATGTTTATGCATTACATTGTTTAGAAATGGAATCCTACAGACTGTTGTTATGTTTATGCATTACATTGTTTAGAAATGGAATCCTACAGACTGTTGTTATGTTTATGCATTACATTGTTTAGAAATGGAATCCTACAGACTGTTGTTATGTATATGCATTACATTGTTTAGAAATGGAATCCTACAGACTGTTGTTATGTATATGCATTACATTGTTTAGAAATGGAATCCTACAGACTGTTGTTATGTTTATGCATTACATTGTTTAGAAATGGAATCCTACAGACTGTTGTTATGTATATGCATTACATTGTTTAGAAATGGAATCCTACAGACTGTTGTTATGTATATGCATTACATTGTTTAGAAATGGAATCCTACAGACTGTTGTTATGTATATGCATTACATTGTTTAGAAATGGAATCCTACAGACTGTTGTTATGTTTATGCATTACATTGTTTAGAAATGGAATCCTACAGACTGTTGTTATTCTATACCACTGTTGTTTAATGTGGAAGTTGTCTCTAGACATTAACTGCAGTGATATTAGTTGTTGTGAGCTATTATTGTCATTTCTCTTTTCTGTCACAGATGTCTTCCCCTTCCCAACTGCTAGGCTTGTAGATTTCTTGGGTTTGAATGTCATTCTGTACCAGTTGATTTTGTAAACATACTGTATAACAGAAATATATTCACATGTAATTTTTTTTTTTTTTCAGCCTTCAGCTTTTTTTCAGTTTGTGAGTATGTGATTGGTTACACCAACATGGGATACCATTTCACAGCCTATCTTGACTTCAAGAATCATTCATTTTTATTTGGAATACTATGCCCAGAAAGCCCTGTCAGTAATGGGACATTGGTGACAAACAACAACACAAGAAAGATCAAACATCACTGACAATTGAGAATACTCATATTTATTTAGTTGATGTCATGTTTTACAATATTGGCTATATCATTGACAGATTACAAGGGATAGACCTAGACAAGTTCATGTTAAACTACATATGAGGTGTGATCAAAAAGTATCCGGAATAGAAGCATAAGTCCGGAAGCTGCTAGGCTCAGGTTGACCTTGGAACCTAACGTGCATGTGTCACGTCTGCCCTGCTCGTCTGGTTTGTTTACAGTAGTGCTTTGTTCTTATGTGTGTGAATCGTGTTCATCGCATTTGTCATGACGGAAAAAAATTGATCAACGAATTTGCATCAGATTTTGTCAAAACCTTGGTGAAACATGCAAAGACACATACTTAAAGTTACAGACAGTCTATGGGGAGGATTGTATGAGCCGTACACAAGTTTATGAGTGATATAAACGTTTTAAAGAAGGTCATGCAAGTGTTGAGATTGATGAACGGTATTGGAGGCCGGCAACCAGCAAAAGTGAAAACAATGTCGAACTTGTGCGTGCAGCTGTGCTGTAAAATCGCAGAATCACTATTCATGAGTTATCTGAAGACTTGCATGTTCAGTTTAGGTTCAGTTCAGTCGATTCTTACAGACAATTTGGGCATGCGACGTGTCTCATCCAAATTTGTTCCAAAATTGCTCTCAGCTGACCAGTTTCTGGTCCCTGTTTCAGCTGCTTGTGACCTGCTTGAGTGCGTCGAAAATGACGAAAACTTTTTAAAAACAATCATAACTGGTGATGAATCGTTGGTTTATGGGTATGACCCTGAAACTAAAGCCCAGTCTTCACAGTGGAAGACCCCCAAACTCTCCCAGACCCAAAAAAGCATGACAGAGCCGCAGCAATGTCAAGATGATGCTGACTTTTTTTTTTCTCGATCATTAGGGAATTGTGCATCATGAATATGCTCCATCAGACCAGACAATCAAGAAGAAATACTACTGTCAAGTTTTGCAGCGTTTGAGGGATGCATTTCGTCGCAAAAGGCCAGCATTGCATAAGAGTGGCGAGTGGCAACTCCACATGACAACGTGCCTGCCCATGCATCACAACTTGTGCAGCAGTTTCTTGTTAGGCACCCCATTCCACAGGTCCGACAACCACCCTATTCCGACAACACCCTATTGGTCAGATCTCGCTCCCTGCGACTTTTTTCTCTTCCCAAAAATCAAATACCACTTGAAAGGAAAAAGATGATGAGATACAACAGATTGCAACGAGGCAGCTGTTCGCTATTTCAGAAGATGACTTCAAAACATGCTTCGAGCAGTGGAAACAGCGCTGGGCTAGGTGTGTGCTTCGGAAATCTTTAACTCTTGTATTATTTTTTAATAAATCCGGTCCGGATACTTTTTGATCACACCTCATACAGTGCAGTCCGGATAAGTAGAAGTCGCTGGGACCATCTGAAGTACTTCTACTCATCCAAATTTTGCTCAAAGAGTAAGAGGTCAAGCTTAAGCAATTGTTTTAACCATTCAGAAACATATTTTTATTTTAAATTTTCATTTCTGCATCTTTAAAGTTTTCAAAAGCTATTTAGCGAAGCCTAAAATGTAGAGCAAAATGTTCAAATCTCGTTTTGCACAGTGTTTTTGCGTGCTCCGTTCATAGTTCCTGCACGGATTCCTAGAGCAATAACTATTGCAGGGCAAGTAAGCAGATGTAATAGTTACTGCCCCCGCCTAGCGACGTTTCTGTTGGCTAGTGTTTTCCTTTCTTCTTTCTTATGAGTGCCTGCCAAATACTGGTTTATGCTTTTTATTTACTATTCATATGATTTGGATTTCACTCTTTGTTTCTTCAGATCTCTTGGTCCATTTGCAGTCAGAGTTAATGCAAGCCCTTTTCTTGCAAACCAAGGTGAACCAGTGTTCACTGAGTCGGCCTAATGATTACATGCTTGCTAATTTAATGAATATTAGCGTTGTAATTTACTGATGGAAGCTCAGACATTTATTAATCTGTTATCACCTGTTCACCAAAAAATGATGTACAGCCACATAGTTCCATAACCTAGGCAATGAAGGCAGAACTTTTACAGATCTGAGTCTAAATTTTAGTTGCGACAGAAAAATTACTTCAACTTATCCAAAAATTCTAGTTATCAGAATTTTACTTAATCAGAGTTTTTTTTAACAAAGAAGATCTTTGGCTGGGAACTTCAGAAATGCTTCTGCTTAAGCAAAATTCAATTTAAGCGAGTTCCACTTAAGTGGACTGCACTGTAGAAAGATCAGTTACATCTTACACAGTATGGACTAGACCATTGACATATTACAATGAATAGATCTGGACAGTTTCATGTTAAGTTATATGGACAGATCAATTACATCTTACAAAGTATGGACTAGATCATTGACATATTACAAGGAATAGACCTCGACAGTTTCATGTTAAAGTTATATGGACAGATCAATTACATCTTACAAAGTATGGACTAGACCATTGACATATTACAAGGAATAGACCAGGACAGTTTCATGTTAAGTTATATGGACATTATGGTTACACCTTACACAGTATTGGTCAGATCTGTTAGATGTTTATAGTGGTAAAACTTGAAAAGCATAAGCCAGACCAGTTATATTTACATGAGTAGATCAGATCGTGTACATGTTACAGGGACCAGACCATTGCACAGAATGTGATGCACTGTGTACCTGGTCATTTAAGTGTTACGGATCTGGACACATTTTAACAGTACAGACTTGATCAAGTAAATGTCACAGTGTGTACTTTGGTAACTTATTATTTCACTGTTTTGAATATATATATATGTTAACCACATTTTAATTAAATAGCTGAAAGGGCGTGGGAAAATGAAAACACCATGAGTGATAAAGAAGAAGTGAAACAAATTATTTAGTAAGCAGTGTAAGGATTTGAGGAAACTGGAGAGAGCATGAGTGATAGGGAAGAGACAAGTAAACAGCCGTACGGGTTTGAGGTTTGGGGGGGGTAATAAAAGGGCTCACGTTGCACTGTGCTTTGAGTGAAAGCTATCTTGAACACCCATTAACAGAACATGCATGCCTTACATTTTTTTTCATGGTGCGTTGGTCAGTGTTTTTATAAATATTCACACCAGCTTTTATGTAAAATACAGAAAATGGCACGCATTGCACTGTGCTTTAAATGAAAGCTATCTTGAACATCCATTAGAATCATCACACATGGAGGCCAATAATCTGTTTGGTAGAAGTAGGCCACAGTAGACTGTATTCGCTATATTGCCAGATTCATACCTGTCAACCTGTACGAATTTTTCATACAATGTACGTATTTTTGATACTTTTAGCAGTGTACGGCCGTACAGACTCGTTGTACGGATTTTTCCTCCCAATTTAAAAAAAAAATCAAAATTTTTTTTTTTTTTTAAATTCTAAAAATATTTTCCAACCCAAGTTTTTTTTAATTTTAAATCAGAAAATATTTTCTAGCCCAGGTTTTTTTTAAACCAATTTTTTTATTCAAAGAATCTCAGCGTCTGTTTTTAAACTGAAGTCTCTCGCAGCAACCAATCAAATCCTTTTACACTCAACCATTCGGCAAAAACTTTGAATTCGGCCTCAAACACTTTCGGCTTTCAGCGTGACATGGTGTATTTTTAAAGTTACCTGTTATCAGCCACGCTTGCCAAGACACTTCGACGCCAATTTGTTTAAAAAAAGCTAAGTACCTATAACTTGGTTAAATATTGCTGTTGTTTTGCTTTGTTGCAATTTAATCGCTGTCTTAATCTTTCCAGTTATATCTTGCCCTTCAGTATATTTCCGATAAATTAATGTCATAATATTCTGTGTAGGCCCTGTATAACTAAAAAAAAAAGTTTGTTTGCGTTGAGTAGGCCTACTTTATCCCAGCGATCGTGATTCACTGCTTTATTTTTCATAAAGCGGTGATCTGTTATCACTGGTCTAGGCTATCAATTTTTAAATAATAATTTTGTAAATTTTTGGTAGTACATTTTTTCTTCCTAGATTAATATTCTGTTCACAATTTAGTTTATTTTTTGCTGTAGCTTTGCTTTGCTTCGTTGTATTTTATTTTTGTCGTTCTCTTAATCTTTCCAGTTATATTTTGACCATTTCAATATTTCCAATAAATTAATATCATAAAATTGTGTGTAGGCCCTACAAAAGTAGAAAAATAAAGTTTATTTGCATTGAGTAGGCCTACCTACTTTATTTCAGCGGTCGAGATTTGCTGCTTTATTTTTTAATAACGTGGCAATCTATTATTACTGGTCTAGGCTACCAACTCTTAAATAATTTTGTAAATTTTTGGTGCTATGTTGTTCTTCCTAGATTTGATATTCTGTTCATAATTTGTTAAATTTTTTGTTGTTGCTGCTGTTTGCTTTGCTTTGTTGTATGTTTTTTTTTTTTTTTTTTGGTTGTTCTCTTAATCTTTCCAGTTATATTTTAATCATTTAAATATTTCCAATAAATTAATGTCATAATATTCTGTATCGGCCCTACATAACTAGAAAAAAAGTTTGTTTCCGTAAACTTCGCTGCTTTATTTTTCAATAAAAAGGTCCACACAGACTGCAGGAGGTCCATGAATGCAGACACACTCACTTCTTTTTTACAGTGTAAGATTAACATTGATACATGCTGTGCAGACTTTAAGCCCACAAATGCAATTCTGCAAAGTGCTAAAAGTGCATGTGTTGATTATAATACAAAACACTGTACATTGAAAGAATAGTGTACCTCACGATCACTAAGTTTTTTATATGTAAAGAACAGCATGAGACTATTAGCATGTTTTATATCACACTAATTCAGATGCTAATAGATTTGTATATGTCATTTCTCGTTTTAAAACTGTATTGTGTATAATTTATTAATATATTTTTTGCGTAAGGATTTTTTGGTGTTTGTAAGCATTTTTTTGGTCCGGCGTACAGATTTTTGTCTCAGGAGGTTGACAGGTATGCAGATTGGCTATCCATATTTACGCTACAACTAACCTTAACCTAACCCCAACCCTATTTCAAGCTTTGTCAAAAATAATATTCAACAAACATCGAGGCTGTATTAAAAATAAAAACAAAACAAAGAATTCCAGCTTGAAGCGAAGGGACATGTATCTGGTCAACTTGGCAACCTCTATTCAACCGTCTGCTACATCATCCATTTTATTCAAATCACTTCACAAGTAACAAGTCAAGAAATTATGAAGTTTAATAATTTAGTTTCGTAATAAAAGAAACACAATGGGCTAATCACCTGTTTGTCAAACATTTTGATTGCATGTTTTGCCCGAGAGCCTTGTGCTCTTTGGGTCACCTCTACACTCTGTTTATGGGGTAGAAGAGGTTCCAATTAAGAAAGAATAAAAGAAGGGGAACGACTGAGTAAGTAAGTAAGTAATAAAAGAACTGCCCAATATCTTTTCATGTTTATTTTTTAACTTTAATATTCAGCTAAAACTAAAGACATAGAGCTGCTTTTTTTTTTTTATAGTACAAAAAAATCAACACAGGCATTAATCATGGTGTGTGAGTTTTACCTCACAGTTTTCCTGTCATCTTGAGATGTCAGTTGTCTGCTGAATTTAGCATTTTTTTGCCATATCAACAAAGCACAGGGCACTCATTTGATGATCATTTAGGTGTTAACGTCCCAGAAGCAGTCTTTGTCCTTGGTAATCTTTACGTAGTTCTCACATGAGGAAGGAACCCAGGCAGTCTTAAAGTATAGATTCAGGGCACAGGCTATCAAGGCAAAAATGTTAAAGATAACTGTACATTTACAAAAAATGTTGTGATTAAAAAGCTGTTATGTAACTAGTCCAGTTACACTCTATTTAAATATCCCCACTTCATCTTCTAAATATACTGCAGGTGTTGGTTTTAATTCTTCTTCCATCATTATTTTGACAGGTATACATGCTTGTGTATTTAGTGTATATATAATTGCATATTTGCCTTGATGTATTGGCATCATGTTTATTGGCATGGTTCAGTCCTGGCAATAATAAAAACTGCTGTCTATCATAATCTTTGTCACTTTTTTTTGTGTGTGTTAACATCTAATCTTGGAAAGCACCTGTAGGTATGTTGAAAACTGTCACGTTTTTTTTTAAGTATCACCAAGTACATGTGTGTCAAATGTGTATCTGTAATTTGTCATGTTTCATATAACACAAGAAAAACTGAGAAATTGATGGACTGATGATATACACAAATATGTGTTTTTCTATGTGTTGATGTATGTATTTTGTAGCTATGAGTTGATATGAATGTCACAGGACTTTCCATGATTCTAGGTGGCAGGAATAGAAATTGATCATGAACAAATATCATATATCTACAACTGAACACCTTTACTGTGCTGTCATACTTCTAAAACTGAGCACCTTTATTGTGCCATCATAATTGTGTTGTTGTTTTGAAGAGGTGATGGGTGGAGAGCGGGCACTTAACAGCTGACCGTTATTGCCTCTTCTCATTCCATCTTGATCTACCCTGTTCACCCTGAAAATTGGTTATAACTGGGGTATTTCCTGTCATTTTATTTACTACTTTTGTATTAAGTTTAAATAACTATTGTCTTTTGCAGTTGCTGGTTTTAATTTATATTAGTCTTTGTCATTTTATTTTCAGTTTTGTATTGTATATAGATAACTATTGTCCTTTGCACTTGGTTTTAATTTATATTAGTGTGTTTTTTTTTTAATCTCGTTGCCTTTCCTTGTCCTATGAGTAGTTAATGGGTTTGTTAATTTTTCTGATTTTATTTTTTTAATGATTTGTTAGTTTTTGTTGCTTAATTTCTATTTGGTTGAATGTCTTTTTTGAAGTATCATTTTTGTTATTGTAGTTTGGTATTGCCACTGTTACTAACCTTATATGTGCCATCATAATTCTAAAACTGAGCACCTTTATTGTGCTATCATACTTCTAAAACGGAGCACCTTTATTGTCCTATCGTTCTTCTAAAACTGAACACCTTTATTTTATTATCATTCTTCTAAAACTGAACACCTTTATTGTGCTATCGTTCTTCTAAAACTGAACACCTTTATTGTGCCGTCATTCTTCTAAAACTGAACACCTTTATTTTATCATTCTTCTAAAACTGAGCACCTTTATTGTGCTATCATTCTTCTAAAACTGAACACCTTTATTGTGCCATCATTCTTCTAAATCTGAACACCTTTATTTTATTATCATTCTTCTAAAACTGAGCACCTTTATTGTGCTATCGTTCTTCTAAAACTGGACACCTTTATTGTCCTATCATTCTTCTAAAACTGAACACCTTTATTGTGCTATTGTACTTCTAAAACTGAGCACCTTTATTGTGCAATCATGTTTTTAAATATCTGATAATCCATGCAAAATGGAGCAAGAATGGATCTGGATTGTAAGGATTAACAAAAATTTGAGCTCATGGTTATAGAAAGAAGGGAGAAACAGTGTGTTTTTGTTTTTAATTTAAATGTACTTATAGAAGCATGTACCTGTTCAGTTAGAGTTTTGTGCATGATCTTCACTGAAGACACAGAAAATATTATGTTAGAATCGAGTAGAGGCAATTCAATAAAATGTTTCTGTGCAAACCAAGAATATGTAGCAGCGTACATTATGCTTGTTACCACTACTCCACCTGGAGCTGTACTGTTGTATGATAAAGGGCTTGAAAATATACGTTACAATTCTAAAACTAACTTATAATGCACAGTCAAAACATGCAGCATCATTTCTCACAATTAATTTCACACAAAAAATTAAACATGGTTCAGTCTGTTGACACTTGAGGTCAGACAGGGTCACTGCACTACAAGTGCTTGTCAAAACAAATGCATCGCTCTGGTTGTTATGTAGTATTTCCTGTGAAAGCACTTTGTGCTGCACATCTATATAGGAGAACTAAGCATTGTATGAAGTTCATATAGTGATTCCTGCACTGTGTGAGCATAGGACTAAGAATAAAGACAAAGTAATATATTTTTGAGTGACATTTGATTATATTTACAGGAAAAGGGCAAAACAGGATACAAGAATAGGATTTTGGAATGTCAGGACAATGTACGAGACAGGCAAACTAAGACAGGTCACGGCAGAAATGAGAAACTATAGGTTACACATCCTGGGGATAAGCGAGAGCAGATGGACAGGGGCAGGAAAAGTTAAAACAGCAACAGGAGAAACAGTACTTTACTCTGGAAGAGAGGATGGACAGCACAGTGAAGGCGTAGCCATTATTCTACAGAAAGGGATAGAAAGGACATTACTGGAATGGAAACCCATCAACAACAGACTGATACGATTGAGATTGAGAGGGAGATTCACCAACACTACAATAATACAATGCTACGCACCAACGAATGATAGCGATGAGGAGGTCAAGGATGAATTCTATCAACAACTGCAGAAAGAAATGGAGGACACACCTAGATATGATCTTGTTATAGTAATGGGAGACCTCAATGCGAAAGATGGTACACACAATACATATAATGAAAGAACAATGGGGAAATGCGGCAGCGGAATAGCAAACGAAAATGGGGATAAGCTAATAAGTTTCTGTAGCATTAACAACCTGGTCATTGGAGGAACACTTTTCCCACATAAGGAAATTCACAAGTTAACATGGGAATCACCAAATGGTCGGGACAGAAACCAGATAGACCACATCATGGTAAACGGTAGATGGAGGCATGCATTACAAGATGTGAAGGTAAGAAGAGGTGCAGATGTGGGAAGCGATCACCATTTAGTAGTAGCAAAACTGAAAGTGAAACTAAGAAGGGCTGGACCAACTGTAACTACACAGAAAAGGTTTGACATCAGCAAATTGAAGGACCCCCTTACCAGAAAAGCTTTTGCGGCCGACATTAAGAAACGATATCAATTTGCCAAAAGCCAGGAAAAGACATTGACTGATGATATAGACCAGAATTTCAACACCATTTCAACAATATAT
Source organism: Oreohelix idahoensis (assembly GCA_024509875.1). Taxonomy (NCBI): domain Eukaryota; kingdom Metazoa; phylum Mollusca; class Gastropoda; order Stylommatophora; family Oreohelicidae; genus Oreohelix; species Oreohelix idahoensis. The sequence continues at coordinate 981,037 of JAMPIV010001854.1, read as the reverse complement.
AAGGAAAGTAGCAAATCATGCTTAGGATTCCAGGAAAGGAAGAAGCAAGACTGGATAACACCAGAAACACTAAACACCATAAAGATGAGAAAGGAAATGAAAAGAAAGAAAACAGAAGCGAAGTCCCCCAGGTTAAAGCAACTATATAGCGAACAGTACAGTCAACTGGACAGGGAAGTTAAACGCCAAACCCGAGCCAACAAAAGGAATTTCCTAGACGATCTTGCAAAACAGGCAGAAGAGGCAGCACTGAGAAATGAACAAAGCACAGTATACAAAATAACTAAATTCATCAGCGGAAAACAAGGTGCAAACAATATTACATTAGTAAGAGATAAGCAAGGAAATCTCATCAAGACAGCAGAGGGACAGGAAACAAGATGGGCAGAGCACTTCAGAGAAACTCTGAACAAGGAAATACCAGAGACACAATTGAATGTTCCTGAGGCTGAAAACGATCTAGATGTAAATACAGACATTCCACGAAAAGAAGAAATCATCACAGCAATCAAAGGGTTAAAGAACGGTAAAGCTCCGGGCCATGATAACTTAAAGGCAGAGCTATTTAAGACAGACCCTGAGCTAGCAGCAGAACTATTAGAACCACTATTTGCACAAGTGTGGAAAATGGGGACAACACCATCAGAGTGGAACAAAGGAATAATTGTCAAATTGCCCAAGAAGGGAGATCTTTCAGACTGCAATAACTGGAGAGGAATCACTCTTCTCTCAGTTCCCAGCAAAATACTAGGCAGGATAATTATACAGAGAATTTCAAAGGCAGTAGACTACAAACTGAGGAAAGAACAAGCAGGATTTAGAAAGAACAGAAGATGTGTAGACCATATATTCACTCTCAGGAACATTATAGAGCAGTGCTCAGAATGGCAAAGACAGCTTTACATAAATTTTGTTGATTTTGAAAAGGCTTTTGACAGCATACATACGGACAGTTTATGGAAAATACTGAGGGCTTATGGAATTCCAAGCTGCATAGTGTCAATCATAAAAAGCCTCTATGCCAACTTTACGTGTAGTGTTGGGCAGAGCAACCTAACCTTCGAGGTGAAGACAGGAGTACGACAGGGATGCCCCTTATCAACCACTCTATTTTTAACAGTCATAGACTGGGTGATGCGCCAGACAACAGAGGGCAGTCCAAGAGGAATAAGCTGGACTACATTTTCTACATTGGAAGATCTGGAATATGCAGATGACATTGCACTGCTGGCACATTCACATCAACACATCCAGGAAAAAACGGATAGACTTAATAAATTTAGCCAGCAGGTGGGCTTGAACATCAATTTAAAGAAGTCTGAGGTCATGACGCTCAATGTGAGCAACCCTGAGCCCATATCAGTAAGGAATCAGCAACTGGTACAGACAGATACCTTCACATACCTAGGAAGCATAGTAACACCAGACGGTGGGGCAGGCAAAGACATCAACATCAGAATGAATAAGGCAAGAACAGCCTTCTTTAGCCTAAATAACATCTGGAAGTCCTCCCAATACAGCATAAGCACAAAATTAAGATTATACCAGAGTTGTGTGCTTTCTGTGCTTCTCTATGGTGCGGAATGCTGGAGAGTCACAGAGAAGGAAATGTCAAAATTGTCCTCTTTTCACACAACATGCCTAAGGAAAATTCACCAAATCTTTTGGCCGAATACCATCACCAACCAAGATCTGCTTACTCGTAGCAAGCAAGAGGACATGCACACCATCATAGCTGGCAGACGCTGGAGCTGGGTTGGTCATGTCCTCAGAAGAGACCCAGATGCCATCACAAGAACAGCTATGCTTTGGACCCCTGAAGGAAAGCGAAAGAGAGGCCGACCAAAAACAACTTGGCGGAGGACTGTGGAGGCTGAGATGCAAAGAATGAACCAGAGTTGGGGCACTGTACGAAGGATGGCCACCGACCGAGCAAAGTGGAATCAATTTGTTGTTGCCCTACAGGACGCCACTAGGCGTGATGGCCACTGACTGCTTTGACGGTCGGTGGTTAAGGATCGAAGAAGAAGACATGAAAAGGAATGTAATTGTAAGTGTAAACAAGTTACATATGTTCATGAGAACACTGGCAGTAGTGCAGTTAGATTGGTTATCTAGGACTTGAGAAGAAACTGTAGACACTGCAAAATGTGCTAAAATCAGTCTTTGCTCTTTTAGCAAAATATGACAAACTATGAACTCTGTAACTCTCCCACAGACAAACTATGAACTCTGTCACTCTCCCACAGATCACCCTGGAAACAGGTGCCAGATGCAAACCATAAACACATAAATGGCTGTGCCTGCACAGAAAATACATAGACAGCTTTACAATTTTTGGGGAGAGACCATTTTAGCATTAGCAGCCGAATTAACAGATCCTTGAATGTAGGGAATTTACTATAGGTCTGGGGGCCAGATTAGCTGGTGCGCAGACAAAAGTTTAATGGAATAGATGTAGAGAATTTTATAGAAGTTTAAAAGTCTTAGAACAAATAGTTTTAGTTTTTATAATAGGAGCGAAGATTCTTGAGATGTTAAGATTAAAGAATTGTGTAAATGCTTTTTTTTCTGCAGATGCAGATTATGTAAAATTGTGGAGACAGTGGTACTTAAGTTCATCCATGTGTTACGGGGGCCTGAAAGGGGAACAAAGAATAGTAACACTGTACCCTACCATGCATGTCGTAAAAAGCAACTAAGGAGGGTTGGGCATGGGGCTGGTTACCCCATACCGTAAAAAACTTTTTACCAAAAAAACTCCAACAAACATGGACAAGTCAAATACAGAATATAAATCAACTCAGCCGCCCAAGACACAAGAATGTCCTCTGGAAAAGAGGCGCATGAAGCAACCTAGAGAAAGCCGAAAAGAGTCTGGGTTGCCAACTAACCTTTTTTCGTCTAGGAAAATCTCCAGGATTGGCACCTGGAATGTTCATACTCTACATGAACACAGGAAAACTGCACAGGTAGCAGCAGAAATTAAAATCCCAGGATTTATATTCTGGGTCTCTGTGAGACATGGTAGAAGGGCATAGAGGAGGAAAGTGCCCACCACCATGAAGGGGTGGCTCTAATGCTGTCTAGGGAGGCACAGAGGGCACTTATAGAATGGGAAGCAATGGGACCCCGAATTATAACAGCAAGGTTTAAAACAGCCAAAAAGAAAGTAAATATAAACATCATCCAGTGTTACGCACCAACAAATGATAAAGAAGAATCTGAGAAAGAAGACTTTTACACCTGATTACAAAATGTCTTGGACAAAAAGAAAAGAAAGGACATCACAGTTTTGATGGGGGACCTAAACGAGAAAATCAGAACAGACACTGCCGGCTTTGAAGAAGTCATAGGAAAGCATGGATTATGTCTGATGAATGAGAATGGGGAACTATTAACTAACTTCAGTGCTTCAAATCAACTAGCTGTAGGAGGAAGCATATTTCCACATAAAAGAATACATAAAGCAACATGGATATCACCAGACCACAGAACTGAAAATCAGATTAATCACATATGCATAAATAAGAAGTTTAGGTCATCATTACATGATGTAAAAGTATACAGAGGAGCAGATGTGGTATCAGATCACCATCTTCTGTTGTCTAAAACAAAATTAAAACTCAAGAAATTTACAACAAACTCCGCCTATGCCGGTCCCAAGCCCGGATGAAAAAGGAGGAGGGCGGCCTGCATGGAGGCCGTAAGGAGGCAGCCCCTCCACCATGCAAAGGCACAACAGGCCAATCACCTGTTTGCTTTAAACCACGATTACGAGTAACACAAGAGAGAAAACCGGACTGATTCTAAAGGCGACGAACTGGAACGGACTACGACTTATGGAACATGGAACACAAGAAGTATAAATGGGAAGGAAGAGGAGCTGGTGGAAGAGATGAGGAAAGCAAAACTAGAAATCCTGGCTATAACAGAAACAAAGAAAAAAGGACAAGGAGTCATGGATCTCAATGGCAACACGCTGCTCTACAGTGGTGTACCCATATCCGAAAGAGCTAAAGGGGGTGTGGGTTGCATTGTGGCCCAAAATCAAAAAGATAGTATCAAGGGGTGGAACTTTGTCTCAGAGCGCATTATGGTTGTGAAACTAAAAGAAGGAGAAACCATAGTCAACCTGGTCATAGTGTATGGGCCAAATGAGGATGAGAGAGCAGAGGTCAAAGAGGAATTCTTCGAACTGCTTCAAAGGACAGTGGATGACTGCCTAGATGAAGTTATCATGCTCGGAGATTTTAATGCCAGAGTTGGAAATGACCATGCTAGATGGGGTGGAGTTATCGGAAGATATGGAGAAGATACTCTCAATGACAATGGAAAGCGACTCCTTAGATTCTGCAGTGAGCAGAATCTGATCATTACAAACACAAAGTTCCCCCATAAGCGCATACATGCATACACTAGATGTGAACCAACAAAGAATGAGAAGTCAGTGATCGACTATGCCATTGTTCGGAGAAGCTCATTCAAATATGTCCGAGATGCAAGAGTCTGGAGGGGGCCAGAGATTGGAAGTGATCACTACCTGCTAACAATCAAACGAACAACTGAAAGAGTTGCTCAGCCTAGGAACTGCTCAACATCACGCAAGAAACCAAGTAAACGAGCAGGAGAAATGAGCATTAGGACCTACAAGCTGAGAGAGCCAGAAATTAAGACCAGATATCAGGGGCTTATTGCTACAGCAGTGAGCAACACAGAAGAACAACCTGATGACTTGGAAACCCTCTGGATTAAATTCAAGGATATCATAAAGACAGCTGCTGCAGAAGCATGTGGTGAAGTAAGACTTGGGAACCAGAGAAAGAGGACACCTTGGTGGACAGAGGAAGTCAAAGAGAAAATAAGAGAGAAGAAAATGGCATGGAAACAATACTTAGGAGCTAAAAAACACAACAGGACAAATGGAAAAATATAGAGAATATGTGACACTCAGAACAGAAGTAAAGAACAAAGTGCTAGCAGCAAAACAGAAGTCCTGGGAAGAATTTGGAGAAAAGCTAGAAAAAGATGCACAAGAAAACCAGAAATTGTTCTATAAGACCCTAAAGAACATGAGGAAGGAAAAACAATGCCCTCTCAAATTTATAAAGGACAAGCAAGGCAAATTGCTTACTGCCCCGAAGGAAGTAATGGAAAGAATATTTCTCAGAACTCCTTGATGGTGAGCAAGGTCAAACATCAGAAATGATAACCACTAGCACAGAAGAGGAAACCAATGGTGATGAAGATGACATAAAGATGGAAGAACTGAAGGCAGCACTGGAGAAAATCAAGATGGGCAAAGCAGCAGGGCATGATGGTATAACACCAGAAATGGTTAAGTACATGGGAGCATCAGGCGACCTGTTACTCTTAAGGGTCCTACAGGCAGCATGGTGCAACAAGACCATTTCAAAGGATTGGAGATCGCCATCATAACACCAATTTTCAAAAAGGGTGACAATCGACAGTGTGGAAACCATAGAGGCATATCCCTTCTCAGTGTCCCTGGAAAAATCTACTCTAGAATCCTAGAGCAGAGACTCCGACGCCTAGCTGAGCCACAATTGGATGAGGTCCAGTGCGGATTCCGAGCAAACCGAAATACTCAAGACCTAATCTTCACACTCAGACAGCTGAGTGAAAAGGCCCTTGAGTATAAGAGTGAGATCCATCTTTGTTTCATAGATCTGGAAAAGGCGTTTGACAGGGTCCCTTGGAGCAAACTTTGGGACTGTTTGGCAAGGAAGAATATTCCAGCACCTCTGATTCATGCTATACAGAGCTTCTACAAGTCTTGCAGAAATTATGTGAGGACAGCAAACCATAAGTCAGAAGAGTTCAGGACCACCACTGGTGTAAGACAAGGTGATATCCTATCACCTTACCTCTTCATACTCCTTATGGACGATGTCATCAAGGCATGTAAGGAGAGAACAAGAAAGTATTCAGTGGGGTACTGGAAGATGAGACAGGTCTATATTTCAGAGCTGGCATTTGCTGATGATGTTGCCCTGATTGCTAAATCAGAGGCACATCTCCAATCCAACCTGCAAGTCTGGAAGGAAGAGCTGGAGAAGAGAGTGATGGTCATAAGCAGCTCTAAAACAAAATCCATGGTGATATCACGAGAAGAAAGAAGACATCAGATTAAGCTGGGAGAACAGGTCCTGGAGCAGGTCGACCACTTTAAATACCTCGGAGCTATTATAGACCGAAAGGGAGGCATCAAAGAAGAGTTGGCCACTCGAAAAGCAGCAGCTGGGAGACTTTTTCAGGCCATAAATCGAGGATTCCTCAGCAAGAGAGAGGTTGGTAAGAAAACGAATATGGCTGTATACCGCTCCACCTATGTCCCAGTCTTGACATATGGATGCGAGTCATGGGCAATGACTACAACCCATAAAAGCCAGATCCAAACCTCAGAAATGAGGTATCTGAGGAAGGTGGTTGAAGTAACAAGAAGAGACATGGTACGCAACCAGACGATACGTCAAGGCCTAAAATGCCACCCCCTACAGACCCAAGTAGAACAGTCCCAACTAAGATGGTTTGGCCATGTCTGCAGAATGGGAGAAGATCGGCTGCCACGACAAGCATGGGAAACAAAGAGCCAAGGATCCAGACCCCGAGGACGACCCAGAGTCCGCTGGGAGGACAACATTAGACAATCTTTGAAGGACCGAGGACTAGAATGGAACCAGGCCAGGGGGAAGACAGCCAATAGAATAGTCTGGCGCTCTCTCTTCCAAACCTCTACACCTCACGGTAGAAGGGGAACGACTAAGTAAGTAAGTAAGAAATTTACAACAGTACTTACGCCCACAGCGACCGTTGCCTCAATTGGCTGTGTGTGGTGTACCCGGAAACGGGGCCTCCCAGTACTGAGGCACAGTTAAGTCCCCGATGTCACTTATCGGTGCAGAGTTGAGAGAGATGGCTGAGCATCACAGTCCCCCCTGTGTTGCAGCATGATGAGAACCAAGCATTGCACACTGAGCTTGGGGGGATCACTTGGGCACCAGACTTAATACTGGCTCTTGACTGGATGGCCGCATGCAGGAGATTTCTACAATGGAGGGTTGGCAGGTGGTGGGTATCTGGAAGTGGCTCTGTGCAGGACGTGAGGATTCCTTGGGAGAGCCCAGAACCAGAGCGCAGCATTGTGCAAGCTCTGCATAGTTGGAGAGCCCCCTGGATGACGGGGAATGCACAGTGTGCTACCCCACCTATCCCCAACTGCTAACTTGGAACCAGAAGTGGGGTCCTCTGTATGCGTGCCAGGCCAGGATGGGATGCCTGGGAGGGAGACTGGAGCTCGGAACTCCCTAACTCAAAGTTGCAGGATGGCGGAAAGGCCACCGGAGGGACAGGGCTATTTTGAAGATAACGCAACCATATTTTTACCATACGAGCTCGGACGCCGCCTCGGTAAGCAGGGTCCGCGCAGAGCAGTGACACCCCCAGGCTGCTTGCAAATAGTCTACTACTGGGAACTTAAACAGATTAGGGATGAGCCCACTCTCCCGTTGAACAGGTGCTAAAGTCGTAGATACTGGGCCAGAAGGCGCACCGGAAACCACAGTATCACGCAACTCGCTTTTTTTTCTATGGAGAGTACACCGTCACAACAGTACATAGCTATAGACAACAGTATAATGTGGGATATCTAAGAAATCAGGAAATAAGAGAAAAATAGTAAATCACAGTATCCAGCTGTTGCAAACAAAGATTAATGGGATAGAGTATTGCCACTAATGTCGCGAGGTTCTTTACTAAATTTTAATGTTGAGAAGGTGGTGTGAATTTTCCCGTGTAGTGTTAGTGAGTGGTCTGTAGGGTTTCTTGTTTGGCTTATTTTGACTAGATGGTGTGTTAGGAGGTCGTTCTGTGAAACTAGGCAATGCCCACAATACTACAGACTGCACGACACATCTGGAACATCACACTTAGATAAAATGTTCTCGGACGCCTGGCATAGACAACTTCTACAATTTATTTACATCTTCTCTTCTTCTTTGATCCCAAATCGCCAAAGCAGTCAGTGGCCATCACGCCTGGTGGCATCTTGTAGGGCAGCAACACATTGATTCCACTTTGCTCGGTCGGCGGTCATCCTTCGTACAGTGCCCCAACTCTGGTTCATTCTTTGCATCTCAGCTTCCACAGTTCTCCACCAAGTGGTTTTTGGTCGGCTTCTCTTTCGCTTTCCCTCGGGGGTCCATAGCATTGCTGTTCTTGTGATGGTATCAGGGTCCCTTATGAGGACGTGGCCAACCCAACTCCAGCATCTGCCAGCTATGATGGTGTACATGTCCTCCTGATTACTCAGAATAAGTAGTTCTTAGTTGATGATGGTGTTTGGCCAAAAGATTCTGAGAATTTTCCTTAGGCAGATTGTGTGCAAGAAGGACAGTTTTGACATTTCCTTCTCTGTTACTCTCCAACATTCCGTACCATAGAGAAGCACAGAAAGTACACAGCTCTCATACAGTCTTAATTTGGTGTTTGTGCTGTACTGGGAAGACTTCCAAATGTTGTTGAGACTAGCAAAGGCTGTTCTCGCTTTATTCATTCTGTTGTTAATTTCCTTGCTTGTTCTGCCGTCAGGTGTTACTATGCATCCTAGGTAAGTAAATGTGTCTGTCTGTTCTAACTTCTGGTTCTTATTGTTATTGGCTCAGGATTGCCCACATTTAGTGTCATGACCTCTGTCTTCTTCAGATTGATGCTCAGCCCAACCTGCTGGCCATACTTATTCAGTCTATCGGTTTTTTCTTGGATGTGTTGATGTGAATGCGTGAGTAGTGCAATGTCATCTGCATATTCCAGGTCTTCCAGTGTAGAAAACGTCCATCTAATTCCTCATGAACTGCCTTCTGTTGTCTGGTGCATCACCCAATCTATGGCTGTCAAAAATAATGTTGTTGATAAGGGGCATCCCTGTCGTACTCCTGTTTTCACTTAGAAAGTTACATTACTCAATCCAACACTGCATGTAAAGTTAGAATAGAGGCTTTTTATGATGGGAACAATGCGGCTGGGAATTCCATAACCCTCAGTATTTTCCATAGGCTATCCCTGTGTATGCTGTCGAAAGCCTTTTCAAAATCAACAAAGTTAATGTATAGCTGTCTCTGCCATTCTGAGCACTGCTCTATAATGTTCCTGAGGGTGAATATATGATCTGCACATCTTCTGTTCTTTCTAAAACCTGCTTGTTCTTTCCTCAGTTTATGGTCAACTGCTTTTGAAATTCTCTGGATGATTATCCTGCCTAGTACTGTATTTTGCTGGGAACTGAGAAGAGAGAAATTCCTCTCCAGTTGTTGCAGTCTGCAAGGTCGCCCTTCTTGGGCAATTTGACAATTATTCCTTTACTCCACTCTGTTGGTGTTGTCTCAGTTCCCCAGACTTATGCAAATAGTGGTTCTAAAAGTTCTGCTGCTAGTTCAGGGTCTGCCTTGAATAACTTAGCATTTAGATTTTCATGACCAGGCGCTTTTCCATTTTTTAATCCTTTGATAGCTGTGATGATTTCTTCTTTTCGTGGAATGTCTGTTTTTACGTCTAAGTGACGTTCAGCCTCAGGAACATTCAGCTGAGTCTCTGGTGGTTCCTTATTCAGGGTTTCTCTGAAGTGCTCTGCCTCCCAAGCATGACTTGCTGCTTTCCTTGTATATTGTTGAGATGGTGTTGAATTTTTGGTCGACATCATTGGTCTCTGTTCTTTCCTGGCTTTTGGTAATCTGATAGCGTCTCTTTACGTCGACCGTGAAAGCTTTTCTGGTGAGAAGTTTCGTGATGTTATATCTTTTCTGTTTGATTGCAACTGGTCCAGCAGCTCTGAGTTTCACCTTCAGTCTTGCTACTACTAGGTGATGATCACTTCCCACATCTGCGCCTCTTCTTACTTTCACGTCTTGTAATGCATGTCTCCATCTGCCATTGATCATTATTTGATCTATCTGATTTCTGTCCTGTCCGTTTGGTGATTCCCACGTTAACTTGTGCACTTCTTTGTGTGGAAAAAGTGTTCCTCCAATGACCAGGTTGCTAATACTGCAGAAGCTTATTAATGTATCCCCATTCTCATTTACTGTTCCACTGCCGCATTTCCCGATTACTCTTTCGTTATAATTATTGTGTGTTCCAACTTTCACATTGAGGTCTCCCATTACTATAATAAGATCGTACCTGGGGGCAGTTTCCATTTCCTTTTGTAGCTGTTGATAGAACTCGTCCTTGATCTCTTCATCGCTGTCGTTTGTTGGTGCATAGCATTGTATAATTGTGGTGTTGGTAAACCTCCCTCTTAGTCTTGCTCTTATCAGTCTGTTGTTGATGGGTTTCCATTCCAGTAAAGACCTTTCCATTCCTTTCTTCAGGATAATGGCTACACCTTCGTTGTGCTGACCATCCTCTCTGCCAGAATAAAGTACTGTTTCCCCTGTAGCTGTTTTTATTCTCCCCCTACCTGTCCAGAAGAATATATATATATACGCCACCGCTCAAAGCATTCATGGATGACACAACAATTCTGACATCAGATGAACATCAGGCCCGGAGGATGTTAGAACGCCTGGATGAACTAGTCAGCTGGTGCAGAATGAGCTTCAAACCCAAGAAGTCGAGAAGCCTTTCAGTCAGGAAAGGGAAGATAGCAGAGGACATATTCATGGTTTCCAACCAAAGAATCCCTACTGTCATTGAGGAACCTGTTAAAAGACTTGGCAGGGTGTACATTAAAAGACTCGAAGGCAGTGCAACAGACAATAGAAATGGCAGACAGAGGGCTACAGATCATAGACCAAAGCAGACTCCTGGGAAAGTTCAAACTGTGGTGCCTCCAGTTCATGTTGATACCGAAGTTGCTGTGGCCACTGCTTATATATGAAATAAGCACAAGTACAGTGGAAGCTATAGAGCAGAAGGTCAACAAGTTCATGAGAAAGTGGCTAGGGGTACCACCAGGTCTGTCAGATGTAGCACTGTATTGCAAAAAGTCAAAACTTCTGCTTCCTTTCAAGTCAGTTGTTGAAGAGTACAAAGTTGGAAAGCAAGGCTTGCAATGATGCTACGTGAGTCAGCCATCAACCTTTGTTCGTGTAATCTCCTGTTTTCATTATCAGTAGCCTCCATTTAAAACCTTTGTTTATCAGCTTCTAATTTCCTATCCTCAGCCTCTAACTGACGTTTTCTGTCTTCTGCCTCCATTTGAAGTTTTTGTGTTTCCAGTTTTTGAGCCTTTTCATACTCAGCAGGTGCGAATTGTTTTACCTATTTAGTGGTCATACCAAGTGATTTACCTTGTTTAATAAAGTAATCTAAAGTTGCCATCTTGTATAGTTGTATAAGTGACTTACTTAGTCGAATATTGAAAATAGTTAATAAGTATTCTTTACTCAACGTATGACAAGTTCCTGTCCAGGGAACTTGTATTCAAATTCCTATCAATTTCAGGAATGATAATATATTATTATTAACTAGTTATTAATTATTCATAAAAACATGCATAATAAGATTACAAGATCATAACAAATCAAATACAGATGTAGACAAATCACAAAGACGCCTAAAAAACGTTTGCAGTTTAAAAAAAAAAAATTTACAGCGAAACTTATGAGAAAAAATGTTGCGCATGCAACCTTACTGCAAAGAAATGATAAGACATGATGACGTCACAGGGTATAAACATAAAGTGTGTATACAACTAATTGATAGCAAGATGAGATCAACAAGGATGAACAAAACATTTGGTAAAACCAAGGTACACCAAAAATATACTACGATAACACACTGAAACAGAACTACACAGCTAAATAAATATAGGTTACAGAGAACCAACGCAGTGGACTAAAAAATCCTTCAGCAAACATTTGCTGGAACTTCCACTGTGGTATGTCTGCAAAAATGTCCCTAAAGAACACTCACGAAGGCCCTGGGTTGAATCTGGGATGTTCCCTTCGCAAGTCGCCTCTGCTATGAAACACGGAAATCATTTCCGCAATCGCGCTCTCAGTCATGATAGGAACTTTAGAAAGGGGGACTATAAGAATTTTAATTCTTTCAAAGGGAAACCATTTCATGGTGGTTCTCCAGCACAGCAAAACTGGAGGCAATATAATACGCCATCAGATTTTGATAGCAAAGACATTCTGAGCTATGAAATCCTCAAAAAGGTACCAAATACAACTCTAAGGGTGATTGCATCCCTCTAAAACAAAATCTGGCACACAGGAAAAATACTATGTTCATGGAAGACAGCAGTAGTCATCCCCATACTAAAGCCAGATAAGGAAACACATGATGTCAGCTCATACAGGCCAATATCGTGAACATCGCATCTAGGAAAAATTCTAGAAACAATAGTCAACAGCAGACTAAAACTTCATCTAGAAAAGCATAATTTGTACAGTCCAACCTAGGCAGGCTTTAGAAGCCAACATAGTACAATAGAGCAACTGTTGAGGCTGGAACATGATGTTAAAACAGGCTTCAAAAGGAATGAAAAGACAGTAGCAATATTCCTTGATGTAGCAAGAGCATATGATGAGTGTTGGAGGGAGGGTGCACTTTATAAGATCAGGAAACTAGGTATAGTAGGCAGAACTTACAATTATTTAGAAAACTTCCTGCAGGACAGATACTTCACGGTACAAAAAAACAATGATAGGTCTGAGGTGTATGAACAACAGAATGGAATCCCACAGGGATCCGTAATATCACCATCTATATTTACGATTATGGTCAACGACCTAGGCGACGAGTTTATAGACCTAAAAAACAACCTATCTCAGTTTGCAGATGACGCTGCGATATGGAGAACGGGAAGAAACCTCCCATTCCTCTATAAAACAGTACAAAAAACAAATAGATAAAGTATCTGACTGGATGCACAAGTGGGGATTTAATCTAAACGTTAAAAAAACCATAGGAATGATCTTCAGTAGAGGGCGTATAATTAAAAATAATATAATTGACATAAGCATTAATGAGCAAAAAGTATGCACAGCAAAATCAACTAGATTTCTTGGTATGGTACTAGACCAGCAACTAAACTGGAACAAACACATAGACCTATTAGTGCAAAGCAGTAGGGACTTATCAACATGCTAAAATATATGAAAGGAAGTGGTTGGGGAGCCTGCAATAAGACAATGTTAACCTTCTATAAATCATTTATTAGGGGCAAACTTGACTATGCCAGTGTTGTCTATGCATCAGCCGCCCCGAGAAATAAGAAAAAACTAGACACAGTCCAAAACCAGGCACTGTCAATAATAGCAGGTGCCTCAAAGGGAACATCAGCAGAGGCACTATAGAAGTAGCGCTAGGCATTATACCATTGGAGCTAAGGAGAAAAGAACTGAGATTCAGCTACTGGGCAAGAGTGGCAAAAGATCCAACTCACCCAGCACACAAAGCCTTTGATAGGGGTAACCAGTACATAGGCCACATTCCATTAAACCATAATAGATACCCGTCAGGATGGAAAACGATGGATGAAGTGGATCAACACCCAAACCTATTCAATATGATAAACAGTAGTGCTCATTATAAAGCAAAGATCCCACCATGGGAATTAAAAGTGCCAGAAACTGACTCCCACTTATCAAAGATCATAAGCAAATCTAACGACATAATCTCAGCAAAAAGTAAAGCACTAGAGTACATAGAACGGTATATGAATAATAGCCTAACTATATATACAGATGGGTCAAAAGATGAAGAAGGACAATTAGGAGCAGGAATAGCAATACCAAAATTAAAAATTTATAAAAGATACAAAGTAACAGGTAATACATCCATCTTTACAGCAGAATTAGTGGCAATCCTAAAAGCTTTAGAAATAGCTGCAGAAAACCCACCAAATAAAGTAACCATTCTAACAGATTCCCTGTCATCAGTATTGGTTATCAGAAACAGAACTGAATGTAGCAAGCCAGATATTTTAGAGGAAATACTACAGGTTAATACATATCTGCACACTATAGGATGCTGTGTAACACTAACATGGATACCATCACATGTGGGGATAGCAGGAAATGAGCTTGCAGACAAAGAAGCCAAAGGGGGAAGAACTAGCCATAACAAAATTGAAGTAGGCTTAGGAAAGTTTGAAATTAAGAGCTTAATTGCTCAAGCAATAACTAAAGAGTGGGTAACAGCATGGAACCAAAGTAAAAAAGCAAGACACTCATATAAAATCCTAAAAAAAAAACAAGCAAAAAATGGCAAATACAAGATGAACTAAAAATACCAATTAATAAAAAAATTGCTGAGGCTCAAGCTTGGAACAGGATATTTCATGATTGAGGAACCCACATGTGAAGAGTGTCAAGAACCAAACACAATTAGACACTTTCTGGTGGACTGCAAAAAATATGACCAGCAGAGGCAAAATATTAAGACATACTGTAGTAACCACAAGCAGAGCCGGATTAACGTAGTAGCAAAAGTAGCATATGCTACGGGCCCCGCGCTTTTAGGGGCCACGCGCCAATAAATATGTACATAATTTAGGAAACGGAAACTTCCTGTTTTAATTGAGGTATACGGCGTGCTCGGACTCTCTTTCGATCTTGATTAAAATTTCTTGATTTGTAAGGTTAGAAAACTGAAAAAAATGAGCAGTAGAGACAGAGATATTGGACGTAATTATGATTCTGGAAGTGAAAAACGTAAAGCGAAAGAAGAAAAAGAAAGAAGAGATCAACTTGTGATATCAAAAACACGTAAGCTGACAGAATATTTGGATGTTCATGGTGGTGGTACTCTACCGCTGAAGCTGGAAGTACAGAAACAACTAGTACTAGTGCAGGCTGTGCAGCAGAAAACATACAGCAACAACCCAGTATACACTGAATCTGAAAGAATAAGTGAAACGAAGAAGTACTCTAATGATATTGGTGACTGGCCGAACAATATAGATGACTGTGAGCGTGAATATTGGATATCCAAGGGAAGTGAAAAATGTCAACATGTTGATAGTGCCTTCTCTTCATCCGTGCGATTGTATGACACTGAAAAGAAAACTCGATACTGTCAGAAGTCTTATTTTACACATATTCATAAACTTACAAACAAGCAACATGCAAGAAAATTGTTATGCTATTCAGAAAGTAAAGGGCGCCTATTCTGTTTCCCATGCAAGCTTATGAGTTCAGAATGTTCATCAAAGTTTACTGTGGAAGGGTTTAAAGACTGGAAAAATGCAAGCAATCTATTGCGTCGACATGAAGAAAGCTCCTCACATAGACAAGCTTTAATTTCACTGTTGATGCATAAAAACAAAGGTGAACGTGTCGATTCCCAACTTGTGAAACAAATGGACATTCAAGAAAAGTATTGGCACAAACTTCTGGAGCGAATAATTGAAGTTGGGAAGTTTTTAGCAGAACGAGGCCTTTCATTTCGTGGCAGTGATGAAATTGTTGGGTCCCCTTATAACGGGAATTACTTAGGGTTGTTAGAATTACTGACCAAGTTTGACCCTCTTCTGGCAGAGCAAATAAGTACTCATGCAAACAAAGGATTTGGACATACATCATATCTATCTAAAACAACGTGTGAGGAATTCATCAATCTGATTGGATCCAGCATACCGGATCACATTCTCTGTGAAGTGAAGAAATACAAGTATTATTCCGTTTCATTGGATTCTACACCAGATATATCTAATATGGACCAGCTGACTTTGACTCTGCTCTATGTTTTGCCATCTGGACCAGTTGAAAGATTTGTGACATTTTTGGATATGGAAGGTCATAGTGCTGAACAGCTTACTAAAAGTCTACTTAATTTTTTAAAGGCAAATGACATTGATATTAAAGACTGCCGTGGTCAAAGTTATGACAACGCCAGCAACATGAGTGGCAAGTTTATAAGATTACAAGCACGAATTAAAGAGATGAATAAGTTTGCGCATTACATTCCGTGTTTTGCACATTCACTAAATTTAGTTGGAAAATGTGCTGCTGAAGGTTGTCAAGAAGCAGTCATTTTCTTTGGATTTGTTGAAAGCCTGTACACCTTCTTTTCTGCTTCTACCTACCGGTGGGGTCTCCTTTCTACTGCATTATGTGCTGGCGGTACTCATAATAAGTCCCATTTGCCCTTTGTGAAAAGACTGTCAGATACCAGGTGATCCGCTCGGGCAGATGCAACAAAAGCACTTTTACACAGCTTTTCTGCAATAAAACAAGTCTTGGATGATATTTCAGATAACAATGATCAGAAGGCAGAGTGTCGTCAACAGGCTCGTGGTCTACTTTCAACATTGATGAAGTTAGAAACAGGAATAATGATCATACTGTGGGATCAAGTATTACAGCGTTTTCAAATGACCAGTGCTTCTTTGCAATTTTCTGACCAAGATTTGAATACAGCTTGTGCACTCTATGAATCCCTGCAGGGGTATATTCAAGCTATGCGGTCTACTTTTGCAGACATAGAGCAAAAAGCCAAGGATCTGACTAAGTGTGAACATTATCAAGAACAAACTCGAAGAAAACACAAACAAAATCGAGAGTATGATGATTTCAGTAGTTCCAGCACAGTTGATCCACTCGTTGAATCTCAAACGCCTTCTCAGCAGTTTAAAAGCCGAACATTTCTTGTCCTTATTGATAGCTTGCTCTCTGCCTTGTCAAAACGCTAGAAAGCTTATCAAAAGTTGAATGATGTATTTGGACTCCTTCGTCAGTTACAGTCGTTTACACCTGAAGAGGTGGTAACGAGATCATCGAACCTTATTAAATCATATCCGGAAGATCTGGAAGAAAGTCTTTGTGAAGAACTTGTGCAGTTTACAGAACTGTTGAAAACTGATCTTGCTTCTCATATTGGCACTACTCTAGACCTTGTAGAGTTACAGTTTTACCGTTTGATAATTGACAATTCTTTGGAGTCTTGTTTTCCAAATGTAGAAATCGCCTTGCACATCTATTTGTCACTAATGGTAAGCAACTGCAGTGGAGAACGATTATTTTCAAAACTGAAACTTATTAAAAATGAACTAAGGAGCACCATAGGTCAAAAGAGATTGAACAATCTCACACTAATGAGCATTGAACATAAACTTCTGCGTGAAATTGATACATCCTATATCATCAACAAATTTGCTCATGCTAAATGTAGAAACATTAATATTTAAACAATAATGTTGACTGTGTGGTTACTTTTGATAATGATAATTACTATGCAAATTAAGAATGTATGGGTTCAAAAATTGTTTTGTCTTTCTCCAATTCTCGCTCTCTTTCCAAGGCCACAAAATTTTCCCGTTCAGCTTCAATCTTTAATGTTTCTTGTTCAGCTTTAATCTTTAATTTTTCTTGTTCATCGTCTATCTTGAATTTTTCTTGTTCAGCGTCTATCTTTAATTTTTCCAGCGCAAGAGCTTGTGCAAGATCTTTTTCTTTCTCTTCCATCTTTATTCGCTCCAATTTATCCTTTTGTTCTAACTTGTCCTTCTCTTAATCGTGTGCCTTTTTCTTCTCATCATGTTCTAACTGGACGTTTCAATTCACGTTCATTCTGTCTTTCAATGCGTCCATTGTAACTGTAAAATTGTGTGGTAGCAAAGGGCGCTAGTTATGCTCCTAATTTATTAAATTTAATCCAGATTTCTGTAAAGTCCTGAAACGAAGACATGATTTTCTCACAGAAACCACTTTATGTTCAAAATATGGTGATATTATTAATCATGAACAATGAAATGCTCACCACGTGTGTGAGTCCTACAAAACCACCAAGGTCGTAATCAAAATGTGTATGGTTATATTATTAATGAACACTGCAACGCTCAATACTTATTTTTTTTGTTTTAAATACAAAATTTTGCCATGTATATCTATGGGTCCAGACAAATGCACTATGAAAAAATGAAGGCAATGGTGTCAATGACACTGATGATGATAATGATATATTTTCAAAATACAACACACACAAAAACTAATCAAAATCAACTAAAATAGGACAACAAAAACAATATTCTATATTAGAATGTAAACAAAAAATAACTATTAGACACTACAAATAATTCACAACTAAAATAAAAAAACCGTCACATTAACAACTGAAGAGAAGAAGGTATAGAAAGCACTATTACAACCCCTGACAATATGTGACATAGATACGAAACAATAACAACACGTAATACCTAACGCCACGGCTAAACAAAAATGAAATGTTCGCGAAGCAGATAAAGATTATCAATATTTGAATGTATGCGTCAAAGCGCTAAATTTCCCTAAATGCAAACCTCACATAAACTTATAGAAGATCACCTTTCATCATACTTTATAAGATGAATGAGAAAAATGATACCTAAAAATAATGGCAACACTGTACATATAGAATAGGAAAGAAAATAGCAAGATGGAGCACGCTATGATAGCAAACAATTCTATAAACTGCGCTATCACAATCCAGAAGCTTTTGCAACAAAACTAAACCTATCTTAAAATGCAGACCAAACCATTTCGGTCTGAACACGGCGTAACGCTGTTTACACTGTCTCACATGAATCAGCAAGGCAACGCTGAGCCAAAAATAGAAACTATAAACTGTTCCGTAAACTTCTTTCTCCGAGGTATGTTCGAATTTTTTTTCTTTAATCTTAAATAATGAGGTCCATAACGTTTCTTTTATAGAATTTATAAATGTTAGTACATCGTATTGGTCCTTCAAAGCCTTCAATGCTCTTGCAAAAATAGGTACCATCGTTTGTCATTAAAATATTCCGTAGGCAGAAATAAATACGAGCATGTTTCTTGACCAAAATTCCTGCTGACATCAAATGCCACGGGGCGTGGCTAGTTTGCCGCAGTGTTTGCAAAAAGTTATATTTAATGTACAGTTCGTAAAATAGCTTCAATGACAATGCATCTGACATTATTTTTACAGTTCTATCATATTAAAGTTCAATTGTTGCAAATGCATTATGCATACACTTGTTGCACATAATTAAATGTAGTCATCAATATTGCTAGGCACATAGCTTGGCACCCATTTGTTGCGCGCTTATTTTTGCTTGTAGCTTTTGCACGCTTGTTTTATATGTATCCAATATTCATGTGAAGTTACTGTCCAGGGTTCTTTCTTTACGTGCCTGGCAAACAAGTATTAGTTTACTTTTGTGCACACGTCTCTTTCTCTAAAGAAAGTGATAACTGCTGAGTGACGGTTTATAACTGTAATAAACATGACCAACCACAATAGACCCATTGATGTGGTCAGGCAATTAGAGCACAATCAAGATTAATAATAATAATAGTCACTCATATGTATGAAACAATCCTTTCAATAGTGAAATATGAAATACAGTTACATGCTTTCCATACACTGAATATTGTATATAAGAATATATCTTATTATATATCATGAATACACACACACCCAGATACACATCTCAACAGCCCGACGGCTGGAACTCGTTAGCAATATGCAATCTGCGAGCTTGTCACACTGCCAGTCTCATCTTGAGTGGCTAGTGGGCTGGAATAGCGAAGCGGCGTTCTGGGCATTCAAACTACTGCATTTTCTAACTCCCAACACCCTTGCACACAAAAAAACACCAGTTTTCAAGTGCGGGGTTCAAAAACCAAACCATCTGAGAAAGGTGGTTGAAGTAACAAGAAGAGACATGGCCCACAACCAGACGATACGTCAAGGCATAAAAACCCAACCCCTGCAGATCCAAGTAGAACAGCCCTAAATAAGATGGTTTGGCCACGACTAAAGAATGGTAGAAGATCAGCTGCCACATCAGGTATGGGAGGCTAATCGCCAGGAATCCAAACCACCAGAACGACCTAGAGTTCGCAGGGATGTCAACATTAGACGATCTTTGAAGGGCCGAGGACAAGACCAGGTCAGGAGAAAGACAGCCGATAGGATAGTATTGCGCTCTCTCTTCCAAACCTGGAAGTCCAAACATTTTTGCTGCCCGAGAACAGACGAGCGTGCCCGGGCGCGATGCCTTTAGGGAAGTACCTAGGTTTTATTTTTATATTTATTTAGGTTCTTATGTGTCCTATCTAGCCTTCACTTTCTTTCCTTTCCCTGACGAAGGCCTTGTGGCCGTAACGTTGGCTATTTTCTTTGTCTTTTGTCCTCGTAAGACGAATGACCTTTTTTCACACCCATCCATTGTACTCCACGTCTTACCGCTGTTCCCCTCATCTTCCTCGACTATTTTTTTTTCTAGAACTCTGCACAGTAAAGTTCTTCTATTCTACAATAGCCCATTCTTAGTTGCAGTCTAAGAAGTTTCTTATTGATGTGAATTTTTAGTTCTCTAGATACCTGACACGTTCTTGTTGGAGCATTGAACAATTTATAAGCATGCCTGCCCTTCATGCTTCCATCCCACTCTACTGCCTATGTCTCTTTTAATTAAGCTTTTGATCTCTGTTTTACTCATCCCCACATTTATTTCATCATCATCATCATTCCTTTTTGTTTCCCGTGGAACATAGGGCTGAAACAGGTGCTCTCCGTCGATTTCTATTCTGGGCTGTCTTTTTCAGCTGTGCCCAAGTCATTCCAATTTCCTTTGCTCCTCTTGCACTGTTCTTCTCCAAGTTTTCCTTGGCCTCCCTACTCTTCTTTTCCCCTGTGGGTTCCAGTCAAGGGCACCTCTGACTATGTTTGATTGTTCTCTCCTGAGTGTATGTCCTATCCATCCCCACTTTCTTACCTTAATTTCTATTTGTATTGGCTGTTGCCCGCATCTTTTCCTAAGCTCTATATTTGTTATTACATCTAGCCATCTTATACGGAGGATCCGTCGAGACATCTATTTATAAATATCTGTAGTTTGGAGGTGATACTCTTTGAGACATGTCATGTCCCTGAGCTATACAGCAAGACTGATTTTACATTTGAGTTAAAGCCACATTTATTTGGTTTCTATTATTTCTACTTTTCTTAGCTTTTTCACCTCCTTCTATGCCAACATGTGAAGGTATCCAAGCTATTAGAACAGAACATCCTTGCAGCATTGGAAAGTATTTGCCAGTAATATCTCTTCTGCTATATCAGGTCTACTGTATTCTCGTAAGTTTCTTTTAACTTGAATAGCAGAAAGTGAAGCTATTAACTTACTTACTTACTTAGTCGTTCCCCTTCTACCGTGAGGTGTAGAGGTTTGGAAGAGAGAGCACCAGACCATTCTATCAGCTGTCTTCTTCCTGGCCTGGTTCCATTCTAGTCCTCGGTCCTTCAAAGATTGTCTAATGTTGTCCTCCCAGCGGACTCTGGGTCGTCCTGGAGGTCTGGATCCCTGGCTCTTTGTTTCCCATGCTTGTCGTGGTAGCCGATCTTCTCCCATTCTGCAGACATGGCCAAACCATCTTAGTTGGGACTGTTCTATTTGGAACTGCAGCGGATGGGATTTTAGGCCTTGACGGATCGTCTGGTTGCGGACCATGTCTCTTCTTGTTACTTCAACCACTTTCCTCAGATACCTCATTTCTGAGGTTTGGATCTGGCTTTTGTGGGTTGTAGTCATTGCCCACGACTCGCATCCATATGTCAAGACTGGGACATAGGTGGAGCGGTATACAGCCATCTTCGTTTTCTTACCAACCTCTTTCTTGCTGAGGAATCCACGATTTATGGCCTGAAAAAGTCTCCCAGCCGCTGCTTTTCGAGTGGCCAACTCTTCTTTGATGCCTCCCTTTCGGTCTATAATAGCTCCGAGATATTTAAAGTGGTCGACCTGCTCCAGGACCTGTTCTCCCAACTTAATCTGATGTTTTCTTTCTTCTCGTGATATCACCATGGATTTTGTTTTAGAGCTGCTTATGACCATCCCTCTCTTCTCCAGCTCTTCCTTCCAGACTTGCAGGTTGGATTGGAGATGTGCCTCTGATTTAGCAATCAGGGCAACATCATCAGCAAATGCCAGCTCCGAAATATAGACCTGTCTCATCTTCCAGTATCCCACTGAATACTTTCTTGTTCTCTCCTTACATACCTTGATGACATCGTCCATAAGGAGTATGAAGAGGTAAGGTGATAGGATATCACCTTGTTTTACACCAGTGGTGGTCCTGAACTCTTCTGACTTATGGTTTGCTGTCCTCACATAATTTCTGCAAGACTTGTAGAAGCTCTGTATAGCATGAATCAGAGGTGCTGGAATATTCTTCCTTGCCAAACAGTCCCAAAGTTGGCTCCAGGGGACCCTGTCAAACGCCTTTTCCAGATCTATGAAACAAAGATGGATCTCACTCTTATACTCAAGGGCCTTTTCACTCAGCTGTCTGAGTGTGAAGATTAGGTCTCGAGTACTTCGGTTTGCTCGGAATCCGCACTGGACCTCATCCAATTGTGGCTCAGCTAGGCGTCGGAGTCTCTGCTCTAGGATTCTAGAGTAGATTTTACCAGGGACACTGAGAAGGGATATGCCTCTATGGTTTCCACATTGTCGATTGTCACCCTTTTTGAAAATTGGTGTTATGATGGCAATTTCCCAATCCTTTGGTATGGTCTTGTTGCACCATGCTGCCTGTAGGACCTTTAAGAGTAATAGGTCGCCTGATGCTCCCATGTACTTAACCATTTCTGGTGTTATACCATCATGCCCTGCTGCTTTGCCCATCTTGATTTTCTCTAGTGCTGCCCTCAGTTCTTCCATCTTTATGTCATCTTCACCATCATTGGTTTTCTCTTCTGTGCTAGTGGTTATCATTTCTGATGCTTCACCATGCTCACCATCAAGGAGTTCTGAGAAATATTCTTTCCATTACTTCCTTCGGGGCAGTAAGCAATTTGCCTTGCTTGTCCTTTATAAATTTGAGAGGGCATTGTTTTTCCTTCCTCATGTTCTTTAGGGTCTTATAGAACAATTTCTGGTTTTCTTGTGCATCTTTTTCTAGCTTTTCTCCAAATTCTTCCCAGGACTTCTGTTTTGCTGCTAGCACTTTGTTCTTTGCTTCTGTTCTGAGTGTCACATATTCTCTATATTTTTCCATTTGTCCTGTTGTGTTATTAGCTCCTAAGTATTGTTTCCATGCCATTTTCTTCTCTCTTATTTTCTCTTTGACTTCCTCTGTCCACCAAGGTGTCCTCTTTCTCTGGTTCCCAAGTCGGACTTCACCGCATGCTTCTGCAGCAGCTGTCTTTATGATATCCTTGAATTTATTCCAGAGGGTTTCCAAGTCATCAGGTCGTTCTTCTGTGTTGCTCACTGCTGTAGCAATAAGCCCCTGATATCTGGTCTTAATTTCTGGCTCTCTCAGCTTGTAGGTCCTAATGCTCATTTCTCCTGCTCGTTTACTTGGTTTCTTGCGTGATGTTGAGCAGTTCCTAGGCTGAGCAACTCTTTCAGTTGTTCGTTTGATTGTTAGCAGGTAGTGATCACTTCCAATCTCTGGCCCCCTCCAGACTCTTGCATCTCGGACATATCTGAATGAGCTTCTCCGAACAATGGCATAGTCGATCACTGACTTCTCATTCTTGGTTGGTTCACATCTAGTGTATGCATGTATGCGCTTATGGGGGAACTTTGTGTTTGTAATGATCAGATTCTGCTCACTGCAGAATCTAAGGAGTCGCTTTCCATTGTCATTGAGAGTATCTTCTCCATATCTTCCGATAACTCCACCCCATCTAGCATGGTCATTTCCAACTCTGGCATTAAAATCTCCGAGCATAATAACTTCATCTAGGCAGTCATCCACTGTCCTTTGAAGCAGCTCGAAGAATTCCTCCTTGACCTCTGCTCTCTCATCCTCATTTGGCCCATACACTATGACCAGGTTGACTATGGTTTCTCCTTCTTTTAGTTTTACAACCATAATGCGCTCCGAGACAAAGTTCCATCCCTTGATACTATCTTTTTGATTTTGGGCCACAATGCAACCCACGCCCCCTTTAGCTCTTTCAGATATGGGTACACCACTGTAGAGCAACGTGTTGCCATCGAGATCCATGACTCCTTGTCCTTTTTTCTTTGTTTCCGTTATAGCCAGGATTTCTAGTTTTGCTTTCCTCATCTCTTCCACCAGCTCCTCTTCCTTCCCATTTATACTTCTTGTGTTCCAAGTTCCATAAGTCGTAGTCCGTAGTCCGTTCCAGTTCGTCGCCTTTAGAATCAGTCCGGTTTTCTCTCTTGTAGTTCGCGTAATCATGATTTAAAGCAAACAGGTGATTGGCCTGTTGTGCCTTTGCATGGTGGAGGGGCTGCCTCCTTACGGCCTCCATGCAGGCCGCCCTCCTCCTTTTTCATCCGGGCTTGGGACCGGCATAGGCGGAGTTGAGGCTATTAAAATACTGTCAATTTATGCGGAGGGTTGTTAGAAAAGATTTCCAGAGCTTTCAGAGTTGCAACCATTTCTGCCGTGAAAACAGATGTATTATCTGTTATACTATATCCTTTCACCATTTGCCACATAAGAACATACATTCCTATCCCCAGTTTGTTATCAACCACCATCTTCTGTTGGCTAAAACAAAATTAAAACTCAAGAAATTTACAACAGTATATAGCTATAGACAACAGGGTAATGTGGGATATCTAAGAAATCAGGAAATAAGAGAAAAATTTTCAATCACAGTATCCAACAAATACTAAGTACTCCAAAAGCTGGAAGATGAAGCAGATACGGAAGACCACTGGCAACAAGTAAAGAATATATGGAACGAGACATGTGAAGAAGTACTGAGAAAAAAAGAACATTAGCACAAAGCATCGATAAAAACAGAAACCATTAGTAAGATAGAAGACAGAAAAAACAAGAAAGCAGATTTAAACAGAAGCAAAACCAGAATATTCAAAGCCAAGGCTCATGAAGTGTACATAGAAGCAAACAGAGAAGTAAGAAGAAACATCAAAAGAGACAAGAGGAAGTATATTGAAGAGTTGGCAAGGGAAGCAGAAAAAGCTGCAGCCAAAGGAAATATGAGGGACCTGTACAACAACACAAAGAAGCTAACAGGGAAATATAAGCAAGCAAATGGCCTCATAAAAGATAAGAATGGAAAATTGCTTAGTAATATACAAGAACAAATATACAATAATAATATACAAATATACAAATAAAAATATACAATAGTAATATACAAGAAAACTTCTCAATAGACCATCTCCAACTAATCCCCAGAATCCAACCAGCAGAAGATGAGCTACAAATCAGCTGTGGACGACCTAGTAGAGAAGAAATGAAGAAAGCCATAAAGCTTCTGAAAGATGGAAAAGCAGCTGGTCCAGGTGGCATTTCAGAAGAGGCCATCAAAACATATGTTGACACCTCTACAGAGATATTATACAGACTACTTGGCAAAGTCTGGGAGAGAGAGAGAGGAAATGCCAGCAGAATGGAACTAATGTTATCTGGTAAAGTTGCCTAAGAAGGGAAATTTACAAGAGTGCACAAATTATAGAGGAATAATGTTACTATCAGTGCCAGGAAAAGTATTAAACAGAATCATCCTTGAGAGATTAAAAGAGTGCATAGACAAGCAACTGAGAGATGAACAAGCAGGTTTTCGGCAAAACAGAGCTTGTACAGCCACATTGAGAATAATAGTTGAACAAAGTCTGGAATGGAATTCCGCTATACATCGGATTTATGGACTATGAAAAGGCATTTGACAGTGTAGACAGAGAATTACTTTGGAAATTAATGAGGCTTTATGGAGTTCCCATGAAGATCATGAACTTAATAAGGAAGATCTATGAAGACTGTCACAGATGGAAATAGTGCAGCAGTGAACATTCACTTTTGCCCCTCCCCATCTAGGTTATTTTTTGTGCTACATGAACGAAGGATTCACTTGTGCAATTAACACGTGGGCCGTTTGGCAATTAGCACGGTGAAACAGAGAGCGAAGCGCGGAGCATGGCGTAATAGATTCTTTGATCAGGGGAACACACGATATTAAGTCTGAGACGGACCTTGGATTGTAAAACTTTCAGGGGAAGTAATTGCGTAGCTGATATTCGGCAAGGCGGAAATGATGAAAGTCAAGCCAGAGAGGTTGTCGGCAGCAGAGGTAGCAAAATTACCTTTGATTCACGAATTGAACGACAAATTGGCTCGGGTCTGGCAGTAGGTATGACTTTCGCATTAAAGAGCGATAGAACGGAATTTATCAATATATACCATGTCTCTCCGATAGCCATGATCAGTTGCTCAGAAATCTATCTGAACTCACACGCTCGTTATCTTAGATTTCTCGTACAGAGTGGAAATTATTAGATTTTCGTGGAGTGTTTTATTTTTCTGATTGCGGTAATTTATATACTAGCCTTTAAGTGATTTAGTGTGTTTAAAGTTTTCATTATATTTCACTGAGATTTTCTGTGCTAATTAAATAACTTATGGCTAAATTTTCCAGCCGTAAAGTAAATTTAATTACTCGCTCTTTCCCAGTAAGAGATGTTTTAAATTGACTAGTACATACATTAAATAACTGTCTACTGACGGTGTATATTAATTACTTCTATCCATTTTTATGTAATTTTGTAAATGACTAGTGTTCATATCATGCGTTAAAAATGATAGGATAAGCTAGATATGTGTGTTTTAAATCTAATTTATAACTAAGTGGTAAGGAGGTCCTATTTTAAACACGTGTTAGATATGATATTGATAATTTGGTTAAATGTTTATATTCTCTTTTATATAAGCTGGTCAAAACCTGAGTACTAGCGGCTTTTCTTATGGCCATATGAACTTATGAATACGAACATAATATTATAAGCATCCAAGGATATTTAATATTAATGAGCTTCTTGCTGTGACCTGTGCGGTCCAATTTTCCTCCTTTCCATGAGAGAAACCAGAATAGAAACATTAAATTAAAATATTAACTGGACCAGAACTATTACCAGATTTACATATATCAATCTCATCAGCCAGCTGTGGCGAAATATATTGTCAGCAACATTTGTGTAACTTAACCTAGCGTTTCAGCCTCCAGCGGCTAGACAACACAGGAACCATCTATATGTTCTATTTATCCTACATTGGCGATCACCACCCATGAACCCTACTCCAACCAACTGAAGGCATAGATAACTTATTGTATCCAGGACAAATTAAAACACCGACTCTAGTGACTCCCGTGAAATTTGCAGTCAGCAACTACGGCGAGTCTGGGGCTGGATTTGGCAAAACTTAAATTTGACACTAATAGTCTTATTTCTTATTAGTGTATTTCCTTGGAATGCCTGCGACAACTACTGGGTTAAGCAAATCTGAAAGTGGCCACTGTGTGGATGTGAATTGAATGAACAGAGAAAGAAACTTATGTCTTTTGTTAACATCATATACTTATATGGTTTCTTCTTTCTTTCTTTTTTTTTATCTCAATAATCTGATTAGTCACGGGATAGATTACATTAGGAACCTATTCTTTTCCCATACTGACTATTTCATAACTTATTGTTACACTTTGATCTTTTGGGTTTTTTTCTTTCCCTAACCAGCGGCACTCGAGCTTTCCAGCTCTTTTTGGCCCAATGACATATCATTGCGAGGCTGGGGGGTCAGTGGACTTTCCATCCAACCCGGTCAGGAGCTTCGCTCCTTCCCATCCACACGGGATTTATGTGCAGGAGCCGTTCAGGTTATTCAGTCAAATTTCCGGTCGTATACATTCCTTCAAACGCTGACGCCCGGGTTTGAACCATGAAAACCTGGTCGCCAGTACAACGCCGTAGCCATTACACCAGCGCGGCTCCCGATCTTTTGGGTTAATTAACCTCTGTTGGGATCGTCCTTTCTTTTCCTTTACCAGAGGGGAGAATCTATTTGATTAATTTTCATTTTGTCTGTAAACCATGATCTATTGATGCATATGATTTATGTTGTGATTTTCTATTGATCATCATCATCATCAGTTGCCATCTCCACAACGAAGGTTGGCTGTAATGGATCTCCAACGTCTTCTGTCTCTTGTCTTGGTGGTACACTCTGATAGACTCTTTCCCGTCCATCTCTTGATGTTATCTTCCCACTTATAGCGCTGTCTTCCCCTTGCACGTTTGCCTTCAACTCTCCCTTCCGTTATGGTCTTCTGCAAGGTGTTATGCCTTTTTATGTGGCCAAAGTATTTTAGCTGCCGAACTTTGACCTCTCTCATTAGTTCTCTTTTCATACCTAGATTTTCTAGGACCTCCTTATTTGTTTTCATCTCTTTCCATGAGATACGCCCCATTCTTCTATATATCCACATTTCAAGAGCCTCAATTCTTTCTTCCAAATGCTTATTCATCGTCCATGTTTCTGCACCATACAGAAATGCAGAATATATATAACACTTTATGATTCTCAGTTTTAATTTATGAGATAACTGTTTGGATGTCAGTATATGTTTCATGTTGTTGAATGTAGCTTTGGCCATTCCTATTCTCTTCTTGATTTCTGTTTCACATCTGCCATATTCTGTTATTATATGACCAAGATATACGTAGCTCTTGACTTGTTCCAGGATTTTCCCATTTACGCTTATCTTTAATGTGGGTTTATCGTCTGTTTTGCTAATTATCATAGTTTTAGTTTTCTCAATATTAATGTCGAGTCCATATTCATGACTTATACTGTTCACTTGCTTCACTAGTTCTTGTAACTCCTGTTCGCTTTCAGCTAACAACACGGTATCATCTGCATATCTAAGGTTGTTTATTGATCTTCCACTGATGTTCAGTCCTGGTATTTCCTGTATCTGTTTGAAAATTCTATTGATAATAAACTTTATTAAACCTTTAGTTATCGTGTCGGTCAACCCCTATCCATTATATGGTATCCATAGTTTGTTTTCACGTTCGTGCGTATTTGTCACAGAATTGTGTGCATGTGAGTGCATTGTAACTTGTATTTTCGTACAAGGAGAGAAAGTGCGTCTGATTTAAATATCGTCGTCCAGATAGGCTGGATTAGATAAATTATTCTATCCAGAGACTGTCCTTTCTCTTACACGATCACCCTCGTGATAAAAACTATATCTTACCCCTTACTTTCACATTGTCATCACTATCACCTCTGCTCAGACAGGACTATAAACATCTATTACCTATCTGATAATTCATCCAAATGGAACAGAAGAAAATTGAGGCAGAGATGGAAGCTCGCAGGGCAAAAGATGAGGAGAGAGAGAAGGAGAGACAACATGAGGAAAGAGAGAAGGAGAGACAGCATGAATTGGCGCTTAAGGCCCTGGAGGTCAAAAGTTATGGTGCTATGTCTTCCTCCAGCAATGGAGAGTCTCCACCTCAGTCACAGGTAACTGATCAATCCAGTACCCAATCTCCTCAACTCGTAGCTATGTCTTTCGCCCTAGAATCCTTCACTAGCCCTAATGGGAAAATTGACTCGTTTCTCTAGAAATTTGAGAGGATGGCAACACTATATGGGTTAGAGAATTCCCGATGGTGTCTAAAACTTTCACAGGCTCTGAAAGGTAGTGCTTTTGACGTCTTCGTAAATCTGGGAAGCAGCCATCAAGACAATTACGACATGCTAAAGAAGGCTTTACTGGAGCGGTTCGAGATGAACGCTCGGAAATTTTTGAAACTTTTCAGAAACAGTAGAAAAGAAGGCACGGAGACATTTCACCAATTCTCTTCACGCCTGACGGGATATTTGACAAAGAGCATGGAACTTTCCGAGCTCCCTCTCACTTTTGAAGGACTCCAGGAATTTGTTCTTATAGAACAAATAAAATCCACGTTGTAAAATGAAACCCGTAGATTTCTGGCTGAACAGGGCGCAGTAAAGTTGGAGGACATTCTTAGTAAGTTTGAACGTTACGTGAATGCTTTGGCCGAGCTTCCCAGCACTAAACGCAAGCCGACAGATGAGCATTTTCGGAAAAATAATCCAGAGCCGTCTTCGAATTCTTCCCATCACCATAATCAACGAGAAACTTTATCTCAGAACCCTCCCCAGGAAAAATCGAAATTCTTTAAAAACAAGTACCCCACGCAACATTCTGATCAACCCAACCGGCCTACATGGCACAGCCGCCAGACAGGTCAAGACAAGGGAAAGACCCCTGCACAAGGGACATCGGATCAGAGCAAGCAGGCCGGGACGAATAGAATCGGTTGCTTGTTAACAGACTCGCAACGGAGAATGAGTGTCAGTGATTTTCAACCTGAGGGTGAGAGGCCCTCAACGCGAGGAACTGTTATTTTGAACGGGACTTCAACATCTTGTCTTTTTGACACATGATTATCTTTTTATTGTATTGTCGCAAAACATTTGGTCAAACCTGGTCAGGAGACAGAAGACACCGTCAAATTATGTGGAGTTTTCAAGAGTGATGCACCCATGAAAATTCCCATCGCATTGGTGGAGATGCACTCTGATTTTGTCAGAGGTGTTATCAAAGAGGCTATTATGGTTTTCCTATCTACCCAGTAAAGGTTGGATGTAGATATGTGTTTGTTGGGAGACCGAAAGAGCCGATTGTGGCAGCAGTAACCACAAAAGGGCAAACCAAGAAGGAACGGGAGCCTGTGCCAAATTTGTTAC
The DNA here is from genome assembly GCA_024509875.1 of Oreohelix idahoensis. Lineage (NCBI taxonomy): Eukaryota > Metazoa > Mollusca > Gastropoda > Stylommatophora > Oreohelicidae > Oreohelix > Oreohelix idahoensis. Next base: position 950,540 of record JAMPIV010001854.1, on the reverse strand, counting down.
CTCAGGAACTAAAAGAGGCGCAACAAAAGGACCCTACCTTGGAACCCTGCTTTAGGAAACTGCCCATGGCCAAGGACCCCAGACACAACGGAGACATCTTTTCTAAATAACACATAAGGAAGGGAAACCCGAGGCCTGTAAACAGTAAATTAATATTAGACAAACATAAAGGTATGTTTTCAGGCACTCGTAAGAAATAAAGAAGTAGAACACTTGGACAACAGAAAAACAACAGACGTGAGTGGCTTACCCAGGGTTCGAACCCCGTACCTTCCGTACGACAACTCCGCCTAGCTATCTAGCGAATCACACTGACCCCACGGCCAGCTAGGCATCCCTATATACTGTTAATAGGGGAACAACGGCCGTGGGGTCAGTGTGATTCGCTTGATAGCTAGGCGGAGTTGTCGTACGGAAGGTACGGGGTTCGAACCCCGGGTAAGCCACTCACGTCTGTTGTTTTTCTGTTGTCCAAGTGTTCTACTTCTTTATTTCTTACGAGTGCCTGAAAACATACCTTTATGTTTGTCTAATATTAATTTACATCTTTTCTAAGGATGGCGTACTATATCGTAGAACGGGCAACCCTGATCAAGGGCATAATCAGCTCCTAGTACCGACGCAGTACACAGCCCAAATCTTAGAAATGGGACACTCTCTTCCCTTTAGAGGACATATGGGACAAAACGCCACTATTCAGCGAATATCGACTCACTATTCGTGGCCAGGAATGAACACTGATATTATCAGATACGTGAAATCCGGTGTCCAGTGCCAACGGGTGGCACCCAAGCATTTGAGAACCCCAGTTCCCATGGGTGAAATGCCAATAGTAGGGACACCATTTGAACCGGTTGCTGTCGACATTGTTGGACCCCTAGAAAGGACCAAAAGAAGGAACAGGTTCATCCTGACTTTAGTCGACACTTGCACTATGTGGGTCGAAGCTATACCGCTAATATGCACGGATTCCAAGCATGTCGCAGAAGCCCTAGTGCAAATTTTCACGTGATTGGGATTCCCTCAACAAGTTTTGACGGATAACGGATCCCAATTCCATAGCCTGTTAATGGAGGAGATCTTTAAGATCTTGATAGCCAAGCACATCCACACAAGCCCCTACTATCCGGTCGGAAATGGGCTCGTGGAGCGCTTCAACGGCAGCCTCACCATGATGTTACGTAAGCTGGGACAAGAGAAACCTGAAGACTGGGACCTTTTCATTCCTGCAGCCTTATTCGCCTACAGGGAAGTCCCCAGGCCTCTACAGGTTTATCACCAGCTACTCTTTTATTTGGCAGACCTATTAAGGGGCCGCTAGAAGCCTTACCCTGGTCATTGACAGACCAGAAGGCCGACGAGACAGTCGTCTCAGTCAGCAAGTATGTATCGCAACTTAAGGAAAGGTTACAACTAGGATGGGATCTAGCTACAACCAACCTTAAGAAAGCATGCGCAAAGCACGCTAAACGGTACAATAAAGTGGCTAAAGAGAGAGAACTACAACCATGGGAGAAGGCTTTGTTGTTACTGCCAACCGGAAGCAACAAACTGCGCATCGAATGGCAAGGGCCGTTTACCGTCCTTAAAAAGATCTCAAGAACGAACTACAAGATCTCTATTAAAGGAAAGGAGAAGGTCTACCACGTAAATCTGTTAAAGAAATACTTGGAAAGACCGGTGCCATCCTCCGAACATCTCCTGGCGGTAGCGATAGCAACCGAAGATGAGGAAGATGACGATAGTTGCATGGAATATCCATTGCAACAAACGGAATCTTTCCAAGATAAAAAATTTGGTCACAATCTCTCTGAAACACAACAGATTGGAGCAGTGAGGAAGAAAGGGAAAGTGAAGATAGCAATCACTCGCAAGATACGGATAACAGCAGCGCTATTTTCATAGAGGAGACATAAAGGGTTTCATGTCTTCAAGCCCGGACGAAATGTCACAGATGGAAATAGTGCAGCAGTGATCATCCACTTTTGCCCTTCCCCATCTAGTTTATTCTTTGTTTGCTACATGAACGAAGGATTCACTAGGCAATTAACACGTGAGCCGTTTGACAATTAGCAAGGTGAAACAGAGAGCGAAGCGCGGAGCATGGCGTAATAGATTCTTTGATCAGGGGAACACACGATATTAAGTCTGAGACGGACCATGGATTGTAAAACTATCAGGGACAGTAATTGCGAAGCTGATATTCGGCAAGGCGGAGATGATGAAAGTCAAGCCAGAGAGGTTGTCGGCGGCAGAGGTGGCAAAATTACCTTTGATTCAAGAATTGAACGGCAAATTGGCTCGGGTCTGGCAGTAGGTATGACTTTCGCATTAAAGAGCGATAGAACGGAATTTATCAATATATACCATGTCTCTCCGATAGCCATGATCAGTTGCTCAGAAATCTATCTGAATTCACACGCTCGTTATCTTAGATTTCTCGTACAGAGTGGAAATTATTAGATTTTCGTGAAGTGTTTCATTTTTCTGATTGCGGTAATTTATATACTAGCCTTTAAGTGATTTAGTGTGTTTAAAGTTTTCATTATATTTCACTGGGATTTTCTGTGCTAATTAAATAACTTATGGCTAAATTTTCCAGCCATAAAGTAAATTGTTTAATTACTTGCTATTTCCCAGTAAGAGATGTTTTAAATTGACTAGTACATACTGTTGCGGACCTCTCGGGGACCCCCGTGTGTTATGGGTGCTTCGATGACTTCTGGTATTTGAGGATGACCAAGTTATTATATGCGTATTCAGTTTATAGAGTCAAAGTCCCTCGGGTTCTTATCACTTTTGTAGGATTCCGTAGTACTGTCCGTTGGTATCGATAATGTCTGCTTTAACCCTTGTGATACATTCTGTGCTGAATATGTTTCATATTAAATATTCAGCCCTTGACTGACCTGTGTTAGTCTCTTGTCTTATTGATTATATTGGCAGTGTGAGATGCAGCGTGTTAAGACATTAATCATCACTGGTCATGATCAGTTGAAGATGAATAGCATTTAACTCAACTCCGAATACGATAGTTGATAAGACTGTGATTTTGACGACTCAAAATATTTAATTATTAATTTCATACCATGAGCAGACACCAACTACATGGGAACAAAAGTCACATCACATTCATGTACGATCTGTAAGAGTTCTTATTATTCCATAAGCACATGTTCACAATCTCTATCTAGAGTTCTGGTTAGAGGTCAGTTCCTTTTAACGGCCAATGTCCTTTGGCATAAATTCAGAGGCTAACTAGACTTACTCCCGTCGCTAGTTTATACAATAGCCTGTTGCACTAGACTTAACTATCCTGCTAGTTTTGCAATACACTTATTATGCTAGGCTTACGTCTACTGCTAGTCGTTTAATATCCGTTACACTAGGCTTACGCTTGCCGCTAGCTGTACAATATCCATCTATACTAGTCTTACACTATTGCTAGTAACATAATGTTCCTTTGGCATACCATGCCGGGCTAATCTGCCATAATTATGCAAACTGCGTTATTCATACGACGACTTACGTTTGGTTCAAGAAATACACTGCTCAAATGGCTTCCCAGCCACACAATTAAAAAGTGGTTGTACCACACAATATCAGTGGCAATGGCCACACTTCTGAAACACACTGCCGTTCGGGTCAAAACCCACAAGTCGAATGACGTTGCAAAGACACACGCGTTATGCATAGAGATATGCATACTACGTCGTTAATATATATTCAATTGCGATGTTCCACGGTGCAGCAGTCCGAGCTGGCCAAACTCAAATGCTTGCACACATGCAACAATCATCGACATCGGTCGATGAGATATATCTCTATTCGTTTGAGGTGTTCCATGATACAGCCATTCGGATCGTCGACAAATCCAAATGTCTGTAAGCATGAAACAATCATCGACATCAGTCGCGGAGATATAATCATTTGAGGAATGCGCCATGCTGCAGACATGAAGCAATCCTCAACATCATCCCCCTCACTTCCAAACGTGACACTTGTGGCACGGATGATAGTGATGGAGAAGACGCCCGTCTCCCAAACATATCAATATTAGTACTACCTACTTATAAGTATGATAATCATTAAGTAGACACATTAAATTTTATAACATTAATAATAGCACTTGTCAACATGGTGACTAAAGAGTTAATTCAATTTCTTCTCAAAGACGTTGCGCGATAAAAGATCTGCCAAGTTATTGTCTGAGCCAGCAATAGGCAGAATCGTAAATGAAAATTCTTGAATTAACAAATACCATCGGTGTATTCTAGCGTTACGCATTGTTCTAGCTGTTATGTAAGTAAGAGGACTATGGTCTGTCATAATGTAAAAGTGCGTGCCGATGAGATATCTTGACAGCTTCTCCAGGCACCAGACCATAGACAGGAGCTTACGATCCCCTGTCGCATACTTCTGTTCAGCTGGAGTCAGTTTCCTCGACACATAGAAACATGGATGGAGTGTTTCCTTGTAACATTGCAGCAAACAACCACCCATGGAGTAATTCGAGACATCTGATTGGAGTATGAATGGAATACGTATATTCGGTAATAACAAAATAGGTGCATTACTAAATAATTTCTTAATTGTTACCAAAGCGCTTTCGCAATCTTTGTCCCAACGTACCTTATTAGGACTACCTTTGGTCAACAGTGCGGACAAAGGTGTAGATAGTTGTGCGAAATGCGGAATGAACTTATGGTAATAGTTTATCAAGCCTAAAAGGCTTCTAACTTGTTTCTTAGTTGAAGGGGTAGAAATCTCAAGAATTCTTTTGACTGTATTGTCGTCAGGATACAGTTTGTGGTTACCTATTCGGTGACCAAGAAAAGAAATTTCCTGACAACCTATTTGGACCTTTGAAGGTCGCACAGTCAAACCATGCATACGTAACGTATGTAGAAGGGAAGTTAAACCATCAATATGGTCTTCCCACGAGTCATGAAATAGGCAGATGTCATCGATGTACGTGATGACATCTTTACGATCGCCAAGAAGGCAGCGCATCATGCGCACAAACGTCGCTGGCGCATTTACCAACCCAAAACACATATAATTCCATTGGTAGAGCCCAAAAGGAGTTGTGAAAGCTGTGTAAGGTTTGGCATTTTCGGCAAGAGGAATTTGCCAGTAGCCTTTAGAGAGATCTAGTTTGCTAAAGAAGGTAGCATTAGATAATTCTGACAAAAGATCATCTAAAAGTGGCATAGGCTCACCGTCTGTGATTGTAATTTTGTTCAATCGTCTAAAATCAATACAAATGCGTAAAGAATCATCCTTCTTTTTAACAATCACCATTGGGAATGCATATGGTGATTCCGAAGGAGATATCACACCTAAACGTATCATCTCCTTTAATTCTTTCTCTACCCTATCTTTGTGGTGTAAAGATATAGGATAGGGTCTAAGTTTGATAGGTTTATAATCAGTAAGAGTAATATCATGGGATATAAGCGATGTTTGACCTGGAAGGTCAGTGAGAACATCATTGAAAGAAATGAGAATATCCCGAACTTGATCTTGTTGTGACGAAGATAGTGACGAAGAAATAGTCACGTCTTTCCAAGATTCCGATGATTGCAAAGAAGGTAGTTGGAATTGTAAAGGGATAGACGAAGTGGTATCTTCTTCATGAACAACTGCAAAAGAAGCAGTATGATGTGAAGAATCATCAATAGAGTTAATAACAGGAATTAATTCCTGTGGTCTTTCAACCGCTAATTTTAGCATGTTGACGTGGAAGGTTTTGATTTTACCTCTAACGTTCACTGAGTAGTCAACATCTGTGACTTGTTTGATAACATCAAATGGACCTTGCCATGATATTAGTAATTTGTTATCGTTATGAGGTAGCAACAACCAAACTTTTTCCCCTGGTTTGAATGATCTTAATATTCTCTTTTGATTATGTAATAATCGTGATCGTTGAGTGGCTGATTTTATACTCTGGGATGCATAAGTGCACGCATCGATGATTCGTTGTCGGAGATCAATCACTAACTCGTAGCTGTTTCGAGTGGCTGTATCAATTGACGCTCCAATCAACAAATCTTTGAGTATCATCATTGGTCCGCGCGGATTCGAACCATAAACCAATTCGAACGGAGACCATCCCGTGCTCTCGTGGGGCACTTCACGAAAAGCGAAGAGGGCCGCCGGCAGAAGCCGATCCCATTCACGAGGGCATTCTTCAGTTATCTTAGATAACATCTGTTTTAGAGTGCTATTGTAGCGCTCGCACACACCGTTTGATTGAGGCCTATACGCACTACAAAACGAGTGGTGAACAGATAGCATGGATTCTAAATCCCTCATGATGTTGGAAGTAAATTGTGATCCTTGATCTGACAATATATCTTCCGGAAAACCGATTCGACAAAATATCGAAAATAATGCATCAGACACAGATGCAGTTGTGATGGTTTTCAATGGTATGGCCTCTGGCCAACGCGTGCAAAGATCTACGCAAGTTAAAATATAACGAAATCCATTATTTGAAACAATTGATAACGGACCCACTATATCTACTGCAATCTTTTTGAAAGGTCTCTCAGGCACGTCTGTAATCTGTAAGGGTGCCGTATGGAACCTGCCCTTACGTGCTATACCTTGGCATGTTGTACAAGATTTGCAGTATAACTTTGTATCTTTATTAACCCCAGGCCAATAAAATTGTGACGTAACACGAAACAATGTTCTTTTGATCCCCATATGCCCTGCCATAGGGGAGTCATGACCTGTTTGTAGGACCAATGGTCTGTATTCCTTAGGTACTATCACTTGATGTATAATTGTTTTGCCATCATCATAATATCTAGTGAGTATTGATTTCTTTATCTTGAACCATTGTTTAGCCCCTCTTGTGTATTTAATAGTTTTTTGTTCTGCTCGGCTAAACAATCCTTGTAAAGTTGGGTCACTCTTCTGTTTTTCTGCAAAAACAGAAGGTGAAACAGTGCCAACTTGAGACATAATTGTATCTATTATAGGAAGAGGTGGTGTAGCCATATCCGTAGCTAACTGTTGTGCTCTCGTTACAACAGCATTTGCCACCTGTGGGTGAGATTCAACCCACATTGCAATCTCCTCAGGAGTGCAATCTTTAACTCCTGGTATGTTTCCTATTATAATTTCAGTTATGGGTGCTCTCAAGCCGCAGGCATAGACAGTGCCTGTGTAAAAAGGAGTATCAATGTATACTCGTGCCACAGGGAAAGTTTCTATATTCCCACCAAATGTGACACACTTAACTGATTTGCCTGTAAAAGCAGAGGGCTCGATAAGCGAGTGCTTAATGCCTATCGTTGAAGACCCAGTGTCCCGCAAAACTCTCACTACCTTACCCTCCAATATTCCGGGATGAAATGTAAGATAACCGACATTTACACATGCCGACATTGTTGGCATACAATGGCCACAATCAAGTGTAATTGTAGACTTTAATCTGTCTTTCGACTGACACTCATAACATGTATCATTCATTACCATACATGCGTTCGCATGATCATTATCATCATTACCTTTTTCCTTTTTAACACTGCAACTATTTGCATGTCTCTGTTTATTTTTGTCTCTCGACGGAGATCTGGCATTACCTTTGTTATTATTGACTGACTTTTTATTGCTATAATAAAAAATCAGTAGAGTCATCCTTCCTGGCATCTCTACCATAAGATGATCTCTGCTTATAGTATCCTTTTTGATGTGAACCATCATAATCCCTGCCTCTGTGATACCCACGATCATGAGGTGAATATCCTCTATAACCTCGTCGATATGAATTCGAAGGAGAGCGATGACGACGGAAGTTATAAAAACCTCTGTCGGATTGATAATAATCTGAACGACAACGTCCATCAAAGCTCTTCGATCGAGGTCTGTGATCATGTTGTACCGCGCACACAGGCATAGGATCTCGAATAGTCGATCTATGAAGATCTTTATTCTGATGTGCGGTTTGATACTGTCTTCCGAGTTTTTCATACTCATCGATAGAATTAGGATGTCTTTCCTGTAAAAATGCTTCTAATTCAGTGCTGCATGCGGATAAAACTTTATCTCGCAGCATGAGATCTATAACACCTTCATATGTTTTATTTATACCTGATAAATCAATCCATCTGCTAAGGAAATGTTTAATAGATGCAATGAATTCACCAAAATCTGCATCCTTGCTTGGTTTTGCAGCATGAAAGCGATCTCTGAATCCAGACTCAGTTAACTGGAAACGTCTTAGTAATACCTCTTTTACGACATCGAAATCGCTTCTGCTCTTCTCATCAAGACTCATGAAACATTTAAGTGAGTCACCAGTCAAAAAATCAAGTAAAAGACTGCTCCATCTTTCCTTGGGTATGTTCAGAGCTGTGACCTTGATGATGAATCTAGATAGGAAAGAGTCAACACAATCGCGAGTCTGGTCAAAATGTGGCATTTTTAACTTAGGATAAAAAATATTTGTAGCAGCCGCAGTCTTAGTCTGTTCAGACTGCACTTTAGCTAATTCTAAAGCTTTTTCTTTTTCTGCATGAAGTTTTAATGTTTCCATTTCCATGGCATTTTTATGTGCTTGATCCAGTTGCATAAGTTCCATTCTTCTCAATTCCATTTCCTTATCTTTTTGTTCTCTGTCTTTTTCTTGCTGAGCTAATTCTTTATCTCGTTGAGCCATTTTCTCCTTCTCAAATTCTCTGTCTTTTTCTTGTTGAGCTATAGTCAGTCGTTCTAATTCCAATTTCATGGATATTTCTTTTTCCTTCTGAGCCATCTCTTTTTCTTTCATTTCCCTCTCTTGGGTTAATTCAAACCTCCTAAGCTCATCAGCTCGTTTAGTCATTTCGCGCTGTTCCATTCTTTCCAGACGCGATAAATATTCATCATATTTTGTATCTGCAAAACTTTGTAGTTCCGCCCCTGATTTTCCATAACTTTTTCCAATATCAATGAATTCCTGTAGTGTAGACATGATAATAGGTTTCTGAGTACCTTCAATAGTCTATAATATACACCAGGACTATAGAACTCACTATAATATGTACATGAATATATTAATCAATAACAAACAAGTTCCAAGAACATGTGACAAAGACAGTGAAAACAATCAAATGAGTTACAATGAAATGATTTTTCAGTTATACAACAACACTTTACACTTATAAAGTAACTAAAGAAGACTTATAAACAGTATTCAGTAAAAGAAAGAAAAGAATTTACATTACAAAAATATAACAAGACAAGTCGTCTTAGACAAACGTGTAGACAAAGAAGTTTTAGATCACACACGACAACAATTGTCAACAGTACTGAAAGTAGGTTATGTAAATAAAGAGGACGTAATTCACTTGACGAAACTGCTAAGTACACAAAATATGGTTATAATACTAACTGAAGAAACATTTATTTCCTGACTCAAAAGAAAAAATATAATCAGTCAGATCCTCAGTCAGCAAAATAAGCATGTAAATCTAATAGAAGTTAACATTCACTGAAGCTTTCCTGGGAAAATTCCAGTCAATATTAAACAAGACGAATATACGTATATACGAAAAACATGAATGGGGGAACACAGATGATAGTAAAAAGTAAGTCAAGTGATGATGAACTGTAGACCAAAGGTAATGCAAGGACAATATGATAATGTTCAAGTGCCCAAGTAAAATCAAGAACTTATCTGTTTAGTTGTCCTTCTGAGAAATACATGAATGCATGTAATTCTAAAGCAAGTGTCTTCAACAGCTGAGGTCCATTGATGGTAGACCTTGACCTTCGCAGCAGGGTAACCGTTTGAAAGTATTGCTTCGGTCTCCGAACGTAGTTTATTTAATCGATCTGCGTCGCAGCCTCAGATGAATTTGATGAAGAGATACATTCTCCACTGGTTCATGTTCTTGAGTGGAAGATTACCGTTCTATCTGCCTGAATCAGTCTCTTGTGGAAGAAAAATTCGGAATCTCAGGCAATGTTGTCTGCTAACGTTGACGGCATCGATGTAGTGACGTCACTTTCTGTCCTGCGCATTTCAGTTGCCGGTTAGGATTGAATGAATGATTTTGCATTTAAACGTTCATCGTCAGTTTGACTTTCTTCGATACTTGAAGGGGGGAATCCAGTATTCACGAAATCCAGACACTTTCTGACACCAGTATGTTGCGGACCTCTCGGGGACCCCCGTGTGTTATGGGTGCTTCGATGACTTCTGGTATTTGAGGATGACCAAGTTATTATATGCGTATTCAGTTTATAGAGTCAAAGTCCCTCGGGTTCTTATCACTTTTGTAGGATTCCGTAATACTGTCCGTTGGTATCGATAATGTCTGCTTTAACCCTTGTGATACATTCTGTGCTGAATATGTTTCATATTAAATATTCAGCCCTTGACTGACCTGTGTTAGTCTCTTGTCTTATTGATTATATTGGCAGTGTGAGATGCAGCGTGTTAAGACATTAATCATCACTGGTCATGATCAGTTGAAGATGAATAGCATTTAACTCAACTCCGAATACGATAGTTGATAAGACTGTGATTTTGACGACTCAAAATATTTAATTATTAATTTCATACCATGAGCAGACACCAACTACATGGGAACAAAAGTCACATCACATTCATGTACGATCTGTAAGAGTTCTTATTATTCCATAAGCACATGTTCACAATCTCTATCTAGAGTTCTGGTTAGAGGTCAGTTCCTTTTAACGGCCAATGTCCTTTGGCATAAATTCAGAGGCTAACTAGACTTACTCCCGTCGCTAGTTTATACAATAGCCTGTTGCACTAGACTTAACTATCCTGCTAGTTTTGCAATACACTTATTATGCTAGGCTTACGTCTACTGCTAGTCGTTTAATATCCGTTACACTAGGCTTACGCTTGCCGCTAGCTGTACAATATCCATCTATACTAGTCTTACACTATTGCTAGTAACATAATGTTCCTTTGGCATACCATGCCGGGCTAATCTGCCATAATTATGCAAACTGCGTTATTCATACGACGACTTACGTTTGGTTCAAGAAATACACTGCTCAAATGGCTTCCCAGCCACACAATTAAAAAGTGGTTGTACCACACAATATCAGTGGCAATGGCCACACTTCTGAAACACACTGCCGTTCGGGTCAAAACCCACAAGTCGAATGACGTTGCAAAGACACACGCGTCATGCATAGAGATATGCATACTACGTCGTTAATATATATTCAATTGCGATGTTCCACGGTGCAGCAGTCCGAGTTGGCCAAACTCAAATGCTTGCACACATGCAACAATCATCGACATCGGTCGATGAGATATATCTCTATTCGTTTGAGGTGTTCCATGATACAGCCATTCGGATCGTCGACAAATCCAAATGTATGTAAGCATGAAACAATCATCGACATCAGTCGCGGAGATATAATCATTTGAGGAATGCGCCATGCTGCAGACATGAAGCAATCCTCAACACATACATTAAATAACTGTCTACTGGCGGTATATATTAATTACTTCTATCCATTTTTATGTAATTTTATAAATGACTAGTGTTCATATCTTACTTAGTCGTTCCCCTTCTACCGTGAGGTGTAGAGGTATGGAAGAGAGAGTGCCAGACTATCCTATCGGCTGTCTTCCTCCTGGCCTGGTTCCATTCTAGTCCTCAGTCCTTTAAAGATTGTCTAATGTTGTCCTCCCAGCGGACTCTGGGTCGTCCTTGGGGTCTGGATCCCTGGCTCTTTGTTTCCCATGCTTTTCGTGGTAGCTGATCTTCTCCATTCTGCAGACATGGCCAAACCATCTTAGTTGGGACTGTTCTACTTGGGTCTGCAGGGGGTGGGATTTTAGGCCTTGGCGTATCGTCTGGTTGCGGACCATGTCTCTTCTTGTTACTTCAACCACCTTCCTCAGATACCTCATTTCTGAGGTTTGGATCTGGCTTTTATGTGTTGTAGTCATTGCCCATGACTCGCATCCATATGTCAAGACTGGGACATAGGTGGAGCGGTATACATCCATCTTCGTTTTCTTAGCAACCTCTCTCTTGCTGAGGAATCCTCGATTTATGGCCTGAAAAAGTCTCCCAGCTACTGCTTTTCGAGTGGCCAACTCTTCTTTGATGCCTCCCTTTCGGTCTATAATAGCTCCGAGATATTTAAAGTGGTCGACCTGCTCCAGGACCTGTTCTCCCAGCTTAATCTGATGTCTTCTTTCTTCTCGTGATATCACCATGGATTTTATTTTAGAGCTGCTTATGACCATCCCTCTCTTCTCCAGCTCTTCCTTCCAAACTTGCAGGTTGGATTGGAGATGTGCCTCTGATTTAGCAATCAGGGCAACATCATCAGCAAATGCCAGCTCTGAAATATAGACCTGTCTCATCTTCCAGTACCCCACTGAATACTTTCTTGTTCTCTCCTTACATGCCTTGATGACATCGTCCATAAGGAGTATGAAGAGGTAAGTGTAATATGAATACATTAAAGTACGAACCACACATTGTAATATAATGCGAATCTTGACATGTACGATATTCTGTAAATAAACATGGCTACGAACTGAACATGCTTATACTGAGTGCTTTCTGAAACATGTGTGTGCTTGTGTAGATGACGAGGTAATGCTTATATACATACATCATAACATTACATGGTGGCAGCGGTCGATACCGGACTGACGCAAAACAGCTACACGATAACACGTGAGTACAGTATTCGGCTAATTTTCGTCATCGAAGTCAGCCATGGCGGCGAAACAATATCGCAACGCACCGCAAATGAGATTCGCCGGTAAAGATGATAAGAGTGAAGCTTTCTTGTTATGGCGCCAACGCATAGATCTATATTCCAAGACCACTGGTCTGGAAGGACAAACCCTAACTCCATATATCCTAGAAGCATTGGACGATGAAGGTTTGAAAATTTACAACAGTTTTGCTACCGCCATGCCGGTTGAGTCGGCAACCGACCCCGTAGCCATATTGGACGAATTTGAAAAGCGTCTGATCATAAAGCACACAAACTTTAGAGCGGCAAGATTAGAGCTTCACCACCTGCGACAGAAACGTGGTGAAAGCCTAGATGATTTCTTCACTCGCATTAAGGAGAAAACAAGAGTATGTAAATTTAGCAACGAAGAAAAAAAAGAGCGAATTATTGAACAGATTCTTCTTAGCACACCAATGCCAGAGTTCCAGAAATGGCTACTGAGCCAGAGTGATACGCTAACTTTACAACAACTTCTGGATGAAGGCAGGAAAAACGAGGCACAAGCACTAAACATTAAACAAATTCAGCAAGGTACATTAGCAGCCCAGGTGGATGCAGTGAAAAGCTATAAACCTAGACACAACAAAGCAACTGGTTCGAAACAACAAGAAAAACACAACACAAGCAGAGGTGCTATGTGTAAATGTTGTGGCCTAAACCACATACAAAACCACTGTCCAGCTAAAGACTCTACATGTCATTACTGCAGAAAGAGGGGCCACTGGATAAAATTATGTTTCAAGAGGAAACAAGACAGTGCTCAACACAACTTTCACAGCAGAGAGTCATCAAAACAAACACACTTTATGATGACTGAGGACCTTGACTCCAGTGAAGAAAGTGATCCTTCCACATTTGATACTGTGAAGATACTAACTTTCAGTAATGAACCAAAGAGAACGCAGGCTTTCTGCAAAGTACAATTCCGAATACCAGGAATTAAAAGGCACAAAGAAAGATATATTTGGTTCAAGATAGACACAGGTGCCCAAGGTAACACTCTACCCTTAAGAATATTCAGACAGATCATGCCTGACAAGGTGGATAAGCAAGGATTTCCCACAAGGGATGTAAAAAGTAGGAGTGGCAGGACAAAGCTAAGAGCTTACAATGGAACAAGTATAGACTGTTTCGGAGCAGTAACACTTGAATGTTTATACAGAGACTCTGAATGGACATCGTCAACATTTTACTTGGTAGATGTTGAAGGACCTGCAATTTTGGGTTTACCAATGTGCGAAAAGCTGAGTGTGGTAACTATTAACAACATTAAAGCTGACAAAAAAGAACATCTTACTCTACACGTCACTGGAGTAGATGACCTTAAACAGCGATTCCCAGAACAGTTCGACAGAATAGGCAAACTTCCAGGAAAGGCAAGATTCTTTTTAAAAGACAACGCTGAGCCAAAGATAGACCCACCTAGAAAGTATCCTATACATGTTAAACAGAAACTTGCCACAGAACTAGAAAAGATGGTGCAGAATGATGTTATTAGAAAGGTTGAAGAGCATTCTGATTGGTGTAGTAGTATCACAACCGTTCTGAAGCAGGATGGTTCTCTTCGGGTTTGCCTTGACCCAAAACACTTAAACAACAGTCTAAAGCGCTGCCCACACAAAATGCATACAGTGGAAGAAATAACTCACAGATTCCACAATGCCAAATATTTTTCTAAACTAGATGCTGTACACGGATACTGGAGTGTTGAGATAGCAGAGGAAAGTCAACTCCTTACAACTTTTCGAACACCATTCGGCAGATATTGTTTCAAGAGACTCCCATTTGGTTTGAATGTATCACAAGACATCTTCCAACAGAAGATTGACAACATTGTTGAGCAATGTTCTGGTACAGTGGCTATTGCGGATGACATTGTAGTCTGCGGCAGGTCAGAACAAGAACACGACCTTAACTTGATTAACTTGATGCATGTAGCACAGGCCAATGGGCTAACATTCAACAGCAAAAAGTGTACAATTAAGGCAACGGAGATACAATTTTTTGGATTGCTGTACACCCAGAATGGTGTAAAACCAGACCCTAAAAAGGTTGAAGATATTCATGACATGCCAACACCAGCTACAAAGAAGGAACTGCAACAATTCTTAGGTGCTGTCAATTTCCTAGCACAATTCATACCAAATTTGTCAGCTGCTGCAGAACCTTTGCGATCTCTACTACAGAATAAAACTCCGTATGAATGGTCAGAAGACTACCAATACATATTCAACCACTTGAAGACCCTCATATCATCTGATGCATGCTTGAAATACTATGACATGCAAGCACCCACTTTTCTCATGGTTGATTCCAGTCTGAAAGGCCTAGGAGCAGCACTTTTGCAACCAGACAAAAATCCTGAAGGACACTATGCCAAAGAACTTCGTCCTGTAGCTTACGCAAGCAAATCATTAAGTTCTGGCGAAAAGAAACTTGCAAACATTGAAAGAGAAATGCTAGCTGTACGTTTTGGAATCAAACGCTTCCACACATTTCTTTTCAACCGCCCATTTACAATTCTCTCAGATCATAAGCCACTTGAGATGATTCATAAAAAACCAATAGCTTCAGCACCACCACGACTACAAGCTCTGTTATTGGAAACACAAGGTTATGATTTTAATATTCAGTATATCCCAGGAGAGGATATAGGTCTTGCAGATGCTCTCAGCAGATTACCAAACCCCAACAAGACAGCAGATCTTACCCCAAACATCAAAGTTGATTTTGTCAAGTTTAGCGATAATCGGCTTGAACACATCAGAGAAGACACAATGAGAGATCCTATCCTTAACTCTCTCAAAGAACTGATATACCATGGATGGCCAAGCTCTATCAGGGAAGTTCCAACACACATCCGTCCATACTACTCGATGAGGGACGAGTTAAGCATCGAAGATGGTCTGATCCTTAAAGGAGATCGCATTGTTGTACCAGAAACACAACGCGATATCATCCTTAAACAGCTCCATAATAGTCACCTTGGTATTGTGAAGACACAACTGAGAGCAAAGAAAGATGTTTACTGGCCACAGATAAACAAGGACATAGAAACACTATGTAAAAACTGTTCAATTTGCCAAGAACATGCAAATAGGCAGTGCAGAGAACCTCTCATACCATCAGACATACCATTGAGCCCTTGGAGCATTATAGGAACTGATATTTTCTCAATCGACAATAATGACTATCTTATTATTGCTGATTACTACAGCAAATTTCCCATCATTGAGAAACTTCCACAACCCTCACCATCAGCTGTTATTGCAGACATTACAAAGAAGTATTGCAGCATGTTTGGCATCCCAGATGAAATTAGATCAGACAACGGTCCACATTTCTCAGGTCAAGCATACAGAAACTTCACTAAGGACTGGAAGATCAAACACACAACATCATCACCTAGATACCCTAAATCTAATGGTTTCATTGAGAGACAGATACAAACTATCAAGTCAATCATGAAGAAAACAAGAACAGAGGATGTACACCTAGCACTTTTGAGATGGAGAACAACACCGGTAGACAGTAAGATCGACAGTCCAGCAGAACTTATGTTTGATAGAAGAATTAAAGACCTCCTACCATCTAAGGTCCACTTCCGTCCACAACATAGAGACAGCACATATGATCAATTTCAGCATCGTCAGCAAGTTCAGAAATCCAACTATGACAAATGTGCTAAAGACTTACCACCATTATATCCTGGTCAGCATGTGACTACCTACAACCACAACAATGACACATGGTCAAAAGCAACAATCATTTCCAGAAACCCTGAACCCAGGAGCTATACTTTAAGACCAGACAGCAGCAGCAACCTCCTGAGGCGAAACAGAGTGGACATAAGAGAAATCCCACAGAATACAACAGAACAGAGAATTCCCATGCTTTCAACAGACAATGCAGTAACTCCAGACTTTGGTGCCCCACAAAACCAACAAGCGCCAAGGCCGAAATCACAACCAACTCAAGCTAAACCAGGGACTTCCGCAGAACCACCAGCACTTTACACCACTCGTTCTGGCCGTACAGTGACACCTCCCAGCCGATACAGACAGTGACATATATATACTCACACTGAGCATTACACATACTTATCCTTTCTCACATGAAACATTTCGTTGGAAATGTTTACACACATTTTTTTTTCAAAAAAGGGGGGATGTAATATGAATACATTAAAGTACGAACCACACATTGTAATATAATGCGAATCTTGACATGTACGATATTCTGTAAATAAACATGGCTACGAACTGAACATGCTTATACTGAGTGCTTTCTGAAACATGTGTGTGCTTGTGTAGATGACGAGGTAATGCTTATATACATACATCATAACATTACAGTAAGGTGATAGGATATCACCTTGTCTTACACCAGTGGTGGTCCTGAACTCTTCTGACTTATGGTTTGCTGTCCTCACATAATTTCTGCAAGACTTGTAGAAGCTCTGTATTGCATGAATCGGAGGTGCTGGAATGTTCTTCCTTGCCAAACCGTCCCAAAGTTTGCTCCAGAGGACCCTGTCAAATGCCTTTTCCAGATCTATGAAACAAAGATGGATCTCACTCTTATACTCAAGGGCCTTTTCACTCAGCTGTCTGAGTGTGAAGATTAGGTCTTGAGTACTTCGGTTTGCTCGGAATCCGCACTGGACCTCATCCGATTGTGGCTCAGCTAGGCGTCGGAGTCTCTGCTCTAGGATTCTAGAGTAGATTTTACCAGGGACACTGAGAAGGGATATGCCTCTATGGTTTCCACTCTGTCGATTGTCACCATTTTTGAAAATTGGTGTTATGATGGCAATCTCCCAGTCCTTTGGTATGGTCTTGTTGCACCACGCTGCCTGTAGGACCCTTAAGAGTAATAGGTCGTCTGATGCTCCCATGTACTTAACCATTTCTGGTGTTATACCATCATGCCCTGCTGCTTTGCCCATCTTGATTTTCTCCAGTGCTGCCTTCAGTTCTTCTATCTTTATGATATCTTCATCACCATTTGTTTCCTCTTCTGTGCTAGTGGTTATCATTTCTGATGCTTGACCTTGCTCACCATCAAGGAGTTCAGAGAAATATTCTTTCCATCTTTCCATTACTTCCTTCGGGGCAGTAAGCAATTTGCCTTGTTTGTCCTTTATAAATTTGGGAGAGCATTGTTTTTCCTTCCTCATGTTCTTTAGGGTCTTATATAACAATTTCTGGTTTTCTTGCGCATCTTTTTCTAGCTTTTCTCCAAATTCTTTCCAGGACTTCTGTTTTGCTGCTAACACCTTGTTCTTTGCTTCTGTTCTGAGTATCACATATTCTCTATATTTCTCTATTTGTCCTGCTGTGTTTTTAGCTTCTAAGTATTGTTTCCATGCCATTTTCTTCTCTCTTATTTTCTCTTTGGCTTCCTCTGTCCACCAAGGTGTCCTCTTTCTCTTGTTCCCAAGTTCGGGAATGAGCTTCTTGCTGTGACCTGTGCGGTCCAATTTTCCTCCTTTCCATGAGAGAAACCAGAATAGAAACATTAAATTAAAATATTAACTGGACCAGAACTATTACCAGATTTACATATATCAATCTCATCAGCCAGCTATGGCGAAATATATTGTCAGCAACATTTGTGTAACTTAACCTAGCGTTTCAGCCTCCAGCGGCTAGACAACACAGGAACCATCTATATGTTCTATTTATCCTACATTGGCGATCACCACCCATGAACCCTACTCCAACCAACTGAAGGCATAGATAACTTATTGTATCCAGGACAAATTAAAACACCGACTCTAGCGACTCCCGTGAAATTTGCAGTCAGCAACTACGGCGAGTCTGGGGCTGGATTTGGCAAAACTTAAATTTGACACTAATAGTCTTATTTCTTATTAGTGTATTTCCTTGGAATGCCTGCGACAACTACTGGGGTAAGCAAATCTGAAAGTGGCCACTGTGTGGATGTGAATTGAATGAACAGAGAAAGAAACTTATGTCTTTTGTTAACATCATATACTTATATGTTTCTTCTTTCTTTTTTTTTAATCTCAATAATCTGATTAGTCACGGGATAGATTACATTAGGAACCTATTCTTTTCCCATACTGAATATTTCATAACTTATTGTTACACTTTGATCTTTTGGGTTAATTAACCTCTGTTGGGATTGTCCTTTCTTTTCCTTTACCAGAGGGGAGAACCTATTTGATTAATTTTCATTATGTCTGTAAACCATGATCTATTGATGCATGTGATTTATGTTGTGATTTTCTATTGATAATAAACTTTATTAAACCTTTAGTTATCGTGTCGGTCAACCCCTATCCATTATATGGTATCCATAGTTTGTTTTCACGTTCGTGCGTATTTGTCACAGAATTGTGTGCATGGGAGTGCAATGTAACTTGTATTTTCGTACAAGGAGAAAAAGTGCGTCTGATTTAAATATCGTCGTCCAGATAGGCTGGATTAGATAAATTATTCTATCCAGAGACTGTCCTTTCTCTTACACGATCACCATCGTGATAAAAACTATATCTTACCCCTTACTTTCACATTGTCATCACTATCACCTCTGCTCAGACAGGACTATAAACATCTATTACCTATCTGATAATTCATCCAAATGGAACAGAAGAAAATTGAGGCAGAGATGGAAGCTCGCAGGGCAAAAGATGAGGAGAGAGAGAAGGATGGTAACTGTCAATAATGAACCACCTTGTTGGCAGGTAACTACTCCCATAGTAAGAACTGAACTCTCTGACCCCTCAGCAGACAAGAACACTCTAGGACCACTACTGAAAACCATCGCTTTAGAAACTATAGACTCATATCCACAAAACATCATCCATGTCTACACAGATGGATCTGCATTTAAAGCTACCACCAATGCTGGATATGGCGCAGTGATAAAATACCCCAACCTGCACCCAGAAGACCACCCTCGCATCTTTGGCCCTTGCGGAGAAATTTTTTCCAGCTATGATGCAGAAATAACAGCACTAGAAAAGGCATTGTGCCGGATAATCTCAGACTTTGAAAGTGGCATCACTCCACCTGAGGATATTGTTATATTCTCAGACTCAAAATCAGCACTCCAAGCCCTAGAAAGCAAATTGTCTCCTAATATTAATAACATCCGTAGATTATATTGACCAACTGTTCACTTCCTATTGCGTCGAAGTTACACTCCAGTGGATCCCTGGGCATGTCGGAGTCCCAGGAAATGAAAAAGCCGATAATCTATCCAAAAGAGGAGCAGCACTGCCCCAGTTCCCATCAAGTACCACACTGCAAACCTGCCAACAGATCCTGAGAACCAATTATAGGCAAGAATGGCTAAACCAGTGGGCTTCCTCCCAAACAGGGCGTCCATTCTTCAAACATCAAGCTAAACCAAACCCTCAAGATCCATTTAAACAACTGAAAAGAAGAGATCAGAGTCTAATTTTCCAGCTGAGAACAGGCCATGCCCCTGTCAATAAACATTTAAATAGAATAGACCCACTACGTGAACCAAACTGTAGGCACTGCCACCACCATGAGGAATCGGTTGAACACCTACTGTTACAGTGCCCAAGACTAACTGACCTACGACACCAGCTACTCCCATCGCACCCAACCATCCACAATACACTCTACACATCACCACAACAATTGAGGAAGACTTGCACCTTTGTCAGAGAGGCAATGGGCTGTCAAGAGCTACCTGCTCACAGCTAAAGGGATTATATCATCATCATCATCATCATCATCATCATCACCCCTTACTTTCACATTGTCATCACTATCACCTCTGCTCAGACAGGACTATAAACATCTATTACCTATCTGATAATTCATCCACGACAAAGACATGACATGCAGCGTTCCTCACGAAGGACAACTTACAGAACTGTTTAGGATTAGAACGGGAGTGAGACAGGGATGCCTCTTGTCTACATTTCTTGTCTTACTTGCAATAGATTGGGTTATGAAAACATCGACATCACACACCAGAAATGGAATCCAGTGGAATATGATTAAACAGACTGATGATCTGGATTTTGCAGACGACTTGACTCTTCTGTCCCATAACCATAATCAGATGCAAGATAAAATGAAAATTCTCGATGAGAGGTCACAACTAGTGGACCTGAAAATACACAGGGAAAAGACAAAGATATGAGAATAAATGCAAGAAATGACAGCAAGTGGAGCTTGAAGGAACACCACAAAAGGTGTAGAATCGTACACATATCTTGGCAGTAATATATTCCAAAGTTGGAGGGACAGACAGTTGTTTTTTTTTTTAAGTTTTGCCTCGTTTTGGCGAAGCGAGTCCCGTTCAACCTAGTCGGTTATATTAGGGCGCATGACCAAAAATAAAAGACCCTTAGGTCTGAAGCATATATGATAAAAAAAGAAAGAGGGGCTTTCATTGAAACTGGGGGGAAACATATGGAGAACAAGAGAAATCAAGTCGACCACGAAAATCAGAATCTTCACCTTAAATGTCAAGCCAGCCAGTCCTATTGTATGGCTTTAAAACATGGAGAGCAACAAAAACAACCAAAAAGCTACAGACTTTTATAAACGGGTGCTTACGTAGAATAGAAGGACTGAAATGGTATGACTAAGTCACAAATGTGGAATTGATGACAAGAACCAGACAAGTGCCAGTGGAACAAGAGTTGAGACGAAGATGCTGGCGATGGACAGGACACACATTGAGGAAACCTGTTGATAGCATTACAAGACAGTCCTTGTTTTGTAATCCACAGGGAAAGAGCGGCAGAGGTAGACCAACAAACACATGGAGAAAAGAACTGGATACAGGGGTGAAAATGATGAGGAAAACATGGAAAGAACTTGAGCGGATGGCACGAGACAGGAATACCAATATTAGATTATTTGCAAGTGTGGCAGTTAGATAACGATTTACAGTCAAAGGGAAGGAATAAGGAGAGTTAGAAATGGGACGGTTCAGATAGAGTACAAAAAGGGGATGCGCGGACAATGTTGCGCAGGACAGAGGTGAACGGTATTTTAGTGAATCACGCTTTTCTCAGCGGGCAGTCCAGAAGCGTAAGGCAGAGAGGGAAGCCGCATATACGCGGGCAGCCATGATAATGGCATTATTCAAGTAGTTTATGGGATGAATATTTCATAGACAAGAAGTAGTTGGGTAATGATTAACCCGAATTATTGAACAGTGAGAATTCTTGTTCAGAAGGAGAAACGGTGTGAGTTAGTTTTATTCAGAATGGAAGAGGTACGTAGGGTGAACTTTATTTCATTTAGACAGTAGTCCTGTTCTTCAGTGTTGAAAGGGAAAACAACATCCCCGGAGAGGCCCGGTCTACCAATAGATAACCTGAACACTGAGATGATAGATAACAATAGACATAAGAAACTATAAGGAAGAAACAACAGAACTAGAGACTATAACACCTGCATGATCACTGATGGTTAAAAGGTCATAAGGTGTAGATTCGATACTGAGCGAGAGAGAGTGAGGAAAGAAAGAACTTACATATTGTATATTCTATGATGGACCAAATGTGGAGGTCATAGCAGACAGCAATGATCCTTTCATATGTAAATAAACACTATTCAAATTACCATGGCGTTATCGCATCACGTGCTGTGTGTGTGTGACTGTGTGGTATACAGCATATCATAGCTAACCACAGAGGTAAGCGAACCTGGACAGACATTGCCATATAAATATAATAGGATTCATAATAACCACCAGGGCTGCCACACAAGCATCCAACTTACCCATAAATATAGAAGAGGTGTTAAGAGTGGACAGACCTAGGGAACTGCATAATATAGTCAGACAAAGGTTAATATAAAGTGGCTGGGAAATGTGAAGGTCTGATGCTGTTCTTACAATGCATATGACTTTTAACAGATGAAAGTCAATTAAATATCTGTTAAGGTCAGTTATATAACTGGAACCACCAGGCCTTTACACACTTCCACTTTGCTCTCAATATTCACAAGATTAGGATACCCTTATCAGATATTAACTGACAATGGTTCACAGTTCAGAGGGAAACTGATGGAGGAAGTTTTTAGGATTTTTCAAAATATTCTCGTCCGCACACTTTATCATCCACAATCGATTGGACAAGTGGAAAGATATAACGTGACTCTACTTACAAATTTATGTAAGCTCGCACAGGAGAAACCAGAATCCTGTGATTCGTTCTTACCTGCAGCTTTATTTGCGTATAAGGAGGTACCCTACCACTCTACTGGAATACCTCCAGCCACGTTATTATTTTGATGACCCATCAAAGGACCCCATGGTTAATAAAAATTAGCCAGTCAAAATTATTTTTACACATAAAACTATGTTTGAAAAACTTGAATTCTGTTTGCTTCAGGGAAATGAATATGGTACGGAAAATTAAAATCCATGCATTAGAAGCAATATAGCATCACAAATATAGCAATTTGTATATTTTACATATATAATTAGGTAAAATTACACTTACCTGACATACTTTAAAAATTTATATAAAATCATCCACAAAGGTTTTAGTGAAAATAAACATACAGAAATGTGGGCAAATGAATGTACTTTCCAGTGCAATATGTATCTAAAATTTGATATTTTCAATGAAATTCTTCATTTTTGGTGGTTAAACCTCCCCTTAACACGAACAAAGGTTAATATATAGTGGCTGGGAAATGTGAAGGTCTGATGCTGTTCTTACAATGCATATGACTTTTAACAGATGAAAGTCAATTAAATATCTGTTAAGGTCAGTTATATAACTGGAACCACCAGGCCTTTACACACTTCCACTTTAATATTATTCTTGTTCGGAGTTTCTTCTTGATTTTTATTTTATTTTATTTTTTTATTTTTATTTTCTATTTATTTAACGTATAAGTACAATTGTGATTGTCCCTATTTACAATGATTTGACAAATGTGATGTCACTTTCTCATATCGGCAGTTTTTCATATTATTTGGAATTGAAAACAATATATATCATAATTATAACCCATCAGAGGTTGAACGGGATTTTTTTTTCATTAATTTAAAAAACAAAACAAAAAACGAGACAGGAAGACTTGGCATGTGTTTGTTGCCTATGATCTTTGGAGAGCTAAAAGGTACCGTATTGATTGATTTAATTTGTTATCATCTCCCTTAGATTCACCTGTGTACACTGTAATACTGACCTGATATTTGTTGAATATATTTCCTGGCTTTGTTTTTGGTAGTAGCCATATCAATTGTTTTATTAATTATACCTGCCAGGTGGTAGTCTGTATCTGGTTTCTTGAGTTCCCATGGTGGTACCACCGGCTTTTATATACTACTGTTATTAATTGATGCATTTAGGGCATCCAAGTGTGCTAGTTCCTCTATGCATTTCTAACCTGTCGGGGTATCAACTGGTAAGGTATTCATGAACCTGTTCTGAGTTGTTGTTAACATACCTAGCAAACGCTGGAAAAGCTGAATGAGTCTTGTCCAGCATAATTTTGGTCATGTAGTTTAGTCTTAGTTCCTTTCTCCGAAGTTCTTAAGGGAGGACTCCTAAGGCCACCCCCAGAGCACCCCTCAATGTTGATCTGATTGCACCCGCAATTGTATATAATGCTTGGTGCTGAATTCCATCTAATTTAATCTTGTGACTATGCGCTGCAGAGTCATAGACTATGCTTCCATAATCAATTTTGCCTCTAATGAAAGATCTATAAAACATGATCATTGTCTTAGCGCTTGCGCCCCATCCATGACGTTTCAAATATCTTAGCACGTTAGTTAGTTCTCTACAAGACTCTACTAGTCTATCTATGTACTTGTTCCAGTTTAGTTGTTGATCTAGTGTCATTCCTATGTATCTTGTGGCTTGGAATGTACTATTTTTTTGCCCCTGGTAAGTTTATGTCAATTATCTTATTTTTAACAATCCTACCTCTACTGAAAATAATTCCTACTTCTTATTCGTATTTAAGAAATCCCTATTTATTCATCCATTTATTTACTTTATTTATTTGTTTTTGAATATTATTATATAGGCCCTATTATTGTTAGATTTTCCCCAGATCTTCATATAGCAACATTATCTGCGAACTGTGTCAAATTACGAGTATTTTTAATATCGTTAAATTCTTCATTCAAATCATTTAACATTATAGTAAAAGTTGAAGAGGATAAAACTGATCCTTGAGGAATGCCATTGTGTTGTTCATACAATTTAAACCTGTCATTGTTAATTTGTACTGTGAAATATCTATCTTGAAGAAAGTTCTCAGGGTATCTATACATTGAACCTGTAATTCCTATCTTTTTTATTTTATTTTAATGCAAAGCTGCTTAAGAAATAAGAATCTTCAGCGTGTGATAGAAAGCATAGTCGGCTCCTGTTGTACAGAGCCAAAGCAGGTTAAATTATTTGCTAAAAGTTCGAAGCGAGAAGTATCCTTCCCAATGCGATTCCCCTTTTCACCAAGACAACATCATCAGAATCATTTGTTTAAATTAAAAATTATGTAATACTACGAGTTTGTCTCGTTTTGGCGAAGTACGTTGCTTTCAGCATAGAAAAATGGTCTGTCAGTTGAAGCATATTTAAATATATAAAAGACATTGCGGTCTGGTGTTGCAATCAGGGTTCCATTTGCTAAAAACAAAAGAAAGAAACTCCTCAAACTACTGATTATAATGTTATTTGACATTTGTCTAGGTGCAGATCTTACTCAACCCTAAAAGTTACGGCAACTTGTGTGCCGGAAGTTGGTCCGCGATCGTGGCGTTTAATTTTTTCGAAGGAACTTTCTGAGGGAATTGTAGGTAGTACGCCATTTACAAACTCCATATTTTGTGTTTAATAATTTCTGAGTTAAGCGTTATATTAGCAGATAATATTAAATGGTGAAGAAGTTGGAATGTTAATATTAGCAGATAAACATTGCGTCGTAGCTTTGATTGTTAATTCATAGAACCATCGTGATCAAGCCACTAGATCAGAGGTGGGGATACTTTTTGGGTAGGCTAGGCCTATTAGTCTAGGGGCCAACCTAAAATCTATTTTTGTTAAATGATATCCCCCCCCCCCCCCAGACTTCAAAGTAAACATAACCCAGCTAATTGCTCTTAAAATGAAGAATAAACTGCTCTCAAAGTCAAGAATTAGGCCTAATAAAAGACTTAAAAAACCACACATGTTGTAATAAGAACAGCACACAAAGGCCTAGCCTACAAAATTAATAAAAAGGATTGAAGAATTTCATTCACAACATCTCCACTTCAGGTTTTGGAAAAATGGTGGTGTGTCATATTTGATAAAACAACATCCATATCAGGGCTTTTTAATGTCAGAGCAACTTGGATGCTGTCTTCAGGGTCCAACCGATTTCTGTAGGCCTACTTTGTTTTCAAGTTCATAAGGGTAGAAATTCCTTGTTTACAAAGGTAGGTTGTGGCAAAAGGCAGCAGCATTGTTTTCGCTTCTACATGTGCAATTTTAAAAGCCTTTGCAGTTTTTGACATCCAAAAAGATGAGAGATCTGTCTTGTTCTGAAATTCCATGCGTGCTTTACTGTTCAAGAAGTGCCTCTGCCAATCCTTCAGGCACATCAGCACGTTGACAGTTGAAGGGATTTACAACCCAACTGACAGTATGTGAATCAAGCTCTGGAAAGTAATCAAAGAACTGCTTTTTGAATTTGGTCAGATGCCGTGTAACTGACTCCTTGATGTCACAAAGACTGAGATCTTCACAATCTTCCAAAAATTCTGCTTGCTTTGGAACGGCGGCTATCTTGTTTTGTTTCACTTTCTGGTTGCAGTACAGAAGCTTTGATCCATATGCTGAAATCTTTTCTCTTGCTAAAAAGACATTGATGTTTTCCCCTTGTAATTCCTTGTTCAATGAATTCACATGCCCAAAGATGTCAGCTAAATATGCGAGATATGCAAGCCAAGTGGAGGTTCTCATCTTATCTGCAAGGGCATGTTTTTGATCCACCAGAAAGATTTTTAGTTCAGATCTGAGAGCCCACAGTCGATTCAGAACATGTCCACGTGAAAGCCACCTCACTTCTGTATGAAAAAGAGGCCTGAATATTCAGCTTTCCCATCTTCTTCATAAATCACAAAATAGCCGCGTGTTTAGTGCATGCCCTTTGACAGCATTGACAATCTTGATTACATCATTCATGACAGCTTCCAATTCATGTTTCAACTGCTTCATAAGTAATGCCTGGCAATGGATCATACAGTGGGTAACTTCAGTTTTTGGATTCTGCTTTTTGGCCAAAGCCGTAAAGCCACTAACATGACCCAACATGGCTGGAGCTCCATCAACAGACACACCAATACTGTCTTCCAACTTTAAATCAACACTTGGTGTTTGAAGTATACATCAATCTTGTTGAAGACATCAATTCCACGAGCTCTTAACTCAAGAGAATAGAACAGAACAACATTTCTTCTTCAATTACATCAGAACCCCTGTATCGAACATAAAGCATCAGCTGCGAATTGCTACTGACATCTGTAGTCTCATCAAGTTGAAAAGCGAAATATTTGCTCTCTTTGACTGAAGAAATCACTTGTTCCCTCACATTTTCTGCTAAGATGGAAATTCTCTCTTTCACAACTCTTGCAGATAAAGGCACTGAACTCACTCGCATGGCTTCTTTCTGGCCACACATGATTTCTACCATTTTCACAGCTGCAGGTTTGATCAATTCTTCACCAATAGTATGTGGCTTCCTGTTTCGGGCAATCAACCAGGCCACTTCAAAGCTAGCTCTTGATGCTGAAAATTGATCAAATGTACCTCTCAAGTTGCTTTCCAATCCCTGCCTTTTGATAACTCTTTCTAAATTCTCAAAGTATTCCCGCGGTTTGGAAGACAGATGTGAGTGCACATTGTCTAAGTGTTTCTTCAGCTGATTCTTTTTGAAAGACTCTGCAGTCAGCACTTTCAAACAGATGACACATTGTGGCTTTATTTGTCCTTTGTCTTCTATTTATCTTCTCCTTCTTCTTCCGTCCTTAGCCACCGACCGTCAAAGCAGTCAGTGGCCATTACGCCTAGTGGCGTCTTAGGGCAACAGCAGATAGGTTTTCTTTGCCATTGTTTCCCATCACGCCTAGTGGCGTCTTTGTCTTCTATTTATGTGAAACCATAATTGAGGAACTCTGCCAGGTATTTCCTGTTTGATGTCATGTGAAGGATGAAAGTGAAAATGATTAAAACGGGAAAATTTAAGCAAAATATTGTAATACTTAGAGCTGACATCGTTAGGAAACAATAGTTATAATTAAGTCCTCAACTCTTTATCAACATGCAATGCAATTTGACAAGACCTGTCAAATGTCACACTCCCATAGACAATATAACTCTGACATTAGCCATAATATGCATGGAGTGTGTTGCCATAATGCAAACTGAACTTACGATTTGAATAAGGTACCTGCTCGAGTCACAACAGTTATGGTTTCAATTTTTTGTGCTTTATATATGAAGTATCAATGAAAATTTCACATGAGATTTTTGCTGTAGGCTCAATAGTTTTGAATATAACAAAATATATGTCGTTTTCTAAAATTTTTGCAACTCGCTTGACATAAAATAGTATTAAAAATTGTATATACTGTAATAGCTTTGGATTGCTATTTACTGGACAACCAGCATTAAAATATAACAGAAATCCCTAGTTTAATTCATATGAACTTTATTAGTTACTGAATAGGAACAACTCGCCATGGAAAATAGTAACATATCTACAACTCTCAGTCGAATGGAGAAAAGAGATTAGAAAAGAAAAGCAGAATAATAGTAGCAGTTGCAAATATGGCTCAAAGTACTTTCATAAGATTACATCACCACCAAAAATCAAGCCACGTATCTTGGAATAAATATTGGGGACCGACTGGGCTAGCGTGCTCCTAGTCCTGAGTCGAGATCATAACTGACGCTTTTAAGGACTAGCCAAAATGGTGTCTTTGATAAGGTCATGTGACTTAATTATCAAGGGGGGTTAATTTTATAAAAGTAGGAATTTATTGTTGATCTTAAAATTGGGGGGGGGGGGGCCGCAATTAATAAGCTAATGAGTTCAATGGCCGCACAGTACTTTTATTTGTATTTTTGTTGAGCCTTCATTACCCCCACAATTTTCATTTTTACCCCATTTGGGGTGATTTACTCCTGTTCCCCGGCCTTGCACTAAATAAAACAGATAATGTAAAAGACTACCAGACATAGTTGGGTAATGTTTACCATTTAACTTTTTTTTATTATAGCAGTCACAGAAATGATTGTTAGTTACCTCTTTTAGAGTGCTTGGGCGGTTACATATACAAACTCACCAAGTATCAATTCCATACGCATTGAAGAAAAACAAATGGGGGGGGGAGACAAAAAAACATCTTATACGAGGGTCTGGGCGTCCTGCCACAGCCACTAGCCCAGACATGTTGCAGAGCCCTGATGCCATTATTCGTGAGTATCATCACATCACAAGTCGACAATTGGCCCTACAGCTTTCAGTCAGCAATGGAAGTGTGATGGCAATTATCGACACTCTCGGATATTCGAAGGTATGCGCAAGATGGGTTCCTTGAAGTCTCACAGACGTCAAGGAAAACCATCTGTTCTGAATTGTTGGAGCGTTTTGATGCTGAGGGGGAGGCCTTTTTGTCCCGGATCGTCATAGGTGACAAAACCGGGGCGCACCATTTTGAGCAGGAGACGAAAAGGCAGTCAATGGAGTGGCATCATCCGCAATCACCACGAAAAACAGAAATTCAAGACAACTCCCTCCGCCGGAAAGGTCATGATCACCGTTGTGGTGAAGTGGGATGTTATAAATATTTATAGGGGACTTAGTGTACTGACTGAGATCAGCTGTGAAGGTATATATATATCTAATAAGAGTAGTGTATTATATATAACCTTACTTGCTGCCACATATGTATACCTCAGTCAGAATTATTCTGGAATAGTGTGATGACTACGTTATATGTCTAGGGTATGTGTATGATGAAGTGTAAGTCAAAACAACAACAGACAGATAAACAATTTAATTTATTCCACCACACTTGACAACACTGTGACACTCACATACATAAAACACTCTATGAGGATATCTTAAAGGAGTCACTGATAACTTTTCAAATAACAATATGTATTCAGTGCTGTCATGAATGAATATGTGTCCTGATTCAAATACAAATGGAACCAGGAATCACAATCAATTTTAATTACAAGTTATATGTACAGAATTTCTCAATATGAATCTTGTAGTGACATGTATTTTTAATAGTATCCTATGTGTGTCAGTGGTGTAGTAGTAATATGAGGTAATACTGGTTTTGTTTTGTTCAAGCTCTGTTGGTATTTGTCATCATGACTTCAATAGTTTGTCTTTATTGGAACTAGTATTGGAGATGTTCTCAGTTCCTGATATTAAAACAATTAAATTCCCCTCTTGATTATATTTTACACTGTCATTTTAAGATGGGGGTACATAATGTTGAGCTCAGCTGGCGACATCAGCTTATCTTGCGTGATGGCGGCAGGAAAAGACTCCTCTGCTCGATTTCTCCCCTGGGCTCTGGAGACACCTCACTGATAGCTAAATGGACCAAGGAGTATGCTGTCCGACTCTGGATTCAGCAAAGCTCTGACCAGGTGCTGCTCAATAACGTTAAGACCACAGTCCCACAATTCATGGAAATACACAGATACGTTGACTAGCAATGAATTCTGGCACAAATACTGGCACAAATTTCCATCTGCTTATGTTCCAGGCTTTTATTTAGCAAAAATATGAGCTGGCTTCAACGCACTGTTGCTTCATCAAGCTTATTTGAACTAGTGGTCTCGAACTAACGCTCTGAATTGTGTATATTCGCAGCTCTAACCAATGAAACCACGTCTCCACATCTTTTCAAAAAAATACCCCTTCTATTCGTTTCCCATAACAACGCAAGATAGTATTTATAGCCCGACCAATCGTGTTTAGTCTTATATTTGTTGCGCTCCAATCAATTAGGAGTTAACATGGTAGGCTATTTCCGTACGTAAGGTTTTTTTCAAACACGTTAAAAAAAAATTTTAGGAGCAGAAATGATTTCATGCTGTCGGGCATCCTCACTATTTTATTTTGGTTATAATTTGGTAATTCCTAGACTATTTGCGTAACGTTTTACATATTCTTTGTCAGCAAGCCCTAAGGAACCCAAATATACAAATTTAAAAGAGCTAAGTGGCTGCGTTCAAAATATGCAATTTCTTCTACCTCCTGTTTCGAAGATGTGCTATCTGGGTACTGTAATGTTTTCAAACGTAAACCCATCTAATGTTATCTTTTCTAATAAGCGTTTTTCAGGATTTTAAAACCTAACTCTGGGAAGGTTAGTGTTTTTATCACTGTCCGTCTGAAAAAAAGTTAGTGCATGTGGCCTTACACGCGTGATAGTAGTAATTGTGTATCGCGCGACGCGTGTTGGGTGTGTCCTTGCTTTCATTCGCCCCTCTCTCTTTCTATTTGAGTCCATCTGTTCGTTCGTTTTGGTAACGTAGTATAATTAATGTTAGGATTAATTTAGGTCATTACGCAGTGTGCCTCCCAATGTTTTTCTCAGAAATGCAATACCCGTTTTAATGTGTTGTGGAAACGCTTGTATTTATGCAGTGGCTTATATTTAACGTGGAAACGTTACAATTTGCAGACGAAGCATAAAACAAAGGGGATTTCGAGTACATTCTTTGTGACAGCATTGTTATTTTACCATTGCTCTTTTCTTTATTAGAATTTATTTGTTAGGCTTTATATTTACCTGATAATTTATATATGTGGATTAGAATATTTCACGACACCTCCCCTCTTAAAACAGACATTATATGTCAGTCCTTTATTCTATATACACATAGATAAATGTAAGTCAACTTGACTTTACTCTGCTGTGGTGCTATCATGGTTTTATGTAGTTGGGTCCATTCAGAGTAGGCACTACTCATGAAATCTGCCTCAGACTTCTACAACCAATAATATATTTCGGTTATGTTACTGAACAGCCGCAAGTGTGAGTGCTTGTCTTAATGCTGCTTCGCAACCCGTATTCACCATTTCTCTTCTCTGAGTCTGCGCAATGACATGTCCAGAGAACATTATATTTCCCTCAAAATGTACGTTATGAGGAGATAACATATACCTGGTGATAGCAGAGTTTTCGTAGTGGATCCCATAATCTTCTTATTATCCTGTATGAAACATTCGGAATATCCTCAATCAAAGAGGCAACTCAGGGATTCATTACGTTCCTCCGAAATGTTTACATCCAACAATTTTCTCATCATTCTAGAGAAGACACTAGGCGCATTCTTCAATCCAAATGGCAATCTATTAAACTCATAGTGTCCTTCTGAGGTACTAAAAGCTAGGTATGGTCTAACCTCAGGCTTTACTGGAATCTGATAGTATCCTTTACTCAGATCCACTTTTGAGAAATATTTAGCTTTATTTAGTCTGGCAAACAGCTGATTTGTATCCGGCAATGGATCCACCTGTCCTTCTGTAATAGCATTCAGTCTCCTGTAATCTATACAGAGTCTATGTTCTCCAGAGGGCTTCCTTAAGAGTACAACACTGGAACTATATGAGGATTCACTGTGTGAAATAATTCCCTCCTTCAATAGATAGTCTATCTCTTCCTTCAAAGCTTTCTCCTTAGCAAACGGAATCGAATATGGTTTCATACAGACAGGTGTGGGGTCTATCAGTTTCATATCATATTCCAATAGGTTTGTATGCCTTGGTCGGTCTGTTAACACCTCTGCATGATTATTTAGAACCTGTTGCACTCTCTCTTTCTGAGTTTTCGTTAAATGTGTACTGATTTTCACCTGTGCTGCTGTCTCACAGGGGTGTAATGGATATTCAAATGATGAAAGTGGTTCCTTTTTCATCTCCATGGCGATGGACAAGGTCAACAAGTGTGTCTCTTCCTGATGTTCTCTTTCCAAATATTTCTTCAGGAGATTCACATGATAGATTTTTTCTTTCCCTTTCTTATCTATCTTATAATTTGTTCTAGACACCTTCTCTAAAACTGTATATGGACCCTGCCATCCAATTTGTAACTTATTCTGACTCCCGGGCAAAAGAAGCAGTACTTTCTCTCCCACAGCCAAATTTCTGTCTTTCGCCTTCCTGTTATAATAGGCAGCATGTTTCTTCCTGGCTTGTTTCAAATTTTCATTGGCAAGTTTCCAGCCAGTTTTTTAAACGAGTGGTCAGCTCATTCACATATTGGTATGAAGATGTAATGTTTTCCTCTGCCTTTTCATCAGTCCACGTTCTTAACAAAGCTACATATGGACCTTTAATTTTGTGGACCTATTTGTCCATGCACCGGTATGGTCTCTTCCACTCGAAGCTTTATAGTGATGATTTTTCCTCCCAGAATTATCATGCACAAAATGACCGCTACCAATTCTTTTCCTGGGGCTTTCTCCCCACTTAAAATTCTTGATGAGAGATTTCCTCTCTACATCTTCTTCCTCCAGTTTGTTTAAGTCCGATTGAGGGATTTTCGGCTTATCCTGGGGTAAGACATCTTTTTGCACTCTCCGCATAGTGGCCATTGTAAAACAGTTAAGTGAAGCTTGTCCGTGAAAAGGGGCTTCCCATTCCATTTGGTCCACTTTATCAAATCTACTTTTCTTTTTATTATCAGGCCTAATTTTGCCCCGTTCTGAAACAAGGCTTGAGTGTTTTATCCCCAGCCTGTGCCTTCCTCATCTCTTCTGGAGTGGTATCCAACATAATATCCTCCTCCTGTCTTGAGGTCGACCTGACCTGAAGGGTTGCCATATACACAGGTTTCCTTCTGCACCGGTCAGTGTCATGATTGTCCATCTGACAATTCTTACACCACCTTTTTCCTTGGTTGAAAGATTTTCTTTCATCATATTTCCTTTCATCGAATTGTGGGAATTTATTTTTATTTTCATACCGTGGCCTATCAAACTGGTGCTTACCTTTGTTTTGATCCCTAGGATCAAATTTATTAAAGTTCTGTGGTGCCCTAAAGTTATCCACCTGTTTCTTTTTATTACCTGTTACCTCTGCTTGAGCTGCTTGATACCTTTCAGCAACATTTAGCAACTCACCCAGCCTCTCTGCACCTTGTTCCATGAGAAACTTTCTCAGGTCTGGAGCCATGGACTCTCTTAATTGCTCTATAAGGACCATTTCCTTAAGATCTTGGGTTTTCCCCAGAGAAGTCCATTTCTCCAAGTATGTCTCTATTCGTGCAGAAAACTGGTGATAGGTTTCACCTGACAGTAGTTTAGCATTCCTAAATTTTTTCCTATAAAATTCTGCATTCTTTTCATATCTTAACAAAAGAGCCTGCTTTAGCATGTCATAATTTTCCTGATCACCTCTGCTCATTTTTGCAAAAACCTCATAAGCTGCCCCACGAAGTCCTTGAGATAACTTTAAGCTCCACCTTTCTCTCTCTAACCCATATGTGGTAGCTAATAGTTCGTACCTATTTAGATAGCTCTCTATATCATCGTCTTTCTCAACAAAATGATCTAAATGAAAATTCATAGCTGAGGTTGAGGCTCCTTGGCTAGCAGTGGCATCAGAGGCAAAGGGACTGGCACCATTTTCAGGAGCATGGCCCTGAAATTCAAACTCCCTTAATCGTAACTCATGTTCCCTTTGTAATCTCTTATCTTCTCTTTCTGCAGCTAATTTCTTCTCTTCCCTTTCTGCAGTCAATCTTCTTTCTTCTGCTTCCCTTTCTGCAGTCAATCTTCTTTCTTCTGCTTCCAATTTCTTAGCCTCAGCCTCATTCTGCAACCTCTTAGTCTCAGCCTCAGCCTCAAATTGTAACTTCTTAATTTCCCTTTCAGCCTCTAACTTTCTTTCGGCTTCAAACCTTCTTTCTTCGCGTTCAATAAATTTGTCACATTCCGTAGTGACATAGGCAACCATAACTTGCCCATCTAATCCTAACTCTTTTGCAGTCTGAACAGCAGCAGATCGAAACTTGGCCAGGTCCGCCATTGTCTATCAGGTAAATTTACACAATGTCTAACCAACAATTCAATCTCTAAATATATATCTAATGGACAACACAGGCACCGTGAGCTCAACCTTATTTAATTCCACCCAAGGATACCTTTTAATTCTTATATTTCCTGAAGTGAATTACCCCCAATATTTTTAATAGGGAAAGATTCAAAATCCCAAGAGCGAGACCCCAATATATGTGGTGAAGTGGGATGCTATAAATATTTATAGGGGACTTAGTGTACTGACTGAGATCAGCTGTGAAGGTATCTATATCTAATAAGAGTAGTGTATTATAGATAACCTTACTTGCTGCCACATATATATATATATCTCAGTCAGAATTATTCTGGAATAGTGTGATGACTACTGTCGTAGATTTCCGATAGGAGAATTAAGACTAGGTTTGGTCCCTTCTGAATAGGTTTGAATAGGTGATAGACTCAGTGAGAGTTAGTGAAAGGTAATAGAATTTCCACACACGTGAGATGATAGATTTTGATATAGTGGCTGTCTCTGAAAGCGAAAAGAATTCTTCTCTCTCTCACCTATCTTCTACAACAGTTGTTACAGCGTCAGACAGACTACACCAATATACATATTACATATATTTCTATCACTCACAGGCACGCACATACACGTGACGACAGGTAAACACACAGACGTGGGAAAACTATAACAATGATATATATATTATCTAGAACGAGCTGACCAAACACGATTATTAAGTTCAAGAGCGATTTTAATATCAGGAAAAATCGGCTCACAACATCAAAGAAAGTACATCAAGGAAAATACATATACACATAGTCACAAAACTTCAAGGAAATGTTGCAAGGATGATAGCCCCGTTATGGTGTTAACTCTAGGTTTAGCCCGGCCCCGTTAAGAGAACAGATGATGGCGCCCGAGTCCCAGATACATAGGGTTTGAGTCTAAGAGTTTTTCTTTGTTTTATCTCGTAATTATATGCACAGAGTTTGAAAAAAATCTGATTTAACCTAAGACAAAAACACAAGAACTCTAGCCTTAGCAACAAATTATGCAGATTGGAAAAAAAAAAATTAGGACAGCAACAGGGTGTCAAAGATATAATAGTGAAAATATCACTCAGACCAGCGTACACTCATTCATTCCGCCATGGCTTCTCATTCAGGTACTCACGACTTTGCTCGCTGCCTCTTGGAACACACTGATTTTAGATCTTTACACAGACTCAAAAAAAATGCAGTCTTCTGCCAAGAAGTCCCCAGTTCCAAAAGACGTATTTAACTCGGAGTCTCCGGGAACGACTACTTGGGTGTGCAAATTTGTTCAAATGTCTGATTAAGTCACCTAACAATTATTCCAGGCGCGGGAGTTAGCAGAGCACAGTGTCAATGGCGTAGGTTTCTAGAAATGATGAATGTCAGGTCGGTGCCTTCCCTCAGTATAGGATTCACTTTAGTCACACCACAGATTTGTCCACAAATAATATATATAGATAGTCGGGAAATGTTAGTTAATACTTGAAGTATTTCGCGCCACCAGGCAGAAAGATTACGTAGAGTTTTCTAGAAGAAATTTTAGATCTGGCTCCAAGGTCCAGTATTTATCATTACAGTCTTTGAAAACCCGTTATTGGGATATTAGTATTTCTGTCTAACTTGCACCGTCAGATCAGTGTTACTTGAGAAAACCCACGTGGTTCAAAATAAGGACTGTCTATTTCTTCACAAGTATGGAAACTACTACTAGGTGCTGGTAAAGTTAGGGTCACCCCAAAACTTTCACTGTGTGGAGGAAAAATAACACATATAATATAATAAACAGAATCTGAACTGGTTATAACTTACATTTAAACTTGCAAGCAGAGAGCTTTGCTTATCATTTAAACTTCCCGTGACGTAAGTTATAATTAAAAATCAGCAATCCTAATGAATTAGGAACACGTGCGTATTCCGTCACCATTCATGAGGCTCGATTCTAGAGTTTATACGTTAGTTTAGAAAAATACACTCGACTGAGTATTAGCAGTTAAATTAAATTCATAAATAGCTACAATTGCCGTTATAAGCTAGAAATTAAATTTTTATTCTGCTTTCCACTGAATGCTTCCCTAGAAAATATAATAGCCTACCACTTTATTTCTCTTCTGCGCTAAAGAAATAGATTAAAATGAATTAAGCGATTTAACACTTTAACACTCACAAAATCTATATATCTATCATATTAATTACCTCAACCACAGAATTACAGGTAGTCGCACAACTTAAGAATAAAAATGCTGAAAATATTTCTGGAAGTCTAGAAGTTCGACAAATTGCCGAAACAAACTGAGATCTTCGCTAACAGCTATTCTGTTTACGAGCAACCTATCTACTGTGAGTCTATGAGCGAGAATGAAATTAAAGTTTCAAACTTGGCCAATATCTTAAAATCAGACAAAGGGCCCAAACTTATTTCGCCAAGCGAAATTATCTCCCCTACTCCCAACATTTACGTCCGCTTAACGCGTGTCGTAACTGTCACCTACTGACCACGATGTACGCGTGTCAGTTTCAAATCCCAGACAGCCTGACTCCATTGCAGGGCAGTTTTCACACTACAGCTGACCATGGCCCACCGTGAGCGCCGTGTCAGTTTGGGATTTTCCAGACAAATGTCTGGATACTGACCGGTGCAGATGTAAAGTATCACACCTCACCGTGACTAATGCCGAGAAGAAGCTCGCGCGCTCGGTGAGAATGTAGACGATTTGCTACGTCCTATGTTCAGCGAACCGACTTATCACGCCTTCTGACGCCCTGCAGCCCTGACATCTACGTAATATCGTCCTAGCGCGATTCTCAGTTTTGAGAGAAAGGAAAACAGGTAAAGTTTGCGAATTATATGAAAATAATATTCGCAAAACGAATGGATGAAAAATATACAGGAAAAATGAGATACAGAGATAATAAAAGAGCGAATTTGGGTGAACGAATAGGAAGAAGATGTAGGAAATTAAATGAATATAAACCCTACGTGACAGAGCCTCCCCCCTTTAAGATATGGAAGCACTCCATGTCTACGTTATGGAGTTTAATTTCCTATAACCGTAGCTTCGGGGTGTCTGTCCTCTTCCCTCTCATCTTCCCCCTCCATCTCTGTCCAATTCCTACTCAAGTCCACTCCTCAAAGTTTCCTTCCCCCGGAATGTCTCCCATGCGCGCTTGAAAGAGCGTCGCCGCTTCTGACATTTTTGAAAGATTTCCTGTGATAGCGGTGGAATATCCCTGCCACTATCATCATCTTCGTCAGTTTTGGCGATCGTCAGGAGATGGTCGGAGGTTGGCACTGGTTTTTCCAAGTATCTCTTTAAGAGATTTAAATGGAAAACCTTCTCCTTTCCTTCAATAGAGATCTGGTAGTTAGCCTTAGAAATCTTTTTCAGGACGGTAAACGGCCCTTGCCATCCGATCTTCAGTTGGTTGTTCTCAGTAGGGAGTAACACCAAAACTTTCTCTCCTGCTTCCAGTTCTCTCTCTTCCGCGACTTTCCTGTATCGGTTAGCGTGCTTTGTGCGAGCTCGCTTAAAGTTAGTCGTTGCTAGGTCCCACCCTAGTTTCAACCTTTCCTTTAAAACCGACACATATTTACTTGCTGAGACGACTGTCTCATCCGCCTTCTCGTCTGTCAGAGACTGAAGTAAGGCTTCAAGCGGGCCCTTAATGGGTCTGCCAAATAAGAGTGTAGCTGGCGGAAATCCTGTGGAAGTATGAGGAGATTCTCTGTAGCCAAATAATGCTGCAGGAATACAGAGATCCCAATCTTCAGGTTTCACTTGTGCCAGCTTACTTAGCATCATGGGTGAGGTTTCCATTAGCACGTTCCACGAGCCCATTTCCGGCCGGAGTATATGGCTTAGTGTGGATGTGCTGGGTCCTCAAGATCTTAACGATCTCATCCATCAACAGGTTTCGGTATGGAGATCCATTATCCGTCAACACTTGCTGCGGGAATCCCAACCGAGTGAAAATCTGCACGAGGGCTTCTGCGACATGCTTGGCATCTGCGCATGTTAGCGGGATAGCTTCTGCCCATAAAGTGCATGTATCGACTAAGGTCAGGATAACCTGTTCCTTCTTTTAGTCCTTTCGAAAGGCCCTAAAATGTCGATCACAACCCGTTCGAATGGTGTTCCCATTATTGGCATTTCACCCATGTGGACTGGGGGGGTCCGTTGCTTGGGTGGTACACGTTGGCACTGGGCACAGGATTTGACATATCTGATAATATCAGTATTCACTCCTGGCCACCAATAATGAGTGGTTATACGTTGGTTTGTGGCGTTCTGTCCCATATGTCCGCTAAAGGGAAGAGAGTGCCCCATTTCTAGGATTTGGCTTCTGTACTGTTTCGGTACTAGGAGCTGGTTGTAACCTTGGTCAGGCTTGCCCGTTCTCCGATAAAGTACGCCATCCTCAGAAAAAATGTCCCCGTGCTGTTTGGGTTCCTTAGCCATGGGCAGTTTCCTAAAGCAGGGTGCCAAAGTAGGGTCCTTGTATTGCGCTTCTTTAAGTTCCATAGGTAACAAATTTGGCGCAGGCTCCCGTTCCTTCTTGGTTTGCCCTCTTGTAGTTACTGCTGCCACAATCGGCTCTTCCGGTTTCCCAATACACACGTATCTCCCGCCAAGTATGACTGGGTAGATGGGATCATCCATAACAGCCGCTTTGATCACACCTCTGACAAAGTCAGAGTGTATCTCCACCAATGCGATGGGAAGCGCTGTAGGTGCATCACTCTTACGAACTCCACAAAGTTTGACGGTCTCTCCTGTCTCTTGACCGGGTTTAACCAGGTTTCTGGCAACAATGCAATCGTAAGAAAGCCCCGTGTCAAATAAGCAAGAAGTTTGAGAACCGTTCAAAATAACAATACCTCGCGTTGAGGGTCTATCCCCAAGAGGTTGGGAATCACTGTCAATAATTCCGCCTTGCGAGACTGTTAATAAGCATCCGATGCGTTTAGGCTCGGTGTGCTCGGTCTGATCATATGTCCCGTGCTCGGGGGTTCTCCCTTTGCCACCTTGTCCTTTCTGGCTACGCTGCCATGTAGGGCGGTCGGGTTGATCAGACTGTTTGGGGTGGTTGGGGTACTTGTTCTTGTAGAACTTGGATTTTTCAGGAGGGGGGTTTTGAGGTCCAGTTTCTCTGTGGTTGTTTTGGTTAGAAGCCTGAGAAGATTGCTCTAGGTTATGTTTTCGAAAATGCTCCTCTGTCGGTTTCCGCTTTGTGGCCGGTAGTTCAGCCAGCGCATTGTGATAACGCTCAGACTTTTCCAAAATGTCTTCAAGTTTTTCTGCCCCCTGCTCAGCGAGAAATCTCCGGGTATCAGCAGACAAAGTGTTCTTTATTTGTTCAGTTAGAACAAGTTCCTCAAGACCTTCATAGGTAGAGGGGAGCTGCGAAAGCTCAAGGCACTTTGTTAGATATCCCTTAAGACGAGATGAGAACTGGTGAAAAGTTTCAGAATTCTCTTTCCGGCTGTTGCGAAACAGTTGCAAAAACTTGCGAGCGTTCATTTCAAAGCGCTCCAGTAACGCTTTCTTCAACACATCGTAGTCGTCTTGTTGGCTACTTTCCAGCTTAGAATAAACATCATAAGCAGAACCTTTTAGGGCCTGGGAAAGTTTCATATTCCAACGCGACCTCTCTAACCCGTACAGAGTTGCAATTTTCTCAAATTTTTCTAACCATGTGTCAATCTTCTCATTTGGACAAGGAAAAGATTCAAGAGTGAAAGACATAGCATTTAGTTGAAGAGATTGAGTGTTAGCAGGGTCAGTTAAGGAAGAATGAGGAGAAGACTCTCCATTGCTGGAGGTAGAGGCAGCCCCACGACTTTGGAATTCTAGAGTTTTAAGAGCCAACTCATGCTGTCTCTCTTTCTCTCTTTCCTCATG
Source organism: Oreohelix idahoensis (assembly GCA_024509875.1). NCBI lineage: Eukaryota > Metazoa > Mollusca > Gastropoda > Stylommatophora > Oreohelicidae > Oreohelix > Oreohelix idahoensis. The sequence goes on along the minus strand of JAMPIV010001854.1, from coordinate 909,821 downwards.
CTGCATCCTCCTTCTCTCTTTCCTCCTGCTGCATCCTTTTCCATTTCCTCGTCCATCTTCTTCTGCTGTAATAGCCGGGTCTTCCTTCTTCTTTCCTCTCCGCTTCTTCTTTTTCCTCTTTAGCTTCAGCTGCTTTCCTCTCCGCATCATATCTCTCAAGTTCGTCCCTGACAAAAGCTTTCGCTTCCTCTCCTTCCAGTCCCTCCTCTCTCGCTTCGTCCCTGAGGAGTTGTCTAAGCTTTGCCCTCTCGGCCATATTATGTCAGTGACTGAGACTAGTGGAGAAAGAAAATAGGAAAAAGGATACACTGGTTCCTACCACTTACGAGAAAAAAAAATTACCAAAAATCAAAAGATGATATCCTTAACCCTGGGATACCTCCTCCAAAGTAAAATCTAACTATCGCTGCTATTATCGGCAATAAAGCACTTAATGCAAAACACGACTACGCCAACTAAATGGTAGTTAAGATTACTTCTGAAAAATAAGTTGCTACAGTGGAAAAGCAAAAGAATATTGCAAAAATTAAAGAGAAAAATAATCCCTTAATTTTTAAAAATCCACTATAAGTTCGCCCCTGAAGTCAGATCGGGTAAGGGAGGGAATTAATCTGGACAAAAAGTCCGAAACACACTCCTTAACTTAGTTCAAACGCCGTTCTGCCTCAGTACCCAGTGAATGTTATACACTCACCACTTTACCAGCATTTAGTATTACAATCAGCAGTTAACATATATCCCGACAAAATCAACCTGTAACCAAAATGTATATTATTCAAAGATGCTGTGGAAAAAAAAAAACTTATTAGTTTGTGTGGTCAGCACGCCCGTAAACAGATCGCTAGTCTAGGGGGTAATTATTTTTAAAATATAACAACTCACAAGACATCACACTCTTACTCTATATCAGAATACAGAATCTTAAGTTCAAAATCCAGATAGACGAGTCCACGTTTGTCGTACTCGTCTTCCTATTCTAAGTTCAAAGACCGGAAACGAGCCCTCATTTGTCGTAGATTTCCGATAGGAGAATTAAGACTAGGTTTGGTCCCTTCTGAATAGGTTTGAATAGGTGATAGACTCAGTGAGAGTTAGTGAAAGGTAATAGAATTTCCACACACGTGAGATGATAGATTTTGATATAGTGGCTGTCTCTGAAAGCGAAAAGAATTCTTCTCTCTCTCACCTATCTTCTACAACAGTTGTTACAGCGTCAGACAGACTACACCAATATACATATTACGTATATTTCTATCACTCACAGGCACGCACATACACGTGACGACAGGTAAACACACAGACGTGGGAAAACTATAACAATGATATATATATTATCTAGAACGAGCTGACCAAACACGATTATTAAGTTCAAGAGCGATTTTAATATCAGGAAAAATCGGCTCACAACATCAAAGAAAGTACATCAAGGAAAATACATATACACATAGTCACTAAACTTCAAGGAAATGTTGCAAGGATGATAGCCCCGTTATAGTGTTAACTCTAGGTTTAGCCCGGCCCCGTTAAGAGAACAGATGATGGCGCCCGAGTCACAGATACATAGGGTTTGAGTCTAAGAGTTTTTCTTTGTTTTATCTCGTAATTATATGCACAGAGTTTGAAAAAAAATCTGATTTAACCTAAGACAAAAACACAAGAACTCTAGCCTTAGCAACAAATTATGCAGATTGGAAAAAAAAAAAAATTAGGACAGCAACAGGGTGTCAAAGATATAATAGTGAAAATATCACTCAGACCAGCGTACACTCATTCATTCCGCCATGGCTTCTCATTCAGGTACTCACGACTTTGCTCGCTGCCTCTTGGAACACACTGATTTTAGATCTTTACACAGACTCAAAAAAAAATGCAGTCTTCTGCCAAGAAGTCCCCAGTTCCAAAAGACGTATTTAACTCGGAGTCTCCGGGAACGACTACTTGGGTGTGCAAATTTGTTCAAATGTCTGATTAAGTCACCTAACAATTATTCCAGGCGCGGGAGTTAGCAGAGCACAGTGTCAATAGCGTAGGTTTCTAGAAATGATGAATGTCAGGTCGGTGCCTTCCCTCAGTATAGGATTCACTTTAGTCACACCACAGATTTGTCCACAAATAATATATATAGATAGTCGGGAAATGTTAGTTAATACTTGAAGTATTTCGCGCCACCAGGCAGAAAGATTACGTAGAGTTTTTCTAGAAGAAATTAAGATCTGGCTCCAAGGTCCAGTATTTATCATTACAGTCTTTGAAAACCCGTTATTGGGATATTAGTATTTCTGTCTAACTTGCACCGTCAGATCAGTGTTACTTGAGAAAACCCACGTGGTTCAAAATAAGGACTGTCTATTTCTTCACAAGTATAGAAACTACTACTAGGTGCTGGTAAAGTTAGGGTCACCCCAAAACTTTCACTGTGTGGAGGAAAAATAACACATATAATATAATAAACAGAATCTGAACTGGTTATAACTTACATTTAAACTTGCAAGCAGAGAGCTTTGCTTATCATTTAAACTTCCCGTGACGTAAGTTATAATTAAAAATCAGCAATCCTAATGAATTAGGAACACGTGCGTATTCCGTCACCATTCATGAGGCTCGATTCTAGAGTTTATACGTTAGTTTAGAAAAATACACTCGACTGAGTATTAGCAGTTAAATTAAATTCATAAATAGCTACAATTGCCGTTATAAGCTAGAAATTTTAATTTTTAGTCTGCTTTCCACTGAATGCTTCCCTAGAAAATATAATAGCCTACCACTTTATTTCTCTTCTGCGCTAAAGAAATAGATTAAAATGAATTAAGCGATTTAACACTTTAACACTCACAAAATCTATATATCTATCATATTAATTACCTCAACCACAGAATTACAGGTAGTCGCACAACTTAAGAATAAAAATGCTGAAAATATTTCTGGAAGTCTAGAAGTTCGACAAATTGCCGAAACAAACTGAGATCTTCGCTAACAGCTATTCTGTTTACGAGCAACCTATCACTGTGAGTCTATGAGCGAGAATGAAATTAAAGTTTCAAACTTGGCCAATATCTTAAAATCAGACAAAGGGCCCAAACTTATTTCGCCAAGCGAAATTATCTCCCCTACTCCCAACATTTACGTCCGCTTAACGCGTGTCGTAACTGTCACCTACTGACCACGATGTACGCGTGTCAGTTTCAAATCCCAGACAGCCTGACTCCATTGCAGGGCAGTTTTCACACTACAGCTGACCATGGCCCACCGTGAGCGCCGTGTCAGTTTGGGATTTTCCAGACAAATGTCTGGATACTGACCGGTGCAGATGTAAAGTATCACACCTCACCGGGACTTATGCCGAGAAGAAGCTCGCGCGCTCGGTGAGAATGTAGACGATTTGCTACGTCCTATGTTCAGCGAACCGACTTATCACGCCTTCTGACGCCCTGCAGCCCTGACATCTACGTAATATCGTCCTAGCGCGATTCTCAGTTTTGAGAAAGGAACAGGTAAAGTTTGCGAATTATATGAAAATAATATTCGCAAAACGAATGGATGAAAAATATACAGGAAAAATGAAATACAGAGATAATAAAAGAGAGAATTTGGGTGAACGAATAGGAAGAAGATGTAGGAAATTAAATGAATATAAACCCTACGTGACAGAGCCTCCCCCCTTTAAGATATGGAAGCACTCCATGTCTACGTTATGGAGTTTAATTTCCTATAACCGTAGCTTCGGGGTGTCTGTCCTCTTCCCTCTCATCTTCCCCCTCCATCTCTGTCCAATTCCTACTCAAGTCCACTCCTCAAAGTTTCCTTCCCCCGGAATGTCTCATATGCGCGCTTGAAAGAGCGTCGCCGCTTCTGACATTTTTGAAAGATTTCCTGTGATAGCGGTGGAATATCCCTGCCACTATCGTCATCTTCGTCAGTTTTGGCGATCGTCAGGAGATGGTCGGAGGTTGGCACTGGTTTTTCCAAGTATCTCTTTAAGAGATTTAAATGGAAAACCTTCTCCTTTCCTTCAATAGAGATCTGGTAGTTAGCCTTAGAAATCTTTTTCAGGACGGTAAACGGCCCTTGCCATCCGATCTTCAGTTGGTTGTTCTCGGTAGGGAGCAACACCAAAACTTTCTCTCCTGCTTCCAGTTCTCTCTCTTCCGCGACTTTCCTGTATCGGTTAGCGTGCTTTGTGCGAGCTCGCTTAAAGTTAGTCGTTGCTAGGTCCCACCCTAGTTTCAACCTTTCCTTTAAAACCGACACATATTTACTTGCTGAGACGACTGTCTCATCCGCCTTCTCGTCTGTCAGAGACTGAAGTAAGGCTTCAAGCGGGCCCTTAATGGGTCTGCCAAATAAGAGTGTAGCTGGCGGAAATCCTGTGGAAGTATGAGGAGATTCTCTGTAGCCAAATAATGCTGCAGGAATACAGAGATCCCAATCTTCAGGTTTCACTTGTGCCAGCTTACTTAGCATCATGGTGAGGTTTCCATTAGCACGTTCCACGAGCCCATTTCCGGCCGGAGTATATGGCTTAGTGTGGATGTGCTGGGTCCTCAAGATCTTAACGATCTCATCCATCAACAGGTTTCGGTATGGAGATCCATTATCCGTCAACACTTGCTGAGGGAATCCCAACCGAGTGAAAATCTGCACGAGGGCTTCTGCGACATGCTTGGCATCTGCGCATGTTAGCGGGATAGCTTCTGCCCATAAAGTGCATGTATCGACTAAGGTCAGGATAAACCTGTTCCTTCTTTTAGTCCTTTCGAAAGGCCCTAAAATGTCGATCACAACCCGTTCGAATGGTGTTCCCATTATTGGCATTTCACCCATGTGGACTGGGGGGGTCCGTTGCTTGGGTGGTACACGTTGGCACTGGGCACAGGATTTGACATATCTGATAATATCAGTATTCACTCCTGGCCACCAATAATGAGTGGTTATACGTTGGTTTGTGGCGTTCTGTCCCATATGTCCGCTAAAGGGAAGAGAGTGCCCCATTTCTAGGATTTGGCTTCTGTACTGTTTCGGTACTAGGAGCTGGTTGTAACCTTGGTCAGGCTTGCCCGTTCTCCGATAAAGTACGCCATCCTCAGAAAAAATGTCCCCGTGCTGTTTGGGTTCCTTAGCCATGGGCAGTTTCCTAAAGCAGGGTGCCAAAGTAGGGTCCTTGTATTGCGCTTCTTTAAGTTCCATAGGTAACAAATTTGGCGCAGGCTCCCGTTCCTTCTTGGTTTGCCCTCTTGTAGTTACTGCTGCCACAATCGGCTCTTCCGGTTTCCCAATACACACGTATCTCCCGCCAAGTATGACTGGGTAGATGGGATCATCCATAACAGCCGCTTTGATCACACCTCTGACAAAGTCAGAGTGTATCTCCACCAATGCGATGGGAAGCGCTGTAGGTGCATCACTCTTACGAACTCCACAAAGTTTGACGGTCTCTCCTGTCTCTTGACCGGGTTTAACCAGGTTTCTGGCAACAATGCAATCGTAAGAAAGCCCCGTGTCAAATAAGCAAGAAGTTTGAGAACCGTTCAAAATAACAATACCTCGCGTTGAGGGTCTATCCCCAAGAGGTTGGGAATCACTGTCAATAATTCCGCCTTGCGAGACTGTTAATAAGCATCCGATGCGTTTAGGCTCGGTGTGCTCGGTCTGATCATATGTCCCGTGCTCGGGGTTCTCCCTTTGCCACCTTGTCCTTTCTGGCTACGCTGCCATGTAGGGCGGTCGGGTTGATCAGACTGTTTGGGGTGGTTGGGGTACTTGTTCTTGTAGAACTTGGATTTTTCAGGAGGGGGGTTTTGAGGTCCAGTTTCTCTGTGGTTGTTTTGGTTAGAAGCCTGAGAAGATTGCTCTAGGTTATGTTTTCGAAAATGCTCCTCTGTCGGTTTCCGCTTTGTGGCCGGTAGTTCAGCCAGCGCATTGTGATAACGCTCAGACTTTTCCAAAATGTCTTCAAGTTTTTCTGCCCCCTGCTCAGCGAGAAATCTCCGGGTATCAGCAGACAAAGTGTTCTTTATTTGTTCAGTTAGAACAAGTTCCTCAAGACCTTCATAGGTAGAGGGGAGCTGCGAAAGCTCAAGGCACTTTGTTAGATATCCCTTAAGACGAGATGAGAACTGGTGAAAAGTTTCAGAATTCTCTTTCCGGCTGTTGCGAAACAGTTGCAAAAACTTGCGAGCGTTCATTTCAAAGCGCTCCAGTAACGCTTTCTTCAACACATCGTAGTCGTCTTGTTGGCTACTTTCCAGCTTAGAATAAACATCATAAGCAGAACCTTTTAGGGCCTGGGAAAGTTTCATATTCCAACGCGACCTCTCTAACCCGTACAGAGTTGCAATTTTCTCAAATTTTTCTAACCATGTGTCAATCTTCTCATTTGGACAAGGAAAAGATTCAAGAGTGAAAGACATAGCATTTAGTTGAAGAGATTGAGTGTTAGCAGGGTCAGTTAAGGAAGAATGAGGAGAAGACTCTCCATTGCTGGAGGTAGAGGCAGCCCCACGACTTTGGAGTTCTAGAGTCTTGAGAGCCAACTCGTGTTGTCTCTGTTTCTCTTTTTCCTCCAGCTGTCTCTCCTTCTCTCTTTCTCTCTTCTCTCTGCATCCTGCGCGAATTTCCATTTCCTCGTCCATCTTCTTCTGGTGTAAGAGCCGGCCGCTCGTGTCTTTCCTCTCCGCTGCTTCTTTTTCCTCTTTAGCTTCAGCTGCTTTCCTCTCCGCATCATATCTCTCAAGTTCGTCCCTGACAAAAGCTTTCGCTTCCTCTCCTTCCAGTCCCTCCTCTCTCGCTTCGTCCCTGAGGAGTTGTCTAAGCTTTGCCCTCTCGGCCATATTATGTCAGTGACTGAGACTAGTGGAGAAAGAAAATAGGAAAAAGGATACACTGGTTCCTACCACTTACGAGAAAAAAAAATTACCAAAAATCAAAAGATGATATCCTTAACCCTGGGATACCTCCTCCAAAGTAAAATCTAACTATCGCTGCTATTATCGGCAATAAAGCACTTAATGCAAAACACGACTACGCCAACTAAATGGTAGTTAAGATTACTTCTGAAAAATAAGTTGCTACAGTGGAAAAGCAAAAGAATATTGCAAAAATTAAAGAGAAAAATAATCCCTTAATTTTTAAAAATCCACTATAAGTTCGCCCCTGAAGTCAGATCGGGTAAGGGAGGGAATTAATCTGGACAAAAAGTCCGAAACACACTCCTTAACTTAGTTCAAACGCCGTTCTGCCTCAGTACCCAGTGAATGTTATACACTCACCACTTTACCAGCATTTAGTATTACAATCAGCAGTTAACATATATCCCGACAAAATCAACCTGTAACCAAAATGTATATTATTCAAAGATGCTGTGGAAAAAAAAAAACTTATTAGTTTGTGTGGTCAGCACGCCCGTAAACAGATCGCTAGTCTAGGGGGTAATTATTTAAAGATATAACAACTCACAAGACATCACACTCTTACTCTATATCAGAATACAGAATCTTAAGTTCAAAATCCAGATAGACGAGTCCACGTTTGTCGTACTCGTCTTCCTATTCTAAGTTCAAAGACCGGAAACGAGCCCTCATTTGTCGTAGATTTCCGATAGGAGAATTAAGACTAGGTTTGGTCCCTTCTGAATAGGTTTGAATAGGTGATAGACTCAGTGAGAGTTAGTGAAAGGTAATAGAATTTCCACACACGTGAGATGATAGATTTTGATATAGTGGCTGTCTCTGAAAGCGAAAAGAATTCTTCTCTCTCTCTCACCTATCTTCTACAACAGTTGTTACAGCGTCAGACAGACTACACCAATATACATATTACGTATATTTCTATCACTCACAGGCACGCACATACACGTGACGACAGGTAAACACACAGACGTGGGAAAACTATAACAATGATATATATATTATCTAGAACGAGCTGACCAAACACGATTATTAAGTTCAAGAGCGATTTTAATATCAGGAAAAATCGGCTCACAACATCAAAGAAAGTACATCAAGGAAAATACATATACACATAGTCACAAAAAATCAAGGAAATGTTGCAAGGATGATAGCCCCGTTATAGTGTTAACTCTAGGTTTAGCCCGGCCCCGTTAAGAGAACAGATGATGGCGCCCGAGTCACAGAGACATAGGGTTTGAGTCTAAGAGTTTTTCTTTGTTTTATCTCGTAATTATATGCACAGAGTTTGAAAAAAATCTGATTTAACCTAAGACAAAAACACAAGAACTCTAGCCTTAGCAACAAATTATGCAGATTGGAAAAAAAAAATTAGGACAGCAACAGGGTGTCAAAGATATAATAGTGAAAATATCACTCACTCAGACCAGCGTACACTCATTCATTCCGCCATGGCTTCTCATTCAGGTACTCACGACTTTGCTCGCTGCCTCTTGGAACACACTGATTTTAGATCTTTACACAGACTCAAAAAAAATGCAGTCTTCTGCCAAGAAGTCCCCAGTTCCAAAAGACGTATTTAACTCGGAGTCTCCGGGAACGACTACTTGGGTGTGCAAATTTGTTCAAATGTCTGATTAAGTCACCTAACAATTATTCCAGGCGCGGGAGTTAGCAGAGCACAGTGTCAATAGCGTAGGTTTCTAGAAATGATGAATGTCAGGTCGGTGCCTTCCCTCAGTATAGGATTCACTTTAGTCACACCACAGATTTGTCCACAAATAATATATATAGATAGTCGGGAAATGTTAGTTAATACTTGAAGTATTTCGCGCCACCAGGCAGCAAGCTTACGTAGAGTTTTCTAGAAGAAATTTTAGATCTAGCTCCAAGGTCCAGTATTTATCATTACAGTCTTTGAAAACCCGTTATTGGGATATTAGTATTTCTGTCTAACTTGCACCGTCAGATCAGTGTTACTTGAGAAAACCCACGTGGTTCAAAATAAGGACTGTCTATTTCTTCACAAGTATGGAAACTACTACTAGGTGCTGGTAAAGTTAGGGTCACCCCAAAACTTTCACTGTGTGGAGGAAAAATAACACATATAATATAATAAACAGAATCTGAACTGGTTATAACTTACATTTAAACTTGCAAGCAGAGAGCTTTGCTTATCATTTAAACTTCCCGTGACGTAAGTTATAATTAAAAATCAGCAATCCTAATGAATTAGGAACACGTGCGTATTCCGTCACCATTCATGAGGCTCGATTCTAGAGTTTATACGTTAGTTTAGAAAAATACACTCGACTGAGTATTAGCAGTTAAATTAAATTCATAAATAGCTACAATTGCCGTTATAAGCTAGAAATTAAATTTTTAGTCTGCTTTCCACTGAATGCTTCCCTAGAAAATATAATAGCCTACCACTTTATTTCTCTTCTGCGCTAAAGAAATAGATTAAAATGAATTAAGCGATTTAACACTTTAACACTCACAAAATCTATATATCTATCATATTAATTACCTCAACCACAGAATTACAGGTAGTCGCACAACTTAAGAATAAAAATGCTGAAAATATTTCTGGAAGTCTAGAAGTTCGACAAATTGCCGAAACAAACTGAGATCTTCGCTAACAGCTATTCTGTTTACGAGCAACCTATCACTGTGAGTCTATGAGCGAGAATGAAATTAAAGTTTCAAACTTGGCCAATATCTTAAAATCAGACAAAGGGCCCAAACTTATTTCGCCAAGCGAAATTATCTCCCCTACTCCCAACATTTACGTCCGCTTAACGCGTGTCGTAACTGTCACCTACTGACCACGATGTACGCGTGTCAGTTTCAAATCCCAGACAGCCTGACTCCATTGCAGGGCAGTTTTCACACTACAGCTGACCATGGCCCACCGTGAGCGCCGTGTCAGTTTGGGATTTTCCAGACAAATGTCTGGATACTGACCGGTGCAGATGTAAAGTATCACACCTCACCGGGACTTATGCCGAGAAGAAGCTCGCGCGCTCGGTGAGAATGTAGACGATTTGCTACGTCCTATGTTCAGCGAACCGACTTATCACGCCTTCTGACGCCCTGCAGCCCTGACATCAGCCCGCGACATCTACGTAATATCGTCCTAGCGCGATTCTCAGTTTTGAGAAAGAAAAGATGTAGGAGGTAAAGTTTGCGAATTATGTATGAAAATAATATTCGCAACAACGAATGGATGATAAAAATATACAGGAAAAAACCGACCGTGAAATACAGAGATAATAAAAGAGAGAATTCCATTTGGTGTGTGTCAGTTGTGTAGTAGTAATATGAGGTAATACTGGTTTTGTTTTGTTCAAGCTCTGTTGGTATTTGTCATCATGACTTCAATAGTTTGTCTTTATTGGAACTAGTATTGGAGATGTTCTCAGTTCCTGATATTAAAACAATTTACTTCCCCTCTTAAGTTTATGTTACAATGTTATTTTAAGATGGGGGTACATAATTTTGAGCTCAGCTGGCCACATCAGCTTATCTTGCGTGATGGCGGCAGGAAAAGACTCCTCTGCTCGATTTCTCCCCTGTGCTCTGGAGACACCTCACTGATAGCTAAATGGACCAAGGAGTATGCTGTCCGACTCTGGATTCAGCAAAGCTCTGACCAGGTGCTGCTCAATAACGTCAAGACCACGGTCCCTGAAAACAAGAAGGATGTACCTTCTACTTCACAACTAATTGATACTCTAGTTCTACACTGAGCACAATACATCACAAACATTGAGTTCAGAGCGTTAGGCCAACTGTCAGCGTCATCTGAAATACTTTATACCAGTATTAACCTCCTTAATGGTTACTACGCCTCTGCAATTCCAGCATTATTTCTTTCTAGTCAATCATCTAGGTGTCAGTGTACTGTTTGGCCATTCCATGCCGTTTTACTTTCCTCCGACACCTTCTGTTCAGGTTGGAGCATTATAGGCTTTACATCATGTTTGCTACTGAACTACACATATATACAGGCATAAATTAACAATTCACATTCAATTTTCATTAAAAGATATTGAATATTTCAAACCTACCACAATTCATGGAAATACACAGATACGTTGACTAGCAATGAATTCTGGCACAAATACTGGCACAAATTCCCATCTGCTTATGTTCCAGGCTTTTATTTAGCAAAAATATGAGCTGGCTTCAACGCACTGTTGCTTTATCAAGCTTATTTGAACTAGTGGTCTCGAACTAACGCTCCTAATTGATTATATCAGCGAGTCTGGCCAATGGAGCCACGTTTCGACAAGTGTTTGAAAAAATTTTTCCTTCCTACGTCTCCCCTAACAACCAAAGATAGTATTTATAGTCCGACCAATCGTGTTTAGTCTTATATTTGTTGCGCTCCAATCAATTTGGAGTTTACATGGTAGGCTATTTCCGTACGTAAGGTTTAAAAAATCTACCACTGAGCGATTCTGATTTTGGGTGTTGTCTGACAGCACCATCATTTTATTTTGGGCTATAACTTGTTAATTCCTAGACTATTTGCGTAACGTTTTACATATTCTTTGTCAGCAAGCCCTAAGGAACCCAAATATACAAATTTAAAAGAGCTAAGTGGCTGCGTTCAAAATATGCAATTTCTTCTACCTCCTGTTTCGAAGATGTGCTGTCTGGGTACTGTAATGTTTTCAAACGTAAACCCATCTATTGTCATCTTTCCTAATAAGAGTTTTTCAGGATTTAAAAACCTAACTCTGGGAAGGGTAGTGAATTTATCACTGTCCGTCTGAAAAAAAAAGTTAGTGCATGTGGCCTTACACGCGTGATAGTAGTAATTGTGTATCGCGTTACACTTGTTGGGGTGGCATTAATAGCGAGACGCATGTTTAATTTTGCATGCGTTCCTGATTTTCATTCGCCCCTCTCTCTTTCTATTTGAGTCCATCTGTTCGTTCGTTTTGGTAACGTAATATAATTAATGTTAGGATTAATTTAGGTCATTACGCAGTGTGCCTCTCAATGTTTTTCTTAGAAATGCAATACCCGTTTTAATGTGTTGTGGAAACGCTTGTATTTATGCAGTGGCTTATATTTAACGTGGAAACGTTACAATTTGCAGACGAAGCATAAAACAAAGGGGATTTCGAGTACATTCTTTGTGACAGCACTGTTATTTTACCATTGCTCTTTTCTTTATTAGAATTTATTTGTTAGGCTTTATATTTACCTGATAATTTATATATGTGGATTAGAATATTTCACGACAAGTGGCTGCGTTCAAAATATGCAATTTCTTCTACCTCCTGTTTCGAAGATGTGCTGTCTGGGTACTGTAATGTTTTCAAACGTAAACCCATCTAATGTTATCTTTTCTAATAAGCGTTTTTCAGGATTTTAAAACCTAACTCTGGGAAGGTTAGTGTTTTTATCACTGTCCGTCTGAAAAAAAGTTAGTGCATGTGGCCTTACACGCGTGATAGTAGTAATTGTGTATCGCGCGACGCGTGTTGGGTGTGTCCTTGCTTTCATTCGCCCCTCTCTCTTTCTATTTGAGTCCATCTGTTCGTTCGTTTTGGTAACGTAGTATAATTAATGTTAGGATTAATTTAGGTCATTACGCAGTGTGCCTCTCAATGTTTTTCTTAGAAATGCAATACCCGTTTTAATGTGTTGTGGAAACGCTTGTATTTATGCAGTGGCTTATATTTAACGTGGAAACGTTACAATTTGCAGACGAAGCATAAAACAAAGGGGATTTCGAGTACATTCTTTGTGACAGCACTGTTATTTTACCATTGCTCTTTTCTTTATTAGAATTTATTTGTTAGGCTTTATATTTACCTGATAATTTATATATGTGGATTAGAATATTTCACGACAACCGTCTTTTGGAACTTTGATGGAGTGATTCTTGTGGATGTGATGCCCAGAGGTGAGACAATCAATTCGGACGCGTACATCAAAACTCAAACAGCGCTACCGGTGAGTGCGGCCTAACAGGAATGCAGTAGACATTTTGATCCACCCTCACACAAGTCTGAAAACTCAGGAGGCAATCGCCAAATTTGGTTGGACTGTGATCCCCCATCCCCCCTATAGCCATGATCTGGTGCCCTCTGATTTTCATCTTTTTGGGCCACTGAAGGATGCACTGCGTGGGACAAGGTTTGAAGATAACAAGAGCGTGATTCGTGCAGTGAGGACATGGCTACGTGAACAGGAAATGAGATGGTACAGGGAAGGCATGCATGCCCTTGTTTCGTGCTGGCATAAGGCCGTAGAAGTGGACGGAGATTATGTGGAAAAATAGCACATGTAAAGGATACATCCAGTTATACTGTGCGTGAATTTCATACATTGTGAATAAATAGTTTCAGAGAAAAAGATGTGGGGCATTACTTTCTGAGCAACCCTAGTAGTTTACAGTTATGATCTATAACGCTGCAATTTTCGAATTCAATAATAAATTACGTTCACAAAATTTGTGTTGCGTGCAAACACACCACTCTACATGCAAACGCACCACACAGAGTCACATTATGGCAGTGTCCAGTTTACCGTCCTTATCCTCGGCAACGTATTTAAGTGTAGGTGTCATGGCATAGACAATAATGTTGCCCCGCGGATCATAACTGCAAAAATGTATTTAAAGTATAAAAAACATTTTAAAAGAATAAATTATCCTGCACAGCCCGCGGTGTATATATGTTATATATGTACATACATAATGTTAGATCCAATTGACATTACCTGCTTCCAGCTTTAGGAAACCTACCTTAAAAATAAGTAATAAAAATTAGTGTAGAACTAGTTTTATGATAGGATGATAGTGCTGTTTTTGCAAGCAATGACATTGGAGAATTTTTCAAAACAACTGTAGGAGTTCGCCAGGGATGTATCTTGTCCACATTGCTCTTTAATATATATCTAGAACATATTACGCAGGAGGCTCTTTATGATTATAAAACAACCATATCGATTGGAGGCCGACCTCTTTGCAATCTATGTTTTGCTGATGATATCGATCTGATAGCTGGAACAGAATCAGAACTTCAAGACCTTACCTCTAGACTGGAGAAAGTAACAAGAACATATAGGATGGAAATTAATATAGAAAAAAGCAAGATATTGGTGAATAGCCATAAGAAACATGTTCCGACCAACATTACGTTAAATGGGCAAACGTTAGAAGAAGTTAACACCTTTAAATATCTCGGGTCCACTATATGTAGTGATGGGAGATCAAGTAAAGAAATCAAGACAAGACTTGAGATGGCCTCAGCTGCCATGACAAGACTGAATGTGATCTGGAAAAGTAACATCAGTTTTCCTGTGAAGATCAAATTATACAAATCACTTGTATTATCTATTCTCTTATATGGGTGTGAGAGCTGGACACTCACTGCAGATACGGAGCGAAGGATTCAGGCTTTCGAGCATAAATGTTATAGAAGAATTTTGCGCATTTGCTATAAAGAGCACAAAACAAATGTCTATGTTAGAGAGAAGATAAACACCTATGCAGGCCACCAAGAACCACTTTTGTCAATAGTGAAACGTCGAAAGCTTGCCTGGTTTGGGCATGTAACTCGTCATGACTCCCTTTCGAAAATGATCCTCCAGGGAACAGTCGAAGGTAAACGGAAAAGAGGAAGGCAAAGAAAATCCTGAGCTGATAACATCAAAGAATGGGCAGGACACGGTTTTTCCACACTTGTACGCATTGCTGAGGATAGAGAGCAGTGGAGGACCCTGTCTGCTGATGCTTCCACCATGGCACCCCTACGACCCATGACGGGTTACGGGTTGAGATGATGATGATAGACTCAAAATATGGGACATTTCGGGGTTTAATATATCTTTCTGTCTGTGTATCTGTCTGCCTGATAGATAGACAGAAGGACAGACAAATTGTTCGATGGACATACAGGTGGATATATGGAAAGAGTTATACATGGATGGGTGCATAGATAACAAAAATAGTAGGATGGATTCATAATACCTGCACTTAAATAGATTGCGGTGAAAGACCAACGAAGGAAGAAATAAAGAAAGCCATATAGCTCCTAAGAGATGGAAAAGCGTCTGGACCTGATGGCATTCCAGCAGAGGCCATCAAAGCAGATATCAACACGGCTACAGAGATGTTATATAAATTACTTGGTAAAGTCTGGGAAAAGGAAGAGATACCAGCAGAATGGAAGGAAGGATATCTGGTAAAGTTGCCTAAGAAGGGAAATTTACATGAGTGCACAAATTATAGAGGAATAATGTTACTATCAGTGCCAGGAAAAGTATTAAACAGGATTATCCTTGAGAGATTAAAAGAGTCCATAGACAAGAAACTGAGAGATGAACAAGCAGGTTTTCGACAAAACAGATCATGTACAGACCAGATAGCCACTTTGAGAATAATAGTTGAACAAAGTCTGGAATGGAATTCATCGCTATACATCGGATTTGTGGACTACGAAAAGGCATTTGACAGTGTAGACAGAGGATCACTTTGGAAATTGATGAGGCATTATGGAGTTCCCCTGAAGATCATTAATTTAATAAAGAAAACATATGAAGACATGACATGCAGAGTTCTTCATGAAGGACAGCTTACAGAACCGTTTGGGATAAGAACAGGAGTGCAACAGGGATGCCTCTTGTCTCCATTTCTTTTCTTGCTGGCAATAGATTGGGTTATGAGATCATCGACAACACACAACAGAAATGGAATCCAGCAGACTCTGACTAAGCAGTGGGATGATCTGGATTTTGCTGATGACTTGGCTCTTCTGTCCCATAACCGTAATCAGATGCAGGACAAATTGAAAACACTCGATGAGAGGTCACAGCAATTGGGTCTGAAAATACACAGGGAAAAGACAAAAATAATGAGAATAAATGCAGGTAATGATAACAGGGTTGAACTTGAAGAAACACCAGTACAAGATGTAGAATTGTACACATATCTTGGCAGCAATGTAGACAAAGTTGGAGGGACAGACAGCGATATAAAAATAAGAATACAAAAGGCAAGAGGAACTTTCATTGCATTGGGAAATATATGGAGAACAAGAGAAATCGGATCCAACACGAAAATAAGAATCTTCAACTCAAATGTGAAGTCAGTCCTATTGTATGGCTCAGAGACATGGAGAACAACAAAGACAACAACCAAAAAGCTACAGACTTTCATAAATGGGTGCTTGCATAGAATAGAGGGATTAAAATGGTATGACAAGGTTACCAACGTGGAACTGATAAGTGCCAGTGGAACAAGAGATGAGAAGACGATGGCGATGGATAGGACACACACTGAGAAAACCTGTTGATAGCATTACAAGGCAGTCCTTGTTCTGGAACCCCCAGGGCAAGAGAGGCAGAGGTAGACCAAGAAGCACATGGAGAAGAGAGCTGGAAACAGGTGAAAATGATGAGGAGAACATGGAAAGAACTTCTTCTTCTTCTTCGTTCGTCCTGAAAAGGACGGTGGTTGCGTTGTGTCTGTTTATGCCTAAGCTGTGATATCTGCACCTTTCAGTCGACACATCCGACTTCTGCACGGCATTTTTTAGGACCGGGTTTGCCTTCCCATTTCGATCCACACTCGTTCAGCCAGACTGCACAGCTGCAGACTGTTTCCAGGACCACCACGTGGAGGTGGAGTGCGGTCTTGACCAGCTCTGGTTCGCTGGTCCTGACGCAGGCAGTCAAGCTATGAGTCGCTGACTGCGGTCTCTATTGCTGCATCTTGAGGTCCCATGGAAAGAACTTGAGATGATGGCTCGTGAAAGGAGGACTTGGCATGTGTTTGTTGAAGGCCTATGCTCCTTTGGGAGTGGAGGGTTATGAATGAATGAATGACATAATGCCCACATATGAAATGAGAGAACGTGAGCACCATATACTCATATTGACATAATGCCCACATATGAAATGAGAGAACGTGAGCACAATATAAAATATTGACATAATGCCCACATATGAAATGAGAGAATATGAGCACCATATAAAATATTGATATAATGCCCACATATGAAATGTGAGAACATGAGCACCATATACTTGTATTGACATAATGCCCACATATGAAATGAGAGAACGTGAGCACAATATAAAATATTGACATAATGCCCACATATGAAATGAGAGAATATGAGCACCATATAAAATATTGATATAATGCCCACATATGAAATGTGAGAACATGAGCACCATATACTCGTATTGACATAATGCCCACATATGAAATGAGAGAACGTGAGCACAATATAAAATATTGACATAACGCCCACATACGAAATGTGAGAACATGAGCGCAATATAAAATATTAACAACGCCCACATATGAAATGTCAGAACATGAGCACCATATACTCGTATTGACATAACGCCCACATATGAAATGTCAGAACATGTACATCAGTGTTTCCCAAACTTTTTTGGGTCACCGCACCCTTGGCTCCCAGGGCATGTCCCCAGCACCCCCCTGCATTTCCCCACAGTACATAAAAAAATGTAAAGAGTGAAAAATAAGAGCAACTTTTAATACAGTAACAACTAATTGCTCAATTTATCACATTCTAATATAAAGCTACAGATACGCTTATTTATTAACTTAATTTAAATAGAAAAACTTAATTACTTAATGCTGTAAAACAAACAGCAGTATGCGAAAGTAAATTAGTAACAAAATTACTTTAATTTTTAACTTCAGTGAGATTGATGTGCCTTGTGTAGTGATATCAGCTTCTCAACATCAGGCTGAAAGTTACTTAGAAGGAGTCTCAGACTCCCACGTTCATAATCTGCAGTCTGTTTCTCTGCTTCGAAAGAAGTTGGACAACCGCACTGAAACCACGCTCTACTAAATACGATGTTGGACAGGCAATACAGAATATCTTAACCTTTCCCCACACTGCGGGATAGCGTTCAGAGATTTCTTTCTGCAACCAAAAGTCTTGATATGATTTCTTGAACATTGGCTTAAGCTCAACGTCATTTTGTAGCGATATCAGTTCCTCTTCCACCCTTCCTAGTTCCTCACTGCACATGTCCAGGAATGGATTTATTATCCAGTTTGGAATCGTGATCAAAAGAAGATCCTGAAACCTCTGAGACATGACTTTATGCAGCATATCTAGGTGTGCACAATATACTTGAAGATTATCCTCTGGTATTTTGTCTTTCTCTTCCAACTCTAAGAGGCTAGGAAATTGGATTAACTTGCGACGCCAATATTACGTTTGAATAGCATTAATTTGGCCAGAAACGTGGAGACGACAGATTTGACTTTTATAAGATTAATATCATTTCCTTGCAGTTGTAGATTTATTTAGTAAAACTTTGTGAATAAATCTGACAAATATGCAACGTCATGCCTGATATTCGTTAGTTCTGTACTGAGCGAAGCAGGCGAGTCTTTGAAGAATTCTACCACAGTTTCAAAAAGAGCATAAAATCGTCTCAGACAATTTCCTTTTGAGAGCCACCTAACTTCTGTGTGCATCAGCAAACGTTCAAACTGTTCATCATTCTCAGTACGAAGCTCTCGAAATAGTCGAGAATTGTGAGCATGGGACTTAATTTTGTTAATCGTTGTGATACCAGTATTTAATGATTTGTGAAGCCGATCACTTAGATTTTTTGCGACAAGATGTTGTCTGTGAATTACACAGTGTATTGTCAATATACCAGGTACAGCTTCTTTTAAGAAAGCGATAAACCCATGGTAACATAACTGTACTCACAAACTCCCTTATAGCTGGCAAAATCAAATATTCTGCGATTGTGTGAGATTTAGCTATCAGCAATAAAATGTTGTATGAAGCTCGTAAACCATCACAGCTTTGTTGTGAAGTGTTGACAAACATGTCACGGACAGTTTTACGTTTCTGAAAGTTTTCACGAAGTGACTGAAAATATGTCAAACTTTTATCTGTATTATCAGGGTGACTTTTTTTCAAATGTTCAAGTAGTCTGGAAGGTTTCATCGCCTCATTTGAAAAGGCCCTCTCACATAATAGACACATTGGCAGTTGTTGGTTATTTAGTGCTGGAATAAATCCATATTTTAGATATTCCACGCTGTATTGTCTGCACGTCTTGTTGGTTTGTTCTGCTTTTGCCATATTTGTTCTGAATTCTGGAACAAAGAATTGATTTTACAATTTTGCAGATAGAAAAATGTTCGTCGAGTAAACAACAAACACTGATTTAAAAGTGGCTTTACAAAAATGTTGACACAGATGTTCTTACCAGTTTGCTCTTCTATTTTATAAAGTTTCTTAACCACAGCCATAAATAAATTAGAAAAATACAACAATCAGGAAAAAAACAACAATTAGCAACAGCCACACCAACACTGAAGTAATCCAATAATCATTTCATAAAGTATAATAATAGTTATTTAATATGAACAAAATATAAAATAACGCACTACATTGATAGGTCTTCAGATTTAAGAAATTGGTAGATCCCGGTAACAAATTAAAAGGATGTAATATAATGGATTGAACAGCAAAATTCAACATACGGCAAATCTGTATCAAAATGTATCTGCTTAATGTTAGTAAAACTGATGCTAGCTCTGTGCAAACAAACAAAAAAATATAAGTATGAAAACTTACCTTATCGACAGAATGAAATTGTTTGATACCCGGTACACGCTTATTTGAAACCACTGTTCACAAGAAAAGCTGAGAAAGTTTGTTGGATTTGCTCATAGCCAGCGCAAAGTTGAAATAGACGGGAAACATACATCACACCAGTCGATTTATGAAAGTCTGAATGTAAGGTAGGATAGCCAGTTCAAGAGATGCAAAGACTGATTTCTGCTGCCAACTTTTCTTTGATCCTTAGCCGCCGACCGTCAAAGCAGTCAGTGGCCATTACGCCTGGTGGCGTCTTGTAGGGCAACAACAAATTGATTCCACTTTGCTCGGTCGGCGGCCATCCTTCATACAAGTGCCCCAACTCTGGTTCATTCTTTGCATCTCAGCCTCCACAGTCCTCCGCCAAGTAGTTTTTGGTCGGCCTCTCTTTCGTTTTCCTTCAGGGGTCCATAGCATAGCTGTTCTTGTGATGGCATCGGGATCTCTTCTGAGGACATGGCCAACCCAGCTCCAGCGTCTGCCAGCTATGATGGTGTGCATGTCCTCTTGCTTGCTCTGAGTAAGCAGATCTTGGTTGGTGATGGTATTCAGCCAAAAGATTCAAAGAATTTTTCTTAGGCATGTTGTGTGAAAAGAGGACAATTTCGACATTTCCTTCTCTGTAACTCTCCAGCTCTCCGCGCCATAGAGAAGCACAGAAAGCACACAGCTCTGATATAATCCTAATTTTGTGCTGTACTGAGAGGACTTCCAGATGTTGTTTAGACTAAAAAAGGCTGTTCTTGCTTTGTTCATTCTGTTGTTGATGTCTCTGCTTGCTCCGCCGTCTGGTGTTACTATGCATCCTAGGTATGTGAAGGCATCTGTGTTTTCCAGTTGCTGATTCCTTACTGATATGGGCTCAGGGTTGCTCACATTGAGCGTCATGACCTCTGTCTTTTTTTCTACTGCCAAGTACCGTTAAAAACTTGCTCCCTTGAACCTTTTCTCTTATTTATTACCAAACTGTGAATATCTAGTTACCACTAGCCCCTACAAATACTGAGACAATAAATTTCGCAACAAAGCAAAGTTGGTACTTTCTGAATCACCAGTAGGTATCTAATTTCGTCCATGCCATCGGCACGGATCATTTTTCTTTCTTCAGGAGTGAACGAATGGACAATAGGTGTTTGGTTAACTTCCTTTCCTAGCAGTTCCTGATTACCGTTTATGGTCAGTGATGGTTACCTGAGCTCAGAATGACACGCATAGACGAAACTATGCCTTGCTTAATGATCCTAGTAATACAACCATCCACATCGTCCCCGCTTCACTGTTGTCTCTCAAATCCACAATTCCTTTCTCTCCCGCATGTACTGAATTTAGCTAGTCAAATCCTGAACCCCCCCTTACTACTAATTGCCCACTGTTTACTACTGAACGCCCCCCTCTGGCCCCTTTTTTCCGTATCGCCCCCTTGGATCCTTCCAAAGCCCCCAGGGGGGGGGCGGGGGCAGTACCGCCCACTTTGGGAACCACTGATGTACATCATAAACTCGTATTAACAAAATATTCTTCTTTTCCTATGCCTTCCTCTTTTATTTCATACTCCTTTTTTATCTGTTCAGACTCTTTCTTTCTATCCTTTTTCCTCCTTCCTCATTTTATCTATCATCTTTCTCCTGTTGATCTTCCTCTTCTTATTTTTATCTTCTCCTTTTCTTTCACATCATCTTCCTTTTCTTCTTTTTTTCAAATCATGTTTTTCTGACTTTTCCTTCTCCTCCTTCCTTGTCTTATTCTGTTTTCATCCTTACTTCTTTTCATTTTTCTTTTCTCTTTCTCCTTATCTTTCCCTTCTTGCAAATCATCCTGCGCTTCATCCTCTCCTCCCCCTCCACACCATCACCACTACCTTCACGACTATAGCACCAATAAATATAACATTATCAGCTATGACTATTTCAGCTACAGCTGTTGCGCATGGTTGTGGAACTACTACCAATGCAGCATGTTTCCATTATTTTTACTTATTTAAACAATGTGCTGCTTTAGCATAGGAAAATTGGACAAAATTTATATTGCCAAGGAATATTGTTAATTCTGTATGTAATTGATTATATTAAGATATTCCCAGACCAGACATCATGCAAGGCTTCTTATCTGGTGGCACAACTACAACTACAGGCGCAGCATCACCATTCTCATTTGGCTTACCAAAAACAACATCAGCATTTGGCCAGAGTAACTCAGCTGGAACTACTACCGCTACCTCCGGTTTTAGCTTTGGGCTTCCTAAGACTGCAGCGCCCACTGGCTTGCTGGGTAAATCTGTTTGATCTACTTTATTCTTATGCCTGAAACTTTTTCCCCATAGGTTTCTCTCATACTTGATGTCCAACATTTAGTACATAGATATCAAAGTCTAATGGGGACCCAAAGATGCAGCAATAGAGAATGCAGTCAGCGACTCATAGCTTGACTGCCTGCGTCAGGACCAGCGAATCAGAGCTGGTCAAGACCGCACTCCACCTCCACGTGGTGGTCCTTGAAACAGTCTGCAGCAGTGCAGTCTGGCTGAGCGAGTGTGGATCGCAATGGGAAGGCAAACCCGGTCCTAAAAAATGCCGTGCAGAAGTCGGATGTGTCGACCGAAAGGTGCAGATATCACAGCTTAGGCGTAAACAGACACAACGCAACCACCGTCCTTTTCAGGACGAACGAAGAAGAAGAAGAAGAAAGTCTGATGAATATAAATTTTTGAGGTCAAATTAAATGTAATGAATATAAATTTTTGAGGTCAAATTAAATGTAATGAATATAAATTTTTGAGGTCAAATTAAATGTAATGAATATTGCATGTCTCTTGTGGCATACATGGGCACTCTGTCACAGTCGTACCAATACAGCACTACATCACATTGACCTCTATGAACCTGTGATGCTAAAGAGCCCGTTGGTTAATTTCCAGAGTTGTAAATGACTGAAGGCAGCAGATATTTTATCTGTTCTTTATTATGCTGTCACTAGCTTTTAATTGTTACATTAATAAAGCTTTTGTTTCAAAAGCCCTTTAGAAGATGACTCCATGTAGCAAGAAGTGATCGTATGAAGTATGCAGAGGCCAGTTGTTAGTTTAAAATGGAATTGTAAAAATAATATGCATTATCAGCAATCATCAATTCCTTATCTGTAAACGCTCATTCATAACAAAACGTATGACTTGAAGCATCTTAGGACAGCCAGTTATTACAGCTTTTCACCTCAGCATCTACTGAGGTTTTAAGAAAAATCAAAGTTTACTACTTGAAAAATATACTAAACACATTCAGCAGACATGTCTCAGCTAGGAAACAGAGGCTGTGTCCAAGCCAATTTTGTCATTATCTGGAATATTGCTTTTGCTAGTTGTTCATATTCAGATGGAAAATTCCTTGTTAAGGAAATTGAAACATCTCTGTGTACTTAAGATAATCACCTCAGACAGTTTCTGGCTACTGCACTGACAACTTACTGCCCAGTTTAAGAGGAAAGATGAGGCACTAGCCTACAGTCTCCTGCATTGAGCAATAAAACAACACTTATTCTATCTATTGAGTACAGGTCTATCAATGAATGTCCACTTGTACACTCCTTAGGCGGGCAGTAAGCCATCACTTCTTCTTCATTGTTCGCTCTCAAACAACCACATCTATCTCTCTTTTAAACCTGGCAGTCCATCTCAGGCTTCTCTCGTCACCATGCAGTTTCTCCCTCATCTGGGTTAGAGAAGGCCATGCTAATATCTCCTCTCATGGAGCCGACAGTTATAGAGTACATGTTTCATACCAGAAACAGTTTATTTTGTTCCAATCTTTATTTTCGTGTCAGAAACAGTTTATTTTGTTCTAGTCTTTATTTTCATGCCAGAAACAAGTTTATTTTGATCCAATCTTTATTTTCATGCCAGAAACAAGTTTATTTCTTTACAGTCTTTATTTTCATGCCAGAAACAAGTTTATGTTGTTCCAATCTTTATTTTCATGCCAGAAACAAGTTTATTTCTTTCCTTCTTCTTCTTCTTCTTCGTTCGCCCTGAAAAGGACGGTGGTTGCGTTGTGTCTGTTTACAACGTAGCTGTGATATCTGCACCTTTCGGTCGACACATCCGACTTCTGCACGGCATTTTTAGGACCGGGTTTGCCTTCCCATTTCGATCCACACTCGCTCAGCCAGCCTGCACAGCTGCAGACTGTTTCCAGGACCACCACGTGGAGGTGGAGTGCGGTCTTGACCAGCTCTGGTTCGCTGGTCCTGACGCAGGCAGTCAAGCTATGAGTCGCTGACTGCGGTCTCTATTGCTGCGTCTTGAGGTCCCATTTCTTTCCAATCTTTATTTTCATGCCAGAAACAAGTTTATTTCATTCCAATCTTTATTTTCAAGCTAGAAACAAGTTTATTTTGTTCCAATTTTTATTTTCATGTCAGAAACAAGTTTATGTTGTTCCAATCTTTATTTTCACTCAAGAAACAAGTTTATATCATTCTCGTCTTAAGTTTCATGCCAGAAACAGTTAAGGTCGTTCCAGTCTTAAGTTTCATGCCAGAAACAGTTTATTTCATTCCAGTCTTAAGTTTCTTCTTCTTCTTTGATCCATAACTGCCAACCGTCATAGCAGTCAGTGGCCATCACGCCTGATAGCGTCTTGTAGTCAATCAATCAATACCCTTTAGCTCCCTGAGGAGCATAGGCCTTCAACAAACACATGCCAAGTTCTCCTGTCCCATGCCATCCGCTCAAGTTCTTTCCATGTTTTCCTCATTTTCACCTCTGTATCCAGTTCTCTTCTCCATGTGTTTTTTGGTCTACCTCTGCCTCTCTTTCCCTGTTGATTCCAGAACAAGGACTGCATTGTAATGCTATCAACAGGTCTCCTCAGTGTGTGTCCTATCCATCACCAGCGTCTTCTTCTCTAATCTTTTTCCACTGGCACTTGTCTGGTTCTTGTCATCAATTCCACATTTGTGACTGTCATACCATTTCAGTGCTTCTATTCTACGTAAGCACCCATTTATAAAAGTCTAGCTTTTTGGTTGTTGTTTTTGTTGTTCTCCAGTCTCAGAGCCATACAATAGGACTGACTTGACATTTGAGTTGAAGATTCTTATTTTCGTGTTGGACTTGATTTCTCTTGTTCTCCATATGTTTCCCAATGCAATGAAAGCTCCTCTTGCTTTTTGTATTCTTATTTTGATATCACTGTCTGTCCCTCCAACTTTGTCTATATTACTTCCAAGATGTGTATGATTCTTCATCTTTTAGTGGTGTTTCTTCAAGTTCAACCTTGTTATCATTTATTGCATTTATTCTCATAAACTTTGTCTTTTCCCTGTGTATTTTCAGGCCCACTTGTTGTGACCTCTCATCGAGAATTTTCATTTTCTCTTGCATCTGATTATGGTTATGGGACAGAAGAGCCGTCATCTGCAAAATCCAGATCATCAAGCTGTTTAGTCAGATTCCACTGGATTCCATTTCTGTTGTGTGATGTCGATGTTTTCATAACCCAATCTATTGCTAGTAAGAAAAGAAATGGAGACAAGAGGCATCCCTGTCTCACTCCCGTTCTAATCCTAAATGGTTCTGTAAGTTGTCCTTCATGAAGAACTCTTCTTTATTAAGTTAATGATCTTCATGGGAACTCCATAATGCCTCATCAATTTCCAAAGCGATTCTTCATGGGAATCCGATGTAAGCAGTGAATTCCATTCAGACTTTGTTTAAAGCGAATTCTATCTGTCTGTACAGGATCTGTTTTGTCGAAATGCCTTTTCAAGTCCTGCTTGTTAGCATCTCTCAGTTTGTCCCGTTGTAGTGGGTGATGGACTCTTTAAATCTCTCAAGGATGATTCTGTTTAAGGTAGTAGACTACCCACAAAAGATTTAAAAAAATAAAAATCCAACAATTTTCATTTTCATGCTTTAAATCATCGTCAACATGTTCTTGTACTAAAAATAATTCATAGAAGCTTAGAGATACTCTGGTATGATAGGAATCAGTGTTTTTCTACACACACCCCCTTGAGTGATTTGCATAGCAACCAATGTTTATAGTTGGTTACCATGTGAATAATGACCCAAAATGAAGGTGCGTAATTGTAAAACTGCGAAATTATAATTATACTGAGGCAACAGGAAAACGATATTTATAACTTTTCCAAGGGGAATCACTCAATGATTTCTTATGAATTTTTCAAAAGTGTGTGTCTAGAAAGCTTTGATCGTAAATTTCAACATTTGTTACATGCATTGTGCATTGTCACCCACATCAACTCTATTTATTGCTAGTTTTATACTAATTCTGTATAATAGTAGTTAGCAGAGCTTCTTTTGTTCACAATGGGAAATAAGACAAAGTAAGTTCCTTGGAAATCGGTACACCAACAAACCGTTGCCTGAAAATGAGACACCTATTGTCGATAGTGGCGCTATAAAGCCTCTGTGCTCCTCAGCAAAGAAAATAAACGTTCAAGAAAGTGAAGGACAAGCTAAAAATGACAACAGAGGAAATGTGTTTATCCTTATGGATGTAAAACTGCTGTTTGGGTTTTTATGCTCTAACTTTAGATGTGACAAATGTTATCAGTACTCACTGACCTGTGAGATCGTCGAAGAGACTCGGGATGGCTTTTGTCATGAAATCAGTATCAAGTGCACAAGCTGTGTCGAATGGAATGCCAATTTCAATACTTCTGATGTTTCATCTCCAGCTACTCACAAACACAAAGAAGTAAATGTGCGAATGGTGGCATTTGTGCATTCTATTGGGAAAGGCCACAGTGCATTGCAGAATTTTTCAATATACATGAACACATGTCAACCCATAGCAACGAAAGCATACATGAGAACACTGCACAGGATCTATTCAGCAAGTAAGGACATTGCAATGGAAAGACCCTGAGAGCACCGAAAATGGATTCATAGACACTGCAGCTGCAGTAGAAGGAGACCTTTATTCAACAGGAGCTCATAAAACTTCATTTTGTGAGTTCTTTTTCTATTTTTCTTTGTTTTCTCGGAATTGTCTTTTTAACATAATTGGTGATCTTTGAAACAAGATATCTCTGGATCTATACATTCAATTGACATGAAAATTAAAACAGTTGGTTGTCATATAATCTTACAGATTATGACCTAAAATGGATACAATTGAATTCAAAGTTTTAGTTTTATGATCATCATGCATATATAATGAGGCACAAATATCAAACATTCCAGAAATATAAATTTTGAAAATTCATTAAAAATTTACCTTTTTGTCAATCTCTATCATTTTAGTTCATGACCTCACGCTATATATAATGATTCAATTTGCCAAGTTTTAGTCAGATCCTTGTACAAATAACATAGTTATGATGTTTTGAAAAAGGTGTATAATTTATTCACTACGGCGGCCATATTGGATAACTAATTTGCATAATTAATGAGGTCATTATGTGGACACACATTTTAAGTCCATACTAACACTATACCCATGGTTGTTTGATTCTGAAAGGAAAATTTGGGTTTTTTACCCTATCAAGGTAGCCTACTACCTTAATACTTTTCCTGGCACTGATAGTAACATTATTCCTCGATAATTTGTGCACTCTTGTAAATTTCCCTTCTTAGGCAACTTGACCGGATAACCTTCCTTCCATTCTGCTGGTATTTCCCAGACTTTGACAAGTAGTTTGAATAATATCTCTGTAGAGGTATCAATATTTGTTTTGATGGCCTCTGCTGGCATTCCATCTGGACCAGCTGCTTTTCCATCTTTCAGAAGCTTTATGGCTTTCTTTATTTCTTCTCTACTAGGTCGTCCACAGCTGATTTGTAGCTCCTCTTCTGCTGGCTGGATGTCTGGGGATTAGTTGGAGATGGTCTATTGAGAAGTTCCTCAAAATGTTCTGTCCATCTCTTCATTTGTTCTTGTATATTACTAAGCAATTTTCCATTCTTATCTTTTATGAGGCCATTTGCTTGCTTATATTTCCCTGTTAGCTTCTTTGTGTTGTTGTACAGGTCCCTCATATTTCCTTTGGCTGCAGCTTCCTCTGCTTCCCTTGCCAAATCATCAATATATTTCATCTTGTCTCTTTTGATGTTTCTTCTTACTTCTTTGTTTGCTTCTATGTACACTTCATGAGCCTTGGCTTTGGAGCTTCTGGTTTTGCTTCTGTTTAAATCTGCTTTCTTGTTTTTCCTGTCTTCTATCTTACTAATGGTTTCTGTTGTTATCCATGCTTTGTGCTGATGATCTGTTTTTCTCAGTATTTCTTCACATGTCTCGTTCCATATATTTTTTACTTGTTGCCAGTGGTCTTCCGTATCTGTTTAATCTTCCAGCTGTTGGAGTACTTGGTATTTGTTGGATACTGTAATTGAAAATTTTTCTCTTATTTCCTGATTTCTTAGATATCCCACATTATACTGTTGTCTATAGCTATATGCAGTTGTAAATTGCTTGAGTTTTAATTTTGTTTTAGCCAACGGAAGATGGTGGTCTGATACAACATCTGCTCCTCTACATACTTTTACATCATGTAATGATGACCTAAACTTCTTACTTATGCATATGTGATCAATCTGATTCTCATTTCTGTGTCTGGTGATATCCATGTTGCTTTATGTATTCTTTTATGTGGAAATATGCTTCCTCCTATAGCTAGTTGATTTGAAGCACAAAAGTTTGCTAATAGTTCCCCATTCTCGTTCATCATACCCAATCCATGCTTTCCCATGATTTCTTCAAAGCCAGTGTTGTCTGTTCCTATTTTTGCATTTAGGTCCCCCGTGAAAATAGTGATGTCCTTTCTTTTCTTATTGTCCAAGACATTTTGTAGTCTGGTGTAAAAGTCTTCTTTCACAGATTCTTCTTTATCGTTTGTTGGTGCATAACACTGAATGATGTTTATATTTACTTTCTATTTGGCTGATTTAAACCTTGCTGTTATAATTCGGGGTCCCATTGCTTCTCATTCTATAAGTGCCTTCTGTGCTTCCTTGGACAGCATTAGAGCCACCCCTTCACTGTGGTGGGCTCTTTCCTCCTTATGTCCTGAGGACAACACCATTTCTCCTGTGATCAATCTCCTCTTCTCTATGCCTTTCCTCCGTGTCTCGCAGAGACCCAGGATATGAATCCTGTAATTTGTCATTTCTACTGCTACCTGTGCAGTTGTCCTTTGTTCACACAGAGTGCGAACATTCCAGGTGCCAATCCTAGAGATGTTCCTAGACGAAAAAAGGCGAGTCGGCAACCCAGACTCCGTTCGGCTTTCTCTAGGTTGCTTCATGCGCCTCCTTTCCAGAGGACCTTCTTCTGTCTTGGGCGGTTGAGTTGATTTATATTTTTTATTTGACTTGTCCATGTTTGTTGAAGTTTTTGTGGTAAAAAGTTTTTTACGGGATGGGGTAACCAGCCCCATGCCCAACCCTCCTGATGCGTGATGCCATATGATGATGGATGGTATCCGCATGTCTGGTTTTGTGTGGTGTGCAGATGTGTTCAGTCAAAACAATGTTCATACAAAAATAACAGGGCAATCCACATAGAACGTCAGTAAACTCACGACGTATAAAGTCAATGATTCTTGTAACAGCCGTTGACG
Organism: Oreohelix idahoensis; assembly: GCA_024509875.1. Taxonomy (NCBI): domain Eukaryota; kingdom Metazoa; phylum Mollusca; class Gastropoda; order Stylommatophora; family Oreohelicidae; genus Oreohelix; species Oreohelix idahoensis. The sequence goes on along the minus strand of JAMPIV010001854.1, from coordinate 880,702 downwards.
TTTTTCTTCATTATTTATTGTGGACGCCACAGTGACAAAATGGTTACGCGAATATGTGGGCACATCAAACAGTCATTATCACAGCAACATTCAATACAGCAATAGACGGTAGACAGCATTACAATGATGAGTCAGATGCATGTTATATTTCATAGTGCTGTAAATGTAGTCAGGTGGAAAACTCCATCCTTTTCTATAACAGCCAGGAGATAACCAGATGTATGAGATCAGTTCACTCTCCTTAGTCTGACTTCAGCAAGACCGACACGTCTGCCGAAGTATAAATAATGTCCTCAAAAATATCCTCTAGATAATAAAGGTTTTCCAAACCTAGTTCATTTAACAAAGTAGCAGGTAATGGTCCTTGGTACATGCATCAACCGATGCAGTACAATGCAGCGACATGTGAGCTGGGAAAAAACATCTCGTGACGACGACTTTCGAAGACAGGCTATGAATCGAAATCGCTCACGACCCAAAATCGATAGAGTTAATGAAAAAAAAGTCAATTTACCTTGCTTTCAAGAAATACAGAAATATCACGCCTCCCGGCATGTGCAAATACACTAGAGGTATTATCCCGAATAAACGAAATATCCATAAGAGGACTACACATCCCTGACAGAACAAAAAAATAGCGGAGATCCCCTCTTCAACGAGGCATCTCTTTCGCCATTCCAAATCGCTCACTCCACTAGTGGTGGGCGGAAACCGATCGACCAAAAAACAAGACAAGTCATGCGCAGTCCAGCGCAAAAAAACCACAGCTCAAAACTTAACTGCATTCGATACCAACGCGAGAAGACAAATGCTTACCGAGAAAAGTGACTATAAATTTCAAGCAGTTGTTGCCCTTGCGTTATAAAATAGATATTGTAAAAAACGATGTTGCGAGAATTTATCACGCAACATATCACCACCTCCTCCCGATAAAAAAAAAATGTGGAACATATTTTTTTTTTCCAATATCAAAGAGCATGCGATAAGCGGCTCAAAACGCACGAATTATGCGCTGATAATTAATTAAATTGCCTAACATGAGGCTAATTATAGAGTGTCTGGTGAGGATATACCTCAACAGAAAAATAAATATGTCTCAAAAAATATTCACATCGGGGAGGTGTCACCAACACACATCACGTTAGCATGTAAACACAATATACGTATGCAAGTTACCATAATCATCATTAAACAGCATACTCTAATATTGTCTTTAAAAATGGATGTACAAATCTAATAGGAAAATTTAAATAGTAAAGTCTTTGACATGTAATGACATAAGTACATAGTAAAGTTAAACTACATGACGATCCAGGACATATGCTCTGGTATTCCGAGGGTAAGTACACAATCTAGAACTCGTCATGCTTGATACTAGTAAGGTAAGTCCTCAGCTCAACAATGACATTCTGAGAAAGTACAAGCAATATAATGCTAATTAATAACTAATATGCTTCATAAGGTACAATACATTATTAATAATTGTGGCTGTTTAGTAAACCAACGGCCCTTATATTAACTACTCAGTCCTCCTCTATCATCTTAAAAAACGAACAGAAGAAGATGACAACAACGCACGATAGTGTGTACATATAGAGTAAGTACAGATGTGCTAATCTATTGTAGAAATATAGGTGTGTTATGACTCTGTAATATATGGAAATATAGGACAGAAGTATTAGTTGGAGTCATGTGGGCATCTAGACAAAATGTCAGCCATCACATTATCCGCACCACGGATAGCTCGTACCGTGAAGTGAAAAGGTTGAAGAGCTATAGCATATCGAGTGGATCTCGAACTCTTCAAATTCTTAGTCTGAATAGCTGTAAGAGCTTTCTGATCAGTCTCTAGAATGAAATGTGCGCCCAGGAGGAATCTTTGTAGCTTTAGAATTGACCAAACCATCGCTAACAACTCACGGTCTAAAACCGAGTAGTTCCTCTCTGCCGCATTTAGTTTTCTAGAAATGTACATAACAGGATGCAGAGTATTTGCATATTCTTGCATCAGTGCTGCTCCAATCCCAGTGGATGAAGCATCACTCCGAAGAACAAAAGTCCTATCAAGAGTAGGTAATCTTAAGATGGGAGGAGAAGAAAATATATTCTTGATTTGGTCTAGTGAAGATTGGCAATCTTCAGACCAACGGACCAGATTAGGCGAACCTTTCTTCAACAATGTTGATAGAGGTGCCATGATCGAAGATAAATTTGGAATAAATCTCCCATAAAATTGAATTAAACCTAAGAGACTCCTAACTTGTTTCTTCGTTTTAGGAACAGAGATGTTCAGTATTTTGGAAGTATTGTGGTCTTCTGTCTTCAAGAGACCATGACCAACACGATGACCCAGGAAAGAGATTTCACCAAAACCAACAAAAGCTTTAGAAGGTTTCGCTGTCAAATTATTCTCACGTAGAGTGGACAGTAAGTCATATAACCCTAAATAGTGATCTTCCCAGGTATCACTGAAGAGACAGATGTCATCTAAGTATGCGATGACATCCGAACGATGTGACAGAATTCGACGCATCATGCGAACGAAAGTGGCAGGGGCGTTCATGAGACCAAAAGGCATAACATTCCATTGAAATAGACCCCTAGGTGTAGAAAAAGCAGTAAGAGGTTTGGCATGCTCTGCTAAAGGCACTTGCCAATAACCTTTAGACAAGTCAAGTTTAGTGAAGAATCTAGAATTAGAAAGTCTAATCAGTAGATCTTCTAACAAAGGCATCGGTTCAGCGTCGAACTTTGTGACCTGATTCAATTTGCGATAATCAACGCAAATTCGTATGTTCTTATCCTTCTTCCGGACAATAACCATGGAAGAAGAATATGGTGAAGTCGATGGTTCAATTATATTTAATTGAATCATTTCATCCAATTCCTTTTCCACTTGCGACTGAAAGTGTATAGGAATAGGATACGGCCTAACCCTAATTGGATTATTGTCGGTAAGAATTATGTCATGTTCTATGACATCTGTGTGTCCAGGAATGTCAGTGAGAACATCCTGAAATGTTTGTAACATCGACGAGACTTGTCGATGTTCGTCACCAGAAAGATTAGGAGAAACAGAAACGTTTTTCCAAGATTCCGTGGAATGTAATGGAACCACTGGAAGGGGAAGATTGACATCTGAGAAGGTAGATTCCTCATCCTGTATGACAGACAGGGATGAATAATGACCGTGAGGTGCAGGAGCATCATCCGTTGCCTGGAAAATAGGCAGCAAATAGTCCGGACGTTCGTGAAATTCCGAAAGCATGTTTATGTGGAAAGTTTTATGCTTTCCATCAATATCGACCACATAGTCAACATCGGAAATCCGAGAGACTATTGCATACGGACCTTTCCATGCAATAAGAAGTCTATTTTCCCTACTGGGGAGTAGGACGAATGCTTTGTCACCTGGACAAAGTTGTCGTAGACATCTATTCTTGTTAGCAAACTGTCTTGCCTTCTCTTTAGCAATTTCTGATGAAGCAGTTGCTAGCTTACATGCCTCAATGATCTTTTGTCTAAGAGCAATGACATACTCATATGAGGATTGAGTTTCATCGCTAATATCATCGGCAGTGATGAGATCGTGTAATAAAGACATAGGGCCGCGTGGACGCGCGCCAAAGACAAGTTCGAAGGGAGAAAATCCTGTGTGTTCATTAGGGACTTCTCTATAGGCAAAGAGAGCCGCGGGTAAAACCCTGTCCCAATCTTGAGGATGATCTTCAGTTATCTTACCAAGCAAAGTCTTGAGCGTTCTATTCAGACGCTCAACTAACCCATTAGACATAGGATGGTAGATACTACTGAGAGATCGTTCAATATGTAAGGTAGACATTACCTGTGACATAGTGTCAGATATGAGTTGAGTGCCATGGTCTGACAATATTTCTCTGGGGAACCCCAAGCGAGAAAATATCAACCAAAGAGCATCTGCGATATCTGTAGTAGATATGCTCTTAAGAGGAATAGCCTCTGGCCAACGTGTGCACATATCGACACATGTAAGGATAAACTGATGTCCTCTGGCCGACCTGACCTTAAAAGGGCCAATAATATCTATGGCCATTTTCTGAAACGGCCGAATAGGAATGTCAGCAGCCTGGATAGGCGCAGCATGTCGTGGTCCTCTAGATTTGACCTCCTGACATACCTTGCATGATCGGCAGTAAATACGAATGTCCTTATTGACAAAAGGCCAAAAGAAAGCCGCAAGGACTCTCGACTTCGTACGGGCAAAACCCATATGTCCAGCACATTGCGAGTCATGAGCATGTTGCAATATCTGCACTCTCATGCTCTTGGGAACAAGAATTTGCGAATGTGCCGACGTAGTCGAATCTTGTACCATACGTACAAGTACGCCGTTTCTCATTGCAATGCAAGATTTTCTATTTGTATCCTGATTCGGATCACCTTTCTTCGCAAGAACGAAGAATTTTTTTAAAGAAGGATCTTCTTCTTGCAATTTTATGAAAGAGTCACGAGTGATTACTAAGTGACTATCTTGGCTATCAACTTCATTATCACTATTCAGTGAAGTTTCGGGTGTTTGTAGAGCTTGTGCTCTTGTAACTACTGCATTTGTAGCTTGCATGTTATTATCTTCCCAAGCAGCAATCTGCTGTGGGGTACACTCCCTAACTCCGTGAATACGACCAATAATAAGGTCCGCAATAGGATTAGGTAAGAGACAAGCATGCACATCTCCAGTAAAGAAAGGAGTGGCAATGCGAATTACAGCAGTAGGATATTTTTCTAGAGTGCCGCCAAATGTGACACATTTAATAACCCTTCCTGTAGCACAAGATGGATCTACAAGCGATTGTCTAACACCAATAGTGGTGCATCCGGAATCGAAAAGTAGTGAGACCGGAGTATCATTAACAAGACCCTTATGTAGAATTAAAGAACCCCTCCCGTCATGCGCAACAGCAGCAGGAAGAGCGGGAAGTGGGTGACCACAACTCAAAGTAGTTATGGTACCCGGTTCGAATAAAGTACTGCATTGGGGGCATTTGTTTGCTCTCTCAAAGTCAAAAGCAGAACCAGTGACAGCGTCAAAGTTTTTTACTATCAACAACATGATTACAGGCTCCCTCAGTTTCCTGTTGTACAGCATTAGCCTGCTGATATCTCTTTTTTTGTGTTGAGATCTACCCCGACTATTATTACCTCTGAAGTTATCAGAGTTATTATTATCTCTGCAGTTATTATTGTCTCTATTGTAATTGTTATCCTGGTTCGAATTCCAGTTTCCACGATTACTATCATGTTCACATTGATGCGAACATCTATTTGTTTGGTTCTGAGGTCTTCGGCAGGAATAACCTCTATTACCATATCCTCTTTTGAAATGCTTATAATTATTAGGGTGATAGTAACGAGTACTATCAGGTTGTCTCCAATTCTTCGAAGAAGAATCACTATGAAATTGGTTTCCATGATTTTGACAGAAATTACCGCTACTCTTTCTATCAAAATTTTGTTGGAATCTACGAGCAAAGTTTTGGCCATACGGAGCTGCCGAAGCAACTGGTAAACCTTCTTTCACCTTAGAGTTACCCATGGTTATGTGTGGGTGCGCAGTTACGTACTGGCAACAGAAATCTTCCATTTCTTTTATTGTTTTAGGTTTACGTTCATGAAGGAAAGCAAGGAAAGACTCATTGACAGACGACATGACTTTGTCTCTAAGTATTAAGTCCATAAGTCCTTCATAAGTTTTTTCCGTCTTAGATAGTTCAACCCATCGTGAGAAAGTAATGCGTATTCTTGCAATAAACTCGGAGAATTCAACTCCATTTTCAGGTAACATGTTTTTAAATTGTAGACGATAGCCGTCTTCGTTAAGCTGATATTTCTTTAACAAAGCGGCCCTGACAACCTCATAATTGTTCTTGTCAGGTTCATCCACCATATTTAATATACTTAGAGCTTTACCTGTCAGTATCCCTGATAACTGATAAACATATTTTGCTTTGTCTATGTTATGAGCTGTACATGCTTGTTCAAATCTGTCCAGATAGAACATTATGTCATCACTGGAAGGACTAAATGTTGGTAACTTAATCTTAAAAGTATCATTATTAGCCTTCCCAGAAGATGAACCCTTGTTTGAATCATTACCATTACTCATGCTCGTCAATTTCAATTTTTCCAACTCTAAAGCTAAGAGTTTTTCTTCATGTTCCATTTTTGCTTTCCTCTCATCAGCCTCTCTTTGTAACTTCCTTTCTTCAGCTTGAGCCTGCATTTGAAGTCTTTCATTTTCAGCTTCTTTTTCAAGTCTTTTATTTTCAGCTTCTTTTTCAAGTCTTTTATTCTCAGCTTCTTTTTCAAGTCTTTTATTCTCAGCCTCTAGCTGTAGCTGGAGTTTTCTCTCCTCAGCTTCTGATTCCCTTTTTTGTTTTTCCATTTCCATTTGGAATCTCTTTTCATCCACCTGCATCTGCAGTTTCTTTTGTTCAGCTTCCATCTGCAGTTTCTTTTGTTCAGCTTCCATTGCTTTATCATATCGAGCAGTTGCAAATTCTTCTAACTTATCACCAGTCTTCCCAAGCAATTTACCCTGCTCAATAAAGTGCTCAAATGTAGACATGATGAGTAATATATAAGTCCAAAACCTGAAATAATTAACTAATTTATTTCAAACCTAAGTGTAACAAGTCTTAATTAAGCACTTGTATATTCACATCACCTTATATTATCCCAGTCTCTGTGGGAAACAAGTCTCCAATCAAAGAACTTGTATATGAAATATCAACAATCAATTCTTGATCATAAGTGCACTTCTCATTCAATAGTGCACGACACTATTCATCATTCATTTATCATCAGTGTAGTAGTAACAGTGCATTAGCATAGCCCATTAACTAATTACTATAACTGTAAACAATGACTATGTAAACACATGCAGAATGTAAACATTGAAAATGTAAACAATACAAACAATGTAAACAATAACAATGTAAACAATAACAAAGATCAGCAACAATACAAAAAAACGTTCGCAGAAATCAACTAAAAATAAAGCAGAAATTAATGACATATCACAAAAAATGTGACGATATCTGCGCTATAATTAAACAAAATACATGACACCACAGTGTATAAACAAAAATGTTGTATGAAACTAAATTATAGACAAGAGTAGGCTAACAAATACAAACAAATCAAAACAAAACTAAAGAATGTGAAATAATAACGAAAACAATATTAAAACATGTCATCACAGCTAACATAAATAGCAACAGAAGTCGCTTAGCAAATTCCAGTATCGGAAATTTGCAAACCCTACAGAAAACGCTCACAATAGACGACCTCTATGACGTGGCATAATCTAACGGAGACACCACCCAACCGAGAACCCGCTGAAATATAAACATATAAATATACAAATAACATATAAACATATAACATATAGAATGAGATGATACACAGAAGACTCAGCAGAAGTATAAGGGCACAGTTTACATACAAACAGGCCACTTAACTTATAGGCTTCCAATCGTAGAACAGCAGAAAAACGGATGTCAATCAACGTCCTAAAGAGCGAAGCTCCAACGATGATGGCACATCTGAACTGCTTCCACTGCTAACACGATGGTACAAGAGCTTCTGAAATACTGTGTGTTGAGTTGTTTCGGCACTTGACCTTCTAATCCAAAGTAAGTTGATGGAAATCGGTACTTGGCCTTCTTCAGAAAACAACCCGTTTCAACCGGCACTTGACCTTCTCAAAAAACGACAGCACTGGAACCTTGACAGCAGCAACTTGCTTGACTTGCGTAAAAGATAACAGCAGTCCGAGTTATCCGGCAACATGTAACAACGCCGGGTACTGTCAAATTCTTGTTTCCGTCAAAAAGTTGAAATTTTGACTTTTACCGGGCAACGCCGAGTACTTTGAAAATTTTGAAGATGTTGACTGTATTGAAGAATGTTAATTTCTTGAAGGATGCTGATGAATTCTTGTTGAAAATGAAGTGGGTAAGGGACCCCGTGTTTGCTAGTACCAGAATCAAACCAGCTTATGGCCACCAAATGATGCGTGATGCCATATGATGATGGATGGTATCCGCATGTCTGGTTTTGTGTGGTGTGCAGATGTGTTCAGTCAAAACAATGTTCATACAAAAATAACAGGGCAATCCACATAGGACGTCAGTAAACTCACGACGTATAAAGTCAATGATTCTTGTAACAGCCGTTGACGTTTTTCTTCATTATTTATTGTGGACGCCACAGTGACAAAATGGTTACGCGAATATGTGGGCACATCAAACAGTCATTATCACAGCAACATTCAATACAGCAATAGACGGTAGACAGCATTACAATGATGAGTCAGATGCATGTTATATTTCATAGTGCTGTAAATGTAGTCAGGTGGAAAACTCCATCCTTTTCTATAACAGCCAGGAGATAACCAGATGTATGAGATCAGTTCACTCTCCTTAGTCTGACTTCAGCAAGACCGACACGTCTGCCGAAGTATAAATAATGTCCTCAAAAATATCCTCTAGATAATAAAGGTTTTCCAAACCTAGTTCATTTAACAAAGTAGCAAGTAATGGTCCTTGGTACATGCATCAACCGATGCAGTACAATGCAGCGACATGTGAGCTGGGAAAAAACATCTCGTGACGACGACTTTCGAAGACAGGCTATGAATCGAAATCGCTCACGACCCAAAATCGATAGAGTTAATGAAAAAAGTCAATTTACCTTGCTTTCAAGAAATACAGAAATATCACGCCTCCCGGCATGTGCAAATACACTAGAGGTATTATCCCGAATAAACGAAATATCCATAAGAGGACTACACATCCCTGACAGAACAAAAAATAGCGGAGATCCCCTCTTCAACGAGGCATCTCTTTCGCCATTCCAAATCGCTCACTCCACTAGTGGTGGGCGGAAACCGATCGACCAAAAAACAAGACAAGTCATGCGCAGTCCAGCGCAAAAAAACCACAGCTCAAAACTTAACTGCATTCGATACCAACGCGAGAAGACAAATGCTTACTCATCCTTCGTACAGTGCCCCAACTCTGGTTCATTCTTTGCATCTCAGCCTTCACAGTTCTCCGCCAAGTTGTTTTTGGTCGGCCTCTCTTTCGCTTTCCCCCGGGGGTCCATAGCATAGCTGTTCTTGTGATGGTATCAGGGTCCCTTCTGAAGACGTGGCCAACCCAACTCCAGCATCTGCCAGCTATGATGGTGTGCATGTCCTCCTGATTACTCAGAATAAGTAGTTCTTGGTTGCTGATGGTGCTTGGCCAAAAGATTCGGAGAATTTTCCTTAGGCAGATTGTGTGGAAGGAGGACAGTTTCGACATTTCCTTCTCTGTTACTCTCCAGCATTCCGCACCATAGAGAAGCACAGAAAGTACACAGCTCTCATACAGTCTTAATTTGGTGTTTGTGTTGTACTGGGAAGACTTCAAAATGTTGTTGAGACTAGAAAAGGCTGTTCTCGCTTTATTCATTCTGTTGTTAATGTCCTTGCTTGTTCCGCCGTCAGGTGTTACTATGCATCCTTGGTAAGTAAATGTGTCTGTTCTAACTTCTGGTTCCTTACTGTTATTGGCTCAGGATTGCCCACATTTAGTGTCATAACCTCTGTCTTCTTCAGATTGATGTTCAGGCCAACCTGCTGGCCATACTTAATTCAGTCTATCGGTTTTTTCTTGGATGTGTTGATGTGAATGCGCGAGTAGTGCAATGTCATCTGCATATTCCAGGTCTTCCAGTGTAGAAAACGTCCATCTAATTCCTCTTGAACTGCCTTCTGTTGTCTGGCGCATCACCCAATCTATGGCTGTCAAAAATAATGTTGTTGATAAGGGGTATCCCTGTCGTACGCCTGTTTTCACTTCGAAAGTTACATTACTCAATCCAACACTGCACGTAAAGTTAGAATAGAGGCTTTTTATGATGGAAACAATGCAGCTGGGAATTCCATAAGCCCTCAGTATTTTCCATAAGCTGTCCCTGTGTATGCTGTCGAAAGCCTTTTCAAAATCAACAAAGTTAATGTACAGCTGTCTCTGCCATTCTGAGCACTGCTCTATAATGTTCCTGAATGTGAATATATGATCTGCACATCTTCTGTTCTTTCTTGCCAGAAACAGTTTATTTTGTTCCTGTCTTGTTTGTTGAAAGCCTATGTCTCCAGGGGAGCTAAAGGGTATTGATTGCTTAACTCTTAGTATACGAGCTAATTTCATGACTACCATTACAGATTTTGCAATAAATAATTTATTTATAAAGATAACATAAAGTGTTATATATCAAAATGTGAAGAAATGAAAACCCTATATCATGCACGTAACTAAATTGTTCAGTGGTTTTAAACATGCATTCAGCTATAAATTTTCGCTATTAACGGGGATCGATCATCGGCCTCTCTAGAAGGCCGCTCGTATACTAAGAGTTAAGTTTCATGTCCCGTGTGTTACCGGGGCCCGAAAGGGGAGCAAAGAATAGTAACACTGTCCCCTACCAAGCATGTCGTAAAAAGCGACTAAGGAGGGTTGGGCATGGGGCCGGTTACACCATCCTGTAAAAAAATTTAAACCACAAAAAACTTCAACAAATATGGACAAGTCAAATAAAGAAAATAAAACACAGCCATCCAAGACAGGGGAAGGTCCTCTCGCGGGGAGGCGTATGATGCAACACAGAGAAAGCCGAAAGGAGTCTGTGTTGCTGACTAACCTTCTTTCTTCTAGGAGAACTTCCAGATTTGGCACCTGGAATGTTTGGACATTAAACGAACAAGGGAAAGTGGCGCAAGTAGCAGCAGAAATGAGGGAATACAAAATCGAGGTTCTGGGAATGTGTGAAACAAAGTGGAAGGGGGTAGACAGGAAGAAACTCATCACAGGTGAATTGGTGCTGTCCTCAGGACATGAAGACGAAAGTTCACACCACAGTGAAGGGGTAGCTCTTATTTTATCTAAAGAAGCACAGAAAGCACTAATTGAATGGGAAGCTGTTGGACCCAGAATAATAACAGCTTCTTTCAAAACAGCTAAAAAGAAAATTCATGTAAATGTCATCCAATGTTATGCACCAACTAATGACAAAGAAGAGTCTGTGAAAGAAGCATTTTATACTAAACTACAGGAAATTATGGATAAAGTAAAAAGAAGAGACATCACAATTTTGATGGGTGACATGAATGCAAAGATAGGTACAGTCAACACTGGATTTGAAGAAGTCATGGGAAAACATGGGCTAGGAGTAATGAATGAAAATGGAGAGCTATTCGCAAACTTCTGTGCTTCATATCAACTGGCTATAGGAGGAAGCATGTTTCCACATAAGAGAATACACAAGGCAACATGGATATCACCAGACCATAGAACAGAAAATCAGATTGATCATATATGCATAAACAAGAAGTTTAGATCATCATTGCAGGATGTAAAGGTATATAGAGGAGCAGATGTGGCATCAGATCACCATCTTCTGATAGCCAAAGTAAAAATGAAACTCAAGAGATATGCAACAATGCAAAATTATAGACAACAGTTTAATGTAGGACAGCTAAGAAATCAAGAAACAAGAGACAAATTTGCGGTCACAGTATCCAACAAATTCCAAGTGCTCCAACAGCTGGAAGATGTAGAGAATACAGAAGACTATTGGCAGCAGGTCAAAACAGTATGGAAGGAGACATGTGAAGAAATACTGGGGAAAAGGGAAAGACAACAAAAAGCATGGATAACAACAGAAACCATCAATAAGATAAAAGACAGAAAAAACAAGAAAGCAGAGTTAAACACAAGCAAAACTAGAAGCTCCAAAGCCAAGGCTCAAGAAGTGTACACAGAAGCAAACAAAGAAGTAAAAAGAAGTATCAAAAGAGACAAGAGGAAGTATATTGAGGAGTTGGCAAGAGAGGCAGAAGATGCTGCAGCCAAAGGAAATATGAGAGAACTGTATAGCAGCACAAAGAAGCTAACAGGGAAATACAAGCAAACAAGTTGCCTCATAAAAGACAAGAATGGGAAACTGCTCAGCAATATACAAGAGCAAATGAAGAGGTGGACAGAATATTTTGGGGACCTTCTCAATAGACCAGCTCCACAAAACCCGCCGGACATCCAGCCAGCAGAAGAAGAGCTACAAATTAACGGTGAAAGACCAACGAAGGAAGAAATAAAGAAAGCCATAAAGCTTCTAAGAGAGGGAAAAGCGTCTGGACCTGATGGCATTCCAGCAGAGGCCATCAAAGCAGATATCGACACGGCTACAGAGATGTTATATAAATTACTTGGTAAAGTCTGGGAAAAGGAAGAGATACCAGCAGAATGGAAGGAAGGATATCTGGTTAAGTTGCCTAAGAAGGGAAATTTACAAGAGTGCACAAATTATAGAGGAATAATGTTACTATCAGTGCCAGGAAAAGTATTAAACAGGATTATCCTTGAGAGATTAAAAGAGTCCATAGACAAGAAACTGAGAGATGAACAAGCAGGTTTTCGACAAAACAGATCATGTACAGACCAGATAGCCACTTTGAGAATAATAGTTGAACAAAGTCTGGAATGGAATTCACCACTATACATCGGATTTGTGGACTACGAAAAGGCATTTGACAGTGTAGACAGAGAATCACTTTGGAAATTGATGAGGCATTATGGAGTTCCCCTGAAGATCATTAATTTAATAAAGAAAACATATGAAGACATGACATGCAGAGTTCTTCACGAAGGACAGCTTACAGAACCGTTTGGGATAAGAACAGGAGTGCGACAGGGATGCCTCTTGTCTCCATTTCTTTTCTTGCTGGCAATAGATTGGGTTATGAGATCATCGACAACACACAACAGAAATAGAATCCAGTGGACTCTGACTAAGCAGATGGATGATCTGGATTTTGTTGATGACTTGGCTCTTCTGTCCCATAACCGTAATCAGATGCTGGACAAATTGAAAACACTCGATGAGAGGTCACAGCAATTGGGTCTGAAAATACACAGGGAAAAGACAAAAATAATGAGAATAAATGCAGGTAATGATAACAGGGTTGAACTTGAAGAAACACCAATTCAAGATGTTGAATCATACACATATCTTGGCAGTAATATAGACAAAGTTGGAGGGACAGACAGCGATATCAAAATAAGAATACAAAAGGCAAGAGGAACTTTCATTGCATTGGGAAATATATGGAGATCAAGAGAAATCGGATCCAACACGAAAATAAGAATCTTCAACTCAAATGTGAAGTCAGTCCTATTGTATGGCTCGGAGACATGGAGAACAACAAAGACAACAACCAAAAAGCTACAGACTTTCATAAATGGGTGCTTGCGTAGAATAGAGGGATTAAAATGGTATGACAAGGTTACCAACGTGGAACTGATGACAAGAACTAGACAAGTGCCAGTGGAACAAGAGATGAGAAGAAGACGATGGCGATGGATAGGACACACACTGAGGAAACCTGTTGATAGCATTACAAGCCAGTCCTTGTTCTGGAACCCCCAGGGCAAGAGAGGCAGAGGAAGACCAAGAAGTACATGGAGAAGAGAGTTGGAAACAGAGGTGAAAATGATGAGGAGAACATGGAAAGAACTTGAGATGATGGCACGGGACAGGAGGACTTGGCATGTGTTTGTTGAAGGCCTATGCTCCTTTGGGAGTGGAGGGTTATGAATGAAGTTTCATGTCAGTTTCTTTTGTTCTAGTCTTAAGTTTCCTGTCAGGAACAGTTTATTGTGTTCTAGTCTTTAGTTTCATGCCAGAAAGAGTTTGTTTTGTTCCAATCTTAAGTTTCATGTCAGACAGAGTTTATTTTGTTCCAGTCTTAAGTTTCCTGTCAGTAACAGTTTATTGTGTTCTAGTCTTTAGTTTCATGCCAGAAAGAGTTTGTTTTGTTCCAGTCTTAAGTTTCATGTCACTAAGTTTATTTTGTTCCAGTCTTAAGTTTCCTGTCAGTAACAGTTTATTGTGTTCATGCCAGAAAGAGTTTATTTTGTTCCAGTCTTAAGTTTCATGTCACTAACAGTTTATTTTGTTTCAGTCTTAAGTTTCATGTCAGAAAGAGCTTATTTTGTTTAAGTCATAAGTTTAGTGTTAGAAAGAGTTAATTTGTTCCAGTCTTAAGTTTCTTGTCAGGTTATTTTGTTCCAGTCTTAAGTTTCATGTCAGAAAGAGTTTATTTTGTTCTAGTCTTAAGTTTCGTGTCTGTTTATTTTGTTCTTGTCTGAAATTGCATGTTAGAACAGTTTATTTTGTTGTAGAATTAAGCGTTTTGAAAGACAGAAGTAATTTATTATTGTTTTGTATGTTTTTGGCTCGAGTCTTTTCTTATTTTATTCCATTACTTAGATTATTTAATTCTAGGAAGTGGCTTTATTCCAGCCAGTAGAATGTTTAACAATAATTTATTCTACAGCCACTCCTGCTACCACCTCTACCCTGGGACTAAGTGGTTTTGGATTTAACCCTACAACTTCAGCTACCACTGGATTTTCTTTAGGAGCCTCTTCAGCAGTGACCTGTACGGCATCAACAGGGTTTGGTGGTTTTAGTTTTGGCAAGCCCACCACCACTGCCAGCAGCACAAATGCTGTCCCAAGTTTTGGTACTTACTTTCTCAGTTAAAAAATACTAAACATCAGTCTTAAGATCTCGTTTCATCCCAGGTTTCTGTAGATGAAGATTGTCATATGTAGCATACAAGTATTTTGTAAAGTTTACTGTGAGCAGTTTGCTAAACTTTGATTGTACTTTTCTGACAGTGTGTGTGGATGTTTGAAGTAATGACGCTTATAATTGTATATCTGCTTGTTGTGTGAGCAGCCAAGATTGTTGTGTATGCAACCAAGATTGTTGTGTATGCAACCAAGATTATTGTGTGAGCAGTCAAGATTGTTGTGTGAGCAGCCATAATTGTTGTGCAATATAGTCAAGATTATTATCTTCACCTTATTCTGCACCATTGTTATACAGGTCTACTTGGCAGTGTACCAACATCCACCAGTACTGGTAACCTCAGTTTGGGTTTGGGAAGTGGATTGTTTGGCACATCAACGGGAGTAGCAACTTCTACACCTGCAGCCACAGGCATTTTCACCTCCCTACCACAAACGACAGCTACAAGCATTTTTACATCACTGCCACAAACTGCAGCCACAGTTGGACTTGGAGGATTAGACCCAAACACTTCATTGAAGCCAGGTTAGCTGTTGTCCTCTAGTTAGCAGCTTCTAAATTTTTGACTTGCTGATCAAACCAGGTTCATACATGATAATAGTGCTGCATTAGTTCACTGACAAACAAAAGTCTGCCTTGATATCTGTATGTTAATCTCTTAACTTTGAATTCTCACAGATCATGCAGATTGTCAGTTGCTGGGGAAACACTAACAGATTTTACTTTGGAACAAGTCCATGTGACTTGCATTTTAAAAGATCTCAATAAGTTGTCTGATCATTTACAGGTCAAGGTCTCTTTTGTTGTAGATTTTGTAGATCTGAATATTTTTTTATCTCTGAAATTTTGTTGGTCTGAATATCGTAATTTCCAAATGTTAGATACATCTATTGAAGGCGCTAGCTTGCCACAATCCAATTATAGTATGAAATTTTCTCTTGTTGTGGTCACCATCCTCGACGTCATTTTACTGCTAATATATGAAACTTTACAATGCTTCTGTAGTTTTTCCCCGTTCAAGATGATCTCAGAGGTCTCGTTAGAAAAGTTCATAGCTTTAGTTTTAGAGGCATTTATAGTTAGGAGAACCGATTTTGATAACTCGTTATGTCGATGAGACAAATTCGGATTTATTGCTGTACTTGGGATTGTCTTGGTTGTTGGACACTCTAAGATCAATGCTACATTCATCTGCGAAATCCAGCGTCTCCCGCCTCCAGAGTAATTTCTCTCGTTTGTCCTTCTTGTATACCCTAAAATGTTCTTTGTTGGGTATAGTTGTCTAATAACCGCATATCAATAGCTCTATTCCAAAAAGTAGTGAGTGGAACATATTAGACTAGCACTTGTGTTCACCCCTGTTTCTACTGTAAACCCATTCTGTATTTGTTCCCTTATTTGTTTGTCTAACACAACATCTTGCATCCTGTCCATTATAGCGCTTTGATTATATTCACATATTTTGTAGGAAAAACACCATAGATTTTAAGGGGATCTATCCACAATGATGTGCGCGGTGTAGACTATCAAAGCTTTTTGAAAATCGACGAAGGTGATAATAAGTGGCGATTGCCTTTTTCCACTGATTCTTCTATAATTGTTCTTAGTGTGAATATTTGATCAATACATGATCGTTTCGCGGGCCTGAAACCCGCTTGTTCTTCTCTGATCTTTTGTCAGCATGCAATTTAAGTCTTTCTAACATCATGCAACATAATAATTTTCCAGGTACTGATAATAGAGATATACCACGAAACCCTCTGGAATAAATTCAAGGATATTATAAAGACAGCTGCTGCAGAAGCATGCGGTGAAGTCCGACTTGGGAACCAGAGAAAGAGGACACCTTGGTGGACAGAGGAAGTCAAAGAGAAAATAAGAGAGAAGAAAATGGCATGGAAACAATACTTAGGAGCTAAAAACACAACAGGACAAATGGAAAAATATAGAGAATATGTGACACTCAGAACAGAAGCAAAGAACAAAGTGCTAGCAGCAAAACAGAAGTCCTGGGAAGAATTTGGAGAAAAGCTAGAAAAAGATGCACAAGAAAACCAGAAATTGTTCTATATGACCCTAAAGAACATGAGGAAAGAAAAACAATGCCCTCTCAAATTTATAAAGGACAAGCAAGGCAAATTGCTTACTGCCCCGAAGGAAGTAATGGAAAGATGGAAAGAATATTTCTCAGAACTCCTGGATGGTGAGCATGATGAAGCATCAGAAATGATAACCACTGACACAGAAGAGGAAACCAATGATGGTGAAGATGACATAAAGATGGAAGAACTGAGGGCAGCACTAGAGAAAATCAAGATGGGCAAAGCAGCAGGGCATGATGGTATAACACCAGAAATGGTTAAGTACATGGGAGCATCAGGCGACCTATTACTCTTAAAGGTCCTACAGGCAGCATGGTGCAACAAGACCATACCAAAGGATTGGGAGATTGCAATCATAACACCAATTTTCAAAAAGGGTGACAATCGACAATGTGGAAACCATAGAGGCATATCCCTTCTCAGTGTCCCTGGTAAAATCTACTCTAGAATCCTAGAGCAGAGACTCCGACGCCTAGCTGAGCCACAATTGGATGAGGTCCAGTGCGGATTCCGAGCAAACCGAAGTACTCAAGACCTAATCTTCACACTCAGACAGCTGAGTGAAAAGGCCCTTGAGTATAAGAGTGAGATCCATCTTTGTTTCATAGATCTGGAAAAGGCGTTTGACAGGGTCCCCTGGAGCAAACTTTGGGACTGTTTGGCAAGGAAGAATATTCCAGCACCTCTGATTCATGCTATACAGAGCTTCTACAAGTCTTGCAGAAATTATGTGAGGACAGCAAACCATAAGTCAGAAGAGTTCAGGACCACCACTGGTGTAAGACAAGGTGATATCCTATCACCTTACCTCTTCATACTCCTTATGGACGATGTCATCAAGGCATGTAAGGAGAGAACAAGAAAGTATTCAGTGGGGTACTGGAAGATGAGACAGGTCTATATTTCGGAGCTGGCATTTGCTGATGATGTTGCCCTGATTGCTAAATCAGAGGCACATCTCCAATCCAACCTGCAAGTCTGGAAGGAAGAGCTGGAGAAGAGAGGGATGGTCATAAGCAGCTCTAAAACAAAATCCATGGTGATATCACGAGAAGAAAGAAAACATCAGATTAAATTGGGAGAACAGGTCCTGGAGCAGGTCGACCACTTTAAATATCTCGGAGCTATTATAGACCGAAAGGGAGGCATCAAAGAAGAGTTGGCCACTCGAAAAGCAGCGGCTGGGAGACTTTTTCAGGCCATAAATCGAGGATTCCTCAGCAAGAAAGAGGTTGGTAAGAAAACAAAGATGGCTGTATACCGCTCCACCTATGTCCCAGTCTTGACATATGGATGCGAGTCGTGGGCAATGACTACAACCCACAAAAGCCAGATCCAAACCTCAGAAATGAGGTATCTGAGGAAAGTGGTTGAAGTAACAAGAAGAGACATGGTCCGCAACCAGACGATCCGTCAAGGCCTAAAATCCCATCTGCTGCAGACCCAAATAGAACAGTCCCAACTAAGATGGTTTGGCCATGTCTGCAGAATGGGAGAAGATCGGCTACCACGACAAGCATGGGAAACAAAGAGCCAGGGATCCAGACCTCCAGGACGACCAGAGTCCGCTGGGAGGACAACATTAGACAATCTTTGAAGGACCGAGGACTAGAATGGAACCAGGCCAGGAAGAAGACAGCTGATAGAATGGTCTGGCGCTCTCTCTTCCAAACCTCTACACCTCACGGTAGAAGGGGAACGACTAAGTAAGTAACGACTAAGTAAGTAATTATTTTTCTTCTGTCACTATCTTGTTTATTTTAAAAAAAAAAAAACCTACTCATTTTTAATTATGATTGCATACTGTAAATGAATGCTGTTATGTTAACTTTATAATGTTGCATGCCTTTAAATTAATAAAGTAATACGTGGGAATAAAAGGATATAGTATGCAAGATTAATAAGAGTGAAAGGGCAGAATGTTAGACGGGCCTGCGCGCCCAATTCTTAACCTTTCGAAAATAAAGTTCGTTCGTTCGTTCGTTCTTTCTCTCTCTCTCTCTCTCTCTCTCTCTCTCTCTCTCTCTCTCTCTCTCTTTGTGTGTGTGTGTATATGTATGTATATATATATATATATACATACATACATACACACACACACACACACTTACAGGGTTAATGTGACATAGCATTTTATGTAATAAAATGGCAGTTAAATTTTGTTTGTTTTAACGTTTGTTTCAGATTAACCTAGTTGGATATAGGTCATCATTTCAACATAGCAGGCCACTTGTTAATCACCCTGTCTATGTTGTGTGTGTATATATATATATTTATATATATATACTAGCCGCCATTAAAAACGCATCGCATTAGTTTATGAACCACAACTCGTTGTGCTAAATTTAAAATACATGAAACCACTGATTTTACATTTCTGATCCATTTACTAACCCAAATTTGCTGTATTATTAAACATGAGACAATTCAGAACCGGCTCCTAAGCAGTTGTCAACCCTAGGTGTAAAAACAAAAGTCGCACTCACTGTCATTCAGTCACAGCCATCATTAATACCGTTTGCCAAGTGTATGAGCTGCTGTCTGAGTTGCTGTTTGGAAGCGATTGCGGAGATGTAACAATAGAAGTTGGCAATCTTGAGCTAGTGTTGTTACACGAGGTTGACCAAGCCTGGGACGGTCATTGGCGATACCTGTCGCCCGAAATCGCTGGTTCAGCCTCACTATAGTGGACTGGTCACAACTGAAATGTCTGGCAACTTCTCTGGTCGCCATTCCACTACTGAGCATACCAACAGCTTGCCATTGCTCTTGTGCCGACAGTCGAGGCATGACAAAAACATTAACAGACTTTCTTTGGATGAAAACAGATAATGGCTTTTTACTTGCTGAAACTTGACTAATGCGTGTGCCAAATTTCAATGTTATTCGACTTTTAATAAAGCCAGAATTTATCAAAAACCTTGTTTTGCACGTCGCAAGATTTAAAGTAAACATCACATCGACAGTAAAAATATATATATATACACACGCGCACACACAGAGAGAGAGAGAGAGAGGTGTACCTCGGAGATATTGCAGGTTTGGTTCCACCGCAATAAAGCGAATATTGCAATAAAGTGTATCATACCCATTTTTTTTGTGGCTTCCCAGTGCCTATAAAAGCCTAAAATCATGTTTACACTATGTCTATTAAGTGCGCAATAGCGCAAGCTCTAAACAAAAAATGTACTGTAAAATTAAAAATACTTTGTTGCTTAAAAAAAATGCTAATCTTCATCATCCGAGCCAAAATCTATCAGAAGAAGAAGACACGTTCTAATAAATAAACTTAAATTATTTGAAAAAAAGTGCAATGTCTGTGAAGCGCAGTAAAGCGAGGTATACCTGTGTATGTATATATATATATGTATACATTTGGAGCCGCGGTAGTGCAATGGTTAGTGCACTGGCTTCCTAGCTGGGTGGTCCATGGTTCGATCCCCAGCTGAGGTGGGATTTTTTTTAAACCGCAAATGGCTCCGGGGTTGACCTAGCCTCATGAATTGGGTACCAGAACAACTCTGGGAAGGTTAAGGCGGCCAGCGTGATGCTGACCACATCCCTAGTGTGCTGATGATCAAGAAAATATGCCTAAATAGGCGTGTAACGGGATCCTTTACCTTTTTATATATATATATATATATATATATATATATATATATATATATATATATATATATATATGTATACAGGGTGTTTATAAAGTCGCTGTGCAGTGAAATTTATGCCCGGGCGAGACTACATCACCAGAAATGTGGTTTTCAATTAGGGCTTTAAAGACGCCCAAAAAAATTGTAACGTAGATTTTATTATTCATCTAGACACTACACAGAATATCATGACGTAAATTTGCATCATTCGTGACGTAATTGCTAAAATATTTTTTCAAACTCACTGCACAGCGACTTTATAAACACCCTGTATATATATAAATTAAATAGCTTCCTGCGGGATTAACTGCTGCAAGGAGAGCAAAGGAAAATTATATATATATATTTATATAGTTCTTTTTTTTTTCTTTTACACACATTTTTGAGTGACGTGAACAATGTCTGGGTGGTTAGCTACTTGTATTAATTCTAGTCATGAAACGTGAAATGTTTACTAACTTCTTCTATCTGTTATTTGTGACAAGTTGTGTATCTGTTTACCTGACATGATATCAGTGAGAGGGGAAATTTTAACTGAATTCAATCAAATGGTAACCTCCTTTCTGTTAACTGAACATGGAAAAAATGGCAGCCAGTGTGGAAAGGGCAAATGTCTTGATAAGAGTATTGAAATAATGACTGTTTTTTATCAGGAAATACGTGAAAGATGAGAAGGCAGTGAGGGAAGATATTGCTCGCATGTCGTCCAAGCCCATGATGAAAGTTCAGGAAGATGTGACCGTCTTACGTCAGCTCCTGTCTGTCGTGGCAAATGGACTGCAGAGAAATGCTTGTTCAGTGGAGAAGTTGAAGCATGAAATGACACAGGTAACCACTTGTTAACATTTGTTGTACAGCAGTGACAAACTGTCACCATTTGTTGTAGAGCAGTGACTAATATACTAGTTAATATTTCTTGTAGAGCAGTGACTAGTTGTCAAAATTTGTTGTAGAGCGGTGACTACTAGTTAAAATTTGTTGTAGAGCAGTGACTAGTTGTCAAAATTTGTTGTAGAGCGGTGGCTAGTAATTAACCTTTAGCACGCTGCATTCTTTGGCGAAAATTGTCGCCTGCAGCTGCATTCTTTTTCACAGCGTCCCGTTTTTTAGTGGGTGACTTGTAATGTCTATAGTTTTTGTGTTTCTTGGTCAATTGCTATCATTTTTGGAATTTTTATAAATAAATGAATGGTGAATCTGATGATATAAAATTTGTTTGTGTACATGTTAGATGTGATAGGAAGAGAGGAAAGGAAAGATGAAAAAATTTTTTTTTTAATTTTAAAATTAAAAAAAAATAACCAAGAAACGAAGAGTCCATATCCCTTGCATCTCAATGAAAGTCATTTTACCAATACAAATCAAATGACGATCTTTTCGTTACACCCATCATCAGTAGCAAAGCAACAAATGCCCTCGTCAGCAGTGACATTCGGCCGTAACCCTAAATCTTTCCGATAAACCTAATCCTAACCCCTAAAATTATACATACTAGCAATGACATTCTACTTTCGTTTCCATCTCTGCCATCAGCCATATTCTGAGAACCGATATTAGCGCTAATAAAGACAAAGATCTCCTTGTCATCGCATCAGAGTCAGAATCCATTAAAATTTGAGCGAAAATAGCCGCATGCTCGATGCCGATTGATTGCGATTTAAAAAATTCACAGAAAATAAACGCGAATACACCCATTACTGAATAAAGATCGGAAACGGAAGCTAACTCTCTCCCAGATAAGTTTAAAACTTAACATCCGGGGGTGATATCACGTGTACACACATCCTAATGCTAGAAAATGAAGATATCCGCAGTCGACATAAGTCGACATCAGCTGGGAGAGCATAGGTTACCTTCGTCGACATATGTCGACAGCAGCGTGCTAAAGGTTAAAATTTGTTGTAGAGCAGTGACTAGTTAAAATTTGTTGAAGAGCGGTGACTACTAGTTAAAATTTGTTGTAGAGCAGTGACCTGTCAAAATTTGTTGTAGAGCAGTGGCTAGTAGTTAAAATTTGTTGTGGAGCAGTGACTAGTTGTTAAATTTGTTGTAGAGCAGTGACTACTAGTTAAAATTTGTTGGAGAGCGGTGACTACTAGTTAAAATTTGTTGTAGAGCTGTGACTAGTTGTCAATTTGTTGTAGAGCAGTGACTGCTAGTTAAAATTTGTTGTAGAACAGTGACTAGTTGTCAAAATTTGTTTTAGACCAGTGACTAGTTGTCAATATTGGTTGTGGAGCAGTGACTACTAATTAAAATCTGTTGTAGAGCAGTGACTACTAATCAAAATATGTTGTAGAGCAGTGACTACTAATTAAAATATGTTGTAGAGCAGTGACTACCTGTTAACATTTGTTGTAGAGCAGTGACTACTAGTTAAAATTTGTTGTAGAGCAGTGGCTACTTGTTAACATTTGTTGTAGAGCAGTGACTACTAGTTAAAATTTGTTGTAGAGCAGTGGCTACTTGTTAACATTTGTTGTAGAGCAGTGACTACTAGTTAAAATTTGTTGTAGAGCAGTGGCTACTTGTTAACATTTGTTGTAGAGAAGTGGCTACTTGTTAACATTTGTTGTAGAGCAGTGGCTGGCTGTTGTGGTGTTGAGTTTACCTCACCTTATTTATGTCATTGTGTACACTGTGTTATATACATTATAATGTCTTATTTATGTCATGTGTACACTGTGTTACATACATTATAATGTCATTATAATGTCTTATTTTTGGCCGAATGTCAGGAGGACATGCACACCATCATAGCATAGCTGGCAGACGCTGGAGTTGGGTTGGCCACGTCCTCAGAAGGGACCCTGATACCATTACATTATAATGTCTCATTTATGTCATATGTGTACACTGTGTTACATACATTATAATGTCTCATTTATGTCATATGTGTACACTGTGTTACATACATTATAATGTCTCATTTATGTCATATGTGTACACTGTGTTACATACATTATGTCTCATTTATGTCATGTGTACACTGTGTTACATACATTATAATGTCTCATTTATGTCATGTGTACACTGTGTTACATACATTATGTCTCATTTATGTCATATGTGTACACTGTTACGTACATTATAATGTCTCATTTATGTCATATGTGTACACTGTGTTACATACATTATAATGTCTTATTTATGTCATATGTGTACACTGTGTTACATACATTATGATGTCTTATTTATGTTATTTGTGTACACTGTGTTACATACATTATAATGTCTTATTTATGTCATATGTGTACACTGTGTTATATACATTATAATGTCTTATTTATGTCATATGTGTACATTGTGTTACATACATTATAATGTCTCATTTATGTCATATGTGTACACTGTGTTACATACATTATAATGTCTTATTTATGTCATATGTGTACACTGTGTTATATACATTATAATGTCTTATTTATGTCGTATGCACACATAGTCATACATAAGTCATGTGTGTACAATGTATTGTGTACATTATAAATATCTTGTGTATGTCATCTGTACGTCATTGTGTGGAGACTTATATACCTTATAAGTCTTGTTTATGGCATACATACAGATTGTGAAATATAAGTTATACGTGGTCACTGTATTATTTACAGTATAAATGTCTTGAGAACATGATCAGAAAAATTATCCTCTTGACTTGGCTTGTTAAATAGGTAGACATTTCAATGACATTATTCAGTGTAACATGCCAGAGTGGTTTCTGAGAAGACAGTGAGAAGAATCACTTCTTCCTTGGGCATGTTACATAGGCGGCTGAACAGCCGAGGTAAAGCTTGCAAGTAAGATAGAAAAATAAGAAACATTATAAATAAAATTCAGAGCCTTGACCTTAGAAGAGATGGAAGGAAACTGCTTGATAAAATGGCAGGAAAATCCCAGAAAAAAAACCCTAACACCTGTGTACTTCCTGAATAGAACAGCTAACTCAGACAGGAACCCAACCTTTGTGTACTTCCTGAATAGAACAGCTAACTCAGACAGGAACCCAACCTTTGTGTACTTCCTGAATAGAAGAGCTAACTCAGACAGGAACCCAACCTTTGTGTACTTCCTGAATAGAACAGCTAACTCAGACAGGAACCCAACCTTTGTGTACTTCCTGAATAGAAGAGCTAACTCAGACAGGAACCCAACCTTTGTGTACTTCCTGAATAGAACAGCTAACTCAGACAGGAACCCAACCTTTGTGTACTTCCTGAATAGAAGAGCTAACTCAGACAGGAACCCAACCTTTGTGTACTTCCTGAATAGAAGAGCTAACACCCAACCTTTGTGTACTTCCTGAATAGAAGAGCTAACTCAGACAGGAACCCAACCTTTGTGTACTTCCTGAATAGAAGAGCTAACTCAGACAGGAACCCAACCTTTGTGTACTTCCTGAATAGAAGAGCTAACTCAGACAGGAACCCAACCTTTGTGTACTTCCTGAATAGAAGAGCTAACTCAGACAGGAACCCAACCTTTGTGTACTTCCTGAATAGAAGAGCTAACTCAGACAGGAGGAAAAACTAGAGCACTAAACAATTATTTTGCTGAAGTTTATAAAAAAAAACAGAAAAGAAATAAATTTGACAAAGCTCTAAAAAAATCACAAAGGGTATAGCTAAAGCCCACAAAGGGTATAGCTAAAGCCCACAAAGGGTATAGCTAAAGCCCACAAAGGGTATAGCTAAAGCCCACAAAGCAGGAAACAGCATCTTTGACCAAAAATTT
Source organism: Oreohelix idahoensis (assembly GCA_024509875.1). Classification (NCBI taxonomy): domain Eukaryota; kingdom Metazoa; phylum Mollusca; class Gastropoda; order Stylommatophora; family Oreohelicidae; genus Oreohelix; species Oreohelix idahoensis. The sequence goes on along the minus strand of JAMPIV010001854.1, from coordinate 855,537 downwards.
ACACTAGAAGAGCTTCAGTCCAGCCTCTCAAAGTACAAGCTGAGAAAAGCACCTGGGCCAGACCAAGTAACTAATGATATGATTACTAAATTAGGTGGAAAAGGTCAACACACAATTTTGAACCTTATAAATAAGTCATGGAGAAACAGCACACTTCCCTAAAGCATGGAAAACTGCAAACATAATCCCAATACTAAACACAAGACAAGCGTCCTGAGGAAGTCAGCAGCTACAGACACATGTTCCTGATATTCTGCATTAGTAAACTAGCTGAACATTTGAATAATGCACGCCTATACTGGTGGCTAGAGAAAGGCAAAATTCTCCACCCCAACCAGGCAGGGTTTAGAAGAGGCAGACAGACCCTTGATCAACTAATTTGTCTATCGCAGCAAGTAGCAGATGCATACCAAAATGCTAACCATGTGGCCGCAGTCTTTGTGGGCTTGAAACAAGCAAATGACAGGGAATGGAAAGATATTCTGTTCTTCAAAATGCAAAGAATGGACATAGTAGGAAGAATGTTCCAGTGGGTAAAAATAACTTTCTTTCAAACATAATTATCTATACAGCTTTTAACGGGGTCACATCAAAGAAACGAACAATCCAGGAGGGCTTACCACAGTGATCAGCGTTTAGCTGCACTCTCTTCCTGATTTACATCAATGACCTGGCAGAATATCTTAAAATCACCATTGCCATGTTTACAGATGATCTAGTGATATGGATAAAAAGCCAATTCCCTCTACAGCTACAGAAAGGACTAAATTGTGCCCTTGCTACTCTAACAGCCTACAACAGCTTGTGGAAACTAATGATTAATACCATCAAAGCAGTCTATTCCATCTTTACCCTCAGCAACCAGATAGCAAAAAGGGAGGTAAACCTAACACTTGATAATACAAAGTTGATAAAGGAAACCAACCTAACCGACCTGGGAGCACAGCAGGACACAAATCTGACATATAAAAAACATATAGACTCTGTGATAAATACAGCCCCAAGAAGGCTAAATTTAATCAAACGACTTGCTAGCATAACTTGAAGTGCAGACCAGAAAAACTTGTACCACCAGTATTTGTGGTATGTACGGTCCATTCTTGACTACTCCCTTCCCCTATGAATTACTGCCAGCCCTTCTATCAGACTCAAAGTAGATCGCATCCAAAATCAAGCGCTAAGGTTTGTTTGTGGAGGCTTATGAGCCACTCCAGCTAACGCATGTGAAATGTCTGCTAATGTCGAGCCTCTAGCGCTTAGAAGAGAGAAAGCAGTCATCTTAACAGCTGAGAGATTTCTACGAGCAGAAAACAAAGAAGTTGTCAGAAACAAAGTCAATAGAAATAGAATTAACTCTTTGCTTCCGTAATTATTTTCCACCCTGTGCCGTAATTATATTTTGAAGAATTCTAACCGGTGAAGTGTACTATCTTTTGGTGTAAATTTTATGTAAATATTTTCTGTGAACATGTACACATTATATATCAAACTGTATGCAAATAGATAGAGATTTATAATATGTAGTCTTTTGTAGTAATGACACAAGCACATTCGATATACTTAACACATTAACTACCGAATTGAAAAACACACTGTGGCCGAATTAAATTTTTTTCCCCATTTTCATCCTGTAGGTGTTTGCACAAAGTAAGCTGTAGTTTTCGTAATTGTTTACCGATTTTTATGAATTACACGTCATTTTAAAGATAAATGAATGTTCTATTACAATAAACACCGGTTGTAACTCTAATAGAGGTTGTTGCTATTTCAAGGCCCTCTGATGGCCGAGGACTTGCAATATTTTCACAATTATAACTGTTTGCGCCCCATCTCTATCAAAATCACAATTTCAATCAATGTGCACACCGTTTTCACTCTTGTCCTCGTCGCTAGATCTATCAGTCATTTGTTGAAACACGTTTCTATCCTATTCAGCCGTTAGACTAGATGTACACGCATTTTTTTGTAGTCCTATCACTAGTTGCCACGGTAAACAGTTTTACACGATTTGGTAACTAACCCAAAACGCTGAAAAATATGAACATAATATCAATTTTCCAGTGTTTACAACAACCATGCTTTGGGAATTTGTTTTCCGGTGGCTTAAAATCTCGAACCAGATCAGAAAGTGTTTCAGTACATTTTTCATTCATTTTATTACTAAAATTAGATTGGCGCTCTGAGCGGCTTGCGGTCCAAATGTGATTATTTTATGAGCCGCTGACAGCGGCTTGCGGTAGTTAATGTGTTAAAACTTATTACATGTAAATTGAAAAAAATTAAAGTTCACAGTAGAATACGAGCTTACCAAAGACATCTTACCTGTTGCAGGCAGTAAAACTTTCTTTTTAGTCTTCAAACATCAAGGTAATCCATTTATGAAGTAATAAAACACTGATTATGGCCACAGTTGGTACCTTTAGTGTTATTCACACAAATTTTACTATGGTCCCTTATAACTATAAAAACAATTATACAATTTTACATTACAAAATTTTCAAACATATAAAAAAGAATAACATCATATAAAACCTTTTTACACTTGTTTCAGGGTTTAATAGTATCCCTAGCTTCATCTTCTGCCTAAGACTAGTGATTAGGTGTTACTGTAGGTCTAGTTCTGTTGCTTTTCGATCGGCCAGAATAGGACCACACCCACTCATCAGCTAAATCTAATGTGTCTAACTTTTCTGCACCAATTCTGTTGACAACAAACTGTGACTACCAAACAATCGTTGTCAATGTTTCTAAGTAGTTTGACACAATTATTCACTTTAGGAGGGTTAGAAATTGTAAATATAATGCTTGTCATATTTCTGTAGCAATATAATGAAAAATGCTAACACATGAATCATCACTAAAATTGTGATAATAACATCAAAACATGCACCCCTGCTGCTTAACTACACTCAAATTAGCTGTTTAAATGGTGGCGGAAGGTAATTTTACGCGTTTTAAAATATCAGCTGCATTAAACGGACGATTTTTTGGGTTTATTTGTTATAAATTAAAAACAACGCTCTAAGCGTTGTTTTGGCACAGGCATCAAATCTGACCAACCCTCTGAGCGTTGTAACAGAGTCAAAGAGTTAAAAGACCATCCTTCACCAGCAAGTATCAGGAACTAGTAGGGAAACTCCATATGCCAGAAAAACTGCTAACAACTCAAATAGTATCTGGTGTACCACCACATATTGAGCTAAAAACACCAAAGATACAAACAAACCTTGTTTTAGAGGCAGACAAGACCCTCTTACCCACACTGCTGAGACCACTCGCCATGGGCCCATTTGGAGCCCACTGCTCTAACTATGAAGCAGAAACTGCTGTCACTCAAAAAAACCCTGTATAAAATCTTTGAGCTTTTTTGAGAATGACGAAACACAACCAAACAGCATCGTAATATTTTCAGATTCACAGGCTACCCTTAGGGACTTACAGAACTAAAGAATAAGCTCAACAGACACTGCCGAGAAAATCATAGAAATGTGTCACAAGCTTAAAGATCTATACATAATTGACATCTTCATGCAGTGGGTACCTGGACAATTAGACATTCCCTTAAATGAAGAGGCTATCTGCTAGTAAAAAGAGGAGCCTCAACGCCACAAACTGACCAGCCAATCAACATCACTACATCAAAACAAACTGACCAGCCAATCAACATCACTGCATCAAAACAAACTGACCAGCCAATCAACATCACTACATCAAAACAAACTGACCAGCCAATCAACATCACTACAGCAAAACAAACTGACTGAACACCTGGGCAATGGCTAAAACAGGAAGAAGGCTATTTAAGCATCTGCCAGCACCATTTAAGAAAGATGCTATAAATCATCTTCAAAATAAACACCAAACACAAATTTTCAGATTACGAACTGGGCACTGCTTACTTAAACTCTCATAGAAATAGAATTGACCCAAAAAACAGTCCAACTATAGACACTGCCAGCAACTGTATGAAACAGTAGAACATCACCTGTTGCTTTGCCAAGTAATACAAGAGACAAGACAACTGCTCCTACCAAAGAATCCAACCATTGAAAATACTTGATATAGCAGACCTGAACAACTAATCAGAACCACACAGTTTCCCATTATGGCTTCAAAATCACCAAGAGCTATAGCTCAGTGATAATGGATCAAATATAACACAATAAGCAGCTAATGTGATGTTGAACATAAGCTAGGAAACTCATCATGTGCAACAATTTATGGCAGAAATGACTATTGCTGGGGCACATGAAGTGCTTTGGTGCACATTTCCTGCAAAAGGGTCAGCTGCAAGGATCTCCTGTGATGATCTTTAAGGAGCAAAATAAAATATAGACAAGAAAAGGACTACTGCAAGTAGTGTTTGTGCAATGTTTAATATCTTCTCTTTGTGCAGTGTATAGTGTTGTCTCTTTGTGCAGTGTATAGTGTCTTCACTTTGTGTGGTGTAGTGTTGTCTCTTTGTACAGTGTATAGTGCCTTCCTCTGTTTGTACAGTGTATAGTGCCTTCCTCTCTTTGTGCAGTGTATAGTGTCCTCCTCTCTTTGTGCAGTGTATAGTGTCCTCCTCTCTTTGTGCAGTGTATAGTGTCCTCCTCTCTTTGTGCAGTGTATAGTGTCTTCCCTTTGTGCAGTGTATTAGGTACCACAAACTACCGCTCTGCCGTGGTCGAAAAATTCTGTGACGCACAAGCGAGGCCCAGTTTGGGCCTTTTTCAACCTCGCTCTGCCTAGTAATTAATTTGCCTTTTCTAAATAAAAATTATATCTTCTGGTTCCTTGATCTTTCTTCTTTCATAATATGTCAATTGTAACTTTCTGCGTGTCATTGAAATTGCATGAGACAACAAAATAAAACACCATTAAAACCGCTCTTGCGGTGCGCTGGCTGACTGGCACTCAAGAGAGCGAAATTCCCTGAAAGGACCCCACCTCATTCAAAGCGGCAGCGCTAGGTCCTCAAAAATGCTATATTCATACGGTTTTCACCAATGAGAAGAGCGGAAACTGAGGTTTACGCACATGTAACACAAGGCACAGATTTCTTATAGGAAGATATAGTAAATTCGAAGTGAATGAGAAAGTTTGGATTTTAATACACATCTGGGAGGCCTACCTACACTTGTGTTACATCAAACAAACGAGCAACCATTCTGCTAAAAGTGTCCTCTCTTTGTGCAGTGTATAGTGTCCTCCTCTCTGTGTGCAGTGTATAGTACCCTCTCTTTGTGCAGTGTATAGTGTCCTCTCTTTGTGCAGTGCATAGTGTCCTCCTCTCTTTGTGCAGTGTATAGTGTCCTCTCTTTGTGCAGTGCATAGTGTCCTCCTCTCTTTGTGCAGTGCATAGTGTCCTCCTCTCTTTGTGCAGTGTATAGTGTCCTCCTCTCTTTGTGCAGTGTATAGTGTCCTCCTCTCTTTGTGCAGTGTATAGTGTCCTCCTCTCTTTGTGCAGTGTATAGTGTCCTCCTCTCTTTGTGCAGTGCATAGTGTCCTCCTCTCTTTGTGCAGTGCATAGTGTCCTCCTCTCTTTGTGCAGTGTATAGTGTCCTCCTCTCTTTGTGCAGTGTATAGTGTCCTCCTCTCTGTGTGCAGTGTATAGTGTCCTCTCTGTGTGCAGTGTATAGTGTCCTCTCTTTGTGCAGTGCATAGTGTCCTCCTCTCTTTGTGCAGTGTATAGTGTCCTCCTCTCTTTGTGCAGTGTATAGTGTCCTCTCTTTGTGCAGTGCATAGTGTCCTCCTCTCTTTGTGCAGTGCATAGTGTCCTCCTCTCTTTGTGCAGTGCATAGTGTCCTCCTCTCTTTGTGCAGTGTATAGTGTCCTCTCTTTGTGCAGTGTATAGTGTCCTCTCTTTGTGCAGTGTATAGTTTCCTCTCTTTGTGCAGTGTATAGTGTCCTCTCTTTGTGCAGTGTATAGTGTCCTCTCTTTGTGCAGTGCATAGTGTCCTCCTCTCTTTGTGCAGTGTAGTTTCCTCTCTTTGTGCAGTGTATAGTGTCCTCTCTTTGTGCAGTGTATAGTGTCCTCTCTTTGTGCAGTGCATAGTGTCCTCCTCTCTTTGTGCAGTGTAGTTTCCTCTCTTTGTGCAGTGTATAGTTTCCTCTCTTTGTGCAGTGTATAGTGTCCTCTCTTTGTGCAGTGCATAGTGTCCTCCTCTCTTTGTGCAGTGTATAGTGTCCTCCTCTCTTTGTGCAGTGTATAGTGTCCTCCTCTCTTTGTGCAGTGTATAGTGTCCTCCTCTCTTTGTGCAGTGTATAGTGTCCTCCTCTCTTTGTGCAGTGTATAGTGTCCTCCTCTCTTTGTGCAGTGTATAGTGTCCTCCACTCTTTGTGCAGTGTAAAGTGTCCTCCTCTCTTTGTGCAGTGTATAGTGTCCTCCTCTCTTTGTGCAGTGTATAGTGTCCTCCTCTCTTTGTGCAGTGTATAGTGTCTTCCTCTCTTTGTGCAGTGTATAGTGTCTTCCTCTCTTTGTGCAGTGTATAGTGTCCTCTCTTTGTGCTGTGTATAGTGTCCTCCTCTCTTTGTGCAGTGTATAGTTTCCTCTCTTTGTGCAGTGTAAAGTGTCCTCCTCTCTTTGTGCAGTGTATAGTGTCCTCCTCTCTTTGTGCACTGTATAGTGTCCTCCTCTCTTTGTGCAGTGTATAGTTTCCTCTCTTTGTGCAGTGTATAGTGTCCTCTCTTTGTGCAGTGTAAAGTGTCCTCCTCTCTTTGTGCAGTGTATAGTGTCCTCCTCTCTTTGTGCAGTGTATAGTGTCCTCCTCTCTTTGTGCAGTGTATAGTGTCCTCTCTTTGTGCAATGTATAGTCTTCTCTTTGTGCAAAGTATAGTTTCCATTTTGAGTGTGAAAGTTGTCTGTGTGTTGTAGAAAATATGATTCATGAAATATTTGTAATAATATTATAATAAATATGTGTGCCCAACTTGCAGAAACTCAAGAATGCAGAGATGGCTCAGAGAACAAAAGACATTCCTTCTAGCATGCAGTATGAGAACACAGCCCCTATTGAGTAAGTCTTTCATCATCATCTCCCTTCAGCTCTCCAAGTAATGAAGGCCTTCAACAAAAATATGCCATCTTCTCTGTCCTGTACCATCAGCACAAGGTCTCTGTCTCCAGTTCTCTTCTCTGTCCTGTACTATCAGCACAAGGTCTCTGTCTCCAGTTCTCTTCTCCGTGTGTTCTTTGGTCTTCCTGTACCTCTCTTATGCTCAGGACTTCTTGGTAATGCTTTCAGTAGTTGTCCCTCAGTGTGTCTGTGCTGTCCATACTAGATATGTTGGAATGATGTATCACCCGTGTAGATATGTTGGAATGATGTATCACCCGTGCAGATATGTTGGAATGAAATATCACCCGTGTAGATATGTTGAAATAATGTATCACCCATGTAGATATGTTGGAATGATGTATTACCTGTGCAGATATGTTGGAATGATGTATCACCCGCGTAGATATGTTGGAATGATGTATCACCTGCGTAGATATGTTGGAATGATGTATCACCCGCGTAGATATGTTGAAATGATGTATCACCTGTGTAGATATGTTGGAATGATGTATCACCTGTGCAGATATGTTGGAATGATGTATCACCCGCGTAGATATGTTGGAATGATGTATCACCCGTGCATATATGTTGGAATGATGTATCACACATGTAGATATGTTGAAATGATGTATCACCTGTGCAGATATGTTGGAATGATGTATCACCTGTGCAGATATGTTGAAATGATGTATCACCTGTGCAGATATGTTGGAATGATGTATCACCTGTGCAGATATGTTGAAATGATGTATCACCCATGTAGATATGTTGGAATGATGTATCACCCGTGTAGATATGTTAGAATGATGTATCACCCATGTAGATATGTTTGAATGATGTATCATCCGTGTAGATATGTTACAGTGATGTATCATGACTTGCTACAGTAATATATCATGACTAGTAACAAGGTATGTATCTTGACTTGAAATAGTAACGTATCATGACATGTAACAAGTCATTATCATGACTTGTAACAAGTGATGTATCATACTTGATACAATGACGTGTCATGACTTGTAACAAAATATATTGTGACTTGTAACAAGTGATGTATCATGACTTGTAAGTAGTCATTATCATGACATGTAACAAGTGACTTGTTACAGTAATGTATCTTGATTGAGCGTTAGCTCTTGGTGATTTTGATGCCATAAAATGAAATTGTGCGATTCTGATTAGTTGTTCAGCTCTGCTATATCGAGTATTTTCAATGGTTGGGTTCTTTGGTAGGAGTTGTCTTGTCTCTTGCAGTGCTGCATAAAGCATCAGGTGGTTTTCCAGTTTTATATGGGTGTTGGCAGTGTCTACAGTTTGGACTGTTTTTTGGGTCAATTCTATTTCTTACTACTTACTTAGCCGTTCCTCTTCTACCATGAGGTGTAGAGGTTTGGAAGAGAGAGAGCACCATACTATCCTGTTGGCTGTCTTCCTCCTGGCCTGGTTCCTTCTAGTCCTCGTTCCTTCCGAGACTTTCAATTATACTTCTATGAGAATTTAAGTAAGCAGTGCCCAGTTCGTAATCTGAAAATTTGTGTTTGGTGTTTATTTTGAAGATGATTTATAGCATCTTTCTTAAATGGTGCTGGCAGATGCTTAAAGAACTGGTAGCTTCTTCCTATTTTAGCCATTGCCCAGGTGTTCAGCCAGTTCTCTTTAAAGTTGTTTTTAATTATTTGATATGCTGTAGTGATGTTGACTGGCTGGTCAGTTTGTTTTGATGTAGTGATGTTGACTGGCTGGTCAGTTTGTGGCATTGAGGCTCCTCTTTTCGCTAGCTTATCTGCCTCTTCATGTAAGGGAATGTCTACATGTCCAGGTTTCCACTGCATGAAGATGTCAATTCCGTATAGATCTTAAACTTGTGACACGTTTCTATGATTTTTGGGGTAGTATCTGTTGAGCTTATTCTCCAGTTCTGTATGGCCCTAAGGGCAGCCTGTGAATCTGAGAAGGTTAGGATGTGTTTCATTATTCTCAAAAAAGCTCAAAGATTTTAAACAGAGATTTTTTTTAATGACAGCAGTTTCCGCTTCATAGTTAGAGCAGTGGGCTCCGCAAGGACCTGCTATTTTGATTGGATCATCTGTGTTGGTGGAGGATAATGATGGCTGCACATCCCATGGTGATTACGGTTTTTTTTTAATTTTTTTATCTTCAGGTATTTTCAGCATCTTGTAGAGGAATTTGAGGAAAGGATGGTGATGTACAGGCAACAGATAGATACGCTGGACAATCACTTGGCTGCTCTACACCAACCCAGCCCTCATACCCCATCTGGTAAGTTCTGAACACTGTGTGTCTTTTTTTTTTTTTATAATTTATTTGATTTGATTTTTATATCTGTAGACAGTCGCTATTCCCAATTAGGATGACAGCATGTGTGTACAATTTTCTGTGTACCTAAATGTATGCAGTTTTGTGCAGTGGAAACAAGTGGTTAAAAACTCCCAAGCAGACAACTGTCAGACATCAAGAAATTGGTTTTTGTCATTAGTTATTAATAATTTACAGTTAACATTCATAATAATATATTAGTTTCCTATGACCCACTGAGCATTAACAAAAAAATTTTAAAACAAGAATGTTAACATTATAAGACTTTGCTGACCAAATTTGATGATCGTCAAATTTCTGTTATATACCATTTCTGACCTTAATTCGACAGTAGTCGAATTCATAAGACTATGAAAGCAACAGGGCAGCTTTGTCGATAATTTTATAAAACAAGTCTCATCCAGGTATTTGTATCATTCCAAAATGGCTGCGCCCATGACTGATATTGTGTAGCTATGTTAGTAGTGGAAATTTGATTAAAATGTCATTATTTTTTAGTAGAAGAGCAAGTTCATTGATTTCACCAGACTTATAACAAAGACGATGCTGAATCTGGCAGCGAATCTGGGGCAGAAAGTAAATATCTCATGGCTAAGTAGAGATGGAAAACTGAATAATAAGACTAGTGACAGTAGTGACGAAGTCAAAGGTGATGTAGGTAGAGGCCTGAAGCAGGAGATGGGGCAATTAAGGGGCTGCTGGGTAAGGAATATAAGTTTATAAACTAATAAAACGGTATCGAATCACTTTTACAAATAACAGTTCACATGAGACAAGGGACGTTTCCTTTAAGACATGTTAGTTACAGTGTGTATCAGTTACAAGGATAAAATGTCCTTTAAGACAGATGTTAGTTACAGTGTGTATCAGTTACAAGGATAACATGTCCTTTAAGACAGATGTTAGTTACAGTGTATATCAGTTACAAGGATAAAATGTCCTTTAAGACAGATGTTAGTTACAGTATATATCAGTTACAAGGATAAAATGTCCTTTAAGACAGATGTTAGTTACAGTGTGTATCAGTTACAAGGATAAAATGTCCTTTAAGACAGATGTTAGTTACAGTGTATATCAGTTACAAGGATAAAATGTCCTTTAAGACAGATGTTAGTTACAGTGTATATCAGTTACAAGGATAAAATGTCCTTTAAGACAGATGTTACTGTTACAGTGTGTATCAGTTACAAGGATAAAATGTCCTTTAAGACAGATGTTAGTTACAGTGTATATCAGTTACAAGGATAAAATGTCCTTTAAGACAGATGTTAGTTACAGTGTGTATCAGTTACAAGGATAAAATGTCCTTTAAGACAGATGTTAGTTACAGCATGTATCAGTTACAAGGATAAAATGTCCTTTAAGACAGATGTTAGTTACAGTGTGTATCAGTTACAAGGATAAAATGTCCTTTAAGACAGATGTTAGTTACAGTGTGTATCAGTTACAAGGATAAAATGTCCTTTAAGACAGATGTTAGTTACAGTGTATATCAGTTACAAGGATAAAATGTCCTTTAAGACAGATGTTAGTTACAGTGTATATCAGTTACAAGGATAAAATGTCCTTTAAGACAGATGTTAGTTACAGTGTGTATCAGTTACAAGGATAAAATGTCCTTTAAGACAGATGTTACTGTTACAGTGTGTATCAGTTACAAGGATAAAATGTCCTTTAAGACAGATGTTAGTTACAGTGTGTATCAGTTACAAGGATAAAATGTCCTTTAAGACAGATGTTAGTTACAGTGTATATCAGTTACAAGGATAAAATGTCCTTTAAGACAGATGTTAGTTACAGTGTATATCAGTTACAAGGATAAAATGTCCTTTAAGACATGTTAGTTACGGCGTGTATCAGTTACAAGGATAAAATGTCCTTTATGACAGTTAGTTACAGTGTATATCAGTTACAAGGATAAAATATCCTTTAAGACAGATGTTAGTTACAGTGTGTATCAGTTACAAGGATAAAATGTCCTTTAAGACAGAAGTTAGTTACAGTGTATATCAGTTACAAGGATAAAATGTCCTTTAAGACAGATGTTAGTTACAGTGTGTATCAGTTACAAGGATAAAATGTCCTTTAAGACAGATGTTAGTTACAGTGTGTATCAGTTACAAGGATAAAATGTCCTTTAACCTTTAGCACGCTGCATTCTTTTCCCAAAACTATGCTCCTGCCGCTGCATTCTTTTTCACAACCCCCCATTTTTATAGTGGGTGACTTGTAAATTCTATAGTTTTTGTGTTTCTTGGTCAATTGCTATCATTTTTGGAATTTATATAAATAAATGAATGATGAATCTGATGATATAAAATTTGTGTACATGTTAGATGTGATAGGAAAAGAGGAAAGGAAAGATGAAAAAAACGAGAAAAACATTTTAAAAAATTAAAAAAAATTTTTTTTTTAATTTTAAAATAAAAAAAAAAAAATAAAAAAATAACCAACACACGAAGAGTCCATATCCCTTGCATCTCAATGAAAGTCATTTGACCAATAGACCAATACAAATCAAATGATGATCTTTTCGTTACACCCATCATCATTAGCAAAGGAATAAATGCTCTCGTCAGCCGTGATATTCGACCGTAACCCTAAACCTTTCCGACACACTTAATACTAACCCCTAAAAAAATACATACCAGGAAAGCCATTCTACTTTCGTTTCCATCTCAGCCATCAAACATATTCTGAGAACCAATATCAGCGCTTATAAAGACAAAAATTTCATCCTTACCTCATGGCGTCAGAATCCAATAAAATTAGAGCGAAAATGGCCGCGTGTTCGATGCCGATTCATTTCGATTGAAAAAATTCACAGAAAATAAACGCCAATACATCCATTACTAAAAAAAAATCGGAAACGAAAGCAAACTCTCTTCCAAAGAAGTTTAAAACTTAACATCCGGCTGTGATATCACGTGTACGCACATGCTAATGCTAGAAAACGAAAATATCCGCAGTCGACATATGTCGACAACAGCGGTTAGAGCATAGGTTACCTTCGTCGACATATGTCGACGGCAGCGTGCTAAAGGTTAAGACAGATGTTAGTTACAGCATGTATCAGTTACAAGGATAAAATGTCCTTTAAGACAGATGTTAGTTACAGTGTATATCATTTACAAGGATAAAATGTCCTTTAAGACACATGTTAGTTACAGTGTATATCAGTTACAAGGATAAAATGTCCTTTAAGACAGATGTTAGTTACCGTGTGTATCAGTTACAAGGATAAAATGTCCTTTAAGACAGATGTTAGTTACCGTGTGTATCAGTTACAAGGATAAAATGTCCTTTAAGACAGATGTTAGTTACAGCATGTATCAGTTACAAGGATAAAATGTCCTTTAAGACATGTTAGTTACCGTGTGTATCAGTTACAAGGATAAAATGTCCTTTAAGACAGATGTTAGTTACTGTGTGTATCAGTTACAAGGATAAAATGTCCTTTAAGACAGATGTTAGTTACAGTGTATATCAGTTACAAGGATAAAATGTCCTTTAAGACAGATGTTAGTTACAGTGTATATCAGTTACAAGGATAAAATGTCCTTTAAGACAGATGTTACTGTTACAGTGTATATCAGTTACAAGGATAAAATGTCCTTTAAGACAGATGTTACTGTTACAGTGTATATCAGTTACAAGGATAAAATGTCCTTTAAGACAGATGTTACTGTTACAGTGTATATCAGTTACAAGGATAAAATGTCCTTTAAGACAGATGTTACTGTTACAGTGTATATCAGTTACAAGGATAAAATGTCCTTTAAGACAGATGTTACTGTTACAGTGTATATCAGTATATCAGTTACAAGGATAAAATGTCCTTTAAGACAGATGTTACTGTTACACAGTGTATATCAGTTACAAGGATAAAATGTCCTTTAAGACAGATGTTACTGTTACAGTGTATATCAGTTACAAGGATAAAATGTCCTTTAAGACAGATGTTACTGTTACAGTGTATATCAGTTACAAGGATAAAATGTCCTTTAAGACAGATGTTACTGTTACAGTGTATATCAGTTACAAGGATAAAATGTCCTTTAAGACAGATGTTACTGTTACAGTGTATATCAGTTACAAGGATAAAATGTCCTTTAAGACAGATGTTACTGTTACAGTGTATATCAGTTACAAGGATAAAATGTCCTTTAAGACAGATGTTACTGTTACAGTGTATATCAGTTACAAGGATAAAATGTCCTTTAAGACAGATGTTACTGTTACAGTGTATATCAGTTACAAGGATAAAATGTCCTTTAAGACAGATGTTACTGTTACAGTGTATATCAGTTACAAGGATAAAATGTCCTTTAAGACAGATGTTACTGTTACAGTGTATATCAGTTACAAGGATAAAATGTCCTTTAAGACAGATGTTACTGTTACAGTGTATATCAGTTACAAGGATAAAATGTCCTTTAAGACAGATGTTACTGTTACAGTGTATATCAGTTACAAGGATAAAATGTCCTTTAAGACAGATGTTACTGTTACAGTGTATATCAGTTACAAGGATAAAATGTCCTTTAAGACAGATGTTACTGTTACAGTGTATATCAGTTACAAGGATAAAATGTCCTTTAAGACAGATGTTACTGTTACAGTGTATATCAGTTACAAGGATAAAATGTCCTTTAAGACAGATGTTAGTTACAGTGTATATCAGTTACAAGGATAAAATGTCCTTTAAGACAGATGTTACTGTTACAGTGTATATCAGTTACAAGGATAAAATGTCCTTTAAGACAGATGTTACTGTTACAGTGTATATCAGTTACAAGGATAAAATGTCCTTTAAGACAGATGTTAGTTACAGTGTATATCAGTTACAAGGATAAAATGTCCTTTAAGACAGATGTTACTGTTACAGTGTATATCAGTTACAAGGATAAAATGTCCTTTAAGACAGATGTTACTGTTACAGTGTATATCAGTTACAAGGATAAAAATGTCCTTTAAGACAGATGTTACTGTTACAGTGTATATCAGTTACAAGGATAAAATGTCCTTTAAGACAGATGTTACTGTTACAGTGTATATCAGTTACAAGGATAAAATGTCCTTTAAGACAGATGTTACTGTTACAGTGTATATCAGTTACAAGGATAAAATGTCCTTTAAGACAGATGTTACTGTTACAGTGTATATCAGTTACAAGGATAAAATGTCCTTTAAGACAGATGTTAGTTACAGTGTATATCAGTTACAAGGATAAAATGTCCTTTAAGACAGATGTTACTGTTACAGTGTATATCAGTTACAAGGATAAAATGTCCTTTAAGACAGATGTTACTGTTACAGTGTATATCAGTTACAAGGATAAAATACTTATAGTTTCTTTTCTGTTGTCTGGTGTCATCCTTTATGTCCAACGAGTACCTGTTAATTACCTTTATTTACTTATTTATTTACAGTATGCATCAGTTACAAGGATAAAATGTCCTTTAAGACTGATGTTACTGTTACAGTATGTATCAGTTACACGGAAAAATGTCAGGAGATATCACTAGAATAATTTAGTGATGGTATTGTGAAGGTGCTGGATGATGAAGCCCAGGCTTTGGAACTGTGTCATTGACATTTTGAAACGTGTTTTACACTGTAAGTTGTTTGATGATTTGGTCTTTTTCTTAGCAGATGTTGTTTAATTTTGCAACATTGAATAAACTCATGAAGTACGAGTTAAACTAGTGAGATTTAATATGTTGTTTCCAAAAAGCTGTTGCTGATATTGTTTCAGAACTGCTGTTGTTGCTGAAAAAGCTGCATGAGACGTTCATCTCCCTGGCTGCCCAGTTACAGCAGGTCCATGAAGCTGTCAAGGTCCAGTATTGTTTCTTCTCAAGCTGCTTGAAACAAAAAAATAGTTTGTGTTGCATTTGTTGTTATCCAGTTGACGTATACTAGTCTGTCTTCTCTCTGTTTGTCTCTGTCTTTCTCCCCCCTCTCTTATTCTTTCTTTTCTTTCTTTCTTTTATAGACACACGTACATGCCCGTACACATACAATGTTTGAAAAGTTTATCACCTCAGTTTGTTCTGTCTCTAATGTAACCATCAATGCATGAGTTTACACTGAAATATATCCAGGCACAGTAAGGTATTAGATTGTGAATGAATTCCATCTTTAAGGGTTTTCATTACCCAGTTTTCCCTGTATCGGAATTTGTACATTTAATAAATATTTGTCAGTGCCCATTAATAAAACAACGGCAAAAACTGCTTTGTAACATTTATTTTACTGAAAAATGCCTAATACTTATTCTTCTTCTTCTTCTTTGATCCACTGTCACTGAGCGTCGGCTCTTGGTGACCTTGATGCCATTATATGGTACTGCGCAGTTCGTATAAGCTGTTCTGAGCTGCCATACAGTGTATTGTCTATGGATGGGTTGTGTGGTAGCAGTTGTTGTCTCAGTCCCTGAAGTGCAGGGCACTGTAGTAGGTGGTGTTCTACTGTCTCCAACGGGTTAGGGCAGTGTCTACATTTTGCTATATTTTGTGAACTTAGTCTGTTTCTGTGGCCATTTAGTGTAGAGTGGCCTGTTCTCAATCTGAAGATTTTGGTTTGGTACCTTCGTTCATAGCATCTTCCTTATTTGGGGCTGTTTGGTGTATGAAGAGTCTTCTTCCTGTTTTAGCCTGTGCCCACGTGTTCAGCCAAACTTCTTTACAGTTGTTTTTGACTATTTGTTTAACTGTTAACATACTCAGTGGGTGATCAATCTGTGGCATTTTTGCTCCCTTCTTTGCCAGTCTATCAGCAACTTCATTTAATGTGATGTTTATGTGGCCAGGTATCCATTGCATGTATATTTCTGTTCCGTACAAGTTCATAATTTTGTGGCATGTTTCTTGAACCTTCTGGATAGTACTGATTGAGTTGGTTTTCCAGTTTCCTATTGCCAAGAGGGCAGCCTGTTTTTAAAACATCACTTGTATTAATAATGCCCATGTAATAAAATACAGTAATTTGTAAAACACAAACAAGTCAAACTAAAAAATGTTTATAGCATGGTATCTTTGCTACTGGTTGTTTGTTAACTTTTTGTAAAGAAGTAAATATCATAGTGTCTTTGCTACTGGTAGCTTGTCAACTTTTGTGAAGAAGTAAATATCATAGTATCTTTGCTACTGGTAGCTTGTCAACTTTTGTGAAGAAGTAAATATCATAATATCTTTGCTACTGGTAGCTTGTCAACTTTTGTGAAGAAGTAAATATCATAATATCTTTGCTACTGGTAGCTTGTCAACTTTTATGGAGAAGTAAATATCATAGTATCTTTGCTACTGGTAGCTTGTCAACTTTTGGTGAGAAGTAAATCTGATATATTTGCTGCTGGTAGCGTGTCAACTTTTGTGGAGAAGTAAATATGATATATTTGCTACTGGTAACTTGTCAGCTTTTGTGGAGAAGTAAATATGATATATTTGCTACTGGTAGCTTGTCAACTTTTGTGGATAAGTACATGTGGTATATTTGCTACTGGTAGCTTGTCAACTTTTGTGAAGAAGTAAATATCATAGTACGAGGGCAAGTCAGTAAATAGGTCACAAATGGCTATTTAAAAAAAAACTAAATGAGATACGAACTTGAAAACCATTTATTATTGCACTTACATTTCCCTTTATTTCTGAACATAATCTCCACCAACATTGATACACTTATCCCATCGCTTTATCAGTGTCTCAAAACCTGCAGCATAGAAGTCTTTGGTCTGCTGTCTCAGCCACATTTGCACCTTACATTCAACCTCTTTGTCATCCGCAACACGTTAATACATTGATATGGTGGGCTCCCTTTTAGACATCTTTTCAGCCCCTGGCTGATAGTGAAGCGTGGTTGGTTGTCCTGTCTCATTATGCCAACTGGTATGACATTGCATCAGGTGGGTCATGAACCTCGATCTTTACTGGGATGGATTTGCCGTCACTGTGCTCAACTCCATATTCTTCATCTGAGATTGGAATGTCATGCAAGGCTCCCCCATAGACTGAAGACAAATACAGCTTCATTAGTTTTCTAGCTTGAGGAAGCCGTCTTTTCCTAAGCCGTCCGTCTGCCAGTCATATCAGATTTGTCTCTAACAACATATGTATCTTAAATTAAAGTTTCCCCCCTTTCTGCCTTTTATTATTATATTTTGCTGCCCAAGCAGCAGTGTTATAATTCTTTACCTCTTCACTAATCGTCATGTCAAATATGATGAATTAACAGAGAATTGTCGGTCAACAGTACTATCGTTCATCTCTTGTCGAATCTTCATGTCAATTATGATGAATTATTTTCGAATTGTCTGGCGCTATTATTATAGTACTTTATCTCTGGTCGAATTGTCATGTAAATTATGATGAATTATTATAGAAATTAATATAGAATACATTTAAAATTAATATGAGCACTATGTGCAGTTTCATCCCATGGGATAATAAAATACACAAGATCACATTGTAGCCATGTGGCTAGATGCGATCGTAAAGCAAAAAATTAATAAAGCTAAACTGCGTCGATTTTGCAAAATACTACACATTTCAACACAATACTATTTTACTAACGAGATTTCACTTACCTACTCAGAGTTGGACTTTAATCAGCGATTTAGACACGTGGATTTACAGCGCTTTAAAAGCGTGAATTTTGCAGTGATCTTTGGTCTGGCCCTTTCAGCTTTCTGAATGCAAGTGATTTCTGCCTCCCTGACGCTATCTTTTAGCGCGAGGTTTCCGCTGGGTTGCGTGATCTGGCGTCCTATAGATGCTCCAACCAACAGTGTTAAAAGTCACGTGGGGGGTTTCCTAGCCTAGTTTTAGACTGATTTTAGCTGAGTCTAAAAGTAGTTCGCCCTCATCCATTGGCCGAGCCAATGGATTAAGTACAGCTGAAATATTTACGTATATGTGCATAATTTTTATTCATTTTTTATTGTTTCTACACTTCACAAGATATAACAAACAATTATAACATCACATAAGAACTCAACAGTATTTCACAACATTTTGCAGCCAATTTCCTAAAGTTTGATGCATAATACATATATCTACTAAATTAATATACGTGTCTACTGCCTGTTTTTAAAACATCACTTGTAGAAAAAAATGTCTGCATATTGGGTCCTGGGTAAAACCGAAAAAATGCTTGGGTTAGAATGAGTTAATCTAAAAGTAGTACCTGACGCTAGGAGAATACGGAGACGACGAGAAGAGAGTTTGCCGCGTATTATTACCGGCTATGATTATGCATTGAAGATGAAGGAAAGAAGAAGGAAAAAAATGATGTCCCATTAATTAAATGAAGAGAAGACTAGGCCTGTATCCACAGCCGCCAAGGTGAGTTTTTAGTGGACCAAACAGGTGGAAATTGCTCGGAGCTAAGTCTGGGCTGTCAGGCGGATGTTCAAGAAGTTGCCACCCTAGTTGTTCAACTTTCTCCTCGGTTAATCGAACCGTACTTGGTCTGGCATTTTCATGATGGATCAGTACTCCTCTAGTCAGTAGGCCTGGACGTTTTCTTCGAATTGCATCCCGATGCATCAACAGAACTTCACAGTACGATGCAGCATTCACATTCTCACCATTCTTCTGGAAATGGGTTAACATCAGTCCTTGAGAATCCCAAAACACTGTAAGCATAACCTTCCCTGCTGATGGCTTAACCTTGAATTTCTTGGCAGAAGGTGAAGAAGGATGTTTCCATTGCACTGAAGCACGCTTTGATTTGGGTTGGTAGTGATGCAACCATGATTCGTCCCCAGTAACAATCCTGTTAAGCGTGTCTTCTCCTTCATCTGCGTAACGAGAGAGATGTTGCAAGGACAGACCCATTTGGTTCATTTTGTGTTCCTCAGTCAGTTGTCTGGGCACCCACCGTGAGCACACTTTCCGGAAATTCAAACGATCATGCATTATGCTGTAGGCTAAACCATGAGAACACCCTATTGCAGTTGCTACACTGTCTATCGTTACTCGCCTGTCAGCTCGAATCATCTCCCCCACCCGCTGCACAGATGCTTCTGTCGCAATCTGAAGAGGATGACCAGGTCAGTCTTCTTCAGCAATTATTGACCGTCCTTGAGAAAATTTATCGACCCAGTTATGTACCGCTTTACGCGGCAAACACTTCTCACCGTAAACAGGAAACATTTCCTTATGAATATCCTTTGCAAGAAGTCCTTTTGCCTTAAAAAAACGCACAACAGCACGCTGTTCGTTGGTCGTACACTCCACGAGCGTGGTCGCCATTTTTATCTGAGATGCGCATGCGACACCTAGCGTCTGCTACCTAAAGTAATCATCAAGCTGGATGTTGCTGCCACTTAATGACACCTTTAGAAACCAACTACAATTTTCAGCTATCCCATATCAGTTTGTGACCTACTTACTAACTTCCCCTCGTATCTTTGCTACTGGTAGCTTGTCAACTGTTGTGGAGAAGTAAATATAGTATCTTTGCTACTAGTAGCTTGTCAACTTTTGGTGAGAAGTAAATATGATATATTTGCTACTGGTAGCTTGTCATCAGCTTTTGGTGAGAAGTAAATATGATATATTTGCTAGCTTGTCAACTTTTGGTGAGAAGTAAATATGATATATTTGCTGCTGGTAGCTTGTCAACGTTTGATGAGAAGTAAATATGATATATTTGCTACTGGTAGCTTGTCAACTTTTGTGAAGAAGTAAATATCACAGTATCTTTGCGACTGGTAGCGTGCCAACTTTTGTGGAGAAGTAAACATATCTAGAATATTGGAGCAGAGACTCAGATGCCTTCATCATCATCTCAACCCATAACCCGTCATGGGTCGTAGGGGTGCCATGGTGGAAGCATCAGCAGACAGGGTCCTCCACTGCTCTCTATTCTCAGCAATGCGTACAAGTGTGGAGAAACCGTGTCCTGCCCATTCTTTGATGTTATCAGCCCAGGATTTTCTTTGCCTTCCTCTTCTCCGTTTACCTTCGACTGTTCCCTGGAGGATCGTTTTCGAAAGGGAGTCATGACGAGTTACATGCCCAAACCAGGCAAGCTTTCGATGTTTCACTATTGACAAAAGTGGTTCTTGGTGGCCTGCATAGGTGTTTATCTTCTCTCTAACATAGACATTTGTTTTGTGCTCTTTATAGCAAATGCGCAAAATTCTTCTATAACATTTATGCTCGAAAGCCTGAATCCTTCGCTCTATATCTGCAGTGAGTGTCCAGCCCTCACACCCATACAAGAGAATAGATAATACAAGTGATTTGTATAATTTGATCTTCACAGGAAAACTGATGTTACTTTTCCAGATCACATTCAACCTTGTCATGGCAGCTGAGGCCATCTCAAGTCTTGTCTTGATTTCTTTATTTGATCTTCCATCACTACATATAGTCAGACGCCTTACTGAGCCACAAATGGATGAGGTCCAGTGTGGCTTCTGAGCAAATCGAAGTACTCAAGACCTAATCTTCACACTCAGACAGTTGAGTGAAAAGGCTCTTGAGTATAAGAGTGAGATCCATCTTTGCTTCTTAGATCTGGAAAAGGCATTTGACAAGGTCCCCTGGAACAAACTCTGGAACTGTTTGGCAAGGAAGAATATTCCAACACCTCTGATTCATGCAATACAGAGCTTCTACAAGTCTTGCAGAAATTATGTGAGGATGGCAAACCATAAGTCAGAAGAATTCAGGACCACCACTGGTGTAAGACGGGTGATATCCTGTCGCCTTATCTTTTCATACTCCTCATGGACTATGTCATCAAGGCATGTAAGGAGAGGACAGGAAAGTATTCAGTGGTGTACTGGAAGATGAGATAGGTCTGTATTTCAGAGCTGGCATTTGCTGATGATGTTGCCCTGATTGCTAAATCAGAGGCACATCTTCAATCCAACCTGCTAGTCTGGAAGGAAGAGCTGGAGAAGAGAGGGATGATCATAAGCAGCTCGAAAACAAAAACCATGGTGATATCACGAGAGGAAAGAAGACATCAGATTAAGCTGGGAGAACAGGTCCTGGAGCAGGTCAACCACTTTAAATACCTTGGAGTTGTCATAGACCAGAAGGGAGGCATCAAAGAAGAGTTGGCTACCCGAAGAGCAGCAGCTGGGAGACTTTTCCAAGCCATAAATCAAAGATTCCTCAGCAAAAGAGAAGTTGGAAAGAAGATGAAGATGGCTGTATACCACTCCACGTATGTCCCAGTCTTGACTTATGGATGCGAGTCATGGGCTATGACTACAACCCACAAAAGCCAGATCCAAACCTCAGAAATGAGGTATCTGAGGAAGGTGGTTGAAGTAACAAGAAGAGACATGGTCCGCAACCAGACGATACATCAAGGCCTAAAAACCCAACCCCTGCAGACCCAAGTAGAACAGTCCCAACTGAGATGGTTTGGCCATGTCTGCAAAATGGGAGAAGATCGGCTACCACGGCAAGTATGGGAAACAAAGAGCCAGGGATCCAGACCTCCAGGACGACCCAAAGTCCGCTGGGAGAACAACATTAGACAATCTTTGAAGGGCCGAGGACTAGAACGGAACCAAGCCAGGAGGAAGACAGCCGATAGGATACTTTGGCGCGCTCTCTTACAAACCTCTACACCTCACGGTAGAAGAGGAACGACTAAGTAAGCAAGTAAATATATCTTTGTTACTGGTAGCTTGTCAACTTTTGGTGAGAAGTAAATGTGATATATTTGCTAATGGTAGCTTGCCAACTTATGTCAAGCCTATGGAAAATACTGAGGGTTTATGGAATCCCTAAGTGCATGATCTCCATCATTAAAAGCCTGCATGCTAATTTCACATGAAGTGTTGGGCAGAGCAACCTAACTTTTTAGGTGAAAACAGGAATGCGGCAGGGATGCCCTTATCAACCACTCTGTTCTTAACTGTCATAGACTGGGTGATGCCACTATCAGACAACAGCGGATGCCCCTAGAAGAATAAGATGGACAATATTCTCTACACTGGAGGATTTAGAATATGCAGATGACATTGCACGATTCGCACACTCAAATCAACACATCCAGGAAAAACAGACAGATCGAGTAAACATAGTCAACAGGTGAGACTAATCATTAATTTCAAGAAGACAGAAGTCACGACACTGGAGGATTTAGAATACGCAGATGACATTGCACGATTCGCACACTCAAAGGAATCCTTCGCCCATAAAAATAAGGGACTAAGAACAAGAAAATACAAACACATGTACATACTTAGAAAGCATAGTAACACCAGAGGGTGGAACAAGCAAAGAAATCATTAGCCAAATGAATAAAGCTAGAATAGGCTTCACCAGCCTAAACAACATCTGGCAATCCTCCTAGTACAGTCAAACACTAAATTAAAAATATATGAGAGCTGCGTAATTGATGTACTTCTGTACGGTGCCAGAATGCTGGAGAGTAACAGAAAATGATATGTCAGAAAATGAGAGTAACAAGTTGATTTAAAATAATGACTCATTCCTGCACTTGAGCATCAGTGACAACTGTCAAATGTCTGCTATATACACACCTGCATCAGTGACAACTGTCAAATTTCTGCTATATACACACCTGCATCAGTGACAACTGTCGAATGTCTGCTATACACCTGCATCAGTGACAACTGTCGAATGTCTGCTGTACACCTGCATCAGTGACAACTGTCGAATGTCTGCTATACACCTGCATCAGAACTAGTTTGTCTAGTTATAAAGTAATGAGCGAATATTGCTATAGTAGCTGACAATTAATTGAAATTTAATCAAAATGGAAAATTAATGGGTTTTTTGGCTCATTCGAATTAGCTGGTTGCCATATGTTTTGACATCGTAACTCAAAACCTTGCTGTATGTAGCTTTTACAGACATTCCTGCTGTTGCCTTCACAGCAGGAGTTTAACATACAGATATGTCCAGGTAAGCAGCCTTTACACTGTTATAACCTTCAGTTCAGGTAACATACAAATATGTCTAGGTATGTAGCTTTTACACTCATGTTATTACCTTCGGTTCAGGTAACATACAAATATGTCTAGGTATGTAGCTTTACAGACACTCTTGTTATTACCTTCACAGCAGGTGTTTAACATACAAATATGTCCAGGTACATAACATTTACAGACATTCTTTGCTGTTCCACATACAGGCTCAGAAAGAGCAGTTTTTGACATACCGCAAAGTCTTTCATGGGGACTCTAAGAATATCTTCTATAAGCCAGCCCTGGTGACCAAGTCAGTTAAAAGGAAGGAGGTTTCAGATCTGGCTGGTCCTAGCCCATTTCCTGGCACAACCAACGCAGCAGCTCAGGCCATGGCCATGGTACACACTCGTGCTCAGCAGCCTCAAGGTGGACTTGTCATTGCTTTACTTGTTTCAAGTCTTCTTTTTTGTTTGTTTGTTTGTTTGTTTGACTGTGTTATATTTATTTGTTTGACTGTGTTATATTTATTTGTTTGTTTGACTGTTATATTTATTTGTTTGTTTGACTGTGTTATATTTATTTGTTTGTTTGACTGTTATATTTATTTGTTTGTTTGACTGTGTTATATTTATTTGTTTGTTTGACTGTTATATTTATTTGTTTGACTGTGTTATATTTATTTGTTTGTTTGACTGTTATATTTATTTGTTTGACTGTGTTATATTTATTTATTTGTTTGACTGTGTTATATTTATTTGTTTGTTTGACTGTGTTATATTTATTTGTTTGACTGTTATATTTATTGGTCTGTGTTACTTTATTTGTTTGACTGTGTTATATTTATTTGTTTGTTTGACTGTGTTATATTTATTTGTTTGTTTGACTGTTATATTTATTTGTTTGACTGTGTTATATTTATTTGTTTGTTTGACTGTTATATTTATTTGTTTGTTTGACTGTGTTATATTTATTTGTTTGTTTGACTGTGTTATATTTATTTGTTTGTTTGACTGTTATATTTATTTGTTTGACTGTGTTATATTTATTTGTTTGTTTGACTGTTATATTTATTTGTTTGTTTGACTGTGTTATATTTATTTGTTTGTTTGACTGTGTTATATTTATTTGTTTGTTTGACTGTGTTATATTTATTTGTTTGTTTGACTGTGTTATATTTATTTGTTTGTTTGACTGTTATATTTATTTGTTTGTTTGACTGTGTTATATTTATTTGTTTGTTTGACTGTGTTTGTCTGTTATATTTATTTGTTTGACTGTGTTATATTTATTTGTTTGTTTGACTGTGTTATATTTATTTGTTTGTTTGACTGTGTTATATTTATTTGTTTGTTTGACTGTTATATTTATTTGTTTGACTGTGTTATATTTATTTGTTTGTTTGACTGTTATATTCATTTGTTTGACTGTGTTATATTTATTTGTTTGTTTGACTGTGTTATATTTATTTGTTTGACTGTGTTATATTTATTTGTTTGTTTGACTGTTATATTTATTTGTTTGTTTGACTGTGTTATATTTATTTGTTTGTTTGACTGTGTTATATTTATTTGTTTGTTTGACTGTGTTATATTTATTTGTTTGTTTGACTGTTATATTTATTTGTTTGACTGTGTTATATTTATTTGTTTGTTTGACTGTTATATTTATTTGTTTGTTTGACTGTGTTATATTTATTTGTTTGTTTGACTGTTATATTTATTTGTTTGACTGTGTTATATTTATTTGTTTGTTTGACTGTTATATTCATTTGTTTGACTGTGTTATATTTATTTGTTTGTTTGACTGTTATATTCATTTGTTTGACTGTGTTATATTTATTTGTTTGTTTGACTGTTATATTCATTTGTTTGACTGTGTTATATTTATTTGTTTGTTTGACTGTTATATTCATTTGTTTGACTGTGTTATATTTATTTGTTTGACTGAGTTATATTTATTTGTTTGACTGAGTTATATTTATTTGTTTGTTTGACTGTTATATTCATTTGTTTGACTGTGTTATATTTATTTGTTTGTTTGACTGTTATATTCATTTGTTTGACTGTGTTATATTTATTTGTTTGTTTGACTGTTATATTCATTTGTTTGACTGTTATATTCATTTGTTTGACTGTGTTATATTTATTTGTTTGTTTGACTGTTATATTCATTTGTTTGACTGTGTTATATTTATTTGTTTGTTTGACTGTTATATTCATTTGTTTGCCTGTGTTATATTTATTTGTTTGTTTGACTGTTATATTCATTTGTTTGACTGTGTTATATTTATTTGTTTGTTTGACTGTTATATTCATTTGTTTGACTGTGTTATATTTATTTGTTTGTTTGACTGTTATATTCATTTGTTTGACTGTGTTATATTTATTTGTTTGTTTGACTGTTATATTCATTTGTTTGACTGTGTTATATTTATTTGTTTGTTTGACTGTTATATTCATTTGTTTGACTGTGTTATATTTATTTGTTTGTTTGACTGTTATATTCATTTGTTTGACTGTGTTATATTTATTTGTTTGTTTGACTGTTATATTCATTTGTTTGACTGTGTTATATTTATTTGTTTGTTTGACTGTTATATTCATTTGTTTGACTGTGTTATATTTATTTGTTTGTTTGACTGTTATATTCATTTGTTTGACTGTGTTATATTTATTTGTTTGTTTGACTGTTATATTCATTTGTTTGACTGTGTTATATTTATTTGTTTGTTTGACTGTTATATTCATTTGTTTGACTGTGTTATATTTATTTGTTTGTTTGACTGTTATATTCATTTGTTTGACTGTGTTATATTTATTTGTTTGTTTGACTGTGTTATATTTATTTGTTTGTTTCTTCTTCTTTCGTTCGCTTGAACTATATTGTCTATATCTGCAATGTTGTTTCTTGTATAAACTTGACTGTCTTTTGTTGTTCATACAGAGGTCCGTATAGTTTTGCTTTCAGTGTTGTTTCTCTGGGCCAGTGGGTTTGCCTCAATATATCATATTCGGAGCAATCTTGAAGTACGTGCTCCGCTGTCTGGGGTGCCTCTCCACATGTACACATGGCTGAATTGCCAATCTTCAATTTTGTATACATGTGGCTGCGGAGGCGGTTGTGTCCTGTTCTGAGGCACAGAATGACAATTTGTTCTGATCTGTTCATAGCTTGGTAGTCATCCTGTGTTGGTGTTGGTGGCTTTCTGATTGATTTGATCATCTTTTTCTTCTGATGGTACGTAACTGGTACATCTGGTTGCTCGTCTGCTCTCTCGTTTCCTGGTATTCCACAATGAGACGGTATCCACTGCATGGCGACACTGCGCTGGTTGCACAGTTCAGAAAGTAGGGCTTGTATACCAGGCAATTTTCTGGACTGAAGTGCTTAGAGTGCTGATCTTGCATCTGTCAGGAATACTACAGGCTGTGGACCGAGATTGGTGTTCAATAGTTTCTCAGTTGCCACCTTGATTGCCTGGACTTCTGCATCATAGTTGTTACAGAATTTCCCCGTTGGTACTCTGACCGTATCCCTAGTGTTGTTTGGGTATTCTATGTACACTCCTGCTCCTCCATTCTTTACTGCATTCTGTGCTCACCCATCCGTGTATACTCGGACCCAGAGGTCCTGTGGGTATTCATCATCCAGGAAACTGAGCGTGACTGTCCTGCGTTGCATGCTGTTCTGTTCATCCCTGTCGAATATTCCTTTCACTTTTGTCTGGATGTGTACTGGTAGTCCAGGCTCCTCTCTCCAAGGGGTTTGTTCTGGCACAGACTTTAGGGGGCTGTTAACTTCAGGCAGGTCTGAGGTTTGTCTACAAAATCGTTTGGCCTGGTGGATAAAGCTGCTTCTTTTCAGTCGCCCCATTGCTAGGTTTTGGAATCTGTCCTTTATTGGATGGCTCGGCATACAGAGGAACTTTTCTGCCTGTGTTAGTACTTTCGTGTCTCTGCGTTCTCTCAGTGCTTGTATCCTCCCCATTTTCTCCATCTCCACTATAGGCGTTGATTTCTTTGCCCCCGTGATGACCCTAAGTGCCTGGTTTTGCACCTTATCTAGCTCTTGTAATGTGGTGTTTGATGCTGGACACCATGCAGCTGACCCATATTCCAGGTGTGGTCGTATGCCCTGCTGGTAAACTTTACTAAGTATTTTCCCGCTGGCTCCCCATGTGGTTCCACTTAGTTTTCTCAGGATGGCTAACTTCCTCCTGGCCTTTGTTGCTGCCTTGTTAATGTGCTGCTTCCATGTCAGCCTATCATCGAATGTAAGTCCGAGATAGGTGGGTTGTTTATCTTCTCTCAGGAGCTCTTCGTTTATCTTGATGACACCAGCTCTTTGTTTGGGAGAGAGGGTGAAGAGCGTAGTGCTGCACTTGTCTGTGTTGATGCTGACACACCATCTATTTACCCATGAGGTTAAGGCATCTATAGCTCTTTGTAGCAGTTTGGTGGCCACTGTTGCATACTCATCTGTGCACCATATTATCAGGTCATCAGCGTACATTGCCACTTTCATTCCACGTGGTAGTTCAGCAACCAGGTCGTTGATGTAGACTAGGAAAAGTGTGGGGGACAGAACCCCGCCCTGAGGGACGCCATGACGCAGTAGAATTTTCTTACTCTTGAGGCCATCTAGTTGTACTCTTCTGTTATGCAGGTATGCTTTCACCCATTTGTACATCCTACCATTCACTCTACAATTTCTCAGTTTCTTCAGAAGCCCTTCTTTCCAAACCTTGTCAAACGCTTTCCTTAGATCTATCCATGCTGCTAGTACCAGTTTCTTATCTTGGTACGCATCCTCAATCTCTTGGGAAAGGTAAGTTGCCTGATCTTCGGTAGAATAACACCGCCTAAAGCCCACCTGCTATGGTACAAGAAGGTTTTCACTTTCAAGGTACCATTGTAGCCTGAGGTTGATGATATGTTCCATTGTTTTGCAGAGGCAGCTTGTAAGGCTGATTGGTCTGTAGCTGGAGGCAGTGGAACTGTCTTTTCCTGGTTTTAGGAGTGGTATCATGATTGCTTCCCTCCAGGTCTGTGGAACTCTGCCTGAGTTCCAACAGATATTGAAGATCTGCAGCAGCTTTGTTTTTGCTACGGTTCCCAAGTTCTTAATCATTTCATTGGACACTCCATCAACTCCTGGCGACTTTCTCATTTTCAGTTTGGAAATTGCAAGCTCCAGTTCTCTGAATGTGATTGGTGCCTCCATAACTTCAGGTATGGTTCGATCTCGTCCTGCGTATTGTTGTTTCTCACGAGTCTCCTGTTGCTTCTCTGGGCTTACTTCGATGTTGTTGTCTTTAGCAAAGGAGTCTGCAAAGTGATCAGCTGCCTGTTTTCCCATGAGGATGTTTCCACCTTTGTACAGAGCAATCCTTGAGTTTCTCCCTGTACCTTCATCGTTAAGTTGTTTTACCAGCTTCCACAGTTTCCTCGTATCTCTTTCGAAGTTCAAGGACTCTGTTTTCTCCTTCCAGCTTCTTCGCCTGGCCTGCAACTTGGCCCTTTGAAATTTGGCCTTAGCTTGCTGGTAGTTATTGTGGTGTTCTTGGCATGGACTGGTCTCTGCCTGCTTTCGAGATGTTTCCACGTCGTTGTGCAGCTGCTCTAGTTCACTATTCCATTATGGTTTGTAGTGCTTACGAGCCCCTCTAGGTATTGTTTCATGAGCAGCCTGTAATATGCATCTGCTGAATTCATCGACTAGCTTATTGATGTCTTTGTCTACAGTCAGATCTCTAGCCAGTATACTAGTACGGTGCTGGTACATTGTCCAGTCTGCCTTCTTGTAGTTCCACCTAGAGAGATTGCTGCTGGCTGTCCTTGACAAATTCATTTTCCACAATTAGGAAGACTGGCCAGTGGTCGCTGCCTCCAAGTTGTTTCCCTACAACACGTGTGGTGTTCCACTCCAGGCCGGGTGAGTGGAATGCCAGATCTGGTGTAGAGGTGGTGTGCCATGATCTCGAGTAGAAGGTTGGTGGGTCGATTGGCTGGTTAATCAGGATAAGCCCATTGTCATCCTGCCAGTTTTCAAGCTCCTCACCTCTCCTGTCCATGTGATCATAGCCCCAGCTCTGTGAGTGGCTGTTGAAGTCTCCGCATACAATCAGTCTTTCTTTTGCTGGGATTGTATCTAGTGCCAGTGGGTGGTCGCTCGGACAGTAGTAGTTGAGCAGGTGGAATTCTGAATTTTCTGTCCTGAGATGAAGCATCTGGTATTCCGCCCCCTCCATATATGTTTCAAGCTGACATGCACTGATGTTATTCCTCACGAGTGTCAGTATTCCACCCTTTCGCCTGTCTATTCGGTCAGATCAGTAGCACTGGTAGCCTCTGATTTTGAAGGCTATGTCCTTGTTGAGGTGGGTTTCTTGCAAGCAACATACATTTACTTGCTCTTCATTCAAGATATTTTCGAGCTCTAATTTTTTGCTGTAGCCGTCTTTTTTACTATTGACACCTTCAGCATTCCAGTGCATTATTTTAAATGGTCTTTTCTTTGCTTGGCCAGTAGCTCTATTCTCATGTCTCCTGGCTCCGTGGGGCAATTGAGAAGGACCCCCAGTAGTAGGGGTTGGGCCCTTCTGAGGCAGAGGGCCCAGCACTGCGCCTGCCTGGGTGTCCATCACAGGGCGAGTGCCATAACGTTTTGCAGATATATGGCATATTTCCATTGCGCATATGCGTGGCATCCTGATTGCTGTGGTGCGCCTCTTGGCTGGTTGCCTCCGTCTTCAGCACCTTGACTTGCTAGGGCAGACTGTGGTCTTGCTCGAGTGTAGGAGGGCCTGGCCAGTCTTGGTTTTTCAGCCGCTGATGGCTGTACTTGAGCCCCATCTCCACATCAAGGAGCTGGCCTCGATGGGGATTTGTTTGCTTGACTGTGTTATATTTATTTGTTTGTTTGACTGTTATAATAATTATTTATTTGTTTGACTGTGTTATATTTATTTGTTTGTTTGACTGTTATATTTATTTGTTTGTTTGACTGTTATATTTATTTGTTTGTTTGACTGTGTTATATTTATTTGTTTGTTTGACTGTGTTATATTTATTTGTTTGTTTGACTGTTATATTTATTTGTTTGTTTGACTGTTATATTTATTTGTTTGTTTGACTGTGTTATATTTATTTGTTTGTTTGACTGTGTTATATTTATTTGTTTGTTTGACTGTGTTATATTTATTTGTTGGGAGCCGCGCTGGTGTAATGGTTACAACGTTGTACTGGCGACCAGGTTTTCAAGGTTCAAGCCCGGGCGTCGGCGCTTGAAGGAGTGTCAACGACCGGGATTTTGACTGAATAATCTGAATGGCTCCTGAGATAAACCCTCTGTGGATGGGAAGGAGCGAAGCTCCTGACCGGGTTTGAAGGAAAGTCCTCAGGTTCCCCAGCCTCGCAATGACATGTCACTGGGCCGAAGGGCTGAAAGCCCAAGTGCCGCTGGTTAAAAAAAAAAAAAAAAATATTTATTTGTTTGACTGTGTTATATTTATTTATTTGTTTGACTGGGTTATTGTTAAGTCATGTTTTCGCGTTGGAGTTAAGTGTTTGGGATTTTCACGTGCGGGTCTAGTTTTTTATAGACACGCTTGTGAGCACATCTAAAGTTATGAGATGGTTAATTAATTGCATTCCTTTGTGCACTATATTTGAACATAATAGCTCAGCCTGGATATGTTTTATTTTTTAAAGAAAGAGTTTAAATAGACACGATGAGCGAATCACAAAGTTGGGGAGACAAATAGGTGAGCTGAGACGAATAAGTGAGCTGATCTCACATGACAATCTTTTAGTTCACGCTTGAGTGAAAAGGTACTGAGTTGAAGGGAGAGATAATAATCTGGGGGGCATTGAGAATCTGGCAGGACTTCGGCATGGTTGGTTATGGCGTGCCGCTAGTGTGTCGAGGGTTTTTTTGATATGAAGGATAACACATTGTACCTTCAAGGAAGACATTCGATATTATTCAAAGTCTTGATAATGGAGAAACTAAGAATATAAGAACTTGTTACGGTAGACCCTACACCATCATTGAGATGACGGCGGTTAGTGAGCCCAGTCAAATTCCTATGGATTATTGTTATCAACGTGCATATATCTGCTATTATAACTTATGATGATTTGCTGTCTATGATGTCGATGTTTTCTGTCGTCAATAAACTGTGAATAATGTGGAAACTGATTCATCTCACCCGTTGGTCCATTTCATGACCCTAACGTTACTGTTGTGTGGGTTGTATCACATTTAAACAAATCTAAGGGACCCACGACATTCACTCAAATATTAAACACCTGTCTGCTACTATCAGTAAGCCCGACATTGCTGACATCAGCCTTGTCAGCTGTGCCAGTTAGCAGCACTAAAACACAGTACATCATTAACAGTTATATTTATTTGTTTGTTTGACTGGGTTATATTTATTTACTTGTTTGACTGATTTATTTATTTGTTTGACTGAGTTATATTTATTTGTTTGTTTGACTGAGCTATATTTATTTGTTTGTTTGACTGAGCTATATTTGTTTGATAGTTATATTTATTTGTTTGTTTGACAGTTATATTTATTTGTTTGTTTGACTGAGCTATATTTATTCGTTTGTTTGACTGAGTTATATTTATTTATTTGTTTGGATGAGTTATATTTATTTGTTTGTCCATGTTTTATTTGTTTGACTGAGTTATATTTATTTGTTTGTCCATGTTATATTTGTTTAACTGAGTTATATTTGTTTGACTGAGTTAAATTTGTTTGACTGAGTTATATCTGTTTGACTGAGCTGTATCTGTTTAACTGAGTTATATTTGTTTGAGAGTTTTATTTGTTTGACTGAGTTATATTTATTGGTTTTACTGAGTTATACATTTTTTTTTAATGAGGTATATTTATTTTTTTGACTGAGGTATATTTGTTTGTTTGACTGAGTTATATATGTTTGTTTGACTTTTCTTCTTCTTCTTTGATCCTTAGCCGCCGACCGTCAAAGCAGTCGGTGGTCATCACGCCTAGTGGCGTCTTGTAGGGTAACAACAAATTGATTCCACTTTGCTCGGTCGGTGGCCATTCTTCGTACAGTGCCCCAACTCTGGTGTTTGTTTGACTGAGTTATATTTATTATTTTGGCTGAGGTATATATTTTTTTTGACTGAGTTATATGTATTTTTTGCCTGAGGTATATTTATTTGTTTGACTGAGTTATATTTATTTGTTTGACTGAGTTATATTTATTTGTTTGACTGAGTTATATTTGTTTGTTTGACTGAGTTATATTTATTTGTTTGACTGAGTTATATTTATTTGTTTGACTGAGTTATATTTGTTTGTTTGACTGAGTTATATGTGTTTGTGTGACTGAGTTATATTTGTTTGTGTGATTCCTAGTCAGCAGTAACTGCTCTTCTACGTGGTGGTCATGATGTTCTTGCAGACACAAGAGTTTTTCTGTGTGTAATATCAGAACCCATGTCAACTGTCATACATACCAGCTTCTCATGTTATATACTAGCTGCTGTGTGATATACTACTTGCTGCTGTGTGATATACTACTAACGTCTGTGTGATATACAACTAACTACCATGTCATGTTAAAAACTTTGTCATATGTCACATAATATGTTAGCTGTTATGTCATATGTCACCTGTCCAGCTGTTAAAATGTACAGTGTCATTAAAAATTTAATTGTATCTGTCCTGGATTTAGGTCCTCCAATAACTGGGTTAGTGGGAGGGACGCAGACTGGTTTTGGCTTGTCCGGTTTTGGAAGTGGAATATTTGGTGCCTCAAAGTCTACATCAGGTTTGAATTTTTGTCTTCTCCCTTTGTCCATGACCACACTATTTTTTATCAGGTTACATTAATTTGTGCTGTATTAAAAGTTGAGTTTGGGGAAATACATCAATATTTGTGTGTCTTCTTGTATCTGATAAGCAGTGAAGAATGTGAAGTTCGGTGGCATGGATATATTACAGTGTAGCATGGGTACATTGCAGAGCATCACAGGTGCTTCAAGAATACAGAGTGTAACTGATACAGTACAGATTACATTTTGAAAGTGGGTACATGACAGAATACAGAGTGTAACTGATACAGTACAGACTACATCTTGAAAGTGGGTACATGACGGAATACAGAATGTAACTGATACAGTACGGACTACATCTTGAAAGTGGGTACATGACAGAATACATAGTGTAACTGGTACAGTACAGACTACATCTTGAAAGTGGGTTCGTGACAGAATACAGAGTGTAATATGGATAAATTATATAGCATGGGTACATTACAAGACAGAGGATGAACATGGAAATATGACAGAATACATAATGTAAAATAGATACAGTACATCTTTATGTAATGTTAACATGGATACATTATCGGAATACATTGTCTCGTCATTTGTTTCTTAATTCCCAAGTTTTTGAGTTAAAATCAAGCTTTGATTGTTAAACTCTAGAATGCAAGGTTGACATACAGCTTGGTTGTTTGTGACATGCTCTTCTTTGCTGTGGTAGACACCACAAGAGATGGTTGTGTCTTAAAATAGTTTGTGTCTGTCCATGTCAAGTGTGTTGTTGTGACAGAATCACCATAGCAACATTTGTAATACATACAAAGTCAGTCGGTAAGAGACTGATACCTCAGTTAGAGACAACACATGTCTTGAATGTAGGGGTTGACATTTCATATTTACCATATTCAAAGATGCTTAACCCTTTACATTCCTGCCCAGTTTACAATATCTTTATCTTAACGTCCAAGGCAAGGGGAGCAACTCCATTTTTTAACACGGTGACCGTCAAAAAAAATTCATTAAAAAAACTGAGTTAAAATTATGTTTATTAATTTTAAATATACTCAATTGAATCATATACCATCTGCGGTCTTCTTAATAACAGTATATATTAGTATTATGCAATGACATTTTAATTAATGTGGCGAAAAAATATTTAAAAAAACATTTTAAACGTTTGTTGTGCTAATTCATTACCACAAAAGATAAAATCATTCATTTTTATTAATGAAACATAACTACTCATGACGGGTTGATCAGACCAGTTCATTGCAATGAGTTCTGCACACTGAGAAACCATAAACAGTCTCTGTCAAATGCCCAGATGATGTGTTTGGTTTGTTCTTTGAGAAAACAAAACATTGTTTTTTTCGCATAAGCTTCCCGTAAGTTGTTGTTTACTGATGCAGCATCTAGATCTAGAGTGTGATTAGATCCAGGGTTTCCTACAAAGTCACAAATTTCAACTGAAGTGCGCTTTGTTGACATGTCTATTTCGTTCAATCTGTTGTCAGTATCATTACTACTTTCACTAGATTCAATTTCGTCAGTGCCGCTGTCTTTACTTACTTAGTTGTTCCACTTCTACCATTAGATGTAGAGGTTTGGAAGAGAGAGAGCGCCATACTATCCTATCAGCTGTCTTCCTCCTATCCTGGTTCCATTCTAGTCCTCGGTCCTTCAAAGATTGTCTAATGTTGTCCTCCCAGCGGACTCTGGGTTGTCCTGGGGGTCTGGATCCCTGGCTCTTTGTCTCCCATGCTTGTCGTGGTAGCCGATCTACCATTCTGCAGACATGGCCAAACCATCTTAGTTGGGACTGTTCTACTTGGGTCTGCAGGAGTTGGGTTTTTGGGCCTTGGCGTCATCTGGTTGCGCTGTCACAAGTCTGAAGTGGGTTCTTATTCAATATCCACATCTGATTCAGCTGCAGCCTGATCGTTTCAATAAAAAAAAGCGTCATCTCTCGGTTTCTGAAGCAAAAATTCCACTGCCCTTAAAGCCATGACTTTAAAAAAATATTTAAAAATCCAAATATCGATCAATTTCGAAAATAATTTCAGATAACGGAAGCTTCACATGCTACCGGAAATCTCCATATAACTCAGGTCTCGTTTATAGCAAGATCTAATTGCACTATGGTAACGAATGACAACAATGTTTCACAGGTTTAATTGGCCGTTTTGGCCGGTATCTTAGACTTCGTGCCGGGCAAATTTGGCTGTTTTAAACAGTATAGGGTTAAGCTGAGGCCATATTGTTCAATATTAAGAAGTTTTCACCTTTCTTTAGTATGTGAAGGTGGTGACATGCTACACACATTTTTGAGAATGTGTCCATGTTTTACGTTGCACATCTGTAACACTTTGATGAAGAACTGAAATGACACATTGTTCTCATTATTCAGGGTTTGGTTCAAGTTCCGGCTTGTCAGGGGTTGGACCTGGTGTTGGGAACCTCTTCTCCTCCACCTCTCTCCTGTCTTCACCAGCATCAGGAGGGTTTGGAATCACACCAACTCTTGGTTCCTCCACAACAGCAGCATTGAACCTGGCTGGAACCTCCTTAAACACATCAAACAATGCTAAACAGCCATTTCAGCTTCAGAAACCTCCACAAGGAGCCAAGCGAGGAAAGAGATAAAAGTCTGGTCACAAGAAACAAGCCAGCCTATTACAGGGCAGCTGCTTTGAGCATTGACAGCTGGGATACTAATGGAAGTCCCATTTTTGTGTTTATTCATGTACTGAGAATGAATACATTTAGTTATGCTGATTTACATATTTCAGGAAGGAAAAAAATAATAAAAACACATTTTTTTGTTTTGTTTTCTCTTGTCAGTCATTAGCATGTCAGGTTTATTGGTGTTCTAACACTGTTGGCTCTTGTGTCAAGTTTATTGGTATTTTGACGTTGTCCGGCTAGTAGTGTGTCAAGTTTATTGATATTCTTATATTGTTGTCTAAGTTTGTCAAGTTTATTTGTATTCTGACATAGTCAGCTATTAGTTTGTCAAGTTTACAGTTGTTATCAGTGTCAGTCATTTGTGTTCCAGTTTTACAAAAACTTTTTTTATTTCCTGGAAGAATTATTTGTGTCACAGGTTCTAAAACTTCACCAGAACTATGGACCCCAGAAGGACGGCGGAAGAGAGCCAGACCAAAGACAACCTAGCAGAGAACACTAGAGGCTATGATGCAAAGTATGAACGAGAGTTGGGGCACGGCACAAAAGGGTGGCCACTGACCGAGCAAAATGGGGACATTTTGTTGCTGCCCTACAAGATGCCACTAGGTGTGATGGCCACTGACTGGTTTGTCAGTCAGGGGCTAAGGATCCAAAGAGAATCCAAGATTCTATAGCTGTTTATTTTTATTGACAGTTTTGGCCTGAAGCCCAACCATCCTGAGAGGTTTACACTTGTATGTCTTGGAAAATGTGGGCTTAGTTTTCATTTGTCAAGTGTATTATTATCAGGCGGCAGAGAGAAATGTGACAGAAAGACACAATGAATACTGAAGTGATAAATTACTCCTAGGTGTCGGATTATATCTTAAAAAGTGTGTGCTTATATTGTATATTGATAACACAAGAAAAATAAAGTTTTGTGACACCCTTTTATTTATTTAATGATGAGGACGATGAGCTGCACAAGTGTGAACTTGGTCATCTGTGATGCTGATATGGTTAGAGGTTTTAATACCAGACATACATCCACTTGTTTACAAAGTGCACAGAAATAAACATGGAGCAGGGGCTGATAAGCAGTACAACCCCATTTCAGTATTAACCATTTACAACACCACTTTAATGTTAACTCTTTGCAGTCCTATTCGCCCAGAAATGCCAACATTTTATTTCTGTTGCACTACTCTAATTGCCTGAGAGCGCCCACTAATTGGTTTATTTATTTGGTTGCTCTAGGACAAGAGAAGTCTGGCATGTAAGAGACATGTGTTTCAGGTTTTAATAGCCAGGGGATTTCAAAGTTTATTTTGATATTAATTACATCTTTAAAAGTTGAGTGGTAAATTTTAAAAAAATTACATTTAAATAAAATGGCATTACAGACAGTGAAAGAGATTTTAGAGGACATTTAAAGAAGAAATAGATCTACATTTTTGGATTGTTCTGATAATGAAAATTACTTATCTGACATCGTTGTCAACTGTGGCCCCAGTTATTGACGATAGTGAAAGTAGAGAAATGGATGCAGGAACTAGTAAAATTGGAGACAATGGATAGAGAGGCACATTTACTCCTGTGGAATTATTCCAGTTGTATGAGCTCCCAGATTTTAAACTTAAGTTGTCTAATGAAGCAGTAGCTTATGATATTTTTATTCTCATTATTTATACCTGAATATGAATAAATCAACAAAGATGAAAAGAGTTAGTTATGTTGTTTCAGTTGTAGGTAAGCTTAATCAAAACCAACACCAAACGAGCATAAACTGGTCAGGCTTTTGAGTAGAAAAAGACAAACGTGTCCAGTGTAGGCAAAATTAAGAAAAACTGACACTTATGGAGTGTCATAGACAGTTTATGATTGTACATTTTGTTCTGTACCTTGGTGTGAAGGTGTAAGATATTCACAATTTCATGTATGTATTAGCTTTCCAGTGCAAGACTATCATTCAAAATTGAAAGAAAAAGGAATTTTTCAGTCTTTACATTTCTTTTAATTATGAAAAACATTTAAACATATCTTTAAAATAAATATGCAGGTATTAAACCATGTCCATTTTACTGTACAGATTACTTAAAAAAAATGTTAATTTGACTGGGTATTTTATAAATAATTTTTTTTAACAACAGAAGTAGTTAAGAAAAAGTGTTATGTCCCTTTGCTTAGTTGGTTGGAGCAGATATTAGCAGTTACCTTGGACTTTAAAGGATTAAACATATTTTTAGAGGGCAGTTTTATTTATGGCTGTGAAACCGAGTTGTTGCAGTGAGCAAAACCTTGTCATTACAATTACAGTTTCCCATGAGCACATTCATGCATACACCAGATATGAATCAACAAAGAATGAGAAATCAATCATTGAAGCGAATTGTAAGGAAGAGCTCATTCAAATATGTGCAGAATGCTAGCATCTGGAGAGGGCCAGAGTGGAAGTGATCACTACCTGCTGACGATAAAAGAACAACTGAAAGAGTTGCTATGCCTAGGTATTGCCCACCATTGTGCAAGAAACCAAATAATCAAATAGGAGAAATTAGTATTAAGGCCTACAAGCTGAGAGTCAGAAGTTAAGACCAGATATCAGGAGTTTATTGTGACAGCAGTGAGAAACCTAGAAGAATGATTAGATGACTGGAAACCCTCTGGCTTGAATTCAAGCAATATCACAAAAGCAGCTGCAGCAGAAGCATGTGGTGAAGTCCGACTAGGTAAGATGGGAAATAGGATATCTTGATGGACAGAAGAAATTAAAATGATAAAGAAAAAAGCATGGAAACAATACTTAGAAGCTAACAACACAGCAGAAAGAGACTGAGAAATATAGAGTATAAGTGATACACAGAACAGAAGCAAAGAAAAAATGTTCTAGCATCAAAGAATGTAAGGAGAGGACAAGAAAGTATTCAATGGGGTACTGGAAGATAAGTCTATATTTCAGAGCTGGCCTTTGCTGACATTTGGCCTGATTGCTAAATCAAAGGCACATCTACAATCTAACCTACAAGTTTGGAAGGAAGAGCTGGAGAAGAGAGGGATGGTAATCAGCAGCTCCAAAACAAAAACCATTGTGATATGAGAGGAAAAAAGACATCAGTTTAAGCTAGGAGAACAGACCCTTGAACAGGTCAACCACTTTAAATACCTTGAGCTGTAATAGACTGGAAGGGAGGCATCAAAGAATAGTTGGCTACTCAAAGAGCAGCAGATGGGAGACTTTTTCAAGCCAAAAACCAAGGATTCCTCAGCAAAAGAGAAATTTGCAATAAGATGTAGATGGATGTATTCTGCTCTGCCTATTTTTCAGTCTTGACCTATGGATGCGAGTCATGGGCAGTGACTACAACCCACCAAAACCAGCTGCAAACCTCAGAAATAAAGTAACAAGAAGGGACATGGTTCACAACCAGACAATACATCGTGGCCACGAAATGCAACTCCTGCAGACCTAAGTGGAGCAGTCCCAGTTACAGTGGTTTAATCATGTCTGCTAAATGGGAATTCGGATACCACGATAAATAAGGGAAACCAAGAGCCAGGGATCCAGACCTCCAGGACAACCCAGAGTTCACTAAGAGGACAACATCAGACAATCCCTGAAGGACCGAGGACTGGACTGGAACCAGGCCAAAAGAAGACAGCCGATAGAACAGTATGATGCTCTCTGTGGCAGGCCAAAACAAGACAGCCGATAGAACAGTATGATGCTCTCTGTGGCAGGCCAAAAGCGATAGAACAGTATGATGCTCTCTGTGGCAGGCCAAAAGAAGACAGCCGATAGAACAGTATGATGCTATCTGTGGCAGGCCAAAAGAAGACAGCTGATAGAACAGTATGATGCTCTCTGTGGCAGGCCAAAAGAAGACAGCCGATAGAACAGTATGATGCTATCTGTGGCAGGCCAAAAGAAGACAGCCGATAGAACAGTATGATGCTCTCTGTGGCAGGCCAAAAGAAGACAGCCGATAGAACAGTATGATGCTCTCTGTGGCAGGCCAAAAGAAGACAGCCGATAGAACAGTATGATGCTATCTGTGGCAGGCCAAAAGAAGACAGCCGATAGAACAGTATGATGCTCTCTGGTGTTAAATACTTTTTAGAAAAATATAATTTGGTGTTATAACTCAGACATAATTTCATGAAATAACTCATCAATAATTAATACCCTTTAGCTCCCCAAGGAGCATAGGCCTTCAACAAACACAAGCCAAGTCTTACTGTCCTGTGCCATCTGCTCAAGTTCTTTCCATGTTTTCCTCATCATTTTCACCTCTGTTTCCAGCTCTCTTCTCCATGTGTTTTTTTGGTCTACCTCTGCCTCTCTTTCCCGGTGGATTCCAGAACAAGGACTGTCTTGTAAGGCTATCAACAGGTTTCCTCAATGTGTGTCATGTCCATTGCCAGCATCTTCTCATCTCTTGTTCCACTGGCACTTGTCTGGTTCTTGTCATCAGTACCACATTTGTGACTTTGTCATACCATTTCAGTCCTTCTATTCTGCACGAGCACCCATTTATGAAAGTCTAGCTTTTTTTCCATGTTTCAGGGCCATACAGTAGGACTGACTTGACATTTGTGTTGAAGATTCTTATTTTTGTGTTGGACTTGATTTCTCTTGTTCTCCATATGTTTACCAATGCAACAAAAGCTCCTCTTGCTTTTTGTGTCCTTATTTTTTATATCATCGTCTGTCCCTCCAACTTCATCTATATTGCTGCCAAGATATGTGTAAGATTCTACATCCTTTATTGGTGTTTCTTCAAGTTAACCTTGTTATCATTTCTTGACTTTATTCTCATTGTCTTTTCCCTGTGTATTTTCAGGCCCACTTGTGACCTCTCATCGAGAATTTTCATTTTCTCTTGCATCTGATTATGGTTATGGGACAGAAGAACCAAGTCACCTGCAAAATGTAGATCATCAAGCTGTTTAGTCAGATTCCACTGGATTCCATTTCTGTTGTGTGGTGTCAATTTTTTCATAACCCAATCTATTGCTAGTAAGAAAAGAAATGGAGACAAGAGGCATCCCTGTCGCACTCCTGTTCTTATTCCAAATGGTTCTGTAAGCTGTCCTTCATGAAGAACTCTGCATGTTCTTATTCCAAATGGTT
Source organism: Oreohelix idahoensis (assembly GCA_024509875.1). Lineage (NCBI taxonomy): Eukaryota > Metazoa > Mollusca > Gastropoda > Stylommatophora > Oreohelicidae > Oreohelix > Oreohelix idahoensis. Next base: position 814,640 of record JAMPIV010001854.1, on the reverse strand, counting down.
CTGTAAGCTGTCCTTCATGCAGAGTGTCAAATGCTTTTTCATTGTCCACAAAAGCAATGTAAAGCAGTGGATTCCATTCCAGACTTTGTTCAGCTATTATTCTCAGTGTGGCTATCTGGTCTGTACAGGATCTTATTTTGTCGAAAACCTGATTGTTCATCTCTGTTGTTTGTTTATGGACTCTTTTAATCTCTAACGATGATCCTGTTTAATACTTTTCTGGCACTGATAGTAACATTATTCCTCTATAATTTGTGCACTCTTGTAAATTTATCTTCTTAGGCAACAGGACCAGATAACCTTCCTTCCATTCTGCTGGTATTTCTTCTCTCTCCAACATTTTGCCACGTAGAGGTATCAATATCTGCTTTGATGGCCTCTTCTGGAATTCCATCTGAACCAGTTGCTTTTTCATCTTTCAGAAGCTTTATGGCTTTCTCTATTTCATCTCTACTTGATCGTTCACAGTTAGTTCCTCTTCTGCTGGCTGGATGTCTGGGGGATTTGTTGGAGCTGGTTTAATGAGAAGTTCTCAAAATGTACTGTCCACCTCTTTTTTTATTCTTGAGTATTTTTCTATTCTTATCTTTGATGAGGCTATCTGCTTCTTTGTGTTGTTGTACAGGTCCCTATATTCCTTTGGCTGCAGCTTCCTCTGCTTCCCTTGCCAACTCTTCGATATACTTCATCTCTTTTGATGTTTCTTCTTACTTCCTTGTTTGCTTCTATGTACACTTCATGACCCTTGGCTTTGGAGCTTCTGGTTTTGCTTGTGTTTACTATCTTGCTAATGGTTTATGTTGTTATCCATGCTTTGTGCCGATGTTCTCTTTTTCTCAGTACTTCTTCACGTCTCGATCCATATATTCTTTACTAGTTGCCAGTGGTCTTCCGTATCTGCTTCATCTTCCAGCTGTTGGAGTACTTGGTATTTGTTGGATACTGTGATTGAACATTTTTCTCTTATTTCCTGATTTCTTAGATATCCCACATTATACTGTTGTCTATAGCTATGTACCCGGTACTGTTGTAAATTTTAGTATTAATTTTGTTTTGGCTAACAGAAGATGGTGATCTGATACCACATCGCTCCTCTATATACCATTACGTCATGTAATGATAAGCTAAACTTCTTATTTATGCATATGTGATAAATCTGATTCTCAGTTCTGTGGTCTGGTGATACCCATGTTGCTTTATGTATTCTTTTATGTGGAAATATGCTTCCTCCTAAAGCCAGTTTATATGAAGCACAGAAGTTTGTTAATAGTTCCCCATTTTTGTTCATCGTACCTAATCCATGATTTCTTCAAAGCCGGTGTTGTCTGTTCCTATTTTTGCATTTAGGTCCCCTATCAAAATTGTGATGTCCTTTCTTCTCTTTTTATCCAAGACATTTTGTCTGGTGTAAAATTCTTGTCATAGATTCTTCTTTATCATTGGTTGGTGTATAACACTGTATGATGTTTATATTTATTTTCTTTTTGGCTGTTTTAAACATTGCTGTTATACTTCGTTCTTGTCCTCAGTTTCACGTTGGTAACCTTGTCATACCATTTTAATCCCTCTATTCTACGCAAGCACCCATTTATGAAAGTCTGTAGCTTTTTGGTTGTTGTCTTTGTTGTTCTCCAAGAACTAGACAAGTGCCAGTGGAACAAGAGATGAGAAGAAGACGATGGCGATGGATAGAGAAAACCTGTTGATAGCATTACAAGGCAGTCCTTGTTCTGGAACCCCCAGGGCAAGAGAGGCAGAGGTAGACCAAGAAGCACATGGAGAAGAGAGCTGGAAACAGGTGAAAATGATGAGGAAGAACGTGGAAAGAACTTGGCATGTGTTTGTTGAAGGCCTATGCTCCTTTGGGAGTGGAGGGTTATGAATGTTATACTTCGTGGTCCCTGGGCTTCCCATTCTATAAGTGTTTTCTGTGCTTCCCTAGACAGCATTAGAACCACCCCTTCACTGTGGTGGGCAATTTCGTCCTCACATCCTGAGGACAACACCATTTCTTTTGTGATCAGTTTCTTCCTGCTTCAGCCCTTCCACCTTGTCTCGCAGAGACCCAGGATATCAATCCTTTAATTCTCCATTTCTGCTGCTACTCATGCAGTTTTCCCTTGTTCGTTTAGAGCACGAACTTTCCAGGTGCCAATCCTGGAGATTTTCCTAGAGGAAAAAAGGTTAGTCAGCAACCCAGACTACTTTCGGCTTTCTCTGGGTTGCTTCATGCGCTTACTTTCCAGAGGACCTTCTTCTGTATTGGGCGGCTGAGTTGATTTATATTCTGTATTTGACTTATCCATAGTATTTAGTGAAGATTTTGAAGGTAAAATATTTTTTTACGGGATGGGGTAACCAGCCCCAAGCCCAGCCTTCCTTAGTCTCTGTGATGTCCTTTATGACATGTCCGGTAGGGTACAGTGTTACTATTCTTTGCTCCCCTTTCGGGCCCTGGTAACACAAGGGTTATGCAGTAAATCAAAAAGGTAAATTTTTTTTTTTTTTTTTTTTTTAAGAAAAATATAATTTCATTTAATAACTCTGACAAAAACTCTGCCTATGCCGGTCCCAAGCCCGGATGAAAAAGGAGGAGGGCGGCCTGCATGGAGGCCGTAAGGAGGCAGCCCCTCCACCATGCAAAGGCACAACAGGCCAATCACCTGTTTGCTTTAAACCATGATTACGAGTAACACAAGAGAGAAAACCGGACTGATTCTAAAGGCGACGAACTGGAACGGACTACGACTTATGGAACATGGAACACAAGAAGTATAAATGGGAAGGAAGAGGAGCTGGTGGAAGAGATGAGGAAAGCAAAACTAGAAATCCTGGCTATAACGGAAACAAAGAAAAAAGGACAAGGAGTCATGGATCTCAATGGCAACACGCTGCTCTACAGTGGTGTACCCATATCCGAAAGAGCTAAAGGGGTTGTGGGTTGCATTGTGGCCCAAAATCAAAAAGATAGTATCAAGGGGTGGAACTTTGTCTCAGAGCGCATTATGGTTGTGAAACTAAAAGAAGGAGAAACCATAGTCAACCTGGTCATAGTGTATGGGCCAAATGAGGATGAGAGAGCAGAGGTCAAGGAGGAATTCTTCGAGCTGCTTCAAAGGACAGTGGATGACTGCCTAGATGAAGTTATCATGCTCGGAGATTTTAATGCCAGAGTTGGAAATGACCATGCTAGATGGGGTGGAGTTATCGGAAGATATGGAGAAGATACTCTCAATGACAATGGAAAGCGACTCCTTAGATTCTGCAGTGAGCAGAATCTGATCACTACAAACACAAAGTTCCCCCATAAGCGCATACATGCATACACTAGATGTGAACCAACAAAGAATGAGAAGTCAGTGATCGACTATGCCATTGTTCGGAGAAGCTCATTCAAATATGTCCGAGATCCAAGAGTCTGGAGGGGGCCAGAGATTGGAAGTGATCACTACCTGCTAACAATCAAACGAACAACTGAAAGAGTTGCTCAGCCTAGGAACTGCTCAACATCACGCAAGAAACGAAATAAACGAGCAGGAGAAATGAGCATTAGGACCTACAAGCTGAGAGAGCCAGAAATTAAGACCAGATATCAGGGGCTTATTGCTGCATTGGTGAGCAACACAGAAGAACAACCTGATGACTTGGAAACCCTCTGGATTAAATTCAAGGATGTCATAAAGACAGCTGCTGCAGAAGCATGTGGAGAAGTCCGACTTGGGAACCAGAGAAAGAGGACACCTTGGTGGACAGAGGAAGTCAAAGAGAAAATAAGAGAGAAGAAAATGGCATGGAAACAATACTTAGGAGCTAAAAACACAGAAAAATATAGAGAATATGTGACACTCAGAACAGAAGGAAAGAACAAAGTGCTAGCAGCAAAACAGAAGTCCTGGGAAGAATTTGGAGAAAAGCTAGAAAAAGATGCACAAGAAAACCAGAAATTGTTCTATAAGACCCTAAAGAACATGAGGAAGGAAAAACAATGCCCTCTCAAATTTATAAAGGACAAGCAAGGCAAATTGCTTACTGCCCCGAAGGAAGTAATGGAAAGATGGAAAGAATATTTCTCAGAACTCCTTGACGGTGAGCAAGGTAAAACATCAGAAATGATAACCACTAGCACAGAAGGAAATCTAAAAATGTGCAAGAACTACAGAACCATTAGCCTTATTAGTCATCCAAGTAAGGTGATGTTAAGGATACTTTTGAACAGAATAAAACAGAAATCAGAAGAAATCTTGTCAGAGGAACAGGCTGGCTTTAGACCAAAAAGAAGTACCTCAGAACAAATCTTCAATATTAGAGTACTTATCGAAAAACATCTCCAACATCAACACGATTTATACCATAACTTCATCGATTTCACAAAAGCCTTCGATCGAGTCTGGCATGAAGGCTTATGGCAAGTAATGAGAAAATTCAATTTTGATACGAACATCATAGATATCATTGAAGCACTATACAAGGACGCAAGCAGTGCTGTTTTTGCAAGCAACGACATTGGAGAATTTTTCAAAACAACTGTAGGAGTTCGGCAGGGATGTATCCTGTCCCCAGTGCTCTTTAATATTTATCTAGAACATATTATGCAGGAGGCTCTCTACGATTATAAATCAACCATATCGATTGGAGGCCAACCTCTGTGCAACCTACGTTTTGCTGATGATATTGATCTGATAGCTGGATCAGAATCAGAACTTCAAGACCTTACCTCTAGACTGGAGAAAGTAACAAGAACGTATGGGATGGAAATTAATATAGAAAAAAGCAAGATATTGGTGAATAGCCATAAGAAACATGTTCCGACCAACATTACGTTAAATGGGCAAACGTTAGAAGAAGTTAACACCTTTAAATATCTCGGGTCCACTATATGTAGTGATGGAAGATCAAGTAAAGAAATCAAGACAAGACTTGAGATGGCCTCAGCTGCCATGACAAAGTTGAATGTGATCTGGAAAAGTAACATCAGTTTTCCTGTGAAGATCAAATTATACAAATCACTTGTATTATCTATTCTCTTGTATGGGTGTGAGAGCTGGACACTCACTGCAGATACGGAGCGAAGGATTCAGGCTTTCAAGCATAAATGTTATAGAAGAATTTTGCGCATTTGCTATAAAGAGCACAAAACAAATGTCTATGTTAGAGAGAAGATAAACACCTATGCAGGCCACCAAGAACCACTTTTGTCAATAGTGAAACATCGAAAGCTTGCCTGGTTTGGGCATGTAACTCGTCGTGACTCCCTTTCGAAAACGATCCTTCAGGGGACAGTCGAAGGTAAATGCCTCCTGGAGAAGAGGAAGGCCCCCAGAGAAAGAGGGCCCGGCACTCGCCTGGGGTGTCTGATAAACATCAAAGAATGGGCAGGACACGGTTTTTCCACACTTGTACGCATTGCTGAGGATGAGAGCAGTGGAGGACCCTGTCTTCAGGGGACTGATAAACGCAGAGAAAATCCACCAAAGGCACACCCTACGACCATTGACGGGTTGCTGATGCTTCGGGCACCCCTGAGATGATGAGAGATGAGAGCACAGAAGAGGAAACCAATGGTGATGAAGATGACATAAAGATGGAAGAACTGAAGGCAGCACTGGAGAAAATCAAGATGGGCAAAGCAGCAGGGCATGATGGTATAACACCAGAAATGGTTAAGTACATGGGAGCATCAGGCGACCTGTTACTCTTAAGGGTCCTACAGGCAGCATGGTGCAACAAGACCATACCAAAGGATTGGGAGATCGCCATCATAACACCAATTTTCAAAAAGGGTGACAATCGACAGTGTGGAAACCATAGAGGCATATCCCTTCTCAGTGTCCCTGGAAAAATCTACTCTAGAATCCTAGAGCAGAGACTCCGACGCCTAGCTGAGCCACAGTTGGATGAGGTCCAGTGCGGATTCCGAGCAAACCGAAGTACTCAAGACCTAATCTTCACACTCAGACAGCTGAGTGAAAAGGCCCTTGAGTATAAGAGTGAGATCCATCTTTGTTTCATAGATCTGGAAAAGGTGTTTGACAGGGTCCCTTGGAGCAAACTTTGGGACTGTTTGGCAAGGAAGAATATTCCAGCACCTCTGATTCATGCTATACAGAGCTTCTACAAGTCTTGCAGAAATTATGTGAGGACAGCAAACCATAAGTCAGAAGAGTTCAGGACCACCACTGGTGTAAGACAAGGTGATATCCTATCACCTTACCTCTTCATACTCCTTATGGACGATGTCATCAAGGCATGTAAGGAGAGAACAAGAAAGTATTCAGTGGGGTACTGGAAGATGAGACAGGTCTATATTTCAGAGCTGGCATTTGCTGATGATGTTGCCCTGATTGCTAAATCAGAGGCACATCTCCAATCCAACCTGCAAGTCTGGAAGGAAGAGCTGGAGAAGAGAGGGATGGTCATAAGCAGCTCTAAAACAAAATCCATGGTGATGTCACGAGAGGAAAGAAGACATCAGATTAAGCTGGGAGAACAGGTCCTGGAGCAGGTCGACCACTTTAAATACCTCGGAGCTATTATAGACCGAAAGGGAGGCATCAAAGAAGAGTTGGCCACTCGAAAAGCAGCAGCTGGGAGACTTTTTCAGGCCATAAATCGAGGATTCCTCAGCAAGAGAGAGGTTGGTAAGAAAACAAAGATGGCTGTATACTGCTCCACCTGTGTCCCAGTCTTAACATATGGATGCGAGTCATGGGCAATGACTGCAACCCATAAAGGCCAGATCCAAACCTCAGAAATGAGATATCTGAGGAAGGTGGTTGAGGTAACAAGAGGGGACATGGTACGCAACCAGACGATACGTCAAGGCCTTAAATCCTACCCCCTGCAGACCCAAGTAGAACAGTCCCAATTAAGATGGTTTGGCCATGTCTGCAGAATGGGAGAAGATCGGATACCACGACAAGCATGGGAAACAAAGAGCCAAGGATCCAGACCCCGAGGACGACCCAGAGTCCGCTGGGAGGACAACATTAGACAATCTTTGAAGGATCGAGGACTAGAATGGAACCAGGCCAGGAGGAAGACAGCCGATAGGATAGTCTGGCGCTCTCTCTTCCAAACCTCTACACCTCACGGTAGAAGGGGAACGACTAAGTAAGTAAGTAACTCTGACAAATGTTAAATATTTTTTAGAAAAATAATTGTATGTAATAATAACCACAAGCTTAGTTTTTTTAAATGTATATCTTAGAAAAGTAATCGGTGTAAAACTTCTATATAATTTTTGTGTAATAACCCCACACTAATGTTTCGAATATCTTTTAGGGATCTCAACATCACAGATACTTCTGTTGATCAACAGAGGGTACAGAATTAAACATCTGATATGGGCTCAAATGAGCATAACCCCACTTTATTTTTAGAAACATGTTTTTATAATAACGAAGTTAATCTTTAAATGTATTTTTAGAAGAAACAATGAACTGTGGCAAGAATTTTCTCTATGCACCTGTGAACTGGGGTGTCGGAGTGACTAAGAGATTGTGTCCACCTCTAATTCTAAAGCTACTGGGTTCAGTTCCCAGTACAGGGAATATATTTGAGGGAAATTTGTTCAGAACCAGTAGATCCTAATGATGTCATACCCCCCCATCTCATGGGTAGTGAAACCAGATGTGTAGCCTTCTCGGATAAGGGTGAAAAAATAGGTTCCATGTACAAGTTAAAAATCCTTCGGCAGTTGGAAACCGTAAAGAGTAAGCCATATGCCTTCTGCCCTGGCAAAGTTTATAAAATTAGGAAAACCTACCCTCCACAAAAAATATTTATAGAATGTGATTCCAGTATACACACATTGGGATCATCCCCAGTGCTACGGAGGTCGTGCACTGTGCTGAGATCCTTGTGTGATCTAAAGGTGGAGATCAGTGCACTGATGGAGTTGTCCATGTGCAATGAAGATGGTCATTCAAACCTAACCTTTGAACTTGTTTGAAACAAACTCATCATCATCATCAGTTGCCATCTCCACAACGAAGGTTGGCTGCAATGGATCTCCAACGTCTTCTGTCTCTTGTCTTGATGGCACTCTGATAGACTCTTTCCTGTCCATCTCTTGATGTTGTCTTCCCACTTATAGCGCTGTCTTCCCCTTGCACGTTTGCCTTCAACTCTCCCTTCTGTTATGGTCTTCTGCAAGGTGTTATGCCTTTTTATGTGGCCAAAGTATTTTAGCTGTCGAACTTTGACCTCCCTCATTAGTTCTCTTTTCATACCTAGATTTTCTAGGACCTCCTTATTTGTTTTCATCTCTTTCCATGAGATACGCCCCATTCTTCTATATATCCACATTTCAAGAGCCTCAATTCTTTCTTCCAAATGCTTATTCATCGTCCATGTTTCTGCACCATACAGAAATGCAGAATATATATAACACTTTATGATTCTCAGTTTTAATTTGTGAGATAACTGTTTGGATGTCAGTATATGTTTCATGTTGTTGAATGTAGCTTTGGCCATTCCTATTCTCTTCTTGATTTCTGTTTCACATCTGCCATCTTCTGTTATTATATGACCGAGATATACGTAGCTCTTGACTTGTTCCAGGATTTCCCCATTTACGCTTATCTTTAATGTGGGTTTATCGTCTGTTTTGCTAATTATCATAGTTTTTGTTTTCTCAATATTAATGTCGAGTCCATATTCATGACTTATACTGTTCACTTGTTTCACTAGTTCTTGTAACTCCTGTTCGCTTTCAGCTAACAACACGGTATCATCTGCATATCTAAGGTTGTTTATTGATCTTCCACTGATGTTCAGTCCTGGTATTTCCTGTATCTGTTTGAAAATTTTTTCGGTGTATAAATTAAATAGGCAGGGGGACAGCACACAACCTTGTCTGACACCTCTTTTTATGTCTATGTATGGTGAATAATTCCTTCCAGATCTTACTGTGGCAGTTTGCTCCCAATAAAGGTTACTGAGTATTCTTATATCTTTTCCATCAATACCTATGTCTTCGAGGCATTCAATTATTTTCTCATGATGGACTCTGTCAAAAGCCTTCTTATAGTCAATGAAGCACATATACATACTTTTTTGGACCTCTGTATATTTTTCTGCTAATATTCTTAGGCAAAATATTGCCTCTCTTGTTCCACTGTTCCGTCTAAAACCAAACTGTTCTTCCTGGATTTCGCTGTCTACTTTACTTTTTATTCTTTCCTGTGTGATTTTGAGCAGTATCTTAATTTCAATTTTTATGTTATCCATGCCTGCTGATTTTCCTTTTTGTATCATATGAATGGCATTCTCTACTTCTGATCTGAGAATGTTTGGGCCTTCATTAGAATCTGGTGATGGTTTTTTACCTCTGTTGTCCTCGAATAGTTCTTTTACGTATTCTGCCCATCTGTTTGATATGTCTTTCTCATCAAGTAATATTACACCATTTTTGTTCTTGATACAGCTTCCTCCTTGTGCAAACCGTGACCGATTTGATAATTTCTTTATTTCTTCATGCATATCTCTTGTCCTGTGCTTTGCTTCCAAGTCTTCTATTTCCTTACATTTTGTTTCTATCCACCGTTCTTTTGCTTCTCTACACATAGTACGTATGTCATTGTCTATTGTTTTATATTCTGGAGTGTTTTTTGCTTTCTTTCTTTCTGCCATTTTATTCAAGATGTCATCTGTCATCCAAATTTGATTTTTCTTAGGCTCCTTTTTAGGTAAATTTGCATTTGCTGATTGTATGCTTGTTTTTAAGCATTCCCATTTTGCGGTTGCTTTTTCTTCTGGGTTTTCTCTTCTATACTGCTCCATGCTTTCTGTCAATAACTGTTGATATTTATTTTTGACGTCGATTAAATACTTCTGTTTTATATCTGGTTGTTTCAGCGCTGATATTTCTATCTGGGGTTCCTCCTGTCTTCTGTTTCCTGCTCTTTTCAGCTTTATATTTACTTTGATGACGACTGGATTGTGATCTGAATTTATGTCGGCGCCAGGATATGTCTTTGCACTTGTGACACTGTTCTTAAACCTATGTTTTATCATGATATAGTCGATTTGATTTCGTGTTATATCTCCTGGGCTTTTCCATGTGTATAATTTCCTTGGGTGGTGTTCAAAAAAGGTGTTACATATGACCAGCTGGTTTTCTTCACAGAACTGGATAAGTCTGTCTCCTCTATCATTTCTTGTCCCTAATCCATACTGTCCTACTATTTTCTTGTATTTTCCTTTTCCTACTTTTGCATTCATATCACCCATTACTATCAACACATCTGTTGATTTGACTGGTTTAAGTGTGTGTTGTAGCTCTTCATAGTATTCTTCTATTTCTTCCTCGCTGTGATCTTTAGTTGGTGCATAAGTCTGTAAGATTGATATGTCGAATGGCTTTGCTCTCATTTTTAGTAACATCATTCTGTCATTGTGTGTCCAGTATCCACATACGTATTTTTCTAACTCCTTCTTTATCAACATTCCTACCCCTCTTTCATGTTTTTCTCCGCCTGAGTGTATAAGCGTGTACTGGTCTCTTTTTATGTAGCCTGTATCCAAAAGTCTTGCCTCTGCAACTCCCAGTATATCGAGTTTCATGTCTGTTGCTTCTAATATAAGATTGTCAAGCTTTCCTTCTCCGTTCAGAGTTCTAACATTCCATGTTCCTATTTTTAGGCTTCACCTACTAGCTTTTAGGTGGTCTTTCTCAGAATGCTCCCTTTCAACAGAATTTAAGGAACACTCGTCATTATGTACTTCCTTACTCATTAGAGGAGTTGCCTCTTCCCTGTTAATTTGTACAGTAGATTCTTCCCCAGGGGACAGAGAGTTCTCTACATATCGTTTCTTATCTTGTTGTTGTGATCCCATTACGTTCTGTAGGAAGTACGTGGTAAGGCCTCAATCTCTTCCACGGTGGCTAGCCATTGTCTTTTTCTATGTCCGACACGCCTCTAGTGCGCCACACACTTTGCTGTTTCGCTTTGCGAGCCGTTGATCTTCTCAGATTCCTCCGCCTCACTCACCGTCTCAGTCTTTGTGTACTAGGGATGGACATTCCCTTGAGTAAGATTGCTCCTACTCCACCCATGTAGTTTAGCCAGTCAGCCAAGACTGTTGCCCGGGATGTGGCCACCGCCGTACACAAGCGGTATTCGAGGAGCCATACATGAGCTAGATAAAGAGAGGAGAACCAAATAGGATCCTGACTATCCTAAAAAGGACATGGCTGTCTCTCACCGTGAGGTACTATCCCTCTCTCTTTATCCTACATCCTGCAAACTGCAGTCTGCTAACTTGCTGGTCAAAGTCCAATACTTGTGACATATTTCAGTAAAATTATGTCTTTATGTGACATCACACAATCTTTCACATTGTTTTCTTGGCTGAATAGTGAAGTGTACCCAGTAGATTGATTATGATGAAAATAATCACGAGAAATCTTGGTGCTGAGAATCTAATCGTTATCTTTCTAGACTTGGTTTCTTCTTTAGATTTTACATGCAAGAGCTATAACTCTGTCTAGACTTGGTTTCTTCTGTAGGTCTTACTGTGGGAACTAAAGAGCTCTGTCTAGACTTGGTGTCTTGTATAGTTCTTCCGTGTGGGAGCTGAGTAATACTAGACTTGGTGTCTTGTATAGTTCTTCCATGTGGGAGCTAAACAACCCTACCTAGACTTGGTTTCTTGTATAGGTCTTACATGTGGGAGCTTACTTTGAGCAGTGAGAATGTCTTGCAAGAATGTTTGTTTCCCCTGAATGTCTGGAGATGCAGAGAGGCCCGAACTGAGCATATGGTATATTTAAATATTGATTTACAAGACTTTCTGCAAGCAACAGAGGGCACAGTTGGGCAGTTGGAGATCAAAATGTCAAGACTAATTCCATTACTTCAGGCTGACTGTCACAGTCCCTCTGTCACACATTCATGCAGACAAAAATCAGAGATATCTTTCTACATTACTCAGTGAAATAATTCTGTCTTTATTTACTAATTTGACCAAATTGTGCAACAAACACAGTTAATAAGGATATTTAATTAAGGAAACATTATTCATGTCATGGTATTATTGGATCCTAACACTGGCATCATGACACATGGTATTGTTGGATCCTAACACTGGCATCATGACACATGGTATTGTTGGATCCTAACACTGGCATCATGACACATGGTATTGTTGGATCCTAACACTGGCATCATGACACATTGTGTTACCAGGGCAAGAACAGTAACAAAGAATAGTAACTTTAAAATAAATTTTAAAAAATAAAGAATAGTTACTAAGAATAGTAACAACACTGTGCCCTACTAGGTACGGTGACCATCTGTCCTCTTTACCCCAGATTTAAAAAGGTGGTCCCATACCAGACACTGCTGTAGGGGAGTGAAGTGTTAGAGACTACTATACTAGGTCCAGCTTTATGATGACCAGTTTCCTTACTGGCTGCCTTTGTTCCCCCCTAACTCAAGAGCAGAGTCAGGAACCCATTTACTAAGTATAGTGGAGCATGGCGCTAGCAGGTTTAAAGCCCGGTAACTGCCATGAGAGTTGAGTGCTCTAACAACTGTCATGAGAGTTGAGTACTCTAACAACTGTCATGAGAGTTGAGTGCTCTAACAACTGTCATGAAAGTTGAGTGCTGTAACAACTGTCATGAGTTGAGTACTCTAACAACTGTCACGAGAGTTGAGTGCTCTAACAACTGTCATGAAAGTTGAGTGCTCTAACAACTGTCATGAAAGTTGAGTGCTCTAACAACTGTCACGAGAGTTGAGTGCTCTAACAACTGTCATGAAAGTTGAGTGCTCTAACAACTGTCACGAGAGTTAAGTGCTCTAACAACTGTCATGAAAGTTGAGTGCTCTAACAACTGTCATGAAAGTTGAGTGCTCTAACAACTGTCATGAGAGTTGAGTACTCTAACAACTGTCATGAGAGTTGAGTGCTCTAACAACTGTCATGAAAGTTGAGTGCTCTAACAACTGTCATGAGTTGAGTACTCTAACAACTGTCACGAGAGTTGAGTGCTCTAACAACTGTCATGAAAGTTGAGTGCTCTAACAACTGTCATGAAAGTTGAGTGCTCTAACAACTGTCATGAGAGTTGAGTGCTCTAACAACTGTCATGAGAGTTGAGTGCTCTAACAACTGTCATGAGAGTTGAGTGCTCTAACAACTGTCATGAGTTGAGTACTCTAACAACTGTCATGAGAGTTGAGTGCTCTAACAACTGTCATGAAAGTTGAGTGCTCTAACAACTGTCATGAGAGTTGAGTGCTCTAACAACTGTCATGAGAGTTGAGTGCTCTAACAACTGTCATGAGAGTTGAGTGCTCTAACAACTGTCATGAAAGTTGAGTGCTCTAACAACTGTCATGAAAGTTGAGTGCTCTAACAACTGTCATGAAAGTTGAGTGCTCTAACAACTGTCATGAAAGTTGAGTGCTCTAACAACTGTCATGAGAGTTGAGTACTCTAACAACTGTCATGAAAGTTGAGTGCTCTAACAACTGTCATGAGTTGAGTGCTCTAACAACTGTCATGAGAGTTGAGTACTCTAACAACTGTCATGAGAGTTGAGTGCTCTAACAACTGTCATGAAAGTTGAGTGCTCTAACAACTGTCACGAGAGTTGAGTGCTCTAACAACTGTCACGAGAGTTGAGTGCTCTAACAACTGCCAATAGGATGCTATAGAAACTTTAAATAAAAACATGAACAAGTCACCTAAAGCAAGTAACTGAAATAATTAACTGGACCATCCAATACAGAAATGGAGCCCTATGATGCAACCTAGAGTCTGGGCTTATTGACTCATTTTCTTCCAGAAAAATCTCCAGATAGGGGGGTACATGGAATGTTCGAACATCAAAAGGAAAAGAGAAAACTGCAGAGGTGGCAGCAGAAATAGGCTACTATAAAACTGACAACAATAGATTGCGTAAAAACTCTGCCTAGGCCGGTCCCAAGCCCGGCTGAAAAAAGGAGGATGGAGGCCGTAAGGAGGCACAACAGGCCAATCACCTGTTTGCTTTAAATCATGATTACGCGAACTACAAGAGAGAAAACCGGACTGATTCTAAAGGCGACGAACTGGAACAGACTACGACTTATGTAACTTGGAACACAAGAAGTATAAATGGGAAAGAAGAGGAGCTGGTGGAAGAGATGAGCAAAGCAAAATTAGAAATCGTGGCTATAAAAGAAACACAGAAAAAGGGACAAGGAGTCATGGATCTCGATGGCAATACGCTGCTCTACAGTGGTGTACCCACATCTGAAAGAGCTAAAGGGGGCATGGGTTGCATTGTGGCCAAAAACCAAAAAGATAGTATCAAGGGATGGAACTTTGTCTCGGAGCGCATTATGGTTGTAAAACTAAATGAAGGAGAAATCAGTCAACCTGGTCATAGTGTATAGGCCAAATGAGGATGAGAGAGCAGAGGTCAAGGAGGAATTCTTCGAGCTGCTTCAAAGGACAGTGGATGACTGCCTAGATGAAATTATCATGCTCAGAGATTTCAATGCCAGAGTTGGAAATGACCATGCTAGATGGAGTGAAGTTATCGGAAGATATAGAGAAGATACTCTCAATGACAATGGAAAGCGACTCCTTAGATTCTGCAGTGAGCAGAATCTGATCATTACAAGCACAAAGTTCCCCCATAAGCGCATACATGCATACACTAGATGTGAACCAACAAAGAATGAGAAGTCAGTGATCGACTATGCCATTGTTAGTAGGAGCTCGTTCAAATATGTCCGGGATGCTACAGTCTGGAGGGGGCCAGAGATTGGAAGTGATCACTACCTGCTTACAATCAAAAGAACAACTGAAAGAGTTGCTCAGCCTAGGAACTGCCCAACATCATGCAAGAAACCAAGTAAACGAACGGGAGAAATGAGCATTAAGACCTACAAGCTGAGAGAGCCAGAAATTAAGACCAGAGGGGCTTATTGCTACAACAGTGAGAAACACAGAACAGCATCCTGACTTGGAAACCCTCTGGCTTAAATTCAAGGACATCATAAAGACAGCTGCTACAGAAGCATATGGTGAAGTCCGACTTGGGAACAAGAGAAAGAGGACACCTTGGTGGACAGAGGAAGTCAAAGAGAAAATAAGAGAAGAAAATGGCATGGAAACAATACTTAGGAGCTAAAAACATTCAGTGGGGTACTGTAGGATGAGACAGGTCTGTATTTCAGAGCTGGCATTTGCTGATGATGTTGCCCTGATTGCTAAATCAGAGGCACATCTCCAATCCAACCTGCAAGTCTGGAAGTAAGAGCTGGAGAAGAGAGGGATGGTCATAAGCAGCTCCAAAACAAAATCCATGGAAGAAAGAAGACATCAGATTAAGCTGGGAGAACAGGTCCTGGAGCAGGTCGACCACTTTAAATACCTCAGCTATTATAGACCGAAAGGGAGGCATCAAAGAAGAGTTGGCCACTCGAAAAGCAGCAGCTGGGAGACTTATATTCAGGCCATAAATCGAGGATTCCTCAGCAAGAGAGAGGTTGGTAAGAAAATGAAGATGGCTGTATACCCTTCAACCTATGTCCCAGCCTTGACATGTGGATGCGAGTCATGGGCAATGACTACAACCCACAAAAGCCAGATCCAAACCTCAGAAATGAGGTATCTGAGGAAGGTGGTTGAAGTAACAAGAAGAGACATGGTCCGCAACCAGACCTTACGTCAAAGCCTAAAATCCCACCCCCTGCAGACCCAAGTAGAACAGTCCCAACTAAGAAGGTTTGGCCATGTCTGCAGAATGGGAGATCAGGTACCACGACAAGCATGGGAGACAAAGAGCCAGGGATCCGCTGGGAGGACAACATTAGACAATCTTTGAAGGACCGAGGACTAGAATGGAACCAGGCCACGAGGAAGACGGCCGATAGGATAGTCTGGCGCTCTCTCTCTTCCAAACCTCTACACTTCACGGTAGAAGAGGAACGACTAAGTAAGTAAAATTGTGTAAAACGGGGTAGAAAGGAAGAAACTGAATGCAGGATAAACTGTGCGGTCTCATATGAGAAAGGAAACACACAACATGGTGGGGGTGTGCATCTTTTGCTTATCTGGTGGGCACAGAGGTTACTTGTAGAATGGATGGTGGTGAGACCCAGACTGATGTTGACAAAACTCAGCAATGGTTGACAGAGAGTGTCACAAGTGGACACTGAAGTCTTGATCGGTAGCCTGGGTGTTAGGATGGGAACAGACTGGCGGCTTTGAGGAGACTTTGGGAGAATGTGGACTTTGGGTCAGTGAATGAAGGTGGAGAAATGTTCACGTCAACTTGCACTGGGAGGAAGCACATGTTCATGCGGAAGAGTGGCATGGATATCTCTGGGCCTTAGGATGAAGAATCAGATCAATTTGAATATGGGTGGGAGTTTTGGATGGTCCTTGCTAGGGGTGAAGGCTTGTAGGGGAGTGGCACTGGATCACCATCTTCTATTAGGATGGAGAAGAGGCTCACAGGATGTGCAGCGACGTGTGGGTTGCCTTAGATGTCAAGGGATGAGGATAAAGATTTATGGCTGCAGTATTGAATAGGTGCCATTCATCTTTGACGGCTGGAGGACTGAGGCAAGGGCAGAGGACCTCTGAATAAGATGAAAAAAATTTATTGAGCGAGGCATGTGGAAAGGTTTTAGGAAGTGCAGAATGACAGCACAAATAATTGGTGGCAGCAGAGGCCGTCAGTGAGATTGGAGAGGAAGACAATTGATGACAGCAGAGGCTGTCAGTGAGATTGGAGAGGGAGACAATTGATGGCAACAGAGGCCGTCAGATTGGAGAGGGAGGCAATAGGAAAGCTGACTTGGACAGAGGCAAGGCCTGGAATTCTGAAGCCAGGGCTCATGTGGAGGTGGGAGGGCATTAGAAGAGATGAGGGATGATTTGCTGGCATGGAAGGTAAGGAGGCAGATATAAGATACTTCTGTCGAAATATAGGAGGTATGAGCAATTTGGTGGCTTTGTCAGGGACAGTAATGGAAAAGTGCTTAGCAACATGAGAGAGTGGGTGAAGGAATGGATGAAGTATTTAAGGGACTTTTGGGTTGGGTGTGAAAGACTAAACAAGGAGATGAAGAGGGCCATGGAGCTTCTAGAAGATGGAGGGGCTGCTGGCCCAGATGGTGTTCCATAGGAGCTGGGACTGACACCTCTCTAAGATTGCCCAGTAGGCTTCCGAAGAAAGAAGAGGTGCCAGCAAATAGGAGGGAAGGATACATTTGTGGAAGTGCTCAAGTACCAGAGATGTGTTACTTGTCTGTACCAGGACAGATAATGAACAGGATCACCCCTGGGAGATTAAAGGAGACTGTGGACAGACAGGTGAGGGAGGGGCAAGCAGGTTTCCTACATGCACCAGGTGAACACAGCACAAGTAATGGGTGAGCAGAGTTTGGGGTTGAACTTACTGGCTTATATTAGATTTGTGGACTTCAGGAGATCATTTAACAGTTGTAGAGACTTGGTAAGCTCATGGGGTATTGTGGAGTCTTGTGGGTTCATTAACATTATGGGATAAGCATGCGGGCACATGAAATCTTCATGAAAGACGGCTTTCATCATCATCATCAGTTGCCATCTCCACAACGAAGGTTGGCTGTAATGGATCTCCAACGTCTTCTGTCTCTTGTCTTGGTGGTGCACTCTGATAGACTCTTTCCCGTCCATCTCTTGATGTTATCTTCCCACTTATAGCGCTGTCTTCCCCTTGCACGTTTGCCTTCAACTCTCCCTTCTGTTATGGTCTTCTGCAAGGTGTTATGCCTTTTTATGTGGCCAAAGTATTTTAGCTGCCGAACTTTGACCTCCCTCATTAGTTCTCTTTTCATACCTAGATTTTCTAGGACCTCTTTATTTGTTTTCATCTCTTTCCATGAGATACGCCCCATTCTTCTATATATCCACATTTCAAGAGCCTCAATTCTTTCCTCCAATGCTTATTCATCGTCCATGTTTCCGCACCATACAGAAATGCAGAATATATATATAACACTTTATGATTCTCAGTTTTAATTTGTGAGATAACTGTTTAGATGTCAGTATATGTTTCATGTTGTTGAATGTAGCTTTGGCCATTCCTATTCTCTTCTTGATTTCTGTTTCACATCTGACATCTTCTGTTATTATATGACCAAGATATGCGTAGCTTTTGACTTGTTCCAGGATTTTCCCATTTACGCTTATCTTTAATGTGGGTTTATTGTCTGTTTTGCTAATTATCATAGTTTTTGTTTTCACAATATTAATGTCGAGTCCATATTCATGACTTATACTGTTCACTTGCTTCACTAGTTCTTGTAACTCCTGACGGATTTAGGGGCCCTTTAAAAGTAGAGGCTGGAGTGTGGTAGGATGTCTCTTGTGGCAAAATATTCTTGGTGCTGGCTGTAGGCTGGGTTATGAAAGATAAGACATCTGCTCACGGAGGTAAGGTTAGGTAAACTCTGAGATGTTTGTCTTATTTAAGAGACAATGCTGATGTTTGATAGAACACACAAAGAGGAAACCTGCTGGTAGTGTTACAAGACAGATGCTGTTGTTTGATAGAACACACAAAGAGGAAACCTGCTGGTAGTGTTACAAGACAGTCCTTCTGGAATCCCCAGGGTAAGAGAAACGGGGAGGCTAAAAAAAACTCATGGACAAGGAAATTGTAGACTGACATGACAGAGTTATGGACCTTGAAAGGATGGCACAGGATAAGAAGACGATGTGAATTTGTTGAAGGCCTGTGCTTCATAGATATAGCTAGAGCGGTAATGAATGAATCATGAGATAACAACAGTCTGTGTAACATCAGTGGTACTAACATTAATGTAGCTGTTGGGATACTGATGGCATTAACGATAAGTTCTACATGAAATCACCATTGGATATGTTGGTGTCATGACATAAGAGATAAGATAAAGTAACATCAATAACACTGACAAAAATTGAGTCCATGTGGCACTGATGATAAAGATAAATTAACTAGTTCATGTGTCATCATTGCAGGATAATTTTGTCCCAGTGACATCATGAAACACCCATGTGTTCACTGGGACCTGAACAGGAAGCTAAGATCAGTAACCATGTGATCTACCAGGCACAGGTATTTTCTGTGTGAAAATATGCTTCTTCTTACAACAAGTTGACTGAAGCACATATTTCTGTCTGGTTGCTCTTACAACAAGTTGACTGAAGCCCATATTTCTGTCTGGTTGCTCTTACAACAAGTTGACTGAAGCCAATATTTCTGTCTGGTTGCTCTTACAACAAGTTGACTGAAGCCCATAATTCTGTCTGGTTGCTCTTACAAGTTGACTGAAGCCCATATTTCTGTCTGGTTGCCCTTACAACAAGTTGACTGAAGCCCATATTTCTGTCTGGTTGCTCTTACAAGTTGACAAGCCCATATTTCTGTCTGGTTGCTCTTACAACAAGTTGACTGAAGTCCATATTTCTGTCTAGTTGCTCTTACAAATTGAATGAAGCCCATATTTCTGTCTGGTTGCTCGTACAAGTTGATGTTCAATCTGGTTGCTCTTACAACAATTTGATGGAAGCACTTATGTTCAGTCTGGTTCCTGTTACAAGTTGAATGAAGCCCATATTTCTGTCTGGTTGCTCTTACAACAAGTTGAATGAAGCACTGATGTTCAATCTGTTTGCTCTTACAACAAGCTGAATGAAGCACTGATGTTCAATCTGGTTGCTCTTACAACAATTTGATGGATTGCTCTTACAACAATTTGATGGAAGCACTTATGTTCAGTCTGGTTCCTGTTACAACAAGTTGACTGAAGCACATATGTTCAGTCTGGATCCTGCAAGTCCAGCAACATTTGATCAAGGATAGCTGCAGGAAATCACAATTGTGAAAAAATTGTTGATGCCCATTTTTGGAGTCAAAAGACATTTTTAATAACAATTAAGAGTGCTTAACTGTTTGGTGTTTATTCTAAGATTCACTCCACGGGAAATGAAAATAGGTCATGATGATGATACAATAATTTCAGTTTTTATGTGTGACCGTTATTGTCACAGTTTTGATATGACCACAATTAAAGTAGATGCACATAATATCATGCCATAATCACAGTTATGACATGTCAGTTTCACTAATTGTAATGTCATTCTCATGCCACATGTCAAGACTTGCTGTCATTTGAGTCATGCTGGTTTGTAACTAGGAACTAGTGGTCACACTGTCCGTAATCATGGCCATTTCCCACTGCTTTCCCTAACTCTTCATTCATAATTTACTTTACCTTTAGTGGGAGCCGCGCTAGCGTAGTGGTTACCACACCGCTCTGGCGACCGGGTGATCCAGGATCAAACCCGGGTGACGGCATTTGAGGATTTTTCGTCGACCGGGATTTGGACTGGATTAACTCGAGACCTGGCGACCACATTTGAAGGAGTGTCGTCGATCAGGGATTGAAGGCTCCTGAGCCGACCCAGCTGTAATGGGTACCTCCGAAATCGGAGAGTATTTGCCTGAATGGCGAGGGACACCTGTCTCTGTACAAGAAAAAAGGGATACTCACGTAAAATCAATGCCAGGTTAGACATAAATAATAACCTGAGATTTCGCCTCGAGTATTAGCGGGCGTACGAAAAAAAAAAAAACTTTACCTTTAGTAGTTGTTTTAAAATTGCAGGTGTCCATAATTAAAAACTGTCTTGGTGTACTTCTCTGCTCATGAGGCAACTTGTGGCAAATGTTCTGGGGTGCTAGCTTGGGAAAGTGAACTGATAGTAACAGAACTGGGAGATTTTGGTATGGACAGAACACTTGGCGACCTAGTCAGTGCTGATGTAGGTGATAATAAACTGCTGGAAACTGTCATATAAGCTGGTCTGACATTTTTAGATGAAGTCTCTAAATGAAGGCTGTCCATGTCTGTTACTTTAATAGACACTAGCGACTGAACCGACGACATGTCTGGTTTCACTGTTTCTGACTCTGTAGCCAGACTTTCACCTTTCGATGTATTGGACTTCCTGTTGATGTTGATCCAAACTTGAAAGTTGAATAGTGATTTCACACCTTTCCTGGAATAAAAAAAGTGATACCATAATGAATGACTGAAGCAATCACAACATGACTGTGAAACAACCACCACATGATTGTGATGTTATGATAACAGAATGACTGAAGAAACCACATGATTGAGATGTTATAATAACAGAATGACTGTGAAGCAGCCACATGACTGAGATGTAATTATAACAGAATGACTGTGATGCAGCCACATGACTGAGATATAATGAAAACAGAATGACTGTGATGCAGCCACATGACTGATGTTATGATAACAGAATGACTGTGAAGTAACCACATGACTGAAGTTATGATAACATAAAGACTGTGAAGCAGCCACATGACTCACATTTTATAATAACAGAATGACTGTGAAGTAACCACATGACTGAAATATTATGATAACAGAATGACTGTAAAGCAACCATGTGACTGATGTTATGATAACAGAATGATTGTGATGCAATCACCACATGACTGTGCTGTTATGATAACAGAATGACAGAAAAGCAACCACAGGACTGACATGTTATGATAAGAGAATGACCTTGAAGCAACCACATGACTGATATTATGATAACAGAATGGCTATGAAGCAACCACATGACTGATATTATGAAGCAGGCACATGACTGAGATGTTATGATAACATAATGACTTTGAAGCAACTACTGCATGACTGTGATGTTATGATAACAGAATGACTGTAAATGAACCACTTGACTAATATTATGATAACAGAATGACTGTAAAGTAACCATACAGGGCTATAATGTTATGATAACAGAATGAATGTAGGGCAATCATGTGACTGATGTTATGATAACAGAATGACTGTAAATCAACCACATGACTGATGTTATAACAGAATGACTGTGGAGTAACATCATGTCTGAGATGTTATAATAATGCAATGATTATGAAGCAGCCATATGACTGATGTTATGATAACAGAATGAGTGTGAAGCAATCACAACATGACTGTGATGGTATGATAACAGAATGACAGCGAAGCAACCACATGACTGACATGTTATGGTAACAAAATGACTGTGAAGTAACCACATGCCTGAGATGTTATGGTAACAGAATGAATGAAGTAACCACCACATGGCTATGATGTTATGATCACAGAATTACTTTGAAGTAACCACATGACTGATGCTATGATAACAGAATGATTGTGAAGTAACCTGACATGTTATGATAACAGAATGACTGAGATGTTATGATAACAAAATGATTAAGACATAACTGAGATGTTATCAAAATACATAATTGCCACCGTAAGTACTTGGTCAGAAGGTCTGTTGGTCAGTCACATTTTTGCACACCATCATTTGCGAACTTTTTTCTATTTTCGAGGGAGTGCATTAACTTTCAACCACAGCTAAGGGGGTGCAACTGTGGTTGAAAGTTAGACAATAATTGTATTGTTTCCCCTTATATGTACTCTCACGAAAATAGAAAAATATGCGCAAATGAAGGTGTGCATGAACAGTTTGATTATGGAAAGAAGCCAACAACACGTAACAGTACATGAACTGGAGTTTCGTCAAACTTGAAACGTTGTTCTCAGAGGCAGTAAGTCGACCAGGGCAAGATTTTAAAAGATGCATGAACAATTACGAGACATGCTGTCATAAAAGAAATGTTAGTTATTTAGTCAATTTACGGCCCATTAGACCATTATCACTGCTCTACATGTTATTTAGGTTGGGTTACTCGTGTCTTCATATTTAATACATCTGTATAATTTTCACTACAAATATCTACAAAGACGGTCGTCTGCAATGAAA
Organism: Oreohelix idahoensis; assembly: GCA_024509875.1. Classification (NCBI taxonomy): domain Eukaryota; kingdom Metazoa; phylum Mollusca; class Gastropoda; order Stylommatophora; family Oreohelicidae; genus Oreohelix; species Oreohelix idahoensis. The sequence continues at coordinate 791,810 of JAMPIV010001854.1, read as the reverse complement.
TGACCACAGTAGTGATAATACACGTAGCATAAATGACCACAGTCTGTAATACATGTAGCAGAAACAACTCACTATAATTAACAACCTGCCAATTTGGGCGGGTTGTTGCTAGTAATAACAGAATGAGTGTGAAGCAACCACCACATGACTGAAATGTTATGATAACAGAATGTCTGTGAAGCAGCCACATGACTGAGATGTTATTATATCAGAATGACTGAAGCAACCACATGACTGATGTTATGATAACAGAATGATTGGGAAGTAATCATCATATGACTGCAATGTTAAAACAACAGAATGACTGTGAAGTAACCACCACACATATATCTCTAAAGTGGGCCTTCATTGATGTATCAACTATTTCAGTCCTGCCATCAAGTTAAGTTCTCATATTTTTACCTCAGTGAACCTTGTTGACATGACTGTGAAGACTGGCAACTACTGGTGATAAAACTTTTGTCTGTTAAACACCTACTGATGCTCATGGTTTTCTGCTGTGCACTTTGTCTTGCCTTATAACAGTTGTACAGATTCTGTTCTTTTCTCTTAGCTTCTATATTTATCTGGGATATATCATGATGACAACGATTTCTGGGAACTAGCTCATGAGATGCTTGAGTTCTTTCATCTATACCCTGCTCTTAATTGCATTAATGCATTGTTTGGCGGTGAAAAATTATGTTTCATCACCTGCCAATCCTCCGCTATGAGCCAAGAGGTGTTTTGTGATGTCCCTTTGGTGGCATATCATAAAGATATGAATTTCAGGGGCATTCTTTTTCACAGCTGCTTGGTGAATACTAGCCCTATACATTTTGGCACTAAGGCTTGTCATCACACTTTCCCCGTTTGTGTTCTCAATGCAAACGTGTTAAAATTTTCTAAATGCACATTTGTTACTAGAGAGGTCTCTTCTGGTGAATCCAGAAATCTGTGCTAATATTTATAGATGGTGTGGCATTACAAATATGGGGGATAAACAGGCAGGTATTTATCCAATTGATTTCGAAAACATTTGATGGACAGTTCTCAAAGAACTTACACACTTATGACTATTCACTGTAATGGTAGTGGTCATTCTGGGACTTCTGATACACATGTGGCAGCAATCTGCTTTTGTCATAGTGATGATAGAACTTACTTTTCTTTGGAGAATGTATATCTACATATGATAAATGCTGGGTATACCTGTATATCTACATATGATAAATGCTGGGTACGCCTGTATATCTATATGTGATAAATGCTGGGTACGCCTGTATATCTACATATGATAAATGCTGAGTATGCTTGCATATCTACACATGATAAATGCTGGTATGCCTGTATATCTACATATGATAAATACTGGTATGCCTGAATATCTACATATGATAAATGCTGGTATGCCTAAATATCTACATGTAATAAATGCTGGGTATGCCTGTATATGTATATATGATAAATGCTGGTATGCCTGTATATCTACATGTGATAAATGCTGGTATGCCTGTATATCTACGTATGATGAATGCTGGTATGCCTGTATATCTACTTGTAAATCTACACGATACATGCTGGGTATGCCTGTATATCTAAACATGACACATACTGTGTGTAGAGGGTGTCTTTCATTCATGTTAATGTCCAAATTGTTATTATTAAAGAGTGTTCATAATCTCTGGCCATGGTTTGGATTTTTTTATTCTTTTCTCATTTATTACTCTTGAGTATCGTGCTTCAATTATATTCGCGAATGCTGGGTGATAACTGACCAAAAATTCAATAGTATCGAGTGGAGAAGTCCAAGGTGGTACGAGTCCACAAAGAGATATTTTATTGATGAAATTGACAAAGACATCCATAAATCAATTCATACAAAGTACATAGTATTGCATTCCAACTATACATTATATTACCGTCAGTGTCCAGTTCCTGAAATGTCATCAAAACTTTATGGGCTATATACATGCGTGGCTAACTAGGTAAACCACCAGAAATGAGACCCATTAGTTTGACGAATATAGCTCAAGAAAATGAGTGAAGAATCCTTCCATAAGATGGTTATACATTAACCAATTAATTCCTTTGATTCATTACCATAACCTGGACTGACCCTATGTCCGTATTCAATATTATTCGGCACTATGAAGCCTAACATTGGAAGGAATAAAAACACAAGTCTTCATGGTTTGACGGTCATTACAAAAAGGGTCAAGTACCTTAGTCACCAAGCGTGACCATATCATCGCTACCGCATCACAATCGACCCATGCGATTGTGTTCAACAAAGAACCATGAAGCATAAAAAACCATTCTCTTATTAAAAACCTCTCAACCTCAAAATGCGCACTGCCAACTATAGCAGACGACAACCACCTGTCGTAACAATTCCCTGCCCGACGGGGGGGGGGGGGAGAGAATCTATTCTATAGATTTTTTAAAAAATATCTTGATTAATTATATGAAAAATTTAGCAAAAATCAACATGTGGCCTACGATGTTCTGTGTAGAACAGTGTCGTAAGTCATGTCGATATAATATCAGTCATGTAATATATGGACATTATATTAAAGTAACTAAAGATAATGTCAACTGTCAGTGAAGGATTAAATAACTGTGTGTCTTCACCAAATAATAAGGTGTTATGTACTAAAAATTATCCTAACTAATTAAAAATTAACTAATTAATCAGTGTAATTGTTGTAGAAAATAATATACTTAAAATTTCATTAACTAAACTAAAGTACAGTGTCATAGTAAAGAAAATAAAGACAAGTAAAGTAAAGAAAATAATAAAGGATAAGTTAACTAGTGAGATGTGAGTGACTTAATAAGACATATGTATAGACTAACTAATGTCTAATTAACTAACTATCAACTAATAAAATAATACATATAATATTGCGTACACATATGTGCTAAATTCATCTAATAATAATCATATTTATAACTACATTTAATTAAATTATTCAAATGTGTGAGGTTATTTTATATTTTTCTTCTTTCTTTTATGTATTTCATCTTTTCGTCACATTATATTTTTTTATTTTATTTATTTAAACAATAAGTAATTAAACAAATAATGTTAGTTCTGAAGATCCAAACGTAGTTATTCCTCTTTCTGGATATATAAGTTTGTTCCATATGCAGAACGAGTTTCATTCAACAACTGTATATTAAATTGTTCATATTGCAGACTGAGTTAAGAATGTTCAACTGTCTTTCTTGCAAGGCTGGATCAAGAATTTGATATCGTTTTTTTAGTCCATTTGCTTCTGATTTGAAGACGGAAGATCCAAAAACCACACGAACATTCCATTTTGAGTGTATATAATACGTGAAGGTGGAGTGGACACAACCAAAGTCCATATGTTGAAAAGTTTATAAGTTTCTTCGACGTATTATTAGTATGTCTTGAGTTCATGAAAATATCAGCCTTGTAACGTTCATAAGGATACGTATAGTCTTATTTCCATTCTTGAAATCTTGAATTATAACTTTCGTTCAGTTGGATTCGATATGATTTCGCTAGAGTGTATCAGATATTACGTGGTGTAACACTGTGTATACCTGTATATCTACATATGATAAATGCTGGTATGCCTGTATATCTACATGTGATAAATGCTGGGTATGCCTGTATATCTACACATGATACGTGCTGGGTATGCCTGTTTATCTACATATGATAAATGCTGGGTATGCTTGCATATCTACCCATGATAAATGCTGGTATGCCTGTATATCTACATATGATAAATACTGGTATGCCTGTATATCTACACATGATAAATGCTGAGTATGCCTGTATATCTACATGTGATAAATGCTGGGTATGCCTGTATATATATGTATATCTTCATAAACATGTAACGCTAATTTATACAAAATAATGGGAAGGTGTGCTGGCACAACAACCAACCATAATTATAACAAGGTTTCCCATGCCAGATGCACGACTTAATTCTTACCTGAAAGTTGTGACAGTTTTTCTCCATTTTTTGTGTTTTCTCAGAGGACCCATGCCCAGCACAACAAGTATGATGATAATGATGGTGACGATGGTAAACAATGAAATGCCTACTGCCCAAGCAATGAGAATATCATGGTCACTATCAGAGGTTGCTGGTGTTAGTGGAGGACCGCTGGCTGTGGACAAAAGATCACTAGTTAAATGTGGGTCATCTTTCAGCTAACTTCATGACTGATTTTAACCTATATATATATAAATACACTTAGGCCCAGTATATGAATCTAATTTGTTCCTAACAACAAAAAACTTATTAAGCCACATATTTGTTTAGCTGTCCACATGATTTGAAAAAAATTTATTATGGGGAAAATTTCAGAGTTTTTCTGACCCAGATTAAGTCCATCCCAAGCTGATTTAAAAAAAAAAAATTATAATGCTACTGCACAATGTATTTATAAACTTAAACCAAAAAAAAAAAAAGGCATTCGTGAAATTAGTAAATATGTAGTAATGATAAACAATATAACAAGCTAGTTAATAGTTTTGTCGAAGACGAATGTTTGTAAATATGCACAGCAGATCACAATTTCTATCCCCAAATGGAACATTCCACTGTATTACTCCAAAATGTTAAATGATAAAACTTGTAAATTAGAAAGTTCATGGCTTATGCCCACTTGTATATTGCAATGTCATATTTAGTATCTAAAATGTGGCATAGCTAATTTTAGGGCACAGATTCTTTGTTTGGATCTGTGAAGATTTGTGTAACAAAAAGTTTGCAAATATATATATATATGCATGTATGTGGGTATACACTCACACACACACACATATATATATAAAGCAATCATGGCCACATTTTCACCTTACCTAAACATTTCATTAACTTCCCTGACCAGTTGCCATGAAGGTCACAGGTCAAGTTTGTATCTCCAGTGAAGTAGCTGTATCCATTTATGCAGGAGTAGTTTGCAGTCTGACCAAATGTGGTGTCTGTAACTTCTACAGAGAGGCCATCAGCTGATGAGGGAACTCCGCAGTCTATGACTGTTAAAATAAGTCTTTGTTTAGCCGCTCAGTTTACATTTTTTTTTTTGTTCCACAAATCACATTAGCATAATTTTATTACAGATCAATATAACACGACTCATCATATCACTACAAAGTAATTTGTTTAAAAAATTAATCTATCATGACTCATCATATCACTACTAGGTCATTAGTAAAAATATTTATTTCTCATAATACACCACTAACTCATTGGTAAAATGTTTTTATTCCATCATTTTTGTCAATAAAAATTCATTAAAACATATGACCCACAATATCACCACAACCACTAGTGATTAGTCAAACACATCTGACCCACAATATCACTACAAACACTAGTAATGTGTCAAACACATCTGACACACAATATCACCACAAACACTAATGATCTGTCAAATATCTGACCCACAATATCACCACAAACACTAGTGATCTGTCAAACACATCTGACCCACAATATCACCCTAAACGCTAGTGATTAGTCAAACACATCTGACCCACAATATCACCACAAACACTAGTGATTAGTCAAACACATCTGACCCACAATGTCACCACAAACACTAGTGATTAGTCAAACACATCTGACCCACAATGTCACCACAAACACTAGTGATTAGTCAAACACATCTGACCCACAATATCACCACAAACACTAGTGATTAGTCAAACACATCTGACCCATAATGTCACCACACACACTAGTGATTAGTCAAACATATCTGACCCACAATGTCACCACAAACACTAGTGATTAGTCAAACACATCTGACCCACAATATCACCACAAACACTAGTGATTAGTCAAACACATCTGACCCACAATGTCACCACAAACACTAGTGATTAGTCAAACACATCTGACCCACAATGTCACCACAAACACTAATGATTAGTCCAACACATCTGACCCATAATATCACCACAAACACTAGTGATCTGTCAAATATGTCTATTCTGACCCACAATAATCACCACAAACACTCATGATTAGTCAAACACATCTCATCTGACCCACAATATCACCACAAACACTAGTGATTATTCAAAGACATAGCCAACAACACATCTGACCCACAATATCAACACAAACACTAGCAATCTGTCAAACATCTGACCCACAATATCACCACAAACATTAGTGATCTGTCAAACACATCTGACATACAATATCACCACAAACAATAATGATCTGTCAGACACATCTGACCCTCAATATTTCCACAAACACTAGTGATCAGTCAAACACATCTGACCCACAACATTACCACAAACTTTAGTGATCAGTTAAACACATCTAACCCACAATGTCACCACAAACACTAGTGATTAGTCAAACACATCTGACCCACAATGTCACCACAAACACTAGTGATTAGTCCAACACATCTGACCCATAATATCACCACAAACACTGGTGATCTGTCAAATACGACTATTCTGACCCACAATAATCACCACAAACACTCATGATTAGTTAAACACATCTCATCTGACCCACAATATCACCACAAACACTAGTGATTAGTCAAAGACATAGCCAACAACACATCTGACCCACAATATCAACACAAACACTAGCGATCTGTCAAACATCTGACCCACAATATCACCACAAATATTAGTGATCTGTCAAACACATTTGACACACAATATCACCACAAACACTAGTGATCTGTCAAATATGTCTCATCAGACCCACAATATCACCACAAACACTAGTGATCTGTCAAACACATCTGACCCACAATATCACCACAAACACTAGTGATCTGTCAAACACATCTGACCCACAATATCACCACAAACACTAGTGATCTGTCAAACACATCTGACCCTCAATATCACCACAAATACTAGTGATCTGTCAAACACATCTGAGCCACAATATCACCACAAACACTATTGATCTATCAAACACATGGTCAACTGTACATTTCCATTGTAGCAACTTATTCATTGTTAAGTAGCTAAAAGAAATTCGAGCTACTGGTACAAGTACCAAAAGATCTACAGTGTATTTTTATCCATCTGTATATAAATCAAATGTCTACCGAAGTCTGTAACTTGTATCTTGTTTATGTTGTTGACAGACAGATTACATACCTTGAAAAGTCTGGCACATACATATGCTATAAAACTGTACTATTTCTGTTTTAAAATTTTCTACAAATTACAGAATGTGAAAATGCTTTGGATTTATACATCAGCAATTGACAGAGCAGCCCCTGAACCTCACAACCATAGGAGACAAGTAACAAATATGAGAAACGTCACTTTATTAACAAATATGAGAAACATCAATTTAATTAAAGTAGATAAATAGTGATTAGTCAAACACCTCTGACCCACAAACACTAATGATTGGTCCAACACATCTGACCCATAATATCACCACAAACACTAGTGATTAGTCAAACGCTTCTGATCCAGAATATCACCACAAACACTAGTGTCTATTATAAGGCTACTGACGCTCATGGTTTCCTTCTTTATACATCATCTCACCCTCTTAGTTGTAAAAATTCCATTCCCTTTTCTCAACTTCTTCGCTTGCGTTGGTTATGTCACGATGACGATGATTTCCATCAGCGAGCTCAAGAGATGCTCGAGTTCTTTCGCCAACATCTTTATCCAGAACATGTTTTATCTGATGCTCTTAATCATATCACACACGTCACTCGTCAGATGGCACTCACTACTAAACCTTCTGTCCAATCTGACAGACTCAAACTGGTTCTAACTTTCCATCCTCACTGTCTGGCGGTGAAGAGAATTCTGTTTCGACATCTGCCTATTCTCCACTCTGATCCTGATACCAGAGAGTTGTTTCGTGATACACCTTTGGTGGCATATCGTAGGGATAGGAATTTTAGGGATATTCTTGTACACAGTCGCTTGCGACATACTAGCCCTTCATACTTTGGTAATAAACCATGCCAACGCAGTATATGTAAGAGCTGTCCGTTTGACCTCCAAATTCAGACAGTCACTTTTCCGAAAGGAAAATTTATCATTAGAGAGTCTTTCACGTGTGAATCCAGAAACCTGATTTATGCTATCATCTGCAAGAGGTGTGGCATTACCTATATTGGTGAAACTGGCAGGCGTTTGGCAGACAGGTTTCGTGAGCACTTGAATGACGTCTATCATGGCAAACATTTACCGGTGGCTCTTCATTTCAATAGGCCTGACCATTCAGGTAATTCCGATATTCATGTCACTGCCCTCCTTTCATGTGTCGGTGATGATCAGACTCGCTTTTTGTTGGAGAATCATCTTATTTTTCAAATGGGCGTTTTATCTCCTGATGGCCTTAATGTCCAACATCATTTTGCATAAATTCTGGTAGCTTTTCTCTCTTTTTCATTCTTCTTTATTCGTTGTTTTTTCGATTTATCTTCTTATGTTTTTGTTTTGGTTCGTTTCGTATCCTTTTGTTTCTTTTTAAATTGTCACTATCTTATACGTCACATCAGAGATTTCTTGGACAGAGTACTACGGTCTTCTATTCCAAGCATCTACGGATCTAGCTAAGTGAACTTTTACTTGTTCTGAAGTTTTGTTCATTCTTTTCTTTTTTTCGTTTCGTTGATTATTTACTTTCTTGTTTCGGTATTTCTTTTAGGTTTTACGATTTTCTTGTATTATTATTGTTCTTTATTCGCTCATCACTGTGTGTGTTTACTTTTTCCATCTGCTTGTATCGCTCATTTGGTGTATGTTTCTCATCATCGTATGTTTTTGTAGGACCTATATGTAATTCTTGTCTTTGTCACCTGTTTGTGGCTGATGAAGGGTAAAACCCGAAACGTCCCTTGTTTCATGTGAACCGTTATTTGTAGAACTGATTCAATACCGTTTTATTGGTTTATATAATTAAAGTAGATGCATGGAGGCATATCTGGAGTCATCCTTTTATGACCACCAGCTATGCACAGTGCTATAGTATTTAGTTTTGGATGTGACTGTCTGTGAGCTTAATTACACCTTCATTGACTCTTGAAATCATCCACACACTTCCAGGAATTCCCCCTGTGGTGAAACTTGTCGAGAACCCAGCATTGCACACTAAGCTTGGAGAAGTCCCTCTTTGGCTTTGACTTGGTTGACTACATGCAGGAGGGTCTCATTGTGGACCCAGTGATAGACAGAGGGAGCTGAGAAGTGGCTCTGTGCAGGACATGACAATTCCTTGGGAGAGCCCAGTATTTTAGCTTTGCATAGTTGGAGAGCCCCTTTGGATGGCGGGGAATGCACAGTATGCCACATGCTTCTTACTCTTAACTTGGGACCGGAAGTGACAATCCTTTAAATGCTAGCCTAGCTGGAGAAATTGGAGCTCATGACTTCAGTCAACATGTTTCGGAATGGCAGAAAAGCCACAAGAAAAGCCTAGATCTCATCATCATCATCAGTTGCCATCTCCACAACGAAGGTTGGCTGTAATGGATCTCCAACGTCTTCTGTCTCTTGTCTTGGTGGTACACTCTGATAGACTCTTTCCCGTCCATCTCTTGATGTTATCTTCCCACTTATAGCGCTGTCTTCCCCTTGCACGTTTGCCTTCAACTCTCCCTTCTGTTATGGTCTTCTGCAAGGTGTTATGCCTTTTTATGTGGCCAAAGTATTTTAGCTGCCGAACTTTGACCTCTCTCATTAGTTCTCTTTTCATACCTAGATTTTCTAGGACCTCCTTATTTGTTTTCATCTCTTTCCATGAGATACGCCCCATTCTTCTATATATCCACATTTCAAGAGCCTCAATTCTTTCTTCCAAATGCTTATTCATCGTCCATGTTTCTGCACCATACAGAAATGCAGAATATATATAACACTTTATGATTCTCAGTTTTAATTTATGAGATAACTGTTTGGATGTCAGTATATGTTTCATGTTGTTGAATGTAGCTTTGGCCATTCCTATTCTCTTCTTGATTTCTGTTTCACATCTGCCATCTTCTGTTATTATATGACCAAGATATACGTAGCTCTTGACTAGGTCTACAGTGTAGATAATACCAAGGAGTCTTCAACTTGGTATTGGCTGCAAAAGAGCGAGAAGCTCAACAGCCCTAGTTAAACAACAACAATTAAAGTAAAGTTTGTACTTTTGCACTTCAGTGTGTTTCCTGCCCAGTTGCCAAACTGGCCACAAGTCAGGTTGAATTGCCCTTGTTCATATTCGTATCCAAGTGTACATGAATAGTTCGCAGACTGGTTGTAAGTTGTTCCTGATACCTGAACTTGTGTGTTAGGGAGAGATGGTGGACTTCTGCAATCAATGGCTGTGGAATCAAGAGAAATACTCGTTGTAACTGTATATGACAGATAGTGTAAAGAACAATTTGATCATCAGAAGATCTGAAATTCTTGAAAAACTAACAAATGTCTTGACTTTGTCGTGAAGTTTTAGCTGTTAAAGGACAAGAGACCAGTATTCAGGGCAGATTTTCCGAGGTTCTTGTGCTGGAAGTTCAGTTTTCGGGGCTGATATATATGAAGGAAGTTTTTTTGGTTTTGTGCAAATGTTATATTTTAATCCTTATTCAATTTTCTTTACAACTGTGTATAACATTACCATTCATAACAATTAAAAAAAAAACTTTTAAACTGCATAAAAAATCAGTGATCGCAAAGTCCTTGCACCAAACATGAGAAAATCACCATGTTCTTTACGAAATATGTGAAATAAATAATCAGAAACAAATAATCATTCAGATTTAAAAAAAAAATAAAACAGTAGCTTAATAAGAAATCACAGACACGAACTGATGACTGTCACCCTGAGAAAACATTTGAGCACTAGAGACTTATTGAGATCATTCAACCAATAAATCAAGTGCAACCAACTATTTCATATGTTCAAGACACAACAATACAACATTTCAGATTTACTATTACAGAAAAACAACTCAATAAAACTGACCTTGAATGCACACATCACACAGGTAAGAAGGGGACAAGAGATGACAACTTATATGAGACAAACAACACCTTACATGAGACAAACAACACCTTACACAAGTCAGGATTTCAACAGACCACTCTATTTTCAAGCACTAAACAAATTTCTTTGTTCAGTTAAGGTCATTTACAGTCAAGACTCTCTAGTAGTAAACATTTTAAACATTTCTTTGTTCAACTAAGGTCACTTATAACAGGATTTGAAAAGACCACACTAGTGGTAGTAAGCACTTTTTAAAATGTCCCTTTTAACTCACGGAGCGAGATTAAAAAACTAATCAAAAATAAAGTGTCACATCTTGCCACTAACTGCTACCTTTGCAAACTATGAGATGGCCATGCCAAATTCCAGAAGTGTTGCAGGTCAAGGACACATCACCATGAAGAAATGTGTATCCTGTTACACAAGTGTACGCTGCAGTCCCTCCAACCGTTGTGTCTGTAACTGTGAAGGTTGCATTGAGAGATGAGGGTGGTTGTCCACAGTCTACTCCTGAGAACATTTATAGTCAACATAAAACAGGTGTTATATAACATGACAACCGTTGTGTCTGTAACTGTGAAGGTTGCATTGAGAGATGAGGGCGGTTGTCCACAGTCTACTCCTGAGAACATTTATAGTCAAACATAAAACAGGTGTTATATAACATGACAACAGTTGTGTCTGTAACTGTGAAGGTTGCATTGAGAGATGAGGGTGGTTGTCTACAGTCTACTCCTGAGAACATTTATAGTCAACATAAAACAGGTAAATGGAACCAGGCCAGGAAGAAGACAGCTGATAGAATGGTCTGGCGCTCTCTCTTCCAAACCTCTACACCTCACGGTAGAAGGGGAACGACTAAGTAAGTAAGTATAAAACAGGTGTTATATAACATGACAACCGTTGTGTCTGTAACTGTGAAGGTTGCATTGAGAGATGAGGGCGGTTGTCTACAGTCTACTCCTGAGAACATTTATAGTCAACATAAAACAGGTGTTATATAACATGACAACCGTTGTGTCTGTAACTGTGAAGGTTGCATTGAGAGATGAGGGCGGTTGTCCACAGTCTACTCCTGAGAACATTTATAGTCAACATAAAACAGGTGTTATATAACATGACAACAGTTGTGTCTGTAACTGTGAAGGTTGCATTGAGAGATGAGGGCGGTTGTCCACAGTCTACTCCTGAGAACATTTATAGTCAACATGACAACAGTTGTGTCTGTAACTGTGAAGGTTGCATTGAGAGATGAGGGCGGTTGTCCACATTCTACTCCTGAGAACATTTATAGTCAACATAAAACAGGTGTTATATAACATGACAACAGTTGTGTCTGTAACTGTGAAGGTTGCATTGAGAGATGAGGGCGGTTGTCCACAGTCTACTCCTGAGAACATTTATAGTCAACATAAAACAGGTGTTATATAACATGACAACCATTGTGTCTGTAACTGTGAAGGTTGCATTGAGAGATGAGGGCGGTTGTCCACAGTCTACTCCTGAGAACATTTATAGTCAACATAAAACAGGTGTTATATAACATGACAACCATTGTGTCTGTAACTGTGAAGGTTGCATTGAGAGATGAGGGCAGTTGTCCACAGTCTACTCCTGAGAACATTTACAGTCAACATAAAACAGGTGTTATATAACATGACAACCAGTGTCTGTAACTGTGAAGGTTGCATTGAGAGATGAGGGCGGTTGTCCACAGTCTACTCCTGAGAACATTTATAGTCAACATAAAACAGGTGTTATATAACATGACAACTATTGTGTCTGTAACTGTGAAGGCTGCATTGAGAGATGAGGGCGGTTGTCCACAGTCTACTCCTGAGAACATTTATAGTCAACATAAAACAGGTGTTATATAACATGACAACAGTTGGATGTAACTACCATACAGGAGTTATGTAATATGACAAGTGGAAGTAATTGACATACAGGAGTTATGTAATATGACAACAGGTGGAAGCAACTAGCATATAGGAGTTATGTAATATGACAACAGATGGAAGTAACTAACATACAGGAGTTATGCAATATGACAACAGGTGGAAGTAACTGTCATACAGGAGTTACATAACATGACAACAGGTAGAAGTAACATAACAGGTGTATTAGTTGCCATACAGGAGTTATGTAACATAACAGGTGAAAGTAACTGTCATACAGGAGTTACATAACATCACAACAGGTGGAAGTAACTCCACACCGGAGTTATGTAACATAACAACAGGTGTGTTAATTACCATGCAGGAGTTATGTAACATGACAACAGGTGGATGTAACTGCCATAAAGGAGTTATATAACTTCACAACAGGTGGAAGTAACTATTACACAGGAGTTATGTACCATGACAACAGGTGGATGTAACTACTACACAGGAGTTATGTAACATGACAACAGGTGGAAGTAACTACCACACAGGAGTTATGTAACATCACAACAGGTGTATTAGTTGCCATATAGGAGTTTTGTAACATGACAACAGGTGGAAGTAACTTCCCTACAGGAGTTACATAAAATCACTACAGGTGGAAGTAACTGCCAGACAGGAGTTACATAACATCACAACAGGTAGAAGTAACTGGCATACAGGAGTTACATAACATCACAACAGGTGGAAGTAACTACCACACAGGAGTTATGTAACATGACAACAGGTGTATTAGTTGCCATTCAGGAGTTATGTAACATGACAACAGGTGGAAGTAACTGCCAGACAGGAGTTACATAACATCACAACAGGTGGAAGTAACTACCACACAGGAGTTAAATAACATGACAACAGGTATTAGTTCCCATACAGGAGTTATGTAACATGACAACAGGTGGAAATAACTGCCATACAGGAGTTACATAACATCACAACAGGTGGAAGTAACTACCATACAGGAGTTATGTAACATCACAACAGGTGGATCTAACTGCCACACATGAGTTATGTTACATGTCAATAGGTGGATCATCTGCCACCCAGGAGTTATGTAACATGACAATAGGAGAAAGTAACTGCCAAACAGGTGTTTAATCTGTTATTTAGTATGATGTCTAATATTTTACCTAGATGGGAAGCTAAGGATACTGGTCTGTATGAACTAGCATCATGATCATCTGTTCTGGTTTTAGTATTGGAATAACTACTGCCACTATCCATGTCATGGGAATTTTCCCCACATTCAAAATTTTGTTAAATAGAAATGTTACAATTCCTAAGGTGCTCCTTGGTATATGTTTCAATATTTCATAGCTCAAGATATCATGTCATGGTGCTGTATTTGTTTTTTCTTTTATTACATTTTCCACTTCCTCCATTGTAATATCTACATTTAAATATGATAACTCTTCTGTATTCTCAGTTACTTTTCACTGAGTTTTGTAATGAGTTATTTACCGTATTTACAGTTTAAATTGTACCCGTAGCACGCTGGTTGTACATACGACGGATGCATCCTCTCTCACATCCATTTCTGCTAGTCCCACGTTTGATGCCAAACTCCAACAGCCTCAGCCTTGTTGATTCATCCACTGCAGTGTCATTATCAAGCAGGCGATCATTAATAGCCCTTACTATCTCTCCCTTATCTATGTCCAGTGTCCCCACTATGGGTACTCTCAAGGCCAGACTGTCAGCTCTCTCATTGTCACATACCCCTGCATGACCAGGACAGTAGATCCACACCAGTTCTTGAAGACTTGAGGATTCTATTGATGTTTTCCATTCCTGCCGCAGCCATCCGTTCTGAAATTTTCCAAGCATGGCTTGCGAGTCTGACAATATAACTGCTCTGGTTGATGGAGCTTCAGACAGCCACCTCAGTGCTGCAGTAACTGCCTCTACCTCCATTCTCATGCTGGAGGTTGTTGTCATGTAGACTCCACTCTGTTCAGCGACGACCCTGCCCTTTATTCTCGCAGAGAAGCCCCATCTTGATTTCTCACCACGCACTACAGACCCATCAGTGTACACAGTGGCATCATCATCCCCAGCATGATCACTTATCAGCTGATTAATCTCCTGCTCTTTTCCATTGCCCCAAGATCTGCACACTCTGCCAAGGCTAATGATGACCTGCTGGTAGTTTATCCAGTTCTCCCCTGACTTACTCTGCTCTTCCCCTTTGGATACATTTTCAACCCTGGTCAGACCAATTGTAGCCTCTGCCTTAGCCATCCATGACATCACCCTCTTGATTCTTGCTCCTTTGATGTCAGCTACGTTCTCATGTAGGGGGTGTCTTTTGTCGGTGGTTACCCACATATATGCTTTTGCCTGAACCATCGCGTATCTGGATCTAATCGACATTAATCCGTGCATGTATCTCATTGTCTCAATGGGGGTATCACGCGTACAGCCCAAAACTAGTCACATCCCTTCATTTTTAATGCGTTCCAGTCATTCACATTGTAACACTAACAGCATGAGTATTCCAAGCCCGTACTCGATTACTGAAATTGCGAGCTGATGATACAGGAGAAACAACAGTCTCTGTTCCAAGTGCACAGCAGCCATTATTTTTAAGGCTGCCAGTCCTCGCTTGCACTTCTGTATGATCACTTCGACATGATACTTGAATGAAAGCCCACGATCAAACGTTACTCTCAGATACTTCAGCCTGTCTTGCCTTTCAATGTTCTGCCCATTGAAAGTGATGTCTGGAAGGTCTGCTTTCACTGTGGAGTTGTTCAAAGAGCACCACATCACACATGCCTTGTTGGGATTGACCTTTGTGTAAAGCTATTGCAAGTCTTCTTTTAATTTCTACTGCACAGTCACCAGAGCTGTTGATGATTGATCCTAAGTATTCTTCTTCTTCCTCGTTCGTCCTGAAAAGGACGTTGGTTGCGTTGTGTCTGTTTACGCCGGAGCTGTGATATCTGCACCTTTCGGTCGACACATCCGACTTCAGCACGGCAGTTTTTGGGACCAGGTTTGCCTTCCCTCTGCGATCCCTACTCTCTCAGCCAGACTGCAGTGATGCAGACTGTTTCCAGGACCACCACGTGGAGGTGGAGTAGGGTCTTAGTCAGCTCTGGTTCGCTGACTCTGATGCAAGCAGTCAAGCTATGGGTCGCTGACTGCATTCTCTATTGCTGCATCTTTGGGTCCCGATCCTAAGTATTCGAATTCATTAACACTTTCCAGTTCTTCGTTATCAATTTCCATTTCTGGTTTGGTCTTTACTTTGTCTGTTGTCAATACTTTGGTCTTCTTGGCATTTAGGTATAGATTCTGGGCCTCACTGTGTTTTTTAGTGGACAGAATTAATTGTTCAAGTCCATCTGGGTTGGTCGATAGGAGGACTGTGTCGTCAGCATATCTGATTTCCAGGATCTGGTATCCGCCGATGTTAAATGAGTCAAAACTCTGTGTGTTCTTGGTCATCTCTTACGTTTCTCATGATATACTCGGCATAAATGTTAAACAGGTAAGGGGAAAGGGTACAGTTTTGTCTTATTCCTTTCTGTACTTCAAACCATTCTGATGTTTCCCCCTCTATTCTTACGGCTGCCTGTTGTTCTTGGTACAGCAGTGCGATGAGTTGTATAAGGTGGTTTGGAAATCCCATATTTTCCATAATAGAGGGAACATAAAATGTACTACTCTCTTAAATATATTATATTTTCATTTGTTTGTTGATACTAGATTCTTCCAGGTTTTTCTATTATATTGCTTATGAGGGTTCTTAGTTCAGTCTGAATTTTCTGTAGGAATGTTTTCACTATGGTAGTTATGGAATCAATAAAATATTGACAATCTTCAGTGGAGTTTTCCATATTTTCCTTCCACCTTCCTGCTTGTCTGTTTTTCATCTTCCATTGTTTTTTTTCTACTGCTTATGATTTGTTTTCTGTCTCAATCCTCTTTAGTAAATCTTCATTTTCCTTTTTCAGTTCTGCTAATCTAGTAGCATCCTTAGCAACTTGTTGTTGAATGTTTTTCATGGTCATCAAGATTTCTTCTGCCTGTCTTACTAAATCTTCTGGTACTTGTTTGTCAGGTAATTCTCTCTGTTTTCAAAGGTTCCTTTCTGTTGTCATTATTTCTTTGTTGTTTTTTCCCGAGTTATTTCACCATTTTTAGTATTGATTATTATTATTATTTTTTTTTTTTAAACTTATTTTGGAGATGCTAAGTCAGGAGATTTTTGTTGTTGGATGACTACTTTAAATGGTGAGTTGGTGTTGATGTATTTTATCAGTTCAAGTTTGGTCTGTTGATAATGAGGGCATCCTAGGAAACATGAACTATGATTTCCTAGATAATTTGCACATTTCCTGTTTTTATTTGTTGTTTTGTAATCATTATCTCCCTTTGCTAGTTTGCATTTGCCATAGCTGTGGTCTCCTGCACAATATCTGCATTTTGTTACCGGGTACATCTCTACACGAGCTTTTTGTAGGGCTAAATTTCAGACAGTTGGAACACTGGATTACTGGGGGAATGTAAATTTCTGTAGGAATTTTCCTACTGCCATTGTATAAGTGCGTAGGGATTTCCTGTCCTACCAGTGTAATAACTACAGATGAATTTACCAATTTTCTTGATATTGTTTTTATTATTTGGATTTTGTATATAGTATTGTCTGCTCTCAGCCTATTTAGCAACTCTTCTTCAGTCAATGGCATGTCTATACCTTTGGTGACACATTTCCTTGTTTCTATAACAGTTTCTAGCTTGACCTTAACACTGTGTGCGAAATCTAAAGAAACAGGTTGTTTTAAAGGATTTTTAGCAGAGCTGTTACCATTTCAGTATTCACTGTAATTATTATGCCATATTGTGCTTCTTTCTTTGTACAACTGATCTGTTTAATAGCATTTTCTAGCATATTTATGATCTTACTATCAGATAATGTTTTAATTTTGACAACTTCACTACATGTTTGAATTATCTTTACTCTCGTCCGTAGTGTATCAATAAGATGAGGGGTTTCTTGTCTTACCTGATTAGTATGCTGCATTTTTCTTGTTTATCTTTATCAAGACTCTGGACTTCCTTTATATTTGAATCAACATTTATACTTTACAGGAGTCATCTGGTTTTAGACGTTGACTTCGTCCTCTTTTTTAAATGCCTTTCTTTGTTGGGTGTCTTCATTTTCTTTAACCTTTTGGTTCTCTGTGTAAATAGTTTCTGAATTGTCATTGGTAATTGTGACCACATCTGCCCATGACTTCCTTTGAATACTGCCTGTTTTTAACCTTGTTAACATAGGTATGGCCAATAATCATAATAGTAAACTTGTTCACTTAAAATACAGAATATTCTAACTGATGCTAACAATATTAATGCGTTTTAAACTAAAAAAAAAAACAAATTCGGGTCAATGACATAAAAAATTTCACCTCTGATCTATAATCTACATTGAAAGTCACGATCGCAAAATGAAGTAAAAAACGTGTAAAAGTGACACATAAATATTAACGTAACACAAAAATATAATTCACTGATACATGAGCGAATTCTAGTTTCAACAAACACGAATATTAACTCCCCTGCCGTGCAATTCCAAATACTGTATTTGAAACATTCGTTGAGTTATACTGGAAATGCAACTAATATATTATCGCCATGTTTTACCGGTGCCAGGGAAGTCCCCCCCCCACCCCCCCCCCCCCCAAAAAAAAAAAAATACATCAGTCTACAGCAATAGTAATCAAAATGGTGGGACCAGATCAATAACAGGCCATGAGCAGTTGGCTAGTAGTCTGCAGCAAATGTCCAGGAAAGAAAAACACAAAAGTTCAATTTAAAAAACATATAAGAATTCCACAAAATATGACTGTCAATCAACAACATTATATAATGTGTTTTCATCAGCAGAAAATGTGATATTGATATTTATGCCATAGCTATGTGCTAACAATACATTCTACCAAATAAAAACATAACATGGCACACCATCAAACAAACTGAGAAGGCCTGGTGTACACTGAGGACAACCAGTGAGGACCAACCATAGTGGTATACAAGACCTCTTGTAAAGACCAACCCTGAACAATCAGCAGCATTGATACAAAGGACATCTTGTAAAGACCAACCCTGATCAACCAGCAGCACTGGTATATAACCTTAAAATGGAAGCAACCAGGAACAGAAGATGACCGAGAAGATGGATCAAAGGGGTGGTAGACATGCAAAAGGAACCCAGAATGAGACAACAGTAGGTCACGTGTACAGTATTGGAAACCATTAATCAAATATAACTGTTTTGCATTAAGGCATTGCAGCAAAGTCAAAAGATAAAAAAGAAAAAACTCTAAGAATTAAAACAGCTGATGACATTTTCCTTGCAACATTATCCTTTTATGAGCTTCAACGTTGTAGATGTCCCAGTCCACAATTATTATATGCTTTCATGAGCTTCAATGTTGTAGATGTCCCAGACCACAATTATTATTATGCTTTCATGAGCTTCAATGTTGTAGATGTCCCAGACCACAATTATCCAGAAAATACAGTTACTATCATTCAGATCTGTGAAGACCTTACTTCTGCATGACAGAGGATGTCCTTCCCACAATCCACTGGTGTTACAGGTTAACGTCTGCTGGCCATGTTCTGGTATGCAGCCCTTTGCACAAGCATAGAAAACCATACTGCCATATGTAGTTTCTGTTGCTACAAAAAATGTGTTGGCAGACGATGGCGGGATTCCACAGTCGACAGCTGCAAAATACAGTAACAAAATTGAGCAAACATGTACACAGCTGAAACAAAATACAGTAACAAAATTGAGCAAACATGTACACAGCTGAAACAAAATACACTAACAAAAGTGAGCAAACTTTAAAATACCATCGCAGACATGTATACCACTGAGAGAATTTTGTTATTGTTAATCAGAATCGACGTCATTGCACTCCAGGCAAACCCATAGGTGCTCTGTCTCCCGCAGCAAATGTCAAAGGGTATGAATGCTAATTGTTCCTGTTGCGCACTGGTTGTACAGTAGACATTAAAAAATCCGGCAACCTCCGAACCTGAGGAGTGCCGGATTTTTGAAAATGCCGGATTTTTTATGGTTATATATTCTGTATATATTTAACAGAAAATGACTACCTGTACACTTTATCTGCGGTCGACAATGCACGATGTTTACGTTTTACACCACTTCTTTTATTTGCTGAATCCATAATGGGGCTATACAGCAGCAAATAAATGATAAAATGAGAAGGAATGAGCAGGAATGCCTGTTAACACGTGCAAGCAAGACCCAACAGCTGCATCAAAACATAAACTGCTCCAGAAAACAGTGGCGCGCCAACGCAGTAAATTTAAAAATGCGCTCCGAAATCAATGCCAGAAATCTGAAGGAACCGGATTATCGATGGCCGGATTTTTGAATGTCAACTGTATACATGGTGGATGCATCCTCTCATACGTCAATCCCTGCTATCTTTCGTTTGATGAGAGAATTTTTAAAAATGTATGCATACATGTACACCACTGAGAGAATTTTTAAAAAATGTATGCATACATGTACACCACTGAGAGAATTTTTTTTAAATCTATGCATACATGTACGTAACTGAGATAATAACAAAAATCTATGCATACATCTTCTTCTTCTTCTTTGATCCTTAGCCACCGACCGTCAAAGCAGTCAGTGGCCATTACGCCTGGTGGCGTCTTGTAGGGCAACAACAAATTGATTCCACTTTGCTCGGTCGGCGGCCATCCTTCGTACAGTGCCCCAACTCTGGTTCATTCTTTGCATCTCAGCTTCCACAGTCCTCCGCCAAGTTGTTTTTGGTTTTCGTTTTCTTTCAGGGGTCCATAGCATAGCTGTTCTTGTGATGGCATCAGGGTCTCTTCTGAGGACATGGCCAACCCAGCTCCAGCGTCTGCCAGCTATGATGGTGTGCATGTCCTCTTGCTTGCTCCGAGTAAGCAGATCTTGGTTGGTGATGATATTTGGCCAAAAGATTCGGAGAATTTTTCTTAGGCATGTTGTGTGAAAAGAGGACAATTTCGACATATCCTTCTATGTAACTCTCCAGTTCTCCGCACCATAGAGAAGCACAGAAAGCACACAGCTCTGATATAATCCTAATTTTGTGCTTGTGCTGTACTGAGAGGACTTCCAGATGTTGTACATGTACACAGCTAAAAGAAAAAATATTAGTGCATACATGTACACAACTGAGACAATAAACTACATCTTTGCACACATGTAAAAAATGAAAACAATAAAAAAAACGTTTAGATGTACAAAACCAAGACAGTAAAAACATATATCTACATGTACACAACTTAAATGATAAAACACATATGTATTACATGTACAGAACTAAAACAGTACAAAATATGTACACATACACAAGTGTAACAATAAAAACGTGTCTATGTAGGGTTCGGGCTCCGACGTCCCACCTACATCAATGGATGTTGATGCGAACACACAGCCTCTCATATCCAGGTGCAGTGATCGCCGCGGAAGCTACTGTCTTGTAGTAAGCTTCTAGCATATGGCCTCTCCTGCACAAACGTGTCCATAGCAGCACCTTCACATGGTGACCCCATTCTCACAGAGTTTGCTATGGGGGCGACCGAGTGCCTGGCAGTATAACTGGGTCGGGAGTTGTTTGGGACCCCTCCTAAGGTGCAGGCGCAATACCCACCGGCAAGTGGACCATGCTCTGGCCAACACCAACCCAAACCCCACTCATGGGTTAAATACTACTTTCTCTCTTCTCTACTTGCCTACCAAGCTTTCTCTGTCCAATCCATGATACACCTCACCAAGGATCCTGAAGTGGTGATGGTAAAATATGGGTCTTTGCCTAGAAGGGATCCGGGCCCTGCCCCATGTCCCAGCTGCAGCAAGATTGCCATGCGGCCTGACATTGCACCCATCGTCAGATTTGTCCAACTCCTGAGACACGGGAAGCAAAGCCACTAAAACTCAATGGAAATTTAGAACCACTGTGCTGGGGAAAATCGTGAAGGCATAGGATGCAGGACGTGACACAGCCACAGCAAAAGCTCAGCCACAGAATGAAGAAATGAGGCCTGCATCGTGAGCGCTTGTGACTAGCAGGGAATGCATCTCTGTGAACCCCACCTGAACCCCCAGAGCGAAGTGATCTTTAGAGCCAAAAAGGTAAGTGGCCAAGCAAATCAACCCAATACTCATGGAGGAAGACACACACATTGCAATCTTTGGGAGGGAGATGTCTGCAGCAAACACCCAATACCTCCAATGCCAGTCAAACAACATATTCCATACGAGCTCGGACGTCGCCTCGGTTACCAAGGCCCGCGCAAGAGAGATAAATCCCCTGCTCCTAGTGAAAAGTCAGCTAAGGGGAACCTTAACATTTTACAGCTAAATATAGCTGGACTACAGAACAAGACAACTGAGCTTACAAAAATACTACACGAACATCAAGTACAAGTAGCCCTTCTGCAGGAAACAATACTTCCACGGAGACAAATAAACATCACTGGTTATACACAGTACAAATGTGAATGCCTGAAGTGCCAAGGCATCATGACCTTTATCAGAAATGATACCCAAGCCACAGTAACCAACAACCCTGCGGGGGATATCAACCACCAAATAATAAAGCTATGGGTCAAAGATAGTACCAAGTACACACTACACAACATTTACTGTCCCCTGACCTCATCAAAAGGTCTGCCTGAGTTCGAGCCCATACTAAAGAAAACTGTCGTAGCTGGTGATTTTAAGGGGGAACACCCACCCAGAAATGGGTTATCTTTTTAAAAAATTAACAGAAAAAAACTAACAAACTTGTTGACATAAAATTTGGCCACATGTTACAAGAGATATTATATTTTATGATGAACAAAGTTTACTTTATAAATTTTAATGTTTTATGTGAAAATAATTAATTAACAAGAAGTGATGAAAAAAAAAAAAAGGAAAACCCCCAGTGCACCTGGGAATGAATTTCACTCACATAAAAGGTGCAAAAAATGCCAAACCAGCAGATGATGTGCATAACATCCCTACCTATGGCGTGAACCACCCAAAAATGTCTACCCCAATGAGTTTTGTAGATATGGCTCTTGCAATATGACCCTTTTAAATAGCACAAATTTAGAACTTTGTATAGCAATATCTCTGTTTCTATACCATGTAAGAAAAAAATGGAGGTTCATGCGATAAAGGATAACATGGGCTATAAGTGTGCAAAATTTGAAGGCTATAGCTTTAAAATTGTAGAAAATATCACCGGAACTGTGAATCGCAGGCCCTGTTTTCGTTAAAGTTTAGTTTTTAAAATGTTAAAACACTTATCTGATTCTCTTTGAACATTGATAACTCATAAACTATTACAGATAAACACATAATTCAAAAAGAATATCAAAGTAAAAAGGCTTATAAATATTTAAAATACAATTATTATATGAAAATCAAAAATAACCTTTTTTGTCTTTTTCTGGGTGTATATGCCCCCTTAATGCTCACATTCCTGCTCTAGGATACAGGTGGTTTAATAGTAGGGGTCCAGAGGTTGAGGAGCTGTGCAGCAGTACCAACTTAATGCTACTGCAGAACTTGGAAACTAAACCAACACTCCTACATAGGGCACACGGCTCGACCAGCCGGCCAGATCTGACATAGTAGAAAATAGTATCATCAAAGTCTTAGAAGACGTGGGAAGTGACCACCGCCCTGTTTTAACAACTATTTTAACACCAACAGGTGACACAGAAGTCCCTGTGTAAACCATCCTGGAACTTCAGGAAAGCAGACTGGGACCGCTACGGCCGAGAAACTGACGCTGGGTTCAGTCAAATCATTAGAACTGATAACATTAATACTACATACAACAACATATGTACCACAATCCTAACAGCTGCCAAAAAGTGCATCCCAAGGGGGAAGCATAAGAAGTATAAACCTTACTGGACATCTGAACTAGCTGAAGCAGTCAAAGAAAGGAGAGAGGCTAGAAAGAAGGCTGAAAAATACCCTACCACCCAAAATAAAACAGAGTACAACAGGTGGACAGCAAAAATAAGGTATGTCACCAAGAAGAATAAACGGGAGACTTGGAAAGAAAATTGCAACAAACTAGATTTAAAAAGAGAAGGGAACAAAGTTTGGAGACTCCTCAGTAATCTCGAGGGAAGCAAGAAAAAAACAAACCCAACACCTATGGTGGATGGAAGTGGTGATGAAGTAACATCAAGCAGCAAGAAAGCCGATGTCTTCAACAATTTTTATGCCAGTGTAAATAAAACACAACAGAGAAAGAAACTAGACAAAGTGCTCCTAAAGAACACATCCACGCGTAACATAGATTAGACCAATATGGCTGCGTTCGATGATCCGTTCCGCCCACAAGAACTGAGGATGGCACTACGGAAACTGGCCAAAAATAAAGCTCCAGGACTAGATAAAATTAAAAATGAGATGATTTGTCAACTAGGGCCAAAGGCAAAAGAGATACTTCTATGGTTCATCAATAGAACGTGGAACGAGGGACAGTTACCATCAGCATGGCTGACAGCAACCATCTTGCCTATACTGAAGAAAGGGAAACCACCGGGAACACCAAGAAGCTATATGCCCATATCCCTCACTTCATGCATGGGCAAGCTGGTCGAGAGAATGGTAAACAACAGACTATACTGGTGGTTGGAAAGCTGGAACCTTCTGGACAACAACCAGGCAGGCTTCAGACGTAAGTGCCGCACAGATGACCCCCTCTTCAGGTTCACACAGAATGTGATGGATGGCTTTTAAGAGGGAAAAAGCACAATAGCTGTGTTCATCGACCTTGAGCAAGCCTACGACAGAGTTTGGAGAAAGGGACTTTTGCTAAAGATGAGAAGAATGGGAATAGGAGGGAAAATGATTAGATGGATACAGGCCTTCCTAACAAATAGAACCATAGCTACCAACTATGCTGGTACAGGCCTTCCTAACAAATAGAACCATAGCTACCAACTATGCTGGTGCAATTTCACGGAAAAGAACGCCGGAAGGACTGCCTCAAGGCTCTCCTTTAAGTAGCACCCTTTTCCTCATCTTCATTAATGACCTTGCCAAACCACTGAATGTGTCGAAGGCGCTGTTTGCTGATGACCTTGCCATCTGGACTACTGACAAATATCCCATTCTGGCAAAAGCCAAGATCAACAGAGCTCTCCTTACAATGTCAGTATATTGTGAACTGTGGAAACTTAAAATCAATACGCTGTATACACCACTTTCTCCCGCAGCCACAAAATAGCAAAAAGACCTATTAACATCAAACTGAGTGGGGAAACACTAACAAAAGAGGAGCACCGTCTATCTAGGAGTAAAACTGGACAGACAATTGAAACTAGATGGACACATCCATAACCTCAGGGGAAAAGCAGGTAAGCGCCTAAACCTCATCAAACAGCTAGCTAGTACAAATTGGGGAGCGGATAAACAAACCCTTCGTCAACTATATCTCGGCTATTTGAGATCAGCGATAGACTATAACCTCCCCCTCCAGACCATTGTGAGTACAAATACCATCTCACCTCTGGACCATGTGCAGAACCAAGCTCTCCACATACACAAGTGTAACAATAAAAACATGTGTACATGTAAACAGTGAAATGATAAAAGTATATAGGCTTACATCTACACAGCTGACACAAAAATGTGTACATATACAGAACTGAAACAATAAAAAATATATATGTGTACATGTACAGAACTGAAACAATAAAAAAAATTATGTGTACATGTACAGAACTGAAGCAATAAAAACATCACCACCACTGTTACAACTACTACAACTGTTACTACAACTGTTAGAACTACCACAATTGTTACTACTATCACTAAAATTGTTACTACAACTGATACAACTACCACAGTTGTTACTACAACATGTTACAACTACTACAATTGTAATAAAAAAACAGATATTATACATGTACACAACTGAAATAATAAAAACACATACATATATGTAAACAAGTGAAACAATTACAAACATATATGAGTACATGTGTTATTGTAGTACTTGTAACAGTGGTAGTATCAAATATTGGTGTAACATGTGATAGTAACAATTGCAGTAGTTGTGACATGTAATAGTAACAATTGTAGTAATTGTAACATGTAGTTGAAACAACTGTAGTTGTTGTAACATGTGATAATAACAATTGTAGTAGCTGTAACATGTGGTAGTAACAGTTTTAGTAGTTGTAGTTTATGATAATAAAAACTGTAGTTGTAACATTTGTAGTAGTTGTAACATGTGGTAGTAACAATGTAGTAGAAGTAACAGTGGTAGTAACAACAATAATAGCCCCTTCAGTCATAACTGCCTATGGGAATGCGCCACTGAGGTGGCAGCCCTCAGCTGCTTATTTTCCTGGTGCTCCTCCTTTCAACGTTTTTCTCCTCTCTTCTGCTTGTTGTGTGAGTTTCTTTTTGCTCAATTTGAGGTGGCGCAGTAGATAGCATCGCCACTTGGTGCGATCGGCAGCTTCATCCTCCCACGTTGCTGGATTTATGTCCAGTGCCTTTGTGTCTCTTTTGCACACATCTTCAAACCTCAGCTGCGGTCGCCCAACTGTTCTTCTGCCATCTGCTAGATGGCCATAGAAGATATCCTTTGGGATGCGACCATCTTCCTTGCGGCGAACATGGCCAAGCCAGCGTAGTCTTCACTGTCTAAGCAGTGTATACATGCTTTGAAGGCCAGCACGTGACAACACCTCAACATTTGTCACTTTATCTTTCCACGAGATGCCGAGGATGTGGAGTAGACACCGTAGATGGAAGGTATTGAGCCTTCTTTCTTGCTTAGCATGGGTTGTCCAGGTCTCGCTGCCATATATGAGTGTGCTGGTGACGCAGGAGTTATATACTGCAGCTTTGGTCTTCGTTGTGAGTTTGGAGTTTCCCCAAACACATGATGTGAGGCGGGCAAAGGTAGCTGCAGCTTTGCCAAAACGGTTGTCAATTTCTGTGTCCAGTGAGAGTTTGTCATTGATGGTAGACCCCAAGTATATGAAATGTTGCATCACTGCCAATTCATAGTTATCAATAGTAATAACTGGTGCAGCACCCACATCCTGACTCAGCACATTTGTTTTCTTTAGACTTATTGTGAGTCCAAAGTCCTTGCATGCTTTGGTGAAGCGATTCATCAAGCTCTGAAGCTCCTGTTGGCTTTGAGTGACGACTGCAGCATCATCAGCGAACAACAAGTTGTTTTCTTTAGACTTATTGTGAGTCCAAAGTCCTTGCATGGAGTAACTTTGGTAATTGAGGATATGCGCTTTAAAAAATCGCTTTAAAAATCTAAAATAAATATCTCAAAACAGAAACACGTTCACTCTTAAACACGTGCGGTATTTAAAAGAATGTACTTGCAGTCGGAAATGATGTTTTGGGTGGTTTGTGGGTAGTTATAATTAGAAACAGTCTCAAACAGAGGCACATATACTAAAGGCTTTTTAAAGTCGATTGGGCCAAGCGCGTCTAACCCCTGAGCCTTTATAAAGTCGATTGGGACTTAAAGAGATAATCTCTTATGGGGCAGTCAGGTTAAAGAGATTATTTGATTTGGGTTTTAGATACACAAGTAATAGTGATATTTTATTGTGTTACCCAAGTAAGTGATTATACTGGCTTAAAGTCCACCAGAGATAGTATTTCCTTGGTTTATGTTAATTTGTACCCAGGTTGGTTCATTCCTCTTGAGTTGGTGATATGTATGAGAGATAGTGGTGATGATAGGTAATGCAATATAATGTTCAGTACATCCACAACAATGTAAGTTTGTCCAACAGTAAATGATCTTTAGTAAGGATGTAGGTAATTCTCAAAGTTTTTAAACAGTTGAACTTTTGAAAATCAATGACAAAATTGTACAATCAGAGGTCAACTGGTTACAAGGGTTTCAATGGTGAATATGCTGCATGCATAATAAATTGTCTTTTCCTTAATTCCATCCAACATGGATTAAAACATTCATCAGTATTTGTGTTTTCTTCAATTTTCTTATAAGAGGTTTCTTTAGTATATGGTGTCTTTTGTTGAGGAGCATAGGTTGTCCAGGTCTCGCTGCCATATATGAGTAGAACTAGTATTAGTTCTTATGTTCTACAATTTCTGGTTTCATTTGCTTCTTTGCATAACGTAGTATTCTCTGAGTTCTAGCTGAAATAGAAATAAAGTTCGTACTGCTTGTACTTACTTGTATGACTACAAGTTAAAAAATCTGTTTCATACAGATTTTCTCATACAGAGAAAAATAGTTTCTTCTTGCGTCTGCAAATTTCTTGAAGAATAATGAAATACACTGATGAGTTCTGTTGTATATCACAACGTAGGAGCCTAGGACTTTTGTGACAGACCGGGGGAGCGCCAGGTTGCTACCCACGCCAAGTTAAAATCACATCCTTTATGCAAGGGCTCATTTTTACAACTGACTACCAAAATAATATATCTTGGCATCTTCGAATAGTGCGCGAACTTGCTACCCTTTCATTGGATAAGTGAATATTTTATTTATTTATTTATTGGTTATTCTATCAAGCGATCTGTAAGGGAGTAAGGCTATTGCTATTTGCGTCACTCTTTGCTAAGCAACTCCCGCCAAAGACAGCGTTGGGCCGCCCAGAGTGACATTTATTTTCGTTTTTATGTCATCCTATACTCAATGTTACTCGTATTTTAGTAAACTACGAAATGTCGTAACTGCTCTGTTTATTCTCTACTGTAGTTAATAGTAATTTCTTATGTTTTATTATAACTGGTTACTAGCACGAATAAATGCTATGGTAATAGGTCATACGGCCACAGTAGTAACAATTGTAATAATTGTAGCATTTGATAGTAACAGCTGCATTAGTTGTAACAGTGATAGTAACAACTGTAGTAGTTGTAACAATGGTAGTAATAATTAAAGTAGTTTTAACAGTGATAGTAACAATTGTTGTAGTTGTAATGTGTGGTAGCAACTGCTGTAGTGATTGTAATGGTGATAGTAACAGCTCCAGCTAACTTAAAATTAATAATTACAATTGTAGTTATAATGACCAGCTTACGTGAACACTCAACAGAATCCCCATAGATGTAATCCTCCAGCCACTGTCCACCTGAAGAGCACATCTTCTTTCCTTGGTTTCTTTCAATTAGAGGGAAATAACCGGCATTACAAACTTCTGTGACAGTTGTCAGGTAGTGGGTGGACCACGTGGACAAGAGAGCATTTGGGTCGTCAGGAAGCGAAAGGGGAGGACATGATTCTAGGGAAAGATAACCAGGGTTAGCATATTTCTGACATCACTGGAAGGAAAAAAAAACAAGAGTGGATTAAGTTCTTTTTTGCAGTGATTTTAAAAAAAATTACCAAATGAGATTAATGCATTATTTAGAAGGTAACTTCAAATTCCTTAAATTTATATCTGAAGTTCTGTGATCTGTTCACATGTAGATGTGCTCAGATCTAGTTTTAGGTCTCCCATATTGTCTTTAATATATTAATTTTTTTTAAAAAATGATATGGAATCAGTTTTTACAAAATAACGGTACACAGGAAACACGAGTTCACCCTTCGCCGGCCTGGTTACGAACAGTTTACAAGAACAAGAAATATAGACAGGTCAACAACAACAAAAATACTATAGACACTGCAAACACGTAAAAGGATGAGAAACAGAAATAAGTTGAGCAATACAGACAGATGAACAAATAAACAACACAGGTGATGTTCAATAAATAAGCAAGTAAAAATACAAAACCAGAAAGAAAGCAATATAAAAAATGAAACCATCAAGGAAAACCAAAATTAGAAAATAACAGAACAAGTTCATAAAATCCTGCTTAAAGCTCAGTAGTAGCACCAGTGGCATACTAAGTGGGCGATCCACCCTGGGTGACAGTCAGGTGGAGGGTGCCATCAGACTTTATTATGACAATACTTACTGCTAAAGATATGCTTTCAATAATGTTTCTTTATAGGGGGTGAAGGTAAGATCCGCCCGGGTGTGGAATACTTTCAGTACGCCCCTGAGTAGCACTAAATAACCAATGGCTGTCGTAGACATGCAGAAATGGATGTCACGTATAACCAGTCTCAACTATTTTGCTTTGTTTATTTATGATTAATTTGAAGTGTCAGATATCTACAGGAACATGGATGATGGACATCCAATTTGAAAGGAAAAAAATGAGATAGCCTAATAAGAATGTGGATATAAACAACTTGGAGCTCCTTGACTGGAAACAGAAGCAAACAAATAAAGATGCCACGGAACAATTAGGAATTGAAAGACACTATCAAACTGAGACCAAAACAATATTTTGGACATGTGACATTAAAAGTAAATGAAAACCACAATTTAGAAAAATTTTTAAGCAAACAGGCAATGTGATGACTGGTAGGAAACATCAAAAAACTAATACAAGTCTAGCATTAATGAAAAATATTGGAGGTTTCTAACAACCACTGAGATGGAGATGGTACTTGAGGTTACCTGGACTACATATCAGCACAGATATAGCAAAGAAATGAGTATTATACTGTATTTACTTCTACAAGCTACAGAAAATAGCACAGCTATATTTCCGGATATTCAGATAGGAGAAACTTGATGGCAGTACCATCATCATTAAGTATCATGCAAACACCAGCAGTCAAGAATATATTATATTTCGCTACAATGGAAACTGTACAGTTAAAGAATACAGCAAAACTAGGAATGAAAAAAGAAACAATGAAAGAGGTCAATATAAGAAAACAATAGTTTGTTTATGAACGATTCTCTCTCTCTCTCTCTCTCTCTCTCTCTCTCTCTCTCTCTCTCTCTCTCTCTCTCTCTCTCTCTCTCTCTCTCTTTCCCATAAGCACTCCATTGAACGTTTGCAGATTTGGTTTCTGTAGCAACTGGTTTAACATGATTAGGTTATTAGCTGCACAAACAGTCCCACTAATCCACCTCTTATAACATGTATGTGGGCACAGCTGTCTACTGTTCCACCTCTTATAACATGTATGTGGGCACAGCTGTCTACTGTTCCACCTCTTATAACATGTATGTGGGCACAGCTGTCTACTGTTCCACCTCTTATAACATGTATGTGGGCACAGCTGTCTACTGTTCCACCTCTTATAACATGTATGTGGGCACAGCTGTCTACTGTTCCACCTCTTATAACATGTATGTGGGCACTGCTGTCTACTGTTCCACCTCTTATAACATGTATGTGGGCACTGCTGTCTACTGTTTCACCTCTTATAACATGTATGTGGGCACTGCTGTCTACTGTTCCACCTCTTATAACATGTATGTGGGCACAGCTGTCTACTGTTCCACCTCTTATAACATGTATGTGGGCACTGCTGTCTACTGTTCCACCTCTTATAACATGTATGTGGGCACTGCTGTCTACTGTTCCACCTCTTATAACATGTATGTGGGCACAGCTGTCTACTGTTCCACCTCTTATAACATGTATGTGGGCACTGCTGTCTACTGTTCCACCTCTTATAACATGTATGTGGGCACTGCTGTTTACTGTTCCACCTCTTATAACATGTATGTGGGCACTGCTGTCTACTGTTCCACCTCTTATAACATGTATGTGGGCACTGCTGTCTACTGTTCCACCTCTTATAACATGTATGTGGGCACTGCTGTCTACTGTTCCACCTCTTATAACATGTATGTGGGCACAGCTGTCTACTGTTCCACCTCTTATAACATGTATGTGGGCACAGCTGTCTACTGTTCCACCTCTTATAACATGTATGTGGGCACAGCTGTCTACTGTTCCACCTCTTATAACATGTATGTGGGCACTGCTGTCTACTGTTCCAACTCTTATAACATGTATGTGGGCACTGCTGTCTACTGTTCCACCTCTTATAACATGTATGTGGGCACAGCTGTCTACTGTTCCACCTCTTATAACATGTATGTGGGCACAGCTGTCTACTGTTCCACCTCTTATAACATGTATGTGGGCACAGCTGTCTACTGTTCCACCTCTTATAACATGTATGTGGGCACAGCTGTCTACTGTTCCACCTCTTATAACATGTATGTGGGGACAGCTGTCTACTGTTCCACCTCTTATAACATGTATGTGGGCCCAGCTGTCTACTGTTCCACCTCTTATAACATGTATGCGGGCACAGCTGTCTACTGTTCCACCTCTTATAACATGTATGCGGGCACAGCTGTCTACTGTTCCACCTCTTATAACATGTTTGGAGCACAGCTGTCTACTGTTCCACCTCTTATAACATGTATGTGGGCCCAGCTGTCTAGTGTTCCACCTCTTATAACATGTATGTGGGCATAGCTGTCTACTGTTCCACCTCTTATAACATGTATGTGGGCCCATCTGTCTAGTGTTCCACCTCTTATAACATGTTTGGAGCACAGCTGTCTACTGTTCCACCTCTTATAACATGTATGTGAGCACAGCTGTCTACTGTTCCACCTCTTATAACATGTATGTAGGCACAGCTGTCTACTGTTCCACATCTTATAACATATATGTGGGCACAGCTGTCTACTGTTCCACCTCTTATAACATGTATGTGGGCACAGCTGTCTACTGTTCCACCTCTTATAACATGTATGTGGACACAGCTGTCTACTGTTCCACCTCTTATAACATGTATGTAGGCACAGCTATCTATTCTTTCTTCATCTGCTGATATCAGTAACAAGACATTCTGGTTAAATGAAGGCACGCTATGTTGTTGATAAACCAAAATGGAGGAAAACTTAAAGGGAAGTGGATAGGGAAGACAAAAACATTATAATTAGGACAAGAAAAATGAAGAGTTGGGTGGAAATAGTTTGTTGGAACATACATCAAAGTAAGACGTAGAAAATAGGGGGGGGGGGGGGCTTTTACAGCTAACGTTTATTGAAGTGACTGCAATTAATCTGCATTTAACAATTAACCTATATTTTTTATAATTTTTGAAGCAGAGTAAAATATTTTAGTTCCTTTGTACTTATTTGATTATCAAGCCTGATTTGTGCATGAGAGATCAGGATTTACATCCCACAATAAGGCCAGCTGCAACAGACCTGGCCAGCTGGCAGTGTAATATGGCTAAGTAAAATTGAATATATCTCACTGCTATCCTTAATTAAAAGTAAAAAAGTGTAAGGTTTTCTTTTCTGTTGGTATTGTCTGTTTCCTAGCAGCCCACCATTTTTATCCTTCATGGATCTTTTAGTTATATCAGAATGCCTTTCTTGATGGCACGTTCTAACATCGAGGTTATAAAGAATGACATCAAGTCCAAGGTTTTTCCAATGTGCTGAGGGACTGAATGGTTGCTGGGTGAACAACCGTTAACATTGGCTGTCTGGCAAGTGAGCGGGGCAGTACCAGGCAGAAGGACTCCCTATAACAAGCTCCTTACGTGGAAAAGCTTTACGGGAATTCAAATAGCCTCAAACTGACTACTGCTTTCTTTGAGAACATTCAAGTGGACGTCTGAGAGTGTACGAAGAAGAAGAAGAAAGGATCTGACAAAAGTTTTATTATCCTATGGAAAGTATTTGTACCAAATCTGATATTGATTTACAAAAAAAAGCGGAAGTTATAAGTACATTAGTAGCGTAAAACAAGGTTCTGAGAAAATCTAGATTTTCTTCATAGGAAAAGCATCATTTCTGAAGAAGATACTATTTACAAAATCAAAATATACATACTTTGAATGTGTTCTGACAAATAATTTTCACAGATTTAGATTCAGGGAAATATAAATTATACGAGTATAGACGAATCTCAATTTTCATGTTTCTGCTGTTTTGACTGAAAATTGCCTCCCGCTCCTCCCCTTAAAGTGTGCTCACAACCTACTTGTCAAGGTGTAGTCACTAATTATCTGTCAGGGTGTACTCACAAACTACCTGTTAAAGTGTAGTCACCAGCCTCCACCTGACTGGAGAAAAAACTCACCATAGCTAACTTTAGCGCAGGTTGTCTGGCAGTCTATCATTGCCTCACTTTTGTTGCAGTAGCCATTCTTGGCTTGGACCAAACAGTCGCATGCAGTGTCATTGGTGAAGGCAGACACTGTGGATGGTAGTATCAACAATCATACATATTAGAGTTTGTAGTAACAGCGATCACAAATATAGGAGATTGTAGTAACAACAATCACAAATATAGAGACAGTGTGGGATTGTAGTAACAACAATCACAAATATAAAGACAGTAAATATTGTAGTAATAGCGACCATAAATGTAGGAGACTGTAGTAACAAAAATTTAAAAAATTCCAGATATTGTAAGAACAACAATTACAAATATAGGACATTGTAGTAGCAACAATCACCAAAAATAGGAGAATATAGTAACAACAATCACAAATATAAAGACAGTGGGGATTAAAGTAACAACAGATAGATATATAAACAGTTTGGACTGTAGTAACTATCACAAATATAAAGACAGTGGGGATTAAAGTAACAACAGATAGATATATAAACAGTTTGGACTGTAGTAACTATCACAAATATAAAGACATTGGGGATTAAAGTAACAACAGATAGATATATAAACAGTTTGGACTGTAGTAACTATCACAAATATAAAGACATTGGGGATTAAAGTAAACAACAGATAGATATATAAAACACAGTTTGGACTGTAGTAACTATCACAAATATAAAGACATATGGGGATTATTAGTAACAACAGATAGATATATAAACAGTTTGGACTGTAGTAACTATCACAAATATAAAGACATTGGGGATTAAAGTAACAACAGATAGATATATAAACAGTTTGGACTGTAGTAACTATCACAAATATAAAGACATTGGGGATTAAAGTAACAACAGATAGATATATAAACAGTTTGGACTGTAGTAACTATCACAAATATAAAGACAGTGGGGATTGTAGTGTCAATCACAAATATAAAAACAGTGAGGATTGTTGTAACAACAATCACAAATATAAAGACAGTGGAGATTGTAGTAGGAATCACAAATATAAAGATAGTGGGGAATGTAGCAAAAACAATCACAAATATAAAGTCCTTGGGGATTGTAGTAACAACACACAGATATATAAACAGTTTGGATTGCAGTGACAATCGCAAATATAAAGTCCTTGGGGATTGTAGTATCAAACAAAAATATATAAACAGTCTGGATTGCAGTGACAATCGCAAATATAAAGATGGTTTTCTTATTGGTTCTGCAGTTGGTGGTTATAATGTTGTTGGAAATGTTGTCTACTATATTTCTGATGGTATATATGTCATTCAGAAACAGCAAGGTCATTCCTGACCATCTCATGATGTTATTTTCCCACCAATAGTACAAATGTCCTCTTGCTTGTTAACCTTCAACTTGTCCGTCTGTTATGGTTATCAACAAGAAATGATATGTCTAAAGTATGTTATTTGTCTACATTTTATCTCATCGTTAATTCTCATGTCATTCCTAGGCTTGTATTGTAGAACTTCTTTTGTTTTCTTCTTTGTCCACGAGACACACCCCATTCTTATTATATACTATATGTACATTTCATGGGCCTCAGTTATTTCTTCAAACTGCTTGTTCATTGTCCATGTTACTGTGCCATACAGAAATAAGAAGTGTATATAACACTTGATGACTTGTTTAGAGGTCTCATGTTGTTGAATATAGGTTTGATTATTCCTACTCATAATAGTATTATAATTATATTAACAATCTTGCATACACATTTGGTTGTATTAACAATATTGTATCCACACTTGATCATACTAAAAGTATTGTTATTGGTGATCAGAATCGACGTCATCGCTCTCCGGACAAACCCATAGGTGATCAGTCTCCCTCAGCAAATGTCAAAGGGTATGAATGCTAATTGTTCCTAGTGTACGCTGGTTGTATACATGCCAGATGCGACCTCTCATACGTCCATCCCTGCTGGTCTTGTTTAATGCAAAATTCCAGAAATCTTAGCCTTGATGACTCATCGATTCTAGTGTCATTCTCTAATATGTGATCATTAATTGCCCTCAGTATCTCTCCCGTATCCATATCCAATGCACCTTCTATGGATGCTCTTCCAGCTAGTCTGTCAGCTCTTCCAGCTAGTCTGTCAGCTCTTCCAGCTAGTCTGTCAGCTCTTTCATTGCCGCGTACCACTGCATGACCAGGACAGTAGATCCTTACCAGTTCCTGAAGATTCGAGGCTACTATGGAGGTGTTCCATTCATTCCAGAGCCATCCTCTTTGGACCTTCCGAAGCATGGATTGTGAGTATGATACAATAACTGCCCTTGTTAATGAAGTTTCAGACAGCAACCTTAAGGCTGCAGTAGCTGCCGCTACCTCCATTCTCATGCTGGAGGTTGTTGTGATGTAAGCAACGATTTTGCCTTTTACTCTAGCAGAGAAGCCCTATCCTGATTTCTCACAATGGATTACAGATCCATCAGTTTACACACTGGCATCATCATCCCTAGCATGAACATTTATCAGCTGATCACTTTCCAGCTTTGACCTCCCATTGGCCCAGGTCTGCACTCTCTACTAAGGCTGATGATGACTTGCTGGTAGTTCGTCCAGTTCTCGTCTGACTTACTCCACTCTTCTTCCTTGAATATATTTTCAACTGTGGTCACCTGTTGCATGTGCCTGGACCATCCATAACATCCCTATCTTTATTCTTGCTCCTTTGATGTCAGCCAAGTTCCCATGCAGGGGATACCTTTTGTCAATGGTTCCTCGCATATAAGCGTTTGCCTGGGCCATTGTATATTTGGATCTAACTGACAGCAATCCAAGAATGTGATGCATCATCGCAATGGGGGTATCTCGTGCACAGCCCAAGACTGTACGCATCCCTTCATTTTGAATACATTCCAGTTGTTCACATTGTGATATTGACTGCGTGAGTATTCCCAGGCCATACTCGATTACAAACTTGACATCTGATGACACAGTAGAAACAGTACTCTCTGTTACTGGTGCGCTGCAGCCATTGTTTACAGGGCTGCCAGACCCCTGCTGCATTTCTGTATGATGTGATCGACATGGTGCTTATATGATAGCCCGCGATCGAATTTTACTGCAAGGTATTTCAGCTTGTCTTGCCTGCCAATTTTCTGTCCACTGAGAGTAATGTCTGAAAGATCTGCCTTCAATATGGGGTTATACAAGGAGCACCACAGCACACAGGCTTTGTTGGGATTGACCGTGGAGCTGGTTTCCTCGCACCATCTACAAACTGCCTGGAGAGTCTGATGCATGCTTTTCACCATTTCTTTTCCCAAATCTGTTGCTATAATTGCAGCTATTTTTGCTGTATAAACATCATTGGTGATAATGGAGAACCCTGTCCATGTTCCCAAGCGATACAACTGATCTTTCCTTTAGACACTATCCACCTTGTTCATTAGGCTACTGACTAGGAATGCTGTCAGTTTGGTCGGGCTTACAGGTGGCCGACAAATATGGTGTAATTGATGGACGCTGAATTCAGGGCTTGACTGACAGTTTATATAACAAGTTTATTAGACGATACATAGACGACATCATCATGAAGACATACTGGAACATCAGGCATGGTAATACGAATTCTGCATGTAGATAAATTCAATGTCAAACTTGACTGACCTCAATGACCGTTAGACAACCCGCAAACGGCAAAGTATTGAGGTGAAGATTATTCACTTCTTTTCCATATCCAATCTTTTATCAAAGATACTTATGTATTATTTTCTGGCCGGACATCTTGTCTTGAGACTTCATAAAATTATCGACTTAACTATTACTTCGCAAAAGGGATTCTGAACTCACTAGCAGTAGGTCATGATGCCTTACTGAAGCCCTGTCAAAATCTTGTAAAGTACTTACATCAAGTATCACATGTAGATACTGAAGAGTATGAATCAGACTTGGCTGTGGCTAACGCTTCGCCTTGGAAGGTAGCTAAGATATATAATCACAATCAACTATTCCCACAATATGGGACTCAAAGACCAGAACAACGTCTGTCTTGTAAAACCGGCATCTTGTCTCCTTTTTCTCTGACGTCTCCCTGACGTCATCAGCGCTCTTAGGCTACCAACGAATATATCGCACCGAATTTGTGCACTTTGGTGCATAAGAAATTTAAGTTATTATCACAAACATAGATGCGTACCTAAGTACGTCTAACATAGTTAGATTTTGGCATCTGGTAATCTGTTAAGTCTCGCATCATAAATGGTTGTGCGAAAATGGACGTAACACTCATGTTAATTTCATTGGTCTACAACTGCCCAGGGTGTCAGGGAGGATGTGTGCATTTTCAAGGTCGTTCATTAATTGTCTCGACACTATCTTCTCAAGTAATTTGCCGTAGTCATTCTATAATGTGATGATTCGATAGCTCTGAGCAGTATGAGGTCTTTACCAGGCTTAGGAAGTGGCTGTAGGTAACTATGTAGCCTGTCTTCCGGCATCTCAGCATTCTGTATACTGGTGTTAAAATCCACCACTATATGCATAATGCCTATGTCATCAAGCTCTTTTATGAGTTGATACTGTTCACCACCACGACCTGGGGCAGTGTTTCTACTGGTTTTTAAAGTATACATGACATCATCTTCAGATATAAGGTCGAAATATACTCACCTCTGATGTCGTTTTCAAGTACATGATTCTTAATCTCTTGACGGACAGCCTTATCACCTTTATCCGTCTGAGTAATATGCACTCACGTATGAATATGTAATATGCGTCGTTTTTCTTCATCGGTCTTTACACTTATTCCTGTGGAGCTCAGAATATAAAGTATGCTCTGGCTTATATTTTTCCTGTTCATTCGTCTGTGAGGACCAGAATTTCTGTGTCACGAAGGCCACCCTCACTTTGTCCTTGGCTTCCCTTGTTGTCGTGTGTTTGTCTCCTCTGCGCGCGCTGCAGTAGTGGTCAAACAATGGCCAAACTTACAGTATAATAATGAGGGTATTCAAAGGTCATCAACCTTGGCTCAAGGTTACTCTTGGCAGAGATATAAATAGAAGAATGATGCGTCTACTTGAGGGAGCCTCACAAGAATTTTTAAAAAAATGAAGCATAACAACTGACATTATATAACAACTGACATTATATAACAACTGACATTATATAACAACTGACATTATATAACAACTGACATTATATAACAACTGACATTATATAACAACTGACATTATATAACAACTGACATTATATAACAACTGACATTATATAACAACTGACATTATATAACAACTGACATTATCTAAGCTGTCATGAGCTGTTTATTTTCCCGGCCTTCAATGAGAAAAAAAGAAGTTTGCTAATATATTTTAGACACCCCCCGCCCCCCCCCCCCCCCCCCCCCCCCCCCACCCCCCCCCCCCCCCCCCCCCCCCCCCCCCCCCCCCCCCGCACCCCCTACACAAAGACCCCACCCCCCCCCCCGCCCTCCGCCCCCCCCTCCCCCTCTCCCCCCCCCCCCACCCCCCCACCCCCCCACCCCAACTGTCCAACTGAAATGATCCAGTAAAATATTACTTTAATAGCTCTGGATGGTTATGTATTTAAATTAATTGAGTCATACGGGTGCAATTCACTCAGTTGCCCATCGCAAGCGAAGATGGCGACAGCTTCAGACTTGAGTTGTGACACATCTGTGCCGTGATCTCATGTGTCTAATTAATCCTATTTTGGCCCTACAGGCCCTGCCACATATGGGGCACACATGGTTAGAGTCGATAATAGTGTTGCTGTGCATTCTGACCTTTCTTGCAGCACGCTTGCCTTCTGCCTTATCAACTAAATTCTGGTCTGCAATGCGAGCGCCGTGAGTAATGTTTGTCCGCCAGGCAGAGCGATATTGTGCGATGGTCTCCCAGGAGGAGACATTAATTTTGAAGCTGCTCACCGATGCTTTCAGTGTGTCTTTGAAGCGTTTCTGCTGTCCCCCTACTGTTCGCTTACCCCTGGAGAGTTCGCTGTATATCAACTGCTTTGGGAGGCGTTTTTCGGCATGCGAACAACATGTCCGGTCCATCTAATTTGGGCCCTTTGCAGCAATGTGTAGATGCTTGAGATATGTGGTCTGTTGAGGACCTCAGAATTAGATACTCTATCATGCCACTTGATCCTGAGAATCCTGCGAAGACAGCTCATGTGGAAATGATTAAGCTTCTTGGCATGTCTGCTATACACTGTCCATGTTTCACAGGCATACAGGAGGGTAGTGAGCACTATTGCATGATATACTTTTATCTTGGTGGTGGCACTAATTCCTTGTCGATCCCAGACATTTACTCTTAGTCTTCCGAAAGCCGCACTTGCCTTTGCAATTCTGTTGTTGACCTCGGAGTCGATATTCGCATCTTTGGTAAGGGTACTGCCAAGATAAGTGAAGCTGTCCACCACTTGGAGACGTTGGTTCTTTACTGTGATATTTGGTTCACAGTAAGGTTTCCCAGGAGCAGGTTGCAACATTACTTCAGATTTCTTCGTATTGATAGTAAGACCAAAGTCATCACACGCTACAGAAAGCCTCCTCATATTGTTCTGCATGTCCAATTTCTGTGCAGGTGTTGAGGGCGCAGTCGTCCGCAAAGACGAGGTCAGAGATCTTTGTTTCATTCACCTTCGTAAAGGACTGTAATCGTCTCAAATTGAATAGCTTCCCATCTGTCATGTATCTGACGTGTACGCCGTCACTACTGCCATGCGTAACGTTAGAGAATATGGCAGCAAATATCATACTGAATAGTGTCGGGGCGAGCACACATCCCTGTTTGACACCGTTTGTGACGGGAAAGGGTTCAGAAGGTTCTCCA
This sequence comes from Oreohelix idahoensis, assembly GCA_024509875.1. NCBI lineage: Eukaryota > Metazoa > Mollusca > Gastropoda > Stylommatophora > Oreohelicidae > Oreohelix > Oreohelix idahoensis. Next base: position 751,067 of record JAMPIV010001854.1, on the reverse strand, counting down.
TCATTCAATACGCGAGCCATCATGCCTTCATGAAACTGGCGGACAATTGAGATGAACTTATCGGGACAGCCGAATTTCGCCATAATTTTCCATAGTCCGTCTCTTTTGACAATGTCAAAGGCTCAGATATAATTAAATCAACTATAAATTAGTATTTACATATAACAAATTTAGTAATCAATTATAGTTAACAAAGTTAAAATAGGGGTTTATGAAACAATGAAGCACTGATGTTTTCACCACTGGTAGTGACTTTGAAGTGGCTATCATTTTAAAAAAAAATGGGGTCTTCTCTCTCCACTACGCTCATCTGTAGAATATTCTGCATGGCACACAAGATATTTTCTTTACATGGCATTCATCAAACTCCATCTACCTGTCTTCCATGACCATATAAGGTCTCGCTTCTTCCGTGTCACCTGTTATGTTTAAAAACTCACTACTTCACAGATCTAACATTATAATCTCCACCCAGATTGTCAAGAACCATTTACTGTGGAGAACAATTCACTGGTTACACCACTGCAGTGTGGATTTATAACAACAAATAAAGGCTCGTTCATCCAAGAGTATGACCAAACAACAATGGCTGACAATAAGAAATAAACACCTTTAACAGGTACTTCCCTTTAATAAAATGCACACACAATGAGGCCTCACACGGCCAGTAAACGCATCAAATACAATAATGGAAAACCACTGTAAACTTGCCTTAGCAGCTTAATCTATCAACATCATACATGAAGGTACGACTTACACTGAAAACACTGCAATGAATATCGCTCACCTGAGCGGCAAAACTCTGACAATGACACACTCAAATCATTGACAACTTATTAAACTACGGCCTGTAGATAATACAAACTAGACACTACACTGCGCTAGAATTACAACGTAATTATCAACCAGGACCGAAATATAGCAAACACTCAGTTAATAGTCCATAACATGAACCACACAGCAATCTTGCTGGCAAAAGGGAAATACGCGTCCTCTCTGGACGAAGGCTGGTTTCTGACTCCCAAAATTTGCGCCTTTTTCCCCGACTTCCGGTAGTCACATGACCCACCGGTTCGGCTCACCTCGGCTTCCCCCGGCTGACTTTTTCGCCGAACACAATACATAAAATGCACTGCGAAATAACGCTGTGACACAGATGTTATTTCATTGTAATTGTTTATTACAACAAGGTCTGGGCGGAAGAGATTACGTATCTTTCCGTGCTCCGAAATCACATTTGTTATCTTGTTGCCCGTGTCTTCATCTTTAACCAGACTGACGTCTTCCGACACGTCATGTGCAAACAGACAAATTATCTCCCAATACCGTCTGTCCATTCATATAGGAACCTGTGAACAACCTGGTTTGTGTATCTTTCCAGACAAAAAAGTCTGGGTTAACAATAGGCATGTCGCTCAGTGTAGACTCTTACTCCGTCTAGAGCTGGTGATAAGCGAAAAATCAATGTGGCAAGTTCGCTCTGTACAAACAGAAGTCAATGTTGTTTCAAAAATAGGTCGAGCGCTCAGGTAAGTCGGATGATGAGCAGTGCCCCCTGTGCCAAGGGAGGCAGACACTTGAACACGTGCTCTCAGCGTGTAAGGTGTCATTAGGGCAAGGACGATACACTTGGCGCCATAACAAAGTGCTAAATGAGCTTGCTGCGACAATAGATCTGGCAAGAATGAAGGCGAATAGCAAAGTCCGGCCAGACACCGCAAACACATACTTTCTGAGGGCAGGAAAGTCAGCACACCCCAAACCGAATAAACCTGGTAGCAGTTTACCATCTCTTCTTGATTGTGCAAATGATTGGGAGATGGCGGTAGACCTACCTGGACGAGGGGCATATCCAGAGAGTATCCGAAAATCGCGGAGACGGCCGGATATAGTGCTTCATTCTGCAGCAACGCTTCAGGTCATACTGATTGAACTGACCGTGCCATTTGAATCCAGATTAGATGAGCAACATTCGTTCAAAGCGGCCAAGTATAGTGATCTGGCCGCGGATCTGAGACACGATGGGTTCACTGCAAGGGTCATGGCTGTTGAAGTGGGTGCAAGAGGGCTTGTGGCTGCATCAGTGTATGATCTATTGAAACTGTTGGGGCTGAGGGGACAGTCGAGAACAAGGGCCCTGAAGAGGCTTAGTGAAACTGCCGAAAAGGCATCAGGCTGGCTGTGGAACAACCGCAATGGGGAATGGAGATCGTAACAATAAACGCTGCGGTACAGAAAACACCAGGAATTTTTCTAAGTCCACAATACTCTGAGGTTTGTCGCGAACTAGTGAACGGGCTGCGACTCAGGGGCGACAAGCGGTGTATACTATAAGGGGGTGTCAGTATCAAAAGTCCAGTGGGGAACGCGCAGTGGCGACTCGTTGACTTCGCGCTGGTGTCTCAGTGTGTGCGACGGAACGAACGGAATAATTTGTCTTCTCTTTGTTACTTTCACAATTGCCTCCACGGCTGGCGGAGTTGTGGAATTTAAAGTTGCTACCATAAGTGAAATGGGTTCATTTTTGATGCAAGACAACAGGAAGCTGAGACGCTTGGGAGTCATGACCCAAGTGGGCCCGCCCCCCTTAGAGTGTAAAGGAGTATATAGGGCCGAAACACTTGTCGGACGGGGGGACTTCTTCTGATGATCAGATTGCTTCCTGTTGTATCGCTCTGTAAAGAGTTTCCTATCATAGTTACATGGTCAAACCAGTGACAATCGGGAAAAGACCGATTGACTTCTGGAAAGACAGATGACACTGGGAAAGACTAGAAACCGGCTGACCGGGTTAGCACCCCGTAAGCTGTATTCAATTGCTATAGAACCCAAAAACGATAGATGCCCCCAGGATTCATCGAAAGTGGGGGAGAATGATGAATCCACAGGCGCCTCATTGGAATCGACCAGACCCGTTACACGGACTTCGAGCTCTGAACAACGGCTGGAGTTTCCATGTGCCTGTGGTAGGGAATTCTCTACTCAGAGAGGAATGAAAATCCACAGAACGAAAAAGGGGTGTGGGAGGTCATCAGGGGGAGATCAACAGCGCTCTGTCTCGACGGATAAGACGTTAGAAGAACGCAGCCAGGAGTCAATCCACAGTGCTGAGTACATTCAAGTTGATCTGCCTGATGATGATCTCACACACTTCTTGGACGGGAAGAGAGATGCAATCAAGTTTCCACCCGCCAGTGCAAAAGGGCTTTGGGAACAGCTGGACGAAGCCTTGGCAAAAGAGTTGGATAACAACCTGAAGCAGATAACTTTGGAAAAGAAGCTGGAAATCTTCGGCGACATAATATATCTGCACTGTCGCAAAGTGTTCGGAGTGAGGGAGGCAAGGGAAAGTAACCCACCACGAAAAAAGCAGAAGACAAATTAAAATAGAAGAAATCAGAAAACAGAAGAAGCATGCCCGAAAACTAATGTTCAAAAAACGCAGTTGCCGCAGAGAAGGAAGGGTTACGACAGGTTTGGGAGCACCTGAAAGGCCAACATAATGCCCTTTGTAGAGCAGAAAGGTTGTGCAGGAAGAAAAGGAAGACTCGAATGAATAGGGAAAGATTCTTCAGGGAGCCCTTCAAGTTTGCCAAAGAACTGTTTGAGCAGCCACGGTCGGGTACGCTAAACATCAGGAAAGAAGACCTGGAAGAACACCTTGGAATGACATATTCAGATGGTCGCAAAGATGAGCCGCTCAGCAGCATGGCAGGCCTTAAATGGCCGAGTAAGCCAGGAGCTGAATTTAACACCAAGCCCCCAACGGTGCAAGAGGTAGAAAGCATTGTCCAGAAAGCTCGATGCAAGTCAGCTCCAGGTCCTAATGGTGTTCCATATGTGGTGTATAAGAGATGCCCTGAGGTGCTCAAACGACTGCTTCGTTTACTGAAGAGTGCGTGGAAAACCCAGCTTGTAAGCAAGGAATGGAGAAAGGCGAACGGAGTCTACATCCCGAAGGAGCAAATTCCACAGACATCAGTCAGTTCAGGCCAATCTCACTACTCAATGTGGAAGGGAAGATATTCTTCTCAGTGATGGCGGAAAGGGAACCCTTTACACGCCCATTGAGGCATATTGGGAATATGGTGTTAGGCCCATATTATCTTGACCGTCGGCACACGAGGGGTGATGTGGTCGGCATCACGCCGGCCGCCTTAACCTTCCCAGAGTAGCTCTGGTACCCATTTGGGGCTGGGTCGACCCAGGAGCCGTTTGTGGCCTAAAAATTTTTCCGCCTCATCTGGGGATCGAACCATAGACCACAGCGCTAGGAAGCCAGTGCACTAACCACTATGCTACCGCGGCTCCTTGATGGTGGAAAGACTCACTACATACCTCCTGGCAAATGGGTACATTGACACTACCATTCAGAAAGGAGGTATCCCAGGTACACCAGGATGTCTAGAGCATGCCACAATGATATGGGAAGCAATCCAAAAGGCAAAGTCTGACAGAACAAACCTCCATGTAATCTGGTTGGATTTAGCGAATGCTTATGGATCCGTTCCACACCAGATGTTGTGGCAGGCCCTAGAAATGTATCATGTTCCACACATGAAGTGGGATGTTATAAATATTTATAGGGGACTTAGTGTACTGACTGAGATCAGCTGTGAAGGTATCTATATCTAATAAGTGTAGTGTATTATAGATAACCTTACTTGCTGCCACATATATATATATATATCTCAGTCAGAATTATTCTGGAATAGTGTGATGACTACGTTGTATGTCTAGGGTATGTGTATGATGAAGTGTAAGTCATAACAACAACAGACGGATAAACAATTTAATTTATTCCACCACACTTGACAACACTGTGACACTCACATACATAAAACACTCTACAAGGATATCTTAATGGAGTCACTGATAACTTTTCAAATAACAATATGTATTCATTGCTGGCATGAATGAATATGTGTCCTGATTCAAATACAAAGGGAACCAGGAATCACAATCAATTTTACTTACAAGTTATATGTACAGAATTTATCAATATGAATATTGTAATGACATATATTATTATTAAAAGTATCCTATGTGTGTCAGTTGTGTAGTAGTAATATGAGGTAATACTGGTTTTGTTTTGTTCAAGCTCTGTTGGTATTTGTCATCATGACTTCAATAGTTTGTCTTTATGGGAACTATTATTGGAGATGTTCTCAGTTCCTGATATTAAACAATTTAATTCCCCTCTTAATGTTATTTTTACAAGGTCATTTTAAGCTGGGGGTACATAATTTTGAGCTCAGCTGGCCACATCAGCTTATCTTGCGTGATGGCGGCAGGAAAGGACTCCTCTGCTCGATTTCTCCCCTGTGCTCTGGAGACACCTCACTGATAGCTAAATGGACCAAGGAGTATGCTGTCCGACTCTGGATTCAGCAAAGCTCTGACCAGGTGCTGCTCAATACCATCAAGACCACGGTCCCTGAAAACAAGAAGGATGTACCTTCTACTTCATAACTAATTTATACTCTCTTTTTACACTGAGCACAATACATCACAAACATTGAGTTCAGAGCGTTAGGCCAACTGTCAGCTTCATCTGAAATACTTTATACCAGTATTAACCTCCTTAATGGTTACTACGCCTCTGCACTTCCAGCATTATTTCTGTCTAATCAATAATCTAGGTGTCAGTGTACTGTTTGGCCATTCCATGCAGTTTTACTTTCCTCCGACACCTTCTGTTCAGGCTGGAGCATTATAGGCTTTATATCATGTTTGCTACTGAACTACACATATATACAGGCATAAATTAACAATTCACATTCAATTTTCATTAAAAGATACTGAATGTTTCAAGCTTACCACAATTCATGGAAACAAACACAGATACGTTGATTAGCAATGAATTCTGGCACAAAATACTGGCACAAATTCCCATCTGCTTATGTTCCAGGCTTTTATTTAACACAAATATGAGCTGGCTTCAACGCACTGTTGCTTTATCAAGCTTATTTGCACTAGTGGTCTCGAACTAACGCTCCTAAGTGAGTATATCAGCGAGTCTAGCCAATGGAGCCACGTTTCGACAAGTGTTTGAAAAAAATTTTAACTTCCTACGTCTCCCCTAACAACCAAGGATAGCCTTTATAGCCCGACTAATCGTGTTTAGCCTTACATATCATTCCAGCCAATCAGTTCAAATGTAACTTGTGGCCCATTTCCCGTACAATGGTGGTGAAAAAAAAAATCTACCACTGAGCGATTCTGATTTTGGGTGTTGTCTGACAGCACTATCATTTTATTTTGGCTATAACTTGTTAATTCCTAGACTATTTGCATAACGTTGTACATATTCTTTGTCAGCAAACCCTAAGGAGCCCAAATATCCAAATTTAAAAGAGCTAAGTGGCTGCGTTCAAAATATGCAATTTCTAGGATAGTCGTGTAGTTGTTTTATTTTTTATGTGAGAACCGCCACCTGTCCTGCTGTACTGTCAGACTAATGTCAGGATTTCGGACATAAAACAGTAGAATGTCAGTTTTCCCCAATAAGCGTTTTTCAGATTTTAAAACCTAACTCTGGGAAGGGTAGTGAATTTATCACTGTCCGTCTGAAAAAAAGTTAGTGCATGTAGTCTTACACGCGTGATGGCAGCATTTGTGTATCGCGCGACGCGTGTTTAGTGTTCGGCTTTCTGCCTCTCCCTTCTCGCTATACTTTAGTCCATCTGTCTTTTGTTTTTGGTAACATAGTGTAGAAAAAAGACATGAATGGAATTTAAAATTTAGGTCAACTTGCATATTTCAAGGTTTTTCTTAGAAAGGCAGCACATTTTATTGTGTGTTTGGGAAACGCGTGTATGTTGCAGAAGGCCTTTAATATCAACGTGAAAGCGTTACAATTTGCCGACGAAGTAGAAAAAAAGGGGGATTTCGAGTACTGTCATTGTGACAGCACTGTTCTTTACCATTCTTCTTCCTTTATTTATTATATGTATTTATTAGGCTTTATATTTACTTGATAATTTATATATGTGGATTAGAATATTCCACGACATCTCCCCTCTTAAAACAGACATTATATGTCAGTCCTTTATTCTATATACACATAGAGAAATTTATTATTAGTTCTGGGGTTTACGGTGATTCTCATCACACGGATGGCGGCTTAAAAAATCCGCTCCCAAATTTGTTTTTCCAGATATATACTCAATGCTAAAATTATATGGAGCCAAAAGTAAAGACCATCGGAGTAACCTGGAGTTCTCATGCCTAGCCTGTGCTAGAAACGATAAAGGTTTGTGGTCTGTTTGCAACTTAAAGGCCTTCCCATACAGATAAATATTGAATTTCTTTATTGCCCATATTACTGCAAGACATTCTTTTTCGCTAGTTGAGTAATTGATTTCAGCTTTATTCAATTTTCTGCTAGCATATGCCACTGGGCTTAATTCCCCATCCAATGCATCTGATTTCTGTAGTAGAGTTGCACCTAACCCAATATTACTTGCATCCGTCCTTACTATGAATTCTTGACTTAAGTCAGGTAATTTCAAAATGGGTTTACTTGTGAGCTTTTCCTTCAATTCTTGGTAAGTCATTTCACATTGTGGTGTCCATGTAATGCGATCTGGATGTCCTTTACGTGTCAAATCAGTTAACGGTGCACATATGGAATTAAAGTTTTTGATATACTTCTGGTAGAAACCACATAATGAGACAAAGGATCTCACGTCCTTCTTGGTTTGTGGTCTCGGGGCTTTCTGTAGTTTCTCTAAATTCTTTGGGTCAGGGGTCATGTTTCCCTGATAAACTGTGTGTCCCAAAAATTCCAATTCTTTACATCCAACGCATCATTTGGTTGGTCGGGCTGTTAAATTTGCCTCCCTAAGTCGATTAAACAGCATGTTCAGAGAGTCAATGTGTTCCTCAAATGTTTCTGTTGCTATCAGGATATCATCCATAAAATTTGTTATATATGGATTATTCAGAGGATTCAATAATTTTCTCATCATTCTAGAGAAGACACTAGGCGCATTCTTCAATCCAAATGGCAATCTATTAAACTCATAGTGTCCTTCTGAGGTACTAAAAGCTAGGTATGGTCTAACCTCAGGCTTTACTGGAATCTGATAGTATCCTTTACTCAGATCCACTTTTGAGAAATATTTAGCTATATTTAGTCTGGCAAACAGCTGATTTGTATCCGGCAATGGATCCACCTGTCCTTCTGTAATAGCATTCAGTCTCCTGTAATCTATACAGAGTCTATGTTCTCCAGAGGGCTTCCTTAAGAGTACAACACCGGACTATATGAGGATTCACTGTGCGAAATAATTCCTTCCTTCAACAGATAGTCTATCTCTTCCTTCAAAGCTTTCTCCTTAGCAAACGGAATCGAATATGGTTTCATACAGACAGGTGTGGAGTCTATCAGTTTCATATCATATTCCAATAGGTTTGTATGCCCTGGTCGGTCTGTTAACACCTCTGCATGATTATTTAGAACCTGTTGCACTCTCTCTTTCTGAGTTTTCGTTAAATGTGTACTGATTTTCACCTGTGCTGCTGTCTCACAGGGGTGTAATGGATACTCAAATGATGAAAGTGGTTCCTTTTTCATCTCCATGGCGATGGACAAGGTCAACAAGTGTGTCTCTTCCTGATGTTCTCTTTCCAAATATTTCTTCAGGAGATTCACATGATAGATTTTTTCTTTCCCCTTCTTATCTATCTTATAATTTGTTCTAGATACCTTCTCTAAAACTGTATATGGACCCTGCCATCCAATTTGTAACTTATTCTGACTCCCGGGCAAAAGAAGCAGTACCTTCTCTCCCACAGCCAAATCTCTGTCTTTCGCCTTCCTGTTATAATAGGCAGCATGTTTCTTCCTGGCTTGTTTTAAATTTTCATTGGCAAGTTTCCAGCCAGTTTTCAAACGAGTGGTCAGCTCATTCACATATTGGTATGAAGATGTAATGTTTTCCTCTGCCTTTTCATCAGTCCACGTTCTTAACAAAGCTACATATGGACCTTTAATTGTGTGGACCTATTTGTCCATGCACCGGTATGGTCTCTTCCACTCGAAGCTTTATAGTGATGATTTTTCCTCCCAGAATTATCATTCACAAAACGACCGCTACCAATTTTTTCTTTTGGGGCTTTCTCCCCACTTAAAATTCTTGATGAGAGATTTCCTCTCTACATCCTCTTCCTCCAGTTTGTTTAAGTCCGATTGAGGGATTTTCGGCTTATCCTGGGGTAAGACATCTTTTTGCACTCTCCGCATAGTGGCCATTGTAAAACAGTTAAGTGAAGCTTGTCCGTGAAAAGGGGCTTCCCATTCCATTTGGTCCACTTTATCAAATCTATTTTTTCTTTTTATTATCAGGCCTAATTTTGCCCCGTGGCGTGTCCAGGTCCTGATCCATGTTCCCACTTGTGGGTGTTCCCTCATGTGCTATGCTACACCTTTCTACAAAATTCTCAATGTCCCATCTTGCTTTGGGCCAATAATAATTGTGAGCCACCTTTTGAATGATGGTACCTATCTTCTCATGGTCCCCATCTGGTTTCACATGTAGGCTCCTTATTAAGTCTGCCCTATATCTTTTTGGAAGAACCAGCTGTCCGTGACCTTTGGATCTAGCTCCAGTCTTCCTATACATCAACTTGTTTTTCATGTAAAAATCTCCCTTGCCTGGAGTTGTATGACAAGTTGACAATTTTCTGAACAAGGCTTGAGTGTTTTATCCCCAGCCTGTGCCTTCCTCATCTCTTCTGGAGTGGTATCCAACATAATATCCTCCTCCTGTCTTGAGGTCGACCTGACCTGAAGGGTTGCCATATACACAGGTTTCCTTCTGCAACGGTAAGTGTCATGATTGTCCATCTGACAATTCTTACACCACCTTTTTCCTTGGTTGAAAGATTTTCTTTCATCATATTTCCTTTCATCGAATTGTGGGAATTTATTTTTTTATTTTCATACCGTGGCCTATCAAATTGGTGCTTACCTTTATTTTGATCCTTAGGATCAAATTTATTAAAGTTCTGTGGTGCCCTAAAGTTATCCACTTGTTTCTTTTTTATTACCTGTTACCTCTGCTTGAGCTGCTTGATACCTTTCAGCAACATTTAGCAACTCACCCAGCCTCTCTGCACCTTGTTCCATGAGAAACTTTCTCAGGTCTGGAGCCATGGACTCTCTTAATTGCTCTATAAGGACCATTTCCTTAAGATCTTGGGTTTTCCCCAGAGAAGTCCATTTCTCCAAGTATGTCTCTATTCGTGCAGAGAACTGGTGATAGGTTTCACCTGACAGTAGTTTAGCATTCCTAAATTTTTTCCTATAGAATTCTGCATTCTTTTCATATCTTAACAAAAGAGCCTGCTTTAGCATGTCATAATTTTCCTGATCACCTCTGCTCATTTTTGCAAAAAACTTCATAAGCTGCCCCACGAAGTCCCTGAGATAACTTTAAGCTCCACCTTTCTCTCTCTAACCCATACGTGGTAGCTAATAGTTCATACCTATTTAGGTAGCTCTCTATATCATCGTCTTTCTCAACAAAATGATCTAAATGAAAATTCATAGCTGAGGTTGAGGCTCCTGAGTAACCGTAGCATCAGAGGCAAAGGGACTGGCACCATTTTCAGGAGCATGGCCTTGAAACTCAAACTCCCTTAGTCGTAACTCATGTTCCCTTTGTAATCTTTTATCTTCTGCTTCCCTTTCTGCAGCTAATCTCTTGTCTTCTGCAGCTTTTTCTTCTCTTCTGCAGCCTGCAGCAATCTTTTCTTCTCTTTCTGCTTCCAATTTCTTAGCCTCAGCCTCAATCTGCAACCTCTTAGTCTCAGCCTCAGCCTCAAATTGTAACTTCTTAATTTCCCTTTCAGCCTCTAACTTTCTTTCGGCTTCAAACCTTCTTTCTTCGCGTTCAATAAATTTGTCACATTCCGTAGTGACATAGGCAACCATAACTTGCCCATCTAATCCTAACTCTTTTGCAGTCTGAACAGCAGCAGATCGAAATTTGGCCAGGTCCGCCATTGTCTATCAGGTAAATTTATACAATGTCTAACCAACAATTTAATTTCTAAATATATCTAATGGACAACACAGGCACCGTGAGCTCAACCTTATTTAATTCCACCCAAGGATACCTTTTAATTCTTATATTCCCTGAAGTGAATTACCCCCAATATTTTTAATAGGGAAAGATTCAAAATCCCAAGAGCGAGCCCCCAATATATGTGGTGAAGTGGGATGTTATAAATATTTATAGGGGACTTAGTGTACTGACTGAGATCAGCTGTGAAGGTATCTATATCTAATAAGAGTAGTGTATTATAGATAACCTTACTTGCTGCCACATATATATATATATCTCAGTCAGAATTATTCTGGAATAGTGTGATGACTACGTTGTATGTCTAGGGTATGTGTATGATGAAGTGTAAGTCATAACAACAACAGACAGATAAACAATTTAATTTATTCCACCACACTTGACAACACTGTGACACTCACATACATAAAACACTCTAGAAGGATATCTTAAAGGAGTCACTGATAACTTTTCAAATAACAATATGTATTCATTGCTGTCATGAATGAATATGTGTCCTGATTCAAATACAAAGGGAACCAGGAATCACAATCAATTTTACTTACAAGTTATATGTACAGAATTTATCAATATGAATATTGTAATGACATATATTATTAAAAGTATCCTATGTGTGTCAGTTGTGTAGTAGTTATATGAGGTAATACTGGTTTTGTTTTGTTCAAGCTCTGTTGGTATTTGTCATCATGACTTCAATAGTTTGTCTTTATGGGAACTATTATTGGAGATGTTCTCAGTTCCTGATATTAACACAATTTAATTCCCCTCTTAATGTTATTTTTACAAGGTCATTTTAAGCTGGGGGTACATAATTTTGAGCTCAGCTGGCCACATCAGCTTATCTTGCGTGATGGCGGCAGGAAAAGACTCCTCTGCTCGATTTCTCCCCTGTGCTCTGGAGACACCTCACTGATAGCTAAATGGACCAAGGAGTATGCTGTCCGACTCTGGATTCAGCAAAGCTCTGACCAGGTGCTGCTCAATACCATCAAGACCACGGTCCCTGAAAACAAGAAGGATGTACCTTCTACTTCATAACTAATTTATACTCTCTTTTTACACTGAGCACAATACATCACAAACATTGAGTTCAGAGCGTTAGGCCAACTGTCAGCTTCATCTGAAATACTTTATACCAGTATTTACCTCCTTAATGGTTACTACGCCTCTGCACTTCCAGCATTATTTCTGTCTAATCAATAATCTAGGTGTCAGTGTACTGTTTGGCCATTCCATGCAGTTTTACTTTCCTCCGACACCTTCTGTTCAGGCTGGAGCATTATAGGCTTTATATCATGTTTGCTACTGAACTACACATATATACAGGCATAAATTAACAATTCACATTCAATTTTCATTAAAAGATACTGAATGTTTCAAGCTTACCACAATTCATGGAAACAAACACAGATACGTTGATTAGCAATGAATTCTGGCACAAAATACTGGCACAAATTCCCATCTGCTTATGTTCCAGGCTTTTATTTATTTAACACAAATATGAGCTGGCTTCAACGCACTGTTGCTTTATCAAGCTTATTTGCACTAGTGGTTTCGAACTAACGCTCCCAAGTGTGTATATCAGCGAGTCTGACCAATGAGCCCCGTTTCGACAAGTGTTTGAAAAAATGTTACCTTTCCCCGCTTCCCCTAACAACCAAGATAGTATTTATAGCCCGACCAATCGTGTTTAGCCTTACATATCATTCCAGCCAATCAGTTCAAATGTAACTTGTGGCCCATTTCCCGTACAATGGTGGTGAAAAAAAATCTACCACTGAGCGATTCTGATTTTGGGTGTTGTCTGACAGCACTATCATTTTATTTTGGCTATAACTTGTTAATTCCTAGACTATTTGCATAACGTTGTACATATTCTTTGTCAGCAAACCCTAAGGAACCCAAATATCCAAATTTAAAAGAGCTAAGTGGCTGCGTTCAAAATATGCAATTTCAAGGATAGTCGTGTAGTTTTGTTTTATTTTTTTTTTTTTATGTGAGAACCGCCACCTGTCCTGCTGTACTGTCAGACTAATGTCAGGATTTCGGACATAAAACAGTAGAATGTCAGGTTTCCCCAATAAGCGTTTTTCAGATTTTAAAACCTAACTCTGGGAAGGGTAGTGAATTTATCACTGTCCGTCTGAAAAAAAGTTAGTGCATGTAGTCTTACACGCGTGATGGCAGCATTTGTGTATCGCGCGACGCGTGTTTAGTGTTCGGCTTTCTGCCTCTCCCTTCTCGCTATCCTTTAGTTCATCTGTCTTTTGTTTTTGGTAACATAGTGTAGAAAAAGACATGAATGGAATTTAAAATTTAGGTCAACTTGCATATTTCAAGGTTTTTCTTAGAAAGGCAGCACATTTTATTGTGTGTTTGGGAAACGCGTGTATGTTGCAGAAGGCCTTTAATATCAACGTGAAAGCGTTACAATTTGCCGACGAAGTAGAAAAGAAGGGGGATTTCGAGTACTGTCATTGTGACAGCACTGTTCTTTACCATTCTTCTTCCTTTATTTATTATATGTATTACTAGTCAGCTGGTGCAGAATGAGCTTCAAACCCAAGAAGTCGAGAAGCCTATCAGTCAGGAAAGGGAAGATAGCAGAGGTCATATTCATGGTTTCCAACCAAAGAATCCCTACTGTCATTGAGGAACCTGTTAAAAGTCTTGGCAGGGTGTACGATGCCTCATTAAAAGACTCAAAGGCAGTGCAACAGACAATAGAAATGGCAGACAGAGGGCTACAGATCATAGACCAAAGCAGACTCCTGGGGAAGTTCAAACTGTGGTGCCTCCAGTTCATGTTGATACCAAAGTTGCTGTGGCCACTGCTTATATATGAAATAAGCACAAGTACAGTGGAAGCCATAGAGCAGAAGGTCAACAAGTTCATGAGAAAATGGCTAGGAGTACCACCAGGTCTGTCAGATGTAGCACTGTACTGCAAAAAGTCAAAACTTCTGCTTCCTTTCAAGTCAGTTGTTGAAGAGTACAAAGTTGGAAAGGCAAGGCTTGCAATGATGCTACGCGAGTCAGCTGATGACGTGGTTAAGTCCATTCAGCCCACACTGAAAACGGGAAGGAAGTGGAAAGTGGAAGAAGCTGTTGATGCTGCCCAAGAGTCACTCAAACTGAGGGAGGTAATCGGATACACACAAACGAATAGACGGGGATTTGGTCATGGAGACATCCGCTGGTGGTCCAAGGCATCAAGCAGGGAGCGCAGAGACATGGTAGTTCAGGAGATACGAGAAGCTGAGAATGATAAGAGGTTGCAAAAAGCAGTGCAGCAGGTCCAACAAGGCCAATGGACTACATGGGAAGGAGCCCTGCAGAGGTCCTTGACATGGAATGATATATGGCATATGGCACCTCTTAGGCTCAGCTTCGTTGTCAGATCACTGTATGACCTGCTGCCATCGGCCACCAACCTTGTGAAATGGGGAAAGTCGGATGATGAGCAGTGCCCCCTGTGCCAGGGGAGGCAGACACTTGAACACGTGCTCTCAGCGTGTAAGGTGCCATTAGGGCAAGGGCGATACACTTGGCGCCATAACAAAGTGCTAAATGAGCTTGCTGCGACAATAGATCTGGCAAGAATGAAGGCGAATAGCAAAGTCCGGCCAGACACCGCAAACACATACTTTCTGAGGGCAGGAAAGTCAGCACACCCCAAACCGAATAAACCTGGTAGCAGTTTACCATCTCTTCTTGATTGTGCAAATGATTGGGAGATGGCGGTAGACCTACCTGGACGAGGGGCATATCCAGAGAGTATCCGAAAATCGCGGAGACGGCCGGATATAGTGCTTCATTCTGCAGCAACGCTTCAGGTCATACTGATTGAACTGACCGTGCCATTTGAATCCAGATTAGATGAGCAACATTCGTTCAAAGCGGCCAAGTATAGTGATCTGGCCGCGGATCTGAGACACGATGGGTTCACTGCAAGGGTCATGGCTGTTGAAGTGGGCGCAATGGGGAATGGAGATCGTAACAATAAACGCTGCGGTACAGAAAACACCAGGAATTTTTCTAAGTCCACAATACGCTGAGGTTTGTGGTGGACTAGTGAACGGGCTGCGACTCAGGGGCGACAAGCGGTGTATACTATAAGGGGTGTCAGTATCAAAAGTCCAGTGGGGAACGCGCAGTGGCGACTCGTTGACTTCGCGCTGGTGTCTCAGTGTGTGCGACGGAACGAACGGAATAATTTGTCTTCTCTTTGTTACTTTCACAATTGCCTCCACGGCTGGCGGAGTTGTGGAATTTAAAGTTGCTACCATAAGTGAAATGGGTTCATTTTTGATGCAAGACAACAGGAAGCTGAGACGCTTGGGAGTCATGACCCAAGTGGGCCCGCCCCCCTTAGAGTGTAAAGGAGTATATAGGGCCGAAACACTTGTCGGACGGGGGGACTTCTTCTGATGATCAGATTGCTTCCTGTTGTATCGCTCTGTAAAGAGTTTCCTATCATCATAGGGAGTGACAAATAAGAACAAGATGTGTTAAGAAAACCTTGAATGATAAAAGCGAAAACAACGTCAAGGAGCGGGTGAGAAAATGAAAAGGAAGGGCACAGAAAAAAAGTTAAAAAGGATAGCACAGGAAAATTTAAAGTTTGACGATTGACTCGCCACACTTGTGAAGTTCTTGGACCTATTGATGGCTTTCTGTTTTTTCTTCTTTATCTCTTCAATCCCTCCATTATTCATTGTACATCTCTTTCGTGCTTCCTTCATTCCTTCGTTGCTCTGTCCTGTTCTATCTACGACTTCCCACTGCCTCATTCCACCAAGAAGGTTGGGTGAAAGGTGTTCTAGCTGTCTGTTTCTTGGCATTTTGAAGCAATATGTGCAAAGGGCTATTCCAGTCATGTGAGCCTGTAGTGTACTTGAAAGTGTGTTTAGGTGTCCTTTAGAATAAAACCAGCAACAAGACATTTGGACAAGAAACAACTGGGGCCATTATTAGTTACAGAACTGGAAGCAAATCTGACTTTGGCCCTGACATCCTTTTTTACAGGCTTTTCTTTAACTTGCAACGTATGTCACCTTCAAATCTTGCAATCGATTTTTCGATCACTTCCAGATGAGCAATAGCTCTGAAACTTGGCATAGTTGTGAATTCCCGATGACAATACAATAATCAGTCGTAAAAATAATAAAATGAATAACATAAAATTAATATTAATTTTGTTTGTTTGAATTGTTTCATCGGTGAAATGGGCGATAACTGCAAATAATCTAGGTGTATTCTTTCCAACAAGATTGTCTTTCTTGAGAGAAAAATTGAAACTTCTCCCCCCTCCACACACAGACTATCGCTCGCGCATGCACAGACATACACGCAACTGACAACTACGTTTAAAAAATGTAATTTACAACTTTTATAAAAATTAAAAAAAAAAAATTTTAAATAAAATATTAACTTTCCGTGTAATATCCTGAATAATGAGATCCGCCTCCTGTGCTCTGGACTCGTTTATCGCAAACTGATAATGTCATTAGCGCATCGATAACATTTGACTTAAAGGTACAAACAACAACAAAAATAACACTAAAAAGAAGAAGCAGATTTCTGTATTTTATTCAATTCCATTGTTTTGTTTATGCTCATGTGTCTTCCAATTTCTCGTACTTCCACAATTAGTGTGTCTTTTACTACAAGTTTGGGGTTGTGACTGAAGACATACCGGTCTATCGTATCGTCTGCTAAATGAAGAACTCTTGTTGTTTTATCAAATGTCCGTTATTTCTGTTTTCCTAATTTTTGCTGGGTGTTGCATCACTAAGTCAATAAGACGAACTGTCACAAATATAGACGACTGGTCTGTATGCAAAACACAGATTTTTTTTTTTTTTTTTTTTGCCATGGTGGACTAGTCTGCAGGTGGCCTCTGTATAATCTTGAAAAAATATTTTTGCAAGTGTACCAAATTATTTGAGTATTGTTCATACCAATGTGCAGGCTATACTATTTACTGTTCCTTACAGCCTAAAAGTGTATTACTATATAGCGGTGTATCTCAATGGCTACCATTCACTTCTTCACCCTACGATAATTTTAACTTTTTCTGTTTGATCTATTTCTTGCCCCATTACAAGCCCGTTTAATTTAATTTAGTGTTTCCTAAACTGGCGGCCTTCAAGGAGTTTCAAAGGGAGCATCAGGTTAGACAGAATAAAGAATATAAAAAAAAATATTTTAAACACACGCTTTTAATGCACTAAAAAGCCACAAATATTTTTTCAAGGAGTTTATAGCTTGCAGTCAAAAAGTGTAACATCAAAGTGACAAAAAGCCTGGGGCGCTGATTCTGCGTGAAATTAACTTCTGCTTTGTACTTCATTAGACACTTATGGATAAAATATATGATAAGCGCTAAAGCGCCCCAGGCTTTTTGTCAATTTGATGTTACATTTTTTGACTGCAAGCTATAAACTCCTTGAAAAATTATTTGTGGCTTTAGTGCATTAAAAGCGTGTTTAAAATATTTTTTATTTTCTTCTTTTTAGTGTTATTTTTTTGTTGTTTTTTAAATTTAAGTCAAATGTAATCGATCCGCTAATGACACCATCAGTTTGCGATAAACGAGTCCAGAGCACGTGAGGCGGATTTCATTATTCAGTCCATTACACTGAAAGTTAATATTTTGATAAGAGTTGTAAATGTATTTGTCAGTTGTGTGTATGTCTGTGTGTACGCCCGTGCGATAGTGTATGTGTGGAAGGCGGGGGGAGTTTCAACATTTCTCTCAAGAGAGACAATCTTGTTGGAAAGAATGAGGGAGGCGGTGGGTGGGGGGGGGGGGACGCGGGTGGGAGAAGTTTCAACATTTCTCTGAAGAGAGACAATCTTGTTGGAAAGAATACACCTAGATTATTTGCAGTTATCGCCCATTTCCGTGCTAATACAATACAAAAAAAAAATGATTATTAATTTTAATTTTATTATCTTTATGACTGATTATTGTATTGTCATGGGTAATACACAACTACGCCAAGTTTCAGACCTATTGCTCATCTGGAAGTGACTGAAAAATTGATTGCAAGATTTGAAATCACCGGTACGTGGACAGAATTGTTCTAGCTACGCCAGCCGAAGATTACCACCCTAGCACCAGTTCATTGACAGAATTGTTCTACCTACGCCAGCCGAAGATCACCGCCCTAGCACCGGTTCGTGGACAGAATTGTTCTAGCTACACCAGCCCAAGATTGCCGCCCTAGCACCGGTTCGTGGATTGAATTGTTCTAGCTACACCAGCCCAAGATTACCGCCCTAGCACCGGTACGTGGACAGAATTGTTCTAGCTACGCCAGCCCAAGATCACCGCCCTATCACCTGTTCGTTGACATAATTGTTCTAGCTACGCCAGCCCAAGATCACCGCCCTAGCACCGGTTCGTGGACAGAATTGTTCTAGCTACGCCAGCCCAAGATCACCGCCCTAGCACCGGTTCGTGGACAGAATTGTTCTAGCTAAGCCAGCCCAAGATCACCGCCCTAGCATCGGTTCGTGGACAGAATTGTTCTAGCTACGCCAATCCAAGATCACCGCCCTAGCACCGGTTCGTGGACAGAATTGTTCTAGCTACGCCAGCCCAAGACCACCGCCCTAGCACCGGCTCGTGGACAGAATTGTTCTAGCTTCGCCAGCCCAAGATCACTGCCCTAGCACCAGCTCGTGAACAGAATTGTTCTAGCTACGCCAGTCCAAGATCACCGCCCTAGCACCGGTTCGTGGACAGAATTGTTCTAGCTACGTCAGCTCAAGATCACTGCCCTAGCACCGGTTATTGGACATAATTGTTCTAGCTACACCAGCCCAAGATCACCGCCCTAGGACCGGTTCGTGGACATAATTGTTCTAGCTACACCAGCCCAAGATCACCGCCCTAGCACCGGTTCGTGGACAGAATTGTTCTAGCTACGTCTTCCCAAGATCACCGCCCTAGCACCGGCTCGTGGACAGAATTGTTCTAGCTACGTCAGCCCAAGATCACCGCCCTAGCACCGGCTCGTGGACAGAATTGTTCTAGCTACGCCAGCTCAAGATCACTGCCCTAGCACCGGTTCGTGGACATAATTGTTCTAGCTTCGCCAGCCTAAGGTCACCGGTACTTACGGCGGTTTTTGGTTTTCTGGACCATCTTCATTGCAGACGGACAAATCCATTAGTGCTCCGATCTCCTGTCTTATATCACACAAGGAAGATCTCAGCACAGTGCACGAACTCTGTAGCACCGGCGAGGATCCCAATGTGTGTATACAGGAACCACACATTCTATAAATATTTTGGTTGTGGGTAGGCTTCCTCATCTTTAAATTTTGCTAGGGCAGCGGCCGTATGTCTTACTCTTTACGATTTCCAACTGTTATGGGATTTTTAACGTGCGCGACTTGCACAAGGGACCTCCTATTGTTTTGCCATTATTCGATAAGGGGAAGGTATCCGATCTCACTACCCAGGCGATGAAGAGGGGGAGTAAGACATCATAAGGAACCACAACAATTTTCTTCAACATATATTCCCTGTTCCGGGATCGAACCCGGTACCTTTAGAATTCAAGTGAGCCACTCCGACCCCCCTATAAATCCACTTACTGTGAATGATGAATATAATAATTATGGCGGTGATGTACTAATATTATAACAAGTAATGAACATGAAAAAAAAATCCAGAAAGCTTACCGTCACAGAGACATGGGTTTCTGCAAGCCCTAGGACAGTCCACTAACATGTACTCTGGATCAATGTCACATTCACCTTGTGAGGCCATGAAACTACACATAGGTCCATCTCGGCATGACAATGTGTTCACTGGAATGAAATCAAAACTGTAGAAGCGACAGTAGCAGAAGAGCTAATGATAGCATTTAAAAATATTGTAAATACCAATATGTCGTTCAACCTCTGTGTCGTAGGGTGAGAGAGGACAGATGGCTCTGGTGACCACCATTTAAGTGAGTAGCAGAACAGCTAGGGAAGACAGGATCACTAAGTGTGATACTGAGTGACTTACAACAGCCAAGAAGTAATATTTAATTACGTGAAAGCACTCTGTTCATCCTTCCGAAATTTGCGAAGTAATTCACTCACACTCTCATTTGCTTCTGTCATTTAGACTGAGAGGACAAAATAAAATAATGATATGAAATTCTGAACTGACGTTCTTTTTATTTTTCAATATTTATTTACACAAAAATAAAAAATCATATATATATATAAATTTCCTGTCGATCAGCCGGTCTAAACGCGCACTTTCTTAGCTCTGAGTGTGTGTCTTCGCCCTCTTCATTTTTGCCTTGAGTTAAATGTAATATTCCAGATTCCGGCAGCGTCAATCTTAAATTAGACAGCCCGTAGTCTTCTCCCTCACGTATCTTTACTTCGGCTACACATATGCGACCGAAATTCTTTTCATGTTGGTAGCAGTCTATCTTCAAATGTCTTTTGATTTAGGAAAAAGTGAACACAGGCGAGTCGAAATGCCTTTTCATGTCAATGGTCTGCTCGTCTTTCTGAATCTTTTTTGCTGGGACACCGAGGAGCGTGCCTCTCGCTACTTCCCTGGTCAACCGAGCTAAGAACTCTATCATCTCCAGTAGCAGAAGAAATCTAGTTCCCCGACGTCTTTGTCCACAGTCTTTCTCGCCGCTTGTTTGTTCAAGTGTCTGCCACATGTGGGGCGATGTAAGGCAGAACTTGGCTATTTAATTCGGCTCAAGTAATATTTGTTGCTTGTGTCCCAGAGTGCCAGTGGTCTTCTATCTGCAGAGTGGAATTAGCGTTACTAACCCTGATACCAGTAGCATATTAGAAAGGAAAGTTTCTTGTAATTTCTGTAAACACACTTAGGTATAAAATAATTGCGCTATCTTTAAACTTGTAAATAACCACGAGTTAATTTTTTGAAAGATAATTTTCCTAATGACGGTATATTGCAACCTTAATAATTTTCCCACTAGTCAAATCCCTAGGTGTCAATTTTTACAAAGGACTGTGTCTAGTTATGTTAATTAGTGTTGTTTGGGTATTCTATGTACACTCCTGCTCCTCCATTCATTACTGCATTTTGTGCTGACCCATCCGTGTATACTCGGACCCAGAGGTCCTGTGGTATTCATCATCCAGGAAACTGAGAGTGACTGTCCTAGGTT
This sequence comes from Oreohelix idahoensis, assembly GCA_024509875.1. Classification (NCBI taxonomy): domain Eukaryota; kingdom Metazoa; phylum Mollusca; class Gastropoda; order Stylommatophora; family Oreohelicidae; genus Oreohelix; species Oreohelix idahoensis. The sequence goes on along the minus strand of JAMPIV010001854.1, from coordinate 729,806 downwards.
GCAAGCTGTTCTGTTCATCCTTGTCAAGTATTCCTTTCACTTTTGTCTGGATGTATACTGGTAGTCCAGTCTCCTCTCTCCAAGGGGTTTGTTCTGGCACAGACTTTAGGGGGCTGTCAACTTCAGGCAAGTCTAAGGTTTGTCTACGAAGTCGTTTGGCCTGGTGGATAAAACTTCTTCTTTTCAATCGCCCCATTGCTAGGTTTTGGAATATGTCCTTCATTGGATGTCTTCGCATACAGATGAACTTTTCTGCCTGTGTTAGCTCTTTCGTGTCTCTGCGTTTTCTCAGTACTTGTATCCTCCCCATTTTCTCCATCTCCACTATAGGCGTTGATTTCATTGCCCCCGTGATGACCCTAAGCGCCTGGTTTTGCACCTTCTCTAGCTCTAGTAATGTTGTGTTTGATGCTGGACACCACGCAGCTGACCCATATTCAAGGTGTGGTCGTATGCCCTGCTGGTAAACTTTACTAAATATTGTCCCGCTGGCTTCCCATGTGGTTCCACTTAGTTTTCTCAGGATGACTAGCTTCCTCCTGGCCTTTGTTGCTGCCTTGTTGATGTGCTGCTTCCATGTCAGCCTATCATCGAATGTAACTCCGAGATAGGTGGGTTGTTTATCTTCTCTCAGGAGCTCTCCATTTATCTTGATGACACCAGCTTTATGTTTTGGAGAGAGGGTGAAGAGCGTAGGGATGCACTTGTCTGTATTAATGCTGACACACCATCTATTTGCCCATCAGGTTAAGGCATGTATAGCTCTTTGTAACAGTTTGGTGGCAACTGTTGCAAGCTCTTCTGTGCACCACATTACCAGGTCATCAGCGTACATTGCCACTTTCATTCAATGTGGTAGTTCAGCAACCAGGTCGTTGATGTAGACTAGGAAAAGTGTAGGGGACAGAACCCCTCCCTGAGGGACGCCATGACGCAGTAGAATTTTCTTGCTCTTGATGCCATCGAGGTGTACTCGGGCTATTCTACTATGCAAGTATGCTTCCACCCATTTGTACATCCTGCCATTCACTCTGCAATTTCTCAGTTTCTTCAACAGCCCTTCTTTCCAAACCTTGTCAAATGCTTTCCTTAGATCTATCCATGCTGCTAGTACCAGTTTCTTATCTTGGAACGCATCCTCAATCTCTTGGGAAAGGTAAGTTGCCTGATCTTCGGTATAGTAACACTGCCTAAAGCCCGCCTGCTGTGGTACAAGAAGGTTTTCGCTTTCAAGGTACCACTGCAGTCTGAGGTTGATGATTCGTTCCATTGTTTTGTAGAGACAGCTTGTAAGGCTGATTAGTCTGTAGCTGGAGGCCGTGGAACTGTCTTTTCCTGGTTTTGGGAGTGGTATCATGATTGCTTCCCTCCAGATCTGTGGAACTCTGCCCAAGTTCCAACAGATATTGAAGGTCTGCAGCAGCTTTGTTTTAGCTGCGGTTCCCAAGTTCTTAATCATTTTATTGGACACTCCATCAACTCCTGGCAACTTTCTCATTTTCAATTTTGATATTGCAAGCTCCAGTTCTCTGAATGTAATTGGCGCCTCCATAACCTCAGGTATGGTTCCATCTCGTCTTGCGTTTTGTCGTTTCTCACGAATCTCCTGTTGCTTCTCTGGGCTAACTTCGATGTTGTTGTCTTTAGAAAAAGTATCTGCAAAGAGATCAGCTGCCTGTTTTCCTGTGAGGATATTTCCATCTTTATACAGTGCAATCTTTGAGTTTCTCCCTGTACCCTCATCGTTAAGCTGTTTTACCAGTTTCCGCAGTTTCCTTGTATCTCTTTCAAAGTTCAAGGACTCTGTTTTCTCCTTCCAGCTTCTCCGCCTGGCCTGCAACTTGGCCCTTTGAAATTTGACCTTAGCATATTGGTAGTTATTGTAATGTTCTTGACATGGGCTGGTCCGTGCCTGCTTTCGAGATGTTTCCACGTCATTGTGCAGTTGCTCTAGTTCACTATTCCAATATGGTTTGTAGTGCTTATGAGCCCCTCTAGGTATTGTTTCACGAGCAGCCTGTAGTATGCATCTGCTGAATTCATCGACTACCTTATTGATGCCTTTGTCTACAGTCAGATCTCTAGCAAGTATACTGGTACGATGCTGGTACATTGTCCAGTCTGCCTTCTTGTAGTTCCACCTAGAGAGAGTGCTGCTCTCCTTGACAAGTTCATTTTCCACAATTAGGAAGACTGGCCGGTGGTCGCTGCCTCCAAGTTGTTTCCCAACAACGCGTGTGATGTTCCAGGCCTGGTGAGTGGAATGCCAGGTCCGGTGTAGAGGTGGTGTGCCATGATCTTGAGTAGAAGGTTGGTGGGTCGACTGGCTGGTTAATCAGGATAAGCCCATTGTCATCCTGCCAGTTTTCAAGCTCCTCACCTCTCCTGTCCATGTGATCATAGCCCCAGCTCTGTGAGTGGCTGTTGAAGTCTCCGCATACAATCAGTCTTTCTTTTCCTGGGATTGTGTCTAGTGCCAGTGGGCGGTCGCTCGGACAGTAGTAGTTGAGCAGGTGGAATTCTGCACTTTCTGTCCTGAGATGAAGCATCTGGTATTCCGCCCCCTCCATATATGTTTCAAGCTGACATGCACTGATGTTATTCTTCACGAGTGTCAGTATTCCACCCTTTCGCCTGTCTTTTCGACCGGATCGATAGCACTGGTAGCCCCTGCTTTTGAAGGCTATGCCTTGGTTGAGGTGGATTTCTTGCAAGCAGAATACATTTACTTGCTCTTCATTTAAGATATACCTCGTATTCGAGCTCTAATTTTTTGCTGTAGCCATCTTTTTTACTGTTGACGCCTTCAGCATTCCAGTGCATTATTTTAAATGGTCTTTGCTTTGCTTGGCCTCCTGTCTCTTATTTGTCTGTCCCTGACGAAGGCCTTGTGGCCGCAACATAGGTTTTTCTTGTCCTTTCTCTTTGTAAGACGTATTACTATTTGTGCGTTTTTGTAAAAAAAAAAAAAAAAAAATTTTCATTCTACACATATGATTATGGCAGTCGGAGTGCAATATGGTTAGTGATGGTTGTGTAAATAAGAATTTAGTCTACAAACCTGCACAGATTCGCAAAAACGCCCAAATTTCCTGGATGGGTATGGAAAAACAAATCGAAAAATTTTGATTCGTCTTACGAGGACAAAAGACAAGGAAAATAGCCAACATTGCGGCCACAAGGCCTTCGTCAGTTAAAGGAAAGAAAGAGAGGGCTAAATAGGACACATAAGAATCTAAATAAATATAAAAATAATAAAAATAAAGCCTGGGTACTTCCCTAAAGGCAGCTAAGTCTAACACGCTTACCGCCGAACGGACGTGCGTCCCCGGAAAAGGAAATGACTACCATTTCCGGATGTAAACAGTACATACTAAGAAACTAAAATACGAAACTGAACAATAAACTACCCAAACGTAATATTAATGGGGACTGGAGATAGAAGAGGACAGAATGAGTTGGAGATAAATAAATATTAAATAAAAAATCAAGACATATTGAAAACATTTTATATATTTTTTACTGAAAGGTTGACGAGCGAAAGGTAGACAAAGACTAAAGGTAGACCAAAGGTAGACGAAATGATTGGACGCTCAAGAGCAAGCAGGAAAGCAACGAAATGATTAGACGTAGCGGAGTACAAGGGAGATGAGTGTATATAAGGAAGGCAGTATCAGACTAGTTTGTACACCTTTCGGTATCTGCTAGAGCTGAGGGCTACCTCTTCTTGATAGAACTTAATCAATAAATAAAGGTAATTAACAGGTACTCGTTAGACATAAAGGGTGGCACTAGACAACAGAAAAGAAAATATAAGTGATAGGCTTACCGGGAATCGAACCTAGGACCAACCAAACGGCGGCATCGCCTTGCTGTGACAGTACATCGTGAATGGACGCTCAGCCAATTTTGCACCGCAATAAAAGTGCATTATTGGCTGAGGTCATTCCTGTTATTATTATTATACACTAGAATTATTAAAGTGATTTAATTTTATAACTGAAGTTATTGAATTTATTAACTTTCCAGTTATAATTTTGTTGTGTGGTTAAAATAGTAATAATTAAACTTGGTAAGCTCTCCACATGTAAGCCAACTTGCCGTTGGTTGGAGAGCTTCAGTGCTCCAATGATCCCGGGAGCTATGCCGGCGGGAGTTTTACTCCTGGCAGGGCCACCCAAACTGGACAGGTCCTTGGGGAGGGGTCAGACTAAATGGGCTGAGGAGTAAGTGAAACCCTATAGGTGTAGATGCAGAACCCACCGGCGATTGGTACATGCTCTGGTCTGCACCAATCCAATCATGGTTTAAATGCTTTCTTGCCTCATTCTTCACTGTTTGTCGTCTATCCTCTAAATGAGTAAACCCTGCAAAAATCAGTGCAGGAGGAGCACGATAGTCTTGGTCGACAATCCACCTAAGAGAAGGACAACTTCACACAAACCCGGGTAGGAAAGACTCGTTAGTCTGGAAAGACAGCTTTCCTAGGAGAGACAACTCTGATGACAAACAACTACTGCCTTGCAGGAAGGTCACGGAAAACCAGAGGCTAGGGAAGCAGTCCCGAACAAATGCATGCTGAAGACAGATGCCCTGGGCCGCAAGGCGCTCAACATAGTGCAACGCAAACCGCCTTGAGATGACAGATGCAAATATGACTCAACGAGATTGTGCTCAACCCAAGGAGACCCACCAAGTGGGAAGAGTGCCGGACCCCTTGCCTCGACTGGGTCCACCCAAAGCTACTGGTGACGGAGTAGCATATGGCAACAACCGACTTCTGTCAACGAAAAACTGTTTGGAGATGTCGGGAACCTTGAGTTGACTACTGCCTTTATTAGAGTCATAAATGTGGAAGTCTGAAGGCGAACGAGGAAAAAGAAGAAGAAAACTCGGTAGAGAATAATACGAGCTACATTGACATATTAAAATAATACCCTGGAGCACAGGATAGGTCTAGATAGAAGGTGACGTGCCTATGTTCTATTCGGGTTTACTTACCCTAATCATGAACTGTGCTCGAGTGGCAACAGTAAGAAATGTAAACAGTCTGTTTGGTGTGCGCTTTTAGCATAATTAACGGAAGGGTATTTGTTGAGAAATCAAACTAAAGTTCCTGCCTCGCTAGATCTTCTAAGATGGTAATACCAAGATCTTTCAGTGAGTGGTAGTCTGGCTCAATTTTTAAGATTAAAAACTACAGTTAAGATTGTAGGTATGAGTTACGCCCAGAAATGAGATCGAGGGAAAGGGTAGCTGGCGAGATTAAATCGTAAGAATTTGGTCGAAGAAAAGAAACAGTGAATTAAACTAATGTAAGAATTAAGACACACAAGAAAAAAAAAAACGAAAGACTGGAAAAAATAGATGAATGAATTCATCTCGTCACACTCAAACAGCGGTAGCGTTGTCCCCCTTCAGTAATAACTGAATGTGGGAATGCGCGTCTGATGTCATAGCCCTCAGCTGTTTTTATTTTGTTTGCTTTTTTTTTTTTTTTTGCCTTGGCATATTCTGTTCTCTTCTACTTGTTGTGAGAGCTTGTACATTTTAGAAAAGTAAACTTATTCAATCAGTCAGTGATCCTAGGTATTATTCCTTCTTACACTTCTACAGGGATCTTCCTGATTGCCTTCTGCGTTTGGAAGATCAGATATGAAGAGTGTCTTCCTTCTTCATGGAAGCTGAGATGCGGTAACCCACAGTTAAAAGTGAGTGTCCCTTAAGCAGATTGAACTCACCCTCAAGTAGTTTGGAGCAACCATTAAGCAGGTTAGAGCCACCCTTAAGTAGCTTGGAGCCATCCTTAAGGTGCTTAAAGTCACCCTTAAGTTGCTTAGAGTCACCCTTAAGTTGCTTAGAGCCACTCTTGAATAGCTTATAGCCACCCTTAAGTATCTTAGAGCCACCCTTGAGTAGCTTATAGCCACCCTTCAGCAGCTTAAAAGCATCCTCGGGTAGCTTGCAGCAACTCTTAAGTAGCTTGGAGTCACCCTTAAGTAGCATGGAGTCACCCTTAAGTAGCTTGGAGCCACCATTAAATAGCTTGGAGCCTCCCTTAAGTAGCTTGGAGCCACCTTTAAGTAGCTTGAAGCAATTCTAACCCGCGAGCCGTATGGTGCGCCAGACTGGCCTTTACTTTTACCCATTGGCGCATCCTGCGCCAGCGTGATATATGCCGCATTTGAGCGGAAAATTATAGAATATCTGGCGATAAGCCAGTTTAAAATCATTTCATTACATCCAGCACACGTGTGTGAAAGTTTGTGAGCGAAAATAAATCATGAAGTTGAAATTGTGTGCTTTACATCCGTTGCTAGAGTTGCTTTGGATCTAGCCAGAGGCCGCGTGGTACGCCCGCTACATAAGATTCCGAATTTGAACAAAAAATTAGAAAATAAGTGGCCTTAGAGTGTTCATCATGTAAACACTTCCTGTGGAAATCGTATTTTGAACTGGTAGCGAAATAATTATATTGGTGCTTAGTTTTTGCATACTGTTATCAATTAAAGACGTCATATGGTTATTTGTTTACATGTAGGGTAGTCACATACATAACACTCATAAACTATTAACGAATCAACCTGAATATATAATTTCGAAATGAATTTTAGCGATATCGGTAGCGATAATAACCTATTTTCGATTCCGATAAGGACGTTAAACAAACGTGATATTTTTAAGTAATACATTAATTAATTTGTATGGGACAGGAATGTGTAAGTGAGATTCCAGTTCAGAACATGTGACTTCACACAAAAATGTATACAAATTACAATTTTCATTTGTTTGTTTTATCAAACTGCTTGAATTAGTTGTTAGCTGGATTTACGTTTCAATTCCTGGTGTTTTACTACCAAGGGATTAAGTACAGCTGAAATATTGTGCTTTACATCCATTGCTAGAGTAGCTTTGGATCTAGCCGCAGGCCGCGTGGTACGCCCGCTTCATAAGATTCCGACTTTGAACCTACTAACGGAAATGAGATCCACCACTCAACGAAATAGACGAAATTACTCAGCCGCAAATGCATACAGGTCAAACAGCCAACGAATATATGACAACAGGTTGATACAAAGACCGTGGATGAATACTAGACATACAGATACCCAGAGATATTCTCCAGATGTAAGATAGCAGAGATCTCAGAACGGTCCACGTGACGGTAATACATAGCAATATACAAAACACAAAAGAGAATGAAGATGTACTGCCCCGACCTTCCGATCTACAAATAAACCGAAGTACTGCCGTAGAGGAACAGAGAGTACACAAGATAAACAGACTTACTGCTATAGAGGATCAGAGAGTACGCATGGAAATCGTTCCACCTCAGATAATGCAAGTAGAAACCAAGACAAGAATGAGAACAGTGCGATACAGAGACGTGCTGACCAAAAATGACAGATTATTCCGTTGGAGACACTACATGCCCCTGAGGAAAATAAACAACGTCTCACCAGATTTGTGACAAAACATCAAGACGTATTTGCGTTAAACGATATGGAATTGGGGAGAACCAATACAGTCCACATGGATATCCAAACGACCACTGAAGAACCTGTACATCTTAAGCCGCATCACACGCCACTGAAGAATAGAGAATTAGTTGAAAAATCTATTAACGAGATGTTAGCCGCTGGGATAATAGAACGATCGAGATCACAATGGTCCTCACGTATTGTTATTGTCTCCAAGAAAGACGGGTCCAGTCGTTTTTGCAGTGACTACCGAGCCCTGAATAAGATGACTAACGTAATATCTTATCCACTACCCAGAATTGATGACTTGTTGGCAACACTTGGTAACTCTACGTATTTCACTACTCTTGATGCACGCTCGGGATTTTGGTGCATCCCCATGACGCCGGAAGCCAAGCAGAAATCCACCTTCTGCACACATGTGGGAAGCTTCGCATGGAACGTAATGCCGTTCGGGCTTAAGGGAAGTCCGGTGACATACATGTCATTAATGGATGAAGTTCTCAAAGGTATGCATTAATTTGCATTAGCCTAAATTGACGATATATTGATCCATACTGCAGGTTCTATGGAGGATCACCTTCAACGAGTAAAGCAAGTTTTTGACAGATTACGCCAACACCAGATTATATTGAAACTGGCCAAATGTGAAATTTCTTAAAACAGAACCTAAATACTTGGGCTTTGTGATCAATCGAGACGGCATTCGCCCAGATGAAGAGAAAGTCAAAGCAATAAGAGGGATGCCCAGCCAGAAAACAGTTAGGCAAGTAAGGGGCTTTAAAGGCTGTGTAGGGTACTACAGACGCCACATAATCAATTTCTCCAAGACAGCAGAACCTTTGATAGAGCTGACAAGAAAATACACACGATTTAAATGGTCTGAAGAATGTCAAAAGTCATTTGAATACTAAAAAATGCCCTCACGATCATTCTACTTCTTGGACATTTGGACACCTCTAAACCCATGGTTCTTTACACGGATGCATCTGACAATGCAATCGGTGCTTGTTTAGTTCAACCAGTTTCACCAGACGAAAAGCCAAACCTTCCAAACATTCCCAACGAAAAACCCACTGCATTTCTATCCCATGCCCTATCCAAATACCAGAAACGATGGTCCACCACGGAGAAATAAGCCTTACGATCCATTATGCCATGCTGAAATTCGACTTTTATGTGCGTGGTACCAAGCTAATCATTCGGACAGATCAGCAACCCCTTTTGAACTGGCTTACAAAAACTCAAGAACAGCCAAAAAAGTTACAGACTTGGTCGATGAATTTACAATCCTATGACACCACCATTGAAAACATATCTGGAACCTTAAATACAAGTGCCGACCTGCTATCGAGAATTCCGTACGCGGATAGTCAAACAAGTCATGCCATTCAAGATGCAGCCCAATCACCCTTTGCAGAAATTGATAACAATGCGAAGGAGATCAATGCTATAAACTCCCACCACACCGACGCCTATTCAGAACCAACAATGACAACAACAGCTACGGCAGATGAACATCAGCCTGACACCTTTGACATACGCCAGAAACAATTAAAAGACGTCGAAGTAGCGAAGTTTATTCAACATGTTCAACAGAACCAAATGAAAGTTAAGGATTTCACACGTTTGCCATACGATGAAGCTCTCTATTTTATTGATGATAAACGTGACGGAAGTTTAAGAAAAGTCATTCCCAAACATCTAATGCGGGAGATATTGTCCTAGTTTCATGACAAATAGGGTCACATGGGACGTGATAAGACAGTGGACATAATCAGGAAGAGATATTATTGGCCTTCAATGTATAAGGACATAATTGAATATGTTGCGACATGTAAAGTTTGCAAAATTAGAAACACGAAGACACTCAAGATCCCTCTGCAGGAGATAAAACAGTCACACTTTCCCACGGAAACAGTGAGCATTGATATCTCAGGTCCCTATCCACTCACCCATTCCGATAACCGTTATTTACAACATATAGTAGACCGGTACTCAGTATGGCCAGAAAGTTACTGTTCAAAGACGCCACTTCCGAGTCAATAACTGAATTCTTCCTACAAGAATTTCTCCCAAGACATGATTGCCCGAAACGTATAATTTTCGATAATGGCAAACAATTCATTGGAAACCCATTCAAAGCCACCCTACGGAGATTACACATTCATTATACCACAACTAGCTATTACCATCCCCAGTCAAATGGAAGAAATGAAAGAATGCATTCAACCCTTCATGATGTCATAAGCAAATATATACGAGGAAATCATCAGTACTGGGATATATATATATATATATATATATATATATATATATATATATATATATATATATATATATATATATATATATATATATATATATATATATATATATATATATATATATATATATATATATATATATATATCAACCAAGCGCTGGAAGCCATTAGAGTTAACACCAACGAAACCACCGGTATGTCACCTTTTTATATGCTGTACGGACGCGAACCGAATTTCCCGATTGACAACTTACTCCAGCCGCAACGAAAATACACAGGAGAAAATGCCATTGAAATTATCTTAAGAAAAAACACAAAGCACACCAAATTGCCCATAGAAACACTGAGAAAGCTTTCAAAAAAAAGCAACAACAACATGACAAGAACGCAAAACTCGAGCAGTTCAAGGTAGGACACAAAGTGTATTACAAGAAATTTGATGCCATATGGTTAGATGGTTTCAAGATTATTGAACAAATGACCCCGACCAACCATGTAATATGGAACGAAGAAAGAAATCTTACTACCAAGGCACACGTAAAACTCAGAACAGATGATCATCGCCCCATTGTAACTAAGCAGACCCCTAGTAGACCAATCAGAAAGTCTACATTATATTATCAACACTCCAGCGACACTTTCAGTATCTTCTCTGACGAAGTTGAAACAGAAATAGAGCAGTAAGAACCGAAACCCTCACCACCGCCGGATACATTAAACCGACAGACGGACAGCGAATGTGAATCTTGGTAACTAGTGGATGGTTGTTCGCTACGAGAATATGTTTGTGTTCGGATCAGGGTGTGTGGTTCCTTTTCGTCCTGTGCAGTCGGTAAACTGTGGACTTCATCATTCAATCTGGAATCTCGATATATCAAACGCTGAACTACGACAACGTTTGATATATCGAGATTCCAGATTGAATGATGAAGTCCACAGTTTACCGACTGCACAGGACGAAAAGGAACCACACACCCTGATCCGAACACAAACATACTCTCGTAGCGAACAACCATCCACTAGTTACCAAGAGATTCACATTCTGAATGGGACACTGTTGATGAAGAACCAATGCAGAATCTGAGACATGAAATCGCCCGTCAAGGACAGCAAGCTCCGGAAGACGCTGATCGCATTGACACAGAAAGAAATTCAAATGCTGATGATGTAACGAACGCCTTTACAGAGGAAAATGATGGAGGAATTAATACATTGCTATATCGCCAAGAATCTGATTTGGATACGGTAGATCAAGATAGCAAGTATGGCTCCATGGACGAACACGTCAACATTGAAATTCGCACAGCACCCAAGCGCCCATATTCCTCATCCTCTGATGATTGGTCGCCAGTTGCTAAGTTTGTTAAGCTCCACCAGGAGCATGTACGGACACGAATTCGTACGAAACGTCGTCATGTGAGCAAACAAAAATTCGTCCCTCCAACCAACCCCATGAAACAGCACTCAGCAAAGTCGTTACTTCCTTCATCGTGTGGAGCGACAATCAACACTACTTCACACTCTACACACTCTCCGCAGTACGACACCCGACTATCCAGCCGTGAGATAGCTATGTTGGAACTCGCAAAGCATTTACTTGTCTAACAAGTATCCACATCGCCTTTTCTTATTTTCTTTTTACCAACGATTATTGTTATTTTTCTCTATACAATTTTTTTTTTGTTTGGCCGATATCGTCCACCGAAATTTTTCAGATTGATTGCAGAAGATGTCAGCCCACCTCGTGATCCAGTTGATGTTCCTCACAGTGTTGACAACGCCATATGTCAGTCCATTCCCCGCTGAGATAGCAGATGACAATACGATGCTATGGAGAGACGCTACCCCATTTGAACGTGTTAAAGAAGTGTCTGACTCGTCCTTCACATGGACAGTAACATTAACTACCTCTTTCAACCAATTGCGAACGGAACTTGACGAAATGCAAACGACACTCGCAGATACATAACGATATGTAATACAGACCATGCATGATTTTAGAACACCCAGAACTAAGGATATATAGACTTATTCATTTCTCTTAGATGTGAAGTTCACAGATTAAGAAAAACATTAACTGATCTCCAGTTACATTTCCAGACACTTAGGCAAGCAAATAGACATAAGAGAGCCATATTACCATTTATCGGTGATGCCTTAGAATATTTGTTTGGTACTGCCACAGATAAAAATTCTGATGAATTGAAAACGACTATTAAAGAATTAACTCAAAATCAGGAAACCATAAAACATGTAGTTCGTAAAAGCATCACAATAGTTAATGCTACGACTAATGCCATTAGATCAAATCGACTTGTATTAAATGATCTTAGAGCAGTGGTTTTACAGCTTACTAATTTTACTGAGATTACAGTTGAACGTCTGAATAATAGAACGTATAGTCTAGACAAGTTTCTCACAACATATTTAACGATTCAAAATTTTATTGCTAAAGCCAGTGATCTTCCCATGCACATTACGCATACGCTTTCCACTCTTGAGTCACACATAGATATGCTAAAGCTTGATCGATTACCTCCCTCTTTGTTGACACCCTCTGAACTCCAGATGATTTTCGATCAACTTTCTCTCATCCTCCTTCACACTCTTCGTCCCCCTGTCGTTCCTGAACTTAATCTTTTTTCTTATTATGAATCCTTGGAAGTTCATGCAATTCTTTCACATACTGAGTTAATTGCAATGGTCAACATTCCGTTGATCATTATTGACGAAGTCTATGATTTGTATAAAGTTCATACTATCCCTTCGCCAGTACCTGCACATCTTACATACCACAGTGATTCTATGACACATCTTTTAGCAACATACAATATCGATGCTTATGCCATTGTAGTGAATAGAGAACACACGTACTATGCTATAATTTCACAGGACACATATGAGAAATGTATTAACTCACCATTTGCATTTTGTAATATTGAACGCCCTTTTTACAACATCAAAACACATCATGACTGTATTATAGCTATTTTTGATAAAGAAGTTGACAAGATTCATAGGTTGTGTACTAGAACTTTAAAATTTACTAAGACATCTTATGTCGTCTATAATGTGAATCCAAATACATGGCTAATCACACTCTTTACACCAACGACGCTCTCCAACGTTGCAGGAGAAATAACACCCGATTGTACTCCACCCTACATCTCAAGCCACCATTTCATCTTCTTATGTTATCTCAGTCTTGTTCAGTTTCCGATGATAACTTTAAAATCGACGCTCCCTTCAGGACATCTTCTACTGTAACCAAAGATTTACCTACACTGAACACATCCATAAAATTGAATTATTCTTCTTCAGTAGTCTGGAAACCCCTTGTCTCGTTCCTTCATCCAGAGACTACTTTTGTGTTTCCCCTAACTTGCCCCCACTTAACTCTATGGATATGTCGACATTGATCACAGAGTTAGAAACTGTACACACCGCTGAAGCCCTGAAGCCCTGATAAGATACACACAATTATCAGGTTTGATGACGTTAATTAGTGTAGTTGTCACTATTATATTAACTTGGGTGGTATACAAATATAAATTATATAAGAAGCTTTGTCGTAACAAACAACGACAGAATAATGACAGGTCCGACATTGAAAGTGAGATTGATACCCCAGAGACACCGAAACCCACGACTCCCGAGACCTTTCAACTAACCACGTTTACGCCCAATCCTTCCCCTCCCAAACATCCCACGACACCACTTTACCACCCCCCATTCCACCCCTGATTTATGACATCACCAGTACTTAGTCACTTGTAACATTCTTACCATGAAGAACTCACATGAATGCCATTCTAGCCATGAATTGTTGTACAATTACAGATCAGATTATAGTTCACAGTTAGCGACACCTTCAATTATGTCAATAGTACATGACATAACGTTTGAACATGTGTTCAAGGTTCAAGATTGAGCAGAATTATGGTACACTCAGAAAGTGTACACAGAAATTTGAGGTTGTATAGTAACGCCTCTGACAGACATGCCAGTAGGTACAACCAAAGTTACACCGCCATCACATATTGATTTCTTTTTATGAAATTGAAGCGCTGAACCATATTTCATTGCCTATGCATTCTTCATAACAAAAGAACAAATGAAGCGATGGGCTGAGCACTTCATGGAGGTGCTAAACAGACCACCACCAACAGTAACACCTGATTTTAATAATGAAACACCCACAACCACCTTGCCAATAACTTGCGATGAATTCACGCTGGATGAGATCAAACAAGCCGTTAAAAGATTAAAAAATTTTAAAGCTGCTGGAGTTGACGAAATTTCAGGGGAAATGATTAAAGCAGTTAATGACAACAACCTCTTGAGAATTTTAGATATTATAAATGGAGTATGGAGAGAAGAACAACCACCACAACAATGGAAAGACAGTATTATTGTAAAGTTACCGAAGAAATGTGATCTATCAGACTGTAATAACTGGCGTGGTATATCTCTATTATCAGTACCTGGAAAATTATTATGTTGCATGATGTTAGAAAGACTCAAATTGCATGCTGACGAAAAGATCAGAGAAGAACAAGCGGGTTTCAGGCCGAAACGATCATGTATTGATCAAATATTCACACTAAGAACAATTATAGAAGAATCAGTGGAAAGGCAATCGCCACTTATTATCACCTTCGTCGATTTTCAAAAAGCCTTTGATAGTCTACACCGCCCATCATTGTGGAAGATACTTACAATCTATGGTTTTCCAACAAAATATGTGAATATAATCAAAGCGCTATATGACAATGCAAGATGTTGTGTTAGAACAAATAAAGGGAATACAGAATGGTTTACAGTAGAAACAGGGGTGAAACAAGGCTGTATTATGTCACCACTACTTTTTGGAATAGCTATTGATTGGGTTATGAGAAACTATACCCACAATGAACAATTAGGTATAAAATGGACAAATGGAAAATTCCTGGGGGACCTGGATTTCGCAGATGATGTAGCACTCTTAAGTTCAACACCCAGACAATCCCAAGAAGCAGTAAATAATTTGTGTCATCTCTCGGTTAAAATAGGTCTCCAAATAAATGCCTCTAAAACTAAAGCTATGAACTTTTCTAACGAGACCTTTGATATCATATTGAACGGGGAAAAACTACAGAAAGTTGAAAGTTTCAATTATTTAGGCAGTAAAATGACTCAGGATGGTGACACAACAAGAGAAATCCATACTAGAATTGCTTTGGCAGCTAGCGCCTTCAATAGATTATCTAACATTTGGAAATTACGATCATTGAATATACATACCAAGCTTCGTCTGTTTAATTCAAATGTTATCTCAGTGTTAACATACGGCTGTGAGAGTTGGAAAATAACAAAATCATTGGAGAACAAGCTGAATACATTCGAGAACAAATGTCTTAGAAAACTCATGAACATCAGTTGGAAAGAATTCAAGACTAATCGACAAATAAGAGAAGACTCTAGGCAGAAATATGTCTCCAACTATATAAGGAAAAGACGATGGTCATATATCGGTCATGTCCTACGAATGCAAAACAACAGAATACCACTACAGGCGCTCACTTGGGTTCCTGAGGGTAAGAGGAAAAAAGGAAGACCAAAAGAAACACTCAGAAGAACAATAATAAGAGAAGGAAGAACGTTGGGCCTAAATAATGTGCAAGAGCTAAGAGGAGTGGCGTCACAACGAACAACCTGGAGAGCACTGGTTTCTGCCTTATGCGCCGTGTTTGGTGCTTAAAGAATTTATTATTATTTATTATGCATTCTTCCGTTTATGGATGTTTGAACATTTTGTCTTTACGTAGACACGTGACAAGCAGTTCAACGAGAATGACATTTGGTATTTGACAAGTTTAGACCACTCAGACAACTTGACCTTATAGTTGAATCTTGCGCTTCTGACTACAGGTCGTCAGACTCGACATTGTCTACTATTACGGACAGAATTAATGATATCCCAGATAACCGCGACGGTGCATCCAAGGCCCAGATCGGTCGTGCACATTCACCACTGACTTTGTAATTGATGCTTGTCTCCCCATCACTGTAGAACACAGTTATATACTTTCGTCGTTAGACAGCTCATCTGACTGATTCATCTAAGAGTTGACAGCTGATGTTGTAGACACCTTTAGTGCTGACAAATCTCTGACCGCAGAGACAGCTACTGTATCGACTACGTATAAATGTATTATATCTCCCTTATATTGTTATGGAATTGTTACATTTCTGTGCCATGTTACTTAAGATGACGAAATACTTTCTTGTTTGATGATGAAGCTGTAATACTACGTTACGTTGAGAAACATTTTTATTACTTGCTGATGAAGATGTAACACTATATTAAACTGAAATAATATTTTACTCTCTCATGATGACAGTATAATACCATGTTAAGTTGATAGAGAAATAATTTGCTGCTTAATGTTTAAGATATAACTTATGTATATATACGAGAGTCAAATTATGTATACATACCAGGGCAAATTTATGTAAATGCATCGGAGCCTTTACTAGTTAAGTGACTAACTTAGTAATATTGTATTAGGAGTTAGGGATTCAGTGACAGTACGCAAATGTCTCCCTAAGGGATACATTTGTGTGGCACCGGACCTAAGTGACCGCATGGCCTATTACTATAGCATCATTCGTGCAAATTAGTCATTATATCAAATGAGTAAAACAACTATTAATTACCAAAGAAAATAAATAAAGCAGTTAAGACATTTCATAATTAACAAAAACATGAGTTACGCTAAGTATAAGATAAAAATAAAAGAGAAACTGAAACTAGTTCAACTGGGCGGCCCACCGCTATCTTTTGGCGGCAGTTGCTTAGTGAAGAGTGACGTAAATGGGAATAGCCACGACTGATAGTTAGTACAGCGAAGCTGTAACTAATACATAAATTAAAAAAATATTCAATTAACCAATGAAAAGGTAGCTAGGCACCGCACTACCTTAGCTCGATAGAATATTATAAACTAGAAGTTAGTTGTACGGAAAGAGCCCTTGCATATGGACGTGGTTTTAACTTTGGTGGTGTAGCAACTTGGCGCTCCCCCGGTCTGCCACATAAGTCCCAGCTCCTACGTTGATTTATCAACTCAGACACAGTTTCGTCTTCCATATTATTTATTATTCAAGAGATTTTGCAGCTCAGCAAGAAGAAGAATTGTTGCATTAGTTGAGAAAATCTGTGAGATACAGATATAACATTTTGTGGGACAAGTAAGTACAGCCTCGAGTGACTTTCTATTTCAGAAAAACCTAGTAATATAACTATGAAAGTTCTAGAAATCAAATGGAACTATTACCTGATATAAAAGAAGTAGAGATTCCACCTAATATTACGCCCAACAACGACTCAGAGATAATTACGAGGCCTCATGACCTAGATAACAAAGAAGAAGCTTTTGTCCCACAGTGGATTGAAATTAAACAAGGGAAGTTTATTATCCATGAAGATATTACTGCATTGAACATTTGTAAATAATTGACATGCAGTTGGAAAGTTCACCATTTTGTTGGTAATTCAACATACCTTAATAAACTTCTTATGAATTGAAGACTTTGCTCATCAACTCCTTTGCTTGTTGGATAACTTACGTGTTTGGTCTACATACTACTTTGTACTACCAATATTGCTCTCATTAATAACAACCAAGGAGGAGACGAACCAACCTGGGTATATAAATAATATTAACCAAGTAACCAACACCTCTGGCGAGATACAAGCCAGTAATAAAACTTAACTTGGAAAACTAAAGAGGAAAAGTTATCAATAAAGTCAAATAACAACACAAAATCTCATCCCATGGGCACAGAACCACCCTTAAGTAGCTTGGAGCAACTCTTAAGTAGTTTGGAGCCACCCTTAAGTAGTTTGGAGCCACCCTTAAGTAGTTTGGAGCCACTCTTAAGTAGTTTGGAGCCACCCTTAAGTAGCTTGGAGGTACCCTTTAATTGCTCGGAGCCACCCTAAAGTTGCTTTAAGCCATGCTTAAGAAGCTTGGAGCTACCCTTAAATTGCTTGGAACCACTACTACAATAGGCCACCATGCGGCGAATTACTTCACATGATCTTGCAATGGGGTTTTTTTCTGAGCAATTTGTGCTCGTGATGGGGTTGCACCGTAGCCTTTTATAGCATGCTTAAGATAACAGAATAATAATAATCATTATTATTATTATGATAAGAGAACAGAGATAGTTATTTCTGTGTCTCTTTGGGAACTTCAGGGATTTCAGAGGGACATAAGGAAGTTAAATTGATTGGGAAAATACTGGCTAAATGTAGGTTCTTTTTAAAATCTATATTTAAAATAAAAAAAAGACTTATTTGCAATGAGTATTTTCTAAGTTGTTTTTTTTAAGTATCCTTATTATATGATTGAAAAGATTGATGCCCCTTTCTCTCGTCCTGTCTCACACACACACGCACACACACACCCGGACAGAGCTGTATAATCAGACGGTTAGAGTATAGCTAAGACTGACAATAAAGCTTATCATATCACTAGAAGCTCAGTTGTGTCTAATATTGTATGCGCTTAGCAATGCAGGTTGTGATCAGTTATGTCAGACACAGTGATCTATAACACAGCATATCCAGACCAGTTGTGTTTGTATCACCTCTTCTGGTGATATTTATGATGATACGATCTGAGACGGGGACGTAGTTGAGTATGAGAATAATGTCTTCTCTTTCTTCTGTCTTGTTATCTGGACTAAATTATGAGCCCTTCAACAGCCCACACATATGAGGTCACATTTAATCTTGATGCGCATGTCAGAAATGAGAAAAAATCTCCAATAAAACACCCACTATTTGAAGTTAAGTGTGCGATAAAAACATTCCAAATTTACGAGTTTAGATAACTTAATCCCGACAATGCCAGAGAAGCCAGGACAATGTGCTACTTTATTCACTGATGACAAGACTGGAGTAGGCCTATGTCTGTAATATTAGGCAGCTGTATAAACAGATATAAACGCAAACTTCATTCATCTATCTGCTCAACCTGTGATGTTTGCCCTGACACCCCCCTCCTTCCCCTTCCCCTATTTAATAGTCAGAAGAGGAAAAAAAAACTTGATTTATAAAATATTTGTAAATATGGTAGACATGACATTGAACGGATATCTTGAGACATGTCAGCAGTTGTAACTGACATGGCCCTGGACTGTAGGACGGTTGGTCAGCGTTAATGGCATCACTTTTATGTTCACAGTCAAGATAACGGGTAGTTTTAATTAATACTTGTTGCGCTGCAGTTGTGAAAGACAAACACACAGACAGCAGTTGTGAAAGACAAATATACAGACAGCAGTTGTGAAAGACAAACATACAGACAGCAGTTGTGAAAGACAAACATACAGAAAGCAGTTGTGACAGACAAACATACAGACAGCAGTTGTGACAGACAAACATACAGACAGCAGTTGTGAAAGACAAACATACAGACAACAGTTGTGAAAGACAAACATACTGACATCAGTTGTGAAAGACAAACATACAGACAGCAGTTGTGAAAGACTAACATACAGACAGCAGTTGTGACAGATTAACATACAGACAACAGTTGTGACAGACAAACATACAGACAGCAGTTGTGAAAGACAAACATACAGACAGCGGTTGTGAAAGACTAACATACAGACAGCAGTTGTGACAGACTAACATACAGACAGCAGTTGTGAAAGACTAACATACAGACAGCAGTTGTGACAGACTAACATATAGACAACAGTTGTGACAGACAAACATACAGACAGCAGTTGTGGCAGACTAACATACAGACAGCAGTTGTGACAGACAAACATACAGACAGCAGTTGTGACAGACTAACATACAGACAACAGTTGTGACAGACAAACATACAGACAGCAGTTGTGACAGACAAACATACAGACAGCAGTTGTGAAAGACAAACATACAGACAACAGTTGTGAAAGACAAACATACTGACATCAGTTGTGAAAGACAAACATACAGACAGCAGTTGTGAAAGACTAACATACAGACAGCAGTTGTGACAGATTAACATACAGACAACAGTTGTGACAGACAAACATACAGACAGCAGTTGTGAAAGACAAACATACAGACAGCGGTTGTGAAAGACTAACATACAGACAGCAGTTGTGACAGACTAACATACAGACAGCAGTTGTGAAAGACTAACATACAGACAGCAGTTGTGACAGACTAACATATAGACAACAGTTGTGACAGACAAACATACAGACAGCAGTTGTGGCAGACTAACATACAGACAGCAGTTGTGACAGACAAACATACAGACAGCAGTTGTGACAGACTAACATACAGACAACAGTTGTGACAGACAAACATACAGACAACAGTTGTGACAGACTAACGTACAGACAGCAGTTGTGACAGACAAACATACAGACAGCAGTTGTGGAAGACTAACATACAGACAACAGTTGTGACAGACTAACATACAGACAGCAGTTGTGACAGACTAACATACAGACAGCAGTTGTGACAGACAAACATACAGACAGCAGTTGTGACAGATTAACATACAGACAGACCAAGATTTAAGAGAGTTCATACACATACAGAGAAAAGTAGTCCCATGACAAAAACTACCGTAGAGGAGTGTAGAGAAATGTCACCGTACTAGGGCCAGCTATTTATGAGCTAGGGTGATCAGCTCCCTTTCTCGCTTCCTGTTGCTTGTCTTAACTCGGGAGGACAGTCAGATACTCATTTGCAGCCGGATAGACTGGAGTTTGACGCTACCAACTTCCGATCTCGTAACCCGATATCTATGCCGGGACATAGAAGCGTTATAACCGGTTAGCCAATGGGAGGCTGTTACATGCAGCCCGGAATTTAGGTCAGATGTGTCATATCAGCTGTGTGTAGGTGTGTGTGGATGTGTGGGTGTGTGTGTCCGCGTAGCCAATAGGAGGCTGAAACATGTAGCCCTGAATTTGGGTCAGATATATCATATCAGCTGTATGTGGGTGGGTGTTTGTGTGTGTGTGGGGGGGGGGTGTCTGTGTGGGTGTGCGTGTCCGCTTAGCCAATGTTAGTAATGAAATATAGAATGTAAAATCACAACTTACGCCAATCCTGGCTCACAGACATCTTGCTCAGATGAATAAAGAGACTTGAATCGGCCTCTTACACGCGTCTGGGGTGTCGTTAATTTGATAAGTTCCCTCTCTGACTGTGTGTTTCCTTCAGTTTCCTCAGACAGCGGCTTTCCTTATTAAAATGATAGAGATGTCCTGAGTAGTAGGGTAGGCGCAAAACGGTTAGGATTCAGAAGGTGGCACATGACTTTTATATAACAAAATACTACCGATCGATTCAGGAGAAGGCGCGTCAGGAGGTGGCACATGACTTTTTATATAGCGATATATTTTAGCCGGGGTGACTTCCTCTGACGATCAGACGCATGACTTGTTATATAGCAATAAATTTGTTCGATAATGGCAAAAGTGTTATTTAGACATATATACATACAATATATATAAAAAATATAAAAATCGATAATGACGGAAAATATAAAAAATCAATAATGGCGGGTTAGTAGGTTACTAAGGGGGATTTGAAGCGAGTGGAGTCTTTTTGTGCTGGCGAGGGTGACGACGCATGGGTGTAATGTGGTGTAGCCGGCGGGTGTAGGTTAGGGGGGATTTTTGTGTGATGTTGTATTGTGTTGGTGTGTTTGTTTATACATATATACATACAATATGTATAAAAAATATAAAAATCGATAATGACGGAAAATATAAAAAATCAATAATGGCGGGTTAGTAGGTTACTAAGGGGGTTTTTGAAGCGAGTGGAGTCTTTTTGTGCTGGCGAGGGTGACGACGCATGGGTGTAATGTGGTGTAGCTGGCGAGTGTAGGTTAGGGGGGATTTTTGTGAGATGTTGTATTGTCCTGGTAGTGTGTTGGTGTGTTTGTTTATACATACTATATATATATCTTCTTCTTCGATCCCTAACCACCGACCGTCAAAGCAGTCAGTGGCCATCACGCCTAGTGGCATCTTGTAGGGCAACAACAAATTGATTCACCTTTGCACGGTCGGTGGCCATCCTTCGTACAGTGCCCCAACTCTGGTTCATTCTTTGCATCTCAGCCTCCACAGTCCTCCGCAAGTTGTTCTTAGTCGGCCTCTCTTTCGCTTTCCTTCAGGGGTCCAAAGCATAGCTGTTTTTGTGATGGCATCGGGGTCTCTTCTGAGGACATGACCAACCCAGCTCCAGCGTCTGCCAGCTATGATGGTATGCATGTCCTCTTGCTTGCTACGAGTAAGCAGATCTTGGTTGGTGATGGTATTCGGCCAAAAGATTCGGTGAATTTTTCTTAGGCATGTTGTGTGAAAAGAGGACAATTTTGACATTTCCTTCTCTGTGACTCTCCAGCATTCCGCACCATAGAGAAGCACAGAAAGCACGATATATATTATATATATATATATATATATATATATATATATATATATATATATATATATATATATATATATATATATATATATATATATATATATATATATATATATATATATATATATATATATATATATATATATATATATATATATATATATATTTATATTTATATATATTTATATATATATATATATATAATATTTTTTTTTAATCGATAATGACGGAAAATATAAAAAAATCGATGATGTTGGATTAGTAGGTTACTAAGGGGGTTTAAATGATTAAAGCAGTTAATGACAACAACCTCTTGAGAATTTTAGATATTATAAATGAAGTATGGAGAGAAGAACAACCACCACAACAATGGAAAGACAGTATTATTGTAAAGTTACCGAAGAAAGGTGATCTATCAGACTGTAATAACTGGCGTGGTATATCTCTATTATCGGTACCTGGAAAATTATTATGTTGCATGATGTTAGAAAGACTTAAATTGCATGCTGACGAAAAGATCAGAGAAGAACAAGCGGGTTTCAGGCCGAAACGATCATGTATTGATCAAATATTCACACTAAGAACAATTATAGAAGAATCAGTGGAAAGGCAATCGCCACTTATTATCACCTTTGTCGATTTTCAAAAAGCCTTTGATAGTCTACACCGCCCATCATTGTGGAAGATACTTACAATCTATGGTTTTCCAACAAAATATGTGAATATAATCAAAGCGCTATATGACAATGCAAGATGTTGTGTTAGAACAAATAAAGGGAATACAGAATGGTTTACAGTAGAAACAGGGGTGATACAAGGCTGTATTATGTCACCACTACTTTTTGGAATAGCTATTGATTGGGTTATGAGAAATTATACCCACAATGAACAATTGGGTATAAAATGGACAAATGGAAAATTCCTGGGGGACCTGGATTTCGCAGATGATGTAGCATTCTTAAGTTCAACACCAAGACAATCCCAAGAAGCAATAAATAACACTGACTAACAAAAAAAAACTTTTTTTTTCTTTCTCTAACATTTCTATGTTTTTCTGGTCAATTTTAATGCGCTGTTTTTAAATCTGCAAACCGTTTTTCTCTATCAGGTCGGGATCTCTAGAAATACGCAATTGAAGTTTTTTAACAACGCATACAGTATTACAACATCATTCGTACAAGAAGTATAACAGTTATGTAGGCTTGAATTTCTTTGCAGTCGACTTTCGTCGGTGAATGGCATGTGGTACATCGCGATGAAGCATCCAACAATAATCGACAAGCATGGTCACACTCCACCGTCCTTGATAACGTGACTCCATTACGGCGATATCTTGATGGAATCATTCTCCATGTTCATCGCTGACTTCGCCAAGGTTGTCAGGGAAAAAGTTAAGATGCGAATCGAGCAAATGGATTTTGAGGGACATGTTACAGCCCATAATTATGTATGCATCTATGCACTGCTTAACAATATGCAACATAGTCGACAGATTTGTGATTTTCCAGAAAGTTATCGACGATCGATTTGAATGCCATCCATGCGCGAAGTTCACTACCATGTAACAAGTTCTCGAATTGTTTGTCTGCAATAACTTTCCTAATCTGAGGTCCTACAAAGATACCTTCCTTTATCTTTGCATCGCTAACTTGCGGAAACTTTTCTCGAAGATAAGTGAAAGCTTTGCTCGTTTTATCTAACGCTTTTACAAAATTCTTCATGAGCCCCAACTTTATATGTAACAGTGGTAAAATGAAGGTGTCTTTGTTAACTAATGGCTCGCGTATTACATTTTTATGCCCGAGCTGCATACGATCCCGGATAGGCCACACCTTTCTTGCATAATGTTCCTGTCTGTTGCGGCTGTCCCATTCACATCGGAAGCAACAAAATTTAGTATACCCAGTCTGCATGCCCGTGAGAATTGCAATGACCTTTAGGTCTCCACAAATCCGCCTTTGGTAGTCATTGTACTTTATTTTTTTTCCAAACGTATAGCCATATTGTCATAAGTTTCTTTCATATGAACAGAGTAGGCGACTGGAATTGATGAAAAAAAATTTTCTGTTATGCAATAACACGGCTTTTAGACTAGTCTTGGAAGAATCGATGAAAAATCGCCATTCGTTGACTATGTGCTCATGACCGTTTACATCTTTGCAATAGCAAATGTCATCATCCATCTCAAAGTATTGAACAAGTTCTCTGTGTCTATGACGAAATTTAGATATCGGAGTATTGGGCGCTAAAAGATTCCATTCTTTGAGTCGCGAACCGAGTAATTCGCCCCCCCCCCCCCCCCCCCCCCCCCCCCCCCCCCCCCTTGTCCTTTGGTAGGAGCGAGATCACGTATTAGATCTGAAAGTTCTGAATGGTTAATTAAGTAAACACCATCATTCACCGGTATGTAATCTGAGTCAGAATTAGTTTCTAAAGCAGGTAAACTATCACTTTCTGATGGTTCATTTACGTCCAACGGATATTGTTCTGGTGGTACTTGGATCGGACACGTGATTGGATCATGAGGCACTGGTTTCGAAACCGATTCAATATTTGGATAAACCACAGACTTTCTAGATTTAAAAGTGAAACCATGGATATTTGTCAAGCAGAAGTAACAATCAGTAGTGTGATTTGTATGTTCACGCCATATTACTGGCACGCCAAAAGGCATCGACTTTTGCTTCGGCGATTTTCGTAACCAACCTGCCAATGTATCGAACAAACCGCATTTGGCTTCCAAGATTTATTTGCATCATCAACTTTCGAATCGAAATAAAGTTCATATGCTATCTTTAATAATGGTGTAAAGTTTTTCTGGTCAACACGATCGGTAAAATATCCGCACACGTAACAGAACAGATCAGCCGAATTTCTACAACTTCTAGAAGCCATATTTTGCTCAGAATTATTTCAAAATACAGTAACTATTTGGAAAATCGCGTAACATATGTCATGCATCTTTTAGCAGTATAAAAAGTAGAGTTATGTTGCTTTTTATTAATTTTTAATAAGTTATATAGTAAAAATGAAACGGAGCAAATAACGGTTTCCCAAAAATATATTTATTCACAAATATCTTAAGAACCCAACGTGATAGAGATAAACGGATTTCAGATTTGAAATCAGCGCAAGAAATTGACCTAAGAACACTTATTCTTATATAAGAAAGAAAAATGTTGTTTGTCAGTGTAATTTGTGTCATCTCTCGGTTAAAATAGGTCTCCAAATAAATGCCTCTAAAACTAAAGCTATGAACTTTTCTAACGAGACCTTTGATATCATCCTGAACGGGGAAAAACTACAGAAAGTTGAAAGTTTCAATTATTTAGGCAGTAAAATGACTCAGGATGGTGACACAACAAGAGAAATCCATACTAGAATTGCTTTGGCAGCTAGCGCCTTCAATAGATTATCTAACATTTGGAAATTACGATCATTGAATATACATACCAAGCTTCGTCTGTTTAATTCAAATGTTATCTCAGTGTTAACATACGGCTGTGAGAGTTGGAAAATAACAAAATCATTGGAGAACAAGCTGAATACATTCGAGAACAAATGTCTTAGAAAACTCATGAACATCAGTTGGAAAGAATTCAAGACTAATCGACAAATAAGAGAAGACTCTTGGCAGAAATATGTCTCCGACTATATAAGGAAAAGACGATGGTCATATATCGGTCATGTCCTACGAATGCAAAACAACAGAATACCACTGCAGGCGCTCACTTGGATTCCTGAGGGTAAGAGGAAAAAAGGAAGACCAAAAGAAACACTCAGAAGAACAATAATAAGAGAAGGAAGAACGTTGGGATTAAACAATGTGCAAGAGCTAAGAGGAGTGGCGTCACAACGAACAACCTGGAGAGCAATGGTTTCTGCCTTATGCGCCGTGTTTGGTGCTTAAAGAATTTATTATTATTAAGGGGGTTTTGAAGCGAGTGGAGTCTTTTTGTGCTGGCGAGGGGGACGACGCATGGGTGTGTACAATTTGGGGTGTAGCAGGTGGTTGTGTGTATGACTCAGAGGGAAGTGTTAGAGACTCTACCAGGGACAGCATTGAGATGCGAGAGTGAAGTGTTAGAGACGTGACTATACCAGTTCTAGCATGAAGAGGTTGGAGTGAAGTGTTAGAGACATGACTAGAACTATCATGAAGAGGTGGGAGTGACGTGTTAGAGTGGTGTGGTGTGGGTGGTATTGCTTTTGGTTTGCGTGTTGTTGTCTTCTTCTTCTTCCATCCTTAGCCACCAACCGGCAAAGCAGTTAGTGGCCAGTACGCCTAGTGGCGTCTTAGGGCAACAACAAATTGATCGATCCGTCACTGTTTCCACCACGCCTAGAGGCATCTTTGTGGGACAGCAACAGACCAAACAATCTATCATTGTTTCCGTAATCAGAGTTGTTGCAAGCAGGTGATCAGCCTGCTGAAGCTTGTTGTTGTGTGTTGTGATATTGGACTGGTAGTGTGTTGGTGTGTTTGTTTATACAATATATATATATATATATATATATATATATATATATATATATATATATATATATATATATATATATATATATATATATATATATATATATATATATATATATATATATATATATATATATATATATATAATATATATATATATATTATATGTATATATATATATATATGTATATGTATATATATATATTATATATATATATATATATATATATATATATATATATATATATATATATATATATATATATATATATATATATATATATATATATATATATATATATATATATATATATATATGTATATATGTGTATATATGTGTATATATGTGTATATATGTATATATATATATATATATATATATATATATATATATATAGGTAGACAATGGACATAAAAAATCGATAAAAACCTGCAATATTGAGTTAAAGAGGAAAATATAAAAAAAATCGATAATGGTTGGTTAGTAGGTTACTAAGGGGGATTTTTGAAGCGAGTGGAGTCTTTTTGTGCTGGCGCGGGTGACGACCCATGGGTGTGTACATTTTGGGGTGTAGCAGGCGAGTGTGCCAGCATTGAGAGATGGGAGTGAAGTGTTAGAGACTTTACCAGGATCAGCATCGAGAGGTGGGAGTGAAGTGTTAGAGACTTGACTAGGACCAGCGTCAAGAGGTGTGAGTGAAGTGTTAGAGACTATACCAGGGACAGCAGCGAGAGGTGGGAGTGAAGTGTTAGAGACTTGGCTATAACAGGTCCAGCAGCTAGAGGTGGGAGTGAAGTGTTAGAGACCTGGCTATACCAGGTCTAGCATCTAGAAGTGGTAGTGAAGTGTTAGAGGCCTGCCTATACTTGTTTAACATCTAGAGGTGTGAGTGAAGTGTTAGAGGTCTAGAGGTGGGAGTGAAAGAGACGTGTCACTATACTAGGGCCAGCGCCTAGAGGTGGGAGTGAAGTGTTAGAGACTTGACTATACCATTTTTTGTGTAGGTATTTTAATTGTTATGTGTTGTTGTATTGTGTGTTGGTGTTTGTTTATTCATATATACATACTATATATATATATATATATATATATATATATATATATATTTATATATATATATATATATATATATATATATAATATATATATATATATATATATATATATATATATATATATATATATATATATATATATATATATATATATAAAAGCGATAATGGCGGAAAATATAAAAAAATCGATAATGGTGGGCTAGTAGGTTACTAAGGGTTTTTCTAAGTGAGAGTGTGGGGGTAATTGATTTTGACTGGTGGGGGGTGAGGACTCATAAGTGTGTTGAGGTGTAGTGCTGGAGTAAGAAAATGTAAAAGCGGTGTGGTGTAGGTGGGACGACGCATGGGTGTATTGTGGTGTAGCGGGCGGATGTAGGTTAGGGGGATTTTTGTGTGATGTTGTATTGTGCCATTGGTGTGTGTTAAGTCAAAAGGGCAGTAATCCTGAATATGCTTTTTGGACAGGTTAGATTTTGAGTTACGTTGCTTGAATCCTTGTTAAGCTATGATGCTTGTTATAGCTTCTCGTATGTTCGAGAACAGAGCGGATGACCGCTACTCACAGCGTTGAGCCACGCCTGTGAGGAATTTATCCCTGAGTTGTAGTGAGCTGTGTTTAGCTCGCGGCTATGCTGCATGTATGGACAGTCTGTGCTTGGGCGTTGTCCGAGCGGGTCGAGCCCTGCTGTATTTTTGAGGTGTATGCCTGCGCAGAGCGATGAATATGTCTAGCGATGGTTTTCGCTGTGTTTATGGGATAAGTGGATATTTGATATGTACAGGCTAGTATTCCCTAGTAGAGGATATTTTTGTGAAGATATGATTTAAGAGGCCATTATTTCCCGCGGAGGTAGAGTTTATGGATATTGCAGTATTTTGAGTACTAAGGCCATTATTCCACGTGATGATATTATGAGTTATTTGTAAACTGCAGTGTAGGCAGTATTTTGAGTACTAAGGCCATTATTCCACCTGATGATATTATGAGTTATTTGTAAACTGCAGTGTAGGCAGTATTTTGAGTACTAAGGCCATTATTCCACGTGATGACATTATGAGTTAGTTGTAAACTGCAGTGTAGGCAGTATTTTGAGTACTGAGGCCATTATTCCACGTGATGATATTATGAGTTAGTTGTAAACTGCAGTGTAGGCAGTATTTTGAGTACTAAGGCCATTATTCCACGTGATGATATTATGAGTTATTTGTAAACTGCAGTGTAGGCAGTATTTTGAGTACTAAGGCCATTATTTCACGTGATGACAGTATGAGTTATTTGTAAACTGCGTGTGGGCAGTTCGTTTGGATATTTTGAGAGGTGGAGACATTGTTCGGCCATATTAGGCTAAAATGCTGAGTGGGCAGTCTCTTGGATATTTTGAGATGTGTTCTGTAACCTGTAGTTCTTGATGTCATTTGTATGGTGTTGTGGCGTGAATAAACTGTTATCAAAACGTCACCAGCAGTTTCACACCATCTATGACTTCTATGTGCGTACCTGTGTTGTGAGTGACTGTTCCAACACCCACTCACTTCAACATCCCTAACACATCACCCAGCCAAACCCAGGCAATATGAACGCTATCAGTTGGTGGTTTACAGTCAAGTTGGAACGAACAGATATGACATTCGCGTGACAAGAGTTTGAGTGAACTTAACTTTATTATAATTAGCCCTGTGTGGGCGTGGCCTGAATCTACTGTGCCTCAGAGCCTCGACCTAGTTTTAATCTGCCTGTGTGGCGCATTTGGGAAACCACGTATTTTCCTGTGTCAGTTGACGTCCTATATCATGCCTATAGAACACGGCAACTTCTACAGTCTACGACATTTGCTATCAGATGTTCAGCGATTCTAGTGCTACTTCCATTGATTGAAATCTTCAAGTAGCGAGCCAGCAGTTTATGAGGTGATCCAGCGACTGAAGAATAGCGTTTACAAGTTCGGGTATATGTGCAGTAGTACCATTCATTTTGCACGTATACCTCAAGTCAAGAATTACAGATTTGCTGTGTTCCTGTTGCTGTCATCATGTGCTCCTGTGCAATGTTCGAGCACTGAAGCAAGGACCTGAAGGGAAGAAAGTCTGGTTCCAGTACCTTTCTGCGGTGGAGTGTTTTATCAGAACCTTGTGATATCCAGTGTGTTTGCGGAAGGGAACGGAATTATTGACAGATAAGTGGTTTTTTGTTGTGTAAATTGGGTAGCTTCATGTATGTCATCGGGCCTTCCAGTTCTGGGCATTGCTTATTCTGTTGTTGTTGTTGTTTATGTCTATAGTGACATATTATTAGAATTTGATGTATAAGTCTTCCTCTTCTTCTTCTTTCGTTCGCTTGAACTATATTGTCTATATCTGCAATGTTGTTTCTTGTATAAACTTCACTGTCTTTTGTAGTTATTCAAGATATTTTCGAGCTCTAATTTTTTGCTGTAGCCGTCTTTTTTACTATTGACGCCTTCAGCATTCCAGTGCATTATTTTAAATGATCTTTTCTTTGCTTGGCCAGTAGCTCTATTCTCATGCCTCCTGGCTCCACGGGGCAATTGAGAAGGACCCCCAGTAGTAGGGGTTGGGCCCTTCCGAGGCAGAGGGCCCGGCACTGCGCCTGCATGGGTGTCCGTCACAGGGCGAGTGCCATAACGTTTTGCAGATATAGGCATACTTCCATAGCGCATGTGCGTGGCATCCTGATTGCTGTGGTGCGCCTCTTGGCTGGTTGCCTCCGTCTTCAGCACCTTGACTTGCTAGGGCAAACTGTGGTCTTGCTCGAGTGTAGGAGGGCCTGGCCAGTCTTGGTTTTTCAGCCGCTGATGGCTGTACTTGAGCCCCATCTCCACGTCAAGGAGCTGGCCTCGATGGGGTGATGTATAAGTAATTGATGGCCATATGACATATGTTCACTTCTCTGATATGGATATGACCATATAAAGGTTCTTTGAATAGAAATTGATGTGACAGTAATTAGGAATAGTTACAATTTGTTGTATAGTTATTTAACTGTGAAGAGTAGAAAGTTGATTAATACATATACAGTGATCTCAATAAGTAAGTCACTATGGATGATGACGAAATGGATCCTGATGATATGAGGCCTGTATTAGCTTATTTGTTTGAAGAAGGAAGAGATTTTCAGGGATTAGAGGGCCCAGAGCTTGAAGCACATGTAATGGACAAATTTCTGGTCATTGCTTCAAGAGACCTAAAATATTTTGCTGAGGTGAAATTTCAGTCTCATCCTCATTTAATAATGGCTAAAGATTTGGCGGAGTTGCTACATTTCCTTCAGTTGTTTGTGTATAAGTATATGGAAGTTAAGCATGATTATATATTAAAGAGTATGCACAATATACTTCACTACGGCATCTCTGACAATCAGGAAAAGAGGTTAGAAGATGAGGAAGTAAGAGTCAACAGACAGGAAAGAAAAAATTGCTTAAAGGGTAAAGCTGAAGAGAGTAAACTTCAGGAAAAATTAGCTAAACTTACAAGTGATTTAAATAGATCAAACTTGGAGCTTGCTAGTGTACAAGCAAGTTTGGATTCATCACTATTGAAGGTCAAAGAGTTGGAAGCCCAGATGAAAGTTAAGCAAGTTGAGGTGAAAAACCTTACACAAGAGATCCAACGAAGGAAAGAGATGTATGAAAAATTAAAAGCGGAAACCAATGAGCGAGAAAGATTATACATAGAAATGATACATGATGTATGTTTCGATAAACTTGAAGAGAAGAATACTGTATTTCCAGGGGAAGTTGATGAGCTAGCGAATAATAATAATGGTGAGATTGTAACAAAGTTAATAAAGCTAAATAAAGAACAGGATGGAAAAGAGACATTGGTAGAGTTAACGGCTGAGAAAGAAAAGGGGGATAAGTTTGAGAATTTAAATAAGAAACTTAACGAACAGATCTCACATAAAGATGTTGAGATTGCTCAGGTAAGAAGAAGAGTAGATGGCCTATTGGATATTCTTTTAGACAATAAAATGTGGTCTTCTATCAATGTTGACAATGCTAGACAGAAAATTGTTTGCCAACAAGGCACTAAAGCAAAGAGTCAGCCCTACACACTCATTGCTAATACTTCCACTGATGTCAAACAGGGTAGAGGTAAATCCCTACGTGGCAGAAACAATTTCCCACGTACTGATGGCGTTTCTGCTAATGGTTGTGATTCTTGGCGTCAGACCAACAAAGAGAATTCGAGTGCAACAGCCAGTTCTGTTAATCACGAGAACAAATGTGAGAAAGTGCAGGTTAAAGCTCCTAAGATCAACCAGGTGTTTGTTATTGCTAATTCTGATAAATTTGTAAGAGGGAATAAACATAGTACTACTTTTTCTAGGAATGAAACCCACTATGGGCAGGATCATAAACATTCTAGAGGTCCAGTTACTTGTCAAACTCAGCACAGTCAGTTTGACAGAACTGGTAAACATATTCCCATAGGTGGAAAGAAGAACAGTGATAGTAAGAGATATAATCCCAAGATTAGACAGTACCAAGGGAATTTATCAAGTGGTAATTTTTATTCTGCAAGGAACTGTAAACAATTTGGCAGATTTCAACATTTTGATCCGAAGAATTCTGTAAATTATAGTAGAAATAACTATAACAAAGACTATCAATCTGGTAATGATTGTGCTGCTAAAAAGCAAGTCCTGTCTACTGGACATTTTTGTCAAAGGAAAGAGTGTAATCACAACGGTGCTAACTTGATTCATAAAGATAACAATGGTCACAATAGAGGAAAGGGTTATATTTCCTATAGACATAATAAATCCCCAAATCCTGATTCACATCACCAGAGTGACTTTCCTCATGGAAAGCCTAAGATTTTTTATAAGCAAGGTAATAAAAAAAATAATGGTCTATTGAATGATACTGCTTGTTCTAATTTTGATGTCGAGAGAGAATCTCGTTCGGTTAGGTGTAAAACTTTATTGCAGAATACAGCAGTGATGACCTTCAGTTATGGTCAAGTTGAGCCTAAGCATTCTGTGTTGTCTACTGTGTGTCAAGGGAAGAGTTGATGGCATCGTGAAGATACCACTACGTTACACAAGCCACAGGGCTAGGTAATTGTCAATTCGACTTCTACTTTTTTTCTCATTAAATTTCACCATTCATTAAAATGGAAATTTTCATTTATATATTTTGACAGAAGCGACTTTGCGACAAGAGTCAATGCTCCTGTGACATATTAGCGGTGAGGAAAGTAGGTCAACTTTGCGTCCGTGAGTTCGATCAAGCGTAGCCTTTTCAGCGTCTCACTAAGCAGTAAATAATGAGATTGCCAGCCCTATGCACAAACACATTGGTTGTAATGGTACAATAATTACTTTTAGAAAATTCATGAGTATTCGTTAGCCACTACTTAAATTTTTTTCTCATGCTCTGATAGCACATTAGGTTGAAATAAATATAAATTTAAAGTTAGATAACTCTAAAACTAAGCTGAACATGATTGTCAGCCAGAAGTAATTTTAAGGTTAAATTGTCTGTATAGGTAGAATTAACAGCGATAGCTGATATTATTTTTTGATTGAAGAATTTGGAGATCTGGTTTAACACTTATTTAACTTACATTATTTTGTTCTTAAATATTTACAAGCTTGTATGTAGATAATAGTGTGTTTTTCTCGTGTGTTTTTATGTGATGTATTTTTTGAAAAAAAAAAAACTTACATTTGTTAATGTGCGTCTGTTTAGAGATAGATTGTTTATATGTCCTTCATTTTCTTAAAGTTGATTTCATTGTTAGTTTATTTATTATATCTTCGAATTGGTTGTAAATGAAATACTATTTTTATGCAACTTAGTATTACAAAACATTTTTGTATTGAATTTTTGGAAAATGTATCTTTTCGAACATTGTAATATTGTTCCGACCAATATTACGTTAAATGGGCAAACGTTAGAAGAAGTTAACACCTTTAAATATCTCGGGTCCACTATATGTAGTGATGGAAGATCAAGTAAAGAAATCAAGACAAGACTTGAGATGGCCTCAGCTGCCATGACAAGGTTGAATGTGATCTGGAAAAGTAACATCAGTTTTCATGTGAAGATCAAATTATACAAATCACTTGTATTATCTATTCTCTTGTATGGGTGTGAGGGCTGGACACTCACTGCAGATACGAAGCGAAGGATTCAGGCTTTCGAGCATAAATGTTATAGAAGAATTTTGCGCATTTGCTATAAAGAGCACAAAACAAATGTCTATGTTAGAGAGAAGATAAACACCTATGCAGGCCACCAAGAACCACTTTTGTCAATAGTGAAACGTCGAAAGCTTGCCTGGTTTGGGCATGTAACTCGTCATGACTCCCTTTCGAAAACGATCCTCCAGGGAACAGTCGAAGGTAAACGGAGAAGAGGAAGGCAAAGAAAATCCTGGGCTGATAACATCAAAGAATGGGCAGGACACGGTTTTTCCACACTTGTACGCATTGCTGAGGATAGAGAGCAGTGGAGGACCATGTCTGCTGATGCTTCCACCATGGCACCCCTACGACCCATGACGGGTTATGGGTTGAGATGAGATGATGAATATTTTTTCTGCGCCAGCGCTAGACTGTATATTATAGTTAGTAATGTGATCTGATATGTTGTTTATACTTCCGTGTTTCATCTTCGTTTCACTTTATGCTTCTTGGATACTTTTTCCTGTTACGCTACTTAGACTTTCATTCTTTCTATTGTTCAAGTAATGATGTAACTTTAGATCAGGTAATTGGTCCTGATAGTTGTATTTGCTTTACATGACTAGACTTAATTGTTAGATTCTGATGTTATCGGATTTTTCTCATATGCTGATTTCATGTTTCCCTTCTTTTCGAATTATACTTCGTTTGCTTGATATTGTCCTTTTTTCTTACTATTGTTTGTTGCTTGTTTGAGTGTTATTGTATATGCTTAGCTTAGTTCTGTAATAGATTAATTTTGAGATACTTAGCTTGGTCTTCTAATAGATTAATTTTAGTATTCTTACTTGATTACGTTGGATGATTGTTATTTAATTTACATTTACTGCTAATATTTTCGGTAGATATACTATTTTGACTTATCATAAGATGAATTTTGTAAAACATATGTTAGAGTTTCATTATTTTCTAAATTTTTTGGTATTTAATTTTTTAAAAAAAATGATAGAATCATTTTTTTCCCCCGCGTGTGTGGTAATGTTAAGTCAAAAGGGCAGTAATCCTGAATATGCTTTTTGGACAGGTTAGATTTTGAGTTACGTTGCTTGAATCCTTGTTAAGCTATGATGCTTGTTATAGCTTCTCGTATGTTCGAGAACAGAGCGGATGACCGCTACTCACAGCGTTGAGCCACGCCTGTGAGGAATTTATCCCTGAGTTGTAGTGAGCTGTGTTTAGCTCGCGGCTATGCTGCATGTATGGACAGTCTGTGTTTGGGCGTTGTCCGAGAGGGTCGAGCCCTGCTGTATTTTTGAGGTGTATGCCTGCGCAGAGCGATGAATATGTCTAGCGATGGTTTTCGCTGTGTTTATGGGATAAGTAGATATTTGATATGTACAGGCCAGTATTCCCTAGTAGAGGATATTTTTGTGAAGATATGATTTAAGAGGCCATTATTTCCCGCGGAGGTAGAGTTTATGGATAATGAAGTAATTTGAATTATAGGCCATTATTCCACGTGATGATACTATGAGTTATTTGTAAACTGCAGTGTAGGCAGTATTTTGAGTACTAAGGCCATTATTTCACGTGATGACAGTATGAGTTATTTGTAAACTGCGTGTGGGCAGTTCGTTTGGATATTTTGAGAGGTGGAGACATTGTTCGGCCATATTAGGCTAAAATGCTGAGTGGGCAGTCTCTTGGATATTTTGAGATGTGTTCTGTAACCTGTAGTTCTTGATGTCATTTGTATGGTGTTGTGGCGTGAATAAACTGTTATCAAAACGTCACCAGCAGTTTCACACCACCTATGACTTCTATGTGCGTACCTGTGTTGTGAGTGACTGTTCCAACACCCACTCACTTCAACATCCCTAACACATCACTCATTCAAACCAGTCAATATGGACGGTATAAGTTAGGAGAACAGTAGCACACATACCTATTTATAATTAGCCTGTGTGGCTGCAGTAGAGTGTGACTTGAGAGAATATTCAACAGTTGAAAGAATAATATTTATCAGTGTGTTTGTTTAAGGCGGATATGCCAGCAGCGAGAGGTGGGAGTGAAGTGTTAGAGACTTTGCTAAGGCCAGCATCGAGAGGTGGGAGTGACGTGTTAGAGACTACACCAGGGACAGCAGCGAGAGGTGGGAGTGAAGTGTTAGAGACGTCACTATACTAGGGCTACCATTGAGAGGTGGGAGTGAAGTGTTAGAGACGTCACTATACTAGGACCAGCAGCGAGAGGTGGGAGTGAAATGTTAGAGACGTGACTATACTAGGACCAGCGTCGAGAGGTGTGAGTGAAGTGTTAGAGACTTGAGTACACCAGGTCCAGCATTGAGAGGTGGGAGTGCCGTGTTAGAGCCTTTACTAGGACCAGCATGGAGAGGTGGGAGTGAAGTGTTAGAGACTTGACTAGGTCTAACAGCTAGAGGTGGGAGTGAAGTGTTAGAGACATGACTACACTAGAAACAGCCTCGAGAGGTGGGAGTGAAGTATTAGAGACTTTACTAGGACCAGCAACGAGAGGTGGGGGTGAAGTGTTAGAGACTTTACTAGGACCAGCAACGAGAGGTGGGGGTGAAGTGTTAGAACCTTTACTAGGTCTAGCATCTAGAGGTGGGAGTGAAGTGTTTGTTGGGGGGTGTAGCTGGCGTGTGTGTGTGTGTGTGTGGTTGTGTGTGCGCGCGTCTGTGGTTGTGCGTGCGTGTGTGTGTGGGTTATCGTGTGCGTGGTTGTACGTCTGTGTGTATGTGTGTGTGCGCGCGTCTGTGTTTGTGTGGTTGTGTGTGTGTGCGCGCGTCTGCGCATGTGGTTGTGTGTGCGCGTGCGCGGGTGGTATTGCTTTTGGTCTTGTCTTTTATTTGTGTGTGTGTAGGTATTGTAATTGTTGTGTGGTGTGGTGTGACTGATGGGTTTGGGTTTTGTGTGGTTGTGTGCGCACGTCTGTGGTTGTGTGTGAGTGTGTGTGTGTGCGCGCGTCTGTGGTTGTGTGTGCGCGTGTGTGTGTGTACGTGTGTGTGCGTGCGCGTGTGTGCGTGTATATATGTGTGAGCGCTCGCGTGCGTGGTTGTACGTATGTGTGTGTGGGTCTGGTTGTGCGCGCGTCTGTGGTTGTGTGTGTGCGTGCGTCTGTGAGTGTGTGTATGTGTATGTGTGTGTGTGTGTGCGTGCGCGGGTGGTATGGCTTTTTGTCTTGTCTGGTATTTTTGTGTGTAGGTATTGTAATTGTTGTGTGGTGTAGTGTAACTGGTGGGTTTGGGTTTTTGGGTGGTTGTGTTGTGTATGATTCGGCCTTGTGTTGTGTTGTCTTTTTATACAATATTTATACAATATATATTTTACAACAGATATTAATATGTATACACACGATGGTTATCCGTGTTTGGTAACTTCGCTGGTAGATTAGAGAAATCGGCCAGGTGGTTGTCGGTGGTTGCTGTAGGGGGGACAAGTTTATGTATAATAAAATAATAATACAAGATCAAAAGAACATAAACTTGTTTCCGATAGTCTATATTTAGCGCTGACGTCACCCACCCTAACCGACTACAAACAGTATGACTCACTCATCGATTACATTTGATGGCGGAATACTATATTTGCATTGTCAAGTACTGACAGCAGGAAAAAATATTGAATGAAAAAAAAATTTAATGAAAAGTATGGAAAACTGTAAGAAATATTTAAAGACGTATTTGACAGCTGACCTATTTACCTACAGGTTGGAACCTTTGAGCAGGCCTGGGAGAAAATTTTGGGGTCATCTTTGCTGACTGGAAGAAAAGGTTTCACTAAAGTTTGAAACTTGCAGGACAAAAAAAAAAGGAGATACCCGTTTGATACCTGGAACAAATACTTATTTACATTTATTTAATGTACTAAATTTCCATGGTCGCCTCATGTTTGCTACGATTGGGAGACAATATAAAACCTATCACCAGATGCCGCACGTGTAAAAAAGTGAAACCTTAAATCCCGGGGTTCGAACACACGAACGAGGGAATGCTTCTTTTATTTTTTTTTTTTTTTTTTTTTTTTTTTTTTTTTTTTTTTTTTTTTTTTTTTTTTTTTTTTTTTTTTTTTTTGTTTTTTCTTTTTTTTTTTTTTTTTTTTGTGTTTTTTTTTTATCCTTAACCAGCGGCACTTGGGCTTTCAGGACCTTCGGGGTCCAATGACATGTCATTGCGAGGCTGGGGAACCTGAGGACTTTCCTTCCAACCCGGTCAGGAGCTTCGCTCCTTCCCATCCACAGAGGGTTTTATCACAGGAGCCGTTCAGGCTATTCAGTCAAATTTCCGGCCGTAAACATTTCTTCAAACGCCGACGCCCGGGTTTGAACCATGAACACCTGGTCGCCAGTACAACGCCGAAGCCATTACACCAGCGCGGCTCCCGCTTCTTTTATAAATTTCTACTATTGATCTCTTGTGTTTTGAGCTTGTCTGCAATGACGTGAACAGAAATAAGTAGCAGGGTTAGTCTTACACAGGTAAATCCCGTTGCAGATAGGTTTTTTCGTCTACCAATACTCAAAACTCTACATGTTAGCCTTTTATTACGTTTTTTTCTAGATAGCTATATTTAGCCCTGACGTCACCCTGTAGCGATCTGGTTTCATAACTAGTGAGGTAAGCTCGCGTTTGCCTGTCAGAAATGCGGCTCATTTTCAAAAATATCGACGTCACAAGAGTTGATATAGGAGCTTTCTTGTCTGAGTACGCGCGTTAAAAAAGCACATGTGTTTTGAGTTTTATTAAAATGGCTGAAAATGGTCTCGATATTGTTCCGATTGCAACCCGCAACACTAATGTGTATCTAGTTGCCGCCATAATCTAGTCTGCATATACCATATATTTCTACGGAGCCTTTTTTTGTTCAATAAAACTGTCTATTTGGTGTTGTCCAGCCTGGCCTTTGACAGTATTTGTTATGTGAAGAACCCGGGTGTGTGCGGGTCTCTTACATAAACCTAGCTGGACATTGGGGTGAGTAGATTTATTACTCGATGTTAGACGTAGTCAAGTCTCTAACACTTCACTTCCACCTCTCCATGCTGGTCGTAGTAAAGTCTCTAACACGTCGCGCCCCCTTCTCGAGGCTGTTTCTACTGTAGTCTCTAACACTTCACTCCCACCTCTCGATGCTGGACCTGGTCATGTCTCTAATACTTCACTCCCAACACTTCACTCCCACCTCTAGACCTTTGTTATCTAACACTTCACTCCCACCTCTCGAAGCTGGTCCTAGTCATGTCTCTAACACTTCACACCCACCTCTCGCTGCTGGACCTAGGCAAGTCTCTAACACTACCCTCTCACCTCTAGATGCTGGCCCTAGTAAATGCAAGTCTCTAACACGTCACTCCCACCTCTAGAAGCTGGACCTGGTATAGGTAAGTCTCTAACACTTCCCTCCCACCTCTCGCTGCTGGACCTGGTAGAGTCATGTCTCTAACACTTCACTCCCACCTCTCGATGCTGGTCCTAGTATAGGCAAATCTTTAACACTTCACTCCCACCTCTAGATGTTATAACTGTTTGTAATATATATATATATATATATATATATATATATATATATATATATATGTACGTATAACTGTTGTATAAATAAACAACACATAACACAATACAATACAACACACCACAATACAACCCACACACTACCTACACACACCCGCCATTATCGAGCTAATATATTGCTATACCATAGACCATCACTTGGCCATGTTTCAGACATGTCTGGACGCGGCGCACAAAAATTTTTTTCACATCGACAACGCGTCAACGATCGATTAGTTTTTCAACTAATCAACACTATTGTTAGCATACAACAAGGCTGGCCGCATTTCAAACCCAGATTAAAAATAGTTTTCCTTCATATAAATAGACACTTGGAAGACCAACGTCCAGGCACTCACGTTCATACTTTACTGAAGAG
This sequence comes from Oreohelix idahoensis, assembly GCA_024509875.1. Lineage (NCBI taxonomy): Eukaryota > Metazoa > Mollusca > Gastropoda > Stylommatophora > Oreohelicidae > Oreohelix > Oreohelix idahoensis. Next base: position 689,979 of record JAMPIV010001854.1, on the reverse strand, counting down.
GTGGCGTGATAACGACAGACACTAGCGATCATACCTCGTTGAAGATGCCTTCCACTGTTCCCACCAACTGGGTGTACATGCGTAGAAGTGACGATATGCTTAAACCGTTGGATAGTGGGTTGAAGGTCGCCTCTGTCAGTTTTTACTGAGGCCAGCCTTTACTATTCGTGCGAAAATACTTTGGTGAGTCATATCTAAAGTTTCCTACGAAAACCGGCGGGCACATTTCTATCACCTCACGGGCACCTTTCTATCGCCTCACGGGTACATTTCTATCACCTCACAGGCACATTTCTATCACCTCACGAGCACATTTCTATGACCTCACAGGCACATTTTTATCACCTCACAGGCACATTTCTATCACCGCACGGGTACATTTCTATGACCTCACAGGCACATTTCTATGACCTCACGGGCAATTTCTATCACCTTACGGGCACATTTCTATCATCTCACAGGCACATTTCTATCACCTCACGGGCACATGTATATCACCTCACGTTATACCCAGTGTACATCTCTGTCTGTGTGAAAGAATTTTTTTAACATTTCAGAAATGTTCTGCGCGCGAGAAATGTGGAACCAGAGTTATTAACACCAACCCTTGCCCCCCCTACAGCAACCACCGACAACCACCTGGCCGATTTCTCTAATCTACCAGCGAAGTTACCAAACACGGATAAACATCGTGACATCGTGTGTATACATATTAATATCTGTTGTAAAATATATATTATATAAATATTGTATAAAAAGACAACACAACACAAGGCCGAATCATACACAACACAACCACCCAAAAACCCAAACCCACCAGTTACACTACACCACACAACAATTACAATACCTACACACAAAAATACCAGACAAGACCAAAAGCAATAAAACCCGCGCACGCACGCACACACACACACTCGCGCATACACACTCACAGACGCACACAACCACAGACGCGCCCACATCCAGACCCACACACGCACACATACGCACAACCACGCACGCGAGCGCCCACACACACATATATACACGCACACACGCGCACGCACACATGCGTACGCACACATGCGCACGCACACACACGTACACACAACCACAGACGCGCGCACACACACGCACTCACACAACCACAGACGTGCGCACACAACCACACAAAACCCAAACCCATCAGTCACACCACACCACACAACAATTACAATACCTACACACACAAATACCAGACAAGACTAAAAGCCATACCACCAGCGCACGCACACACACACACACACACACACACACACACGCACACACTCACAGACGCACACAACCACAGACGCGCGCACAACCAGACCCACACACACATACGCACAACCACGCACGCAAGCGCCAACACACACACATATACACGCACACACGCGCACACACGCGCACGCACACACACGTACACACGCGCGCGCACACACAACCACAGACGCGCGCACACACAAACACACGCACTCACACACAACCACAGACGTGCGCACACAACCACACAAAACCCAAACCCATCAGTCACACCACACCACACAACAATTACAATACCTACACACACAAATACCAGACAAGACCAAAAGCAATACCACCCGCGCACGCGCACACACACAACCACACACGCAGACGCGCGCACACACACACAATCACACACACACAGACGCGCACACGCACACATACACACAGACGAACAACCACGCACGCGATCACCCACACACACACACACACGCACGAACGCACAACCACAGACGCGCGCACACACAACCACACACACACACACGCCAGCTACACCCCCCAACAAACACTTCACCCCCACCTCTCGTTGCTGGTCCTAGTAAAGTCTCTAATACTTCACTCCCACCTCTCGACGCTGTTTCTAGTGTAGTCATGTCTCTAACACTTCACTCCCACCTCTAGCTGTTAGACCTAGTCAAGTCTCTAACACTTCACTCCCACCTCTCCATGCTGGTCCTAGTAAAGGCTCTAACACGGCACTCCCACCTCTCAATGCTGGACCTGGTGTACTCAAGTCTCTAACACTTCACTCACACCTCTCGACGCTGGTCCTAGTATAGACACGTCTCTAACATTTCACTCCCACCTCTCGCTGCTGGTCCTAGTATAGTGACGTCTCTAACACTTCACTCCCACCTCTCAATGGTAGCCCTAGTATAGTGACGTCTCTAACACTTCACTCCCACCTCTCGCTGCTGTCCCTGGTGTAGTCTCTAACACGTCACTCCCACCTCTCGATGCTGGCCCTAGTAAAGTCTCTAACACTTCACTCCCACCTCTCGCTGCTGGCACATCCGCCTTAAACAAACACACCAACGGCACAATACATCACACAAAAATCCCCCTAACCTACACCCGCCCGCTACACCACAATACACCCATGCGTCGTCCCACCTACACCACACCGCTTTTACATTTTCTTACTCCAGCGCTACACCTCAACACACTTATGAGTCCTCACCCCCCACCAGTCAAAATCAATAACCCCCACACTCTCACTTAGAAAAACCCTTAGTAACCTACTAGCCCACCATTATCGATTTTTTATATTTTCCGCCATTATCGCTTTTTTATATTTTATATATTGTGACAGACGAACTCAGCTGACCCTGAATTGTTGTATGATATGGTACGACCCTTTGTAACGACCCCTTCGGATAACATCAGTGCCCCCGAATATTGTGGTAACTTTTCGTCAAACGGGATTTTTTTTCCACCTGGACTCATTAGCATGCAACCTTTCCACGCAGATTGTCAACACGTTTGCTGATTAATATGTGGACAGTTTATCTACCGTACATTCTGGTCATCGCATTGATTTAAGGAGAGGTTAAATCACGCCCAAGGATATCTCTTGTGCAATCATATGCAGTTATTTTCATTAACTTGGCCCAGTGGGGGCGGTGCCAGAATCAAACAGAAAGTAGCAGCACACGATCAAACAGGCACTGAGGGATCTCAGGAAAGACTAGCGGCGCTATCAAAGGCAGTAGTGGTCCCTGAAACGAGCGACGCAAGTTTCTTGCCGGTATTTCGCATCTTGGTGTTAACCACAGAACCGATCGCAGTGGACGCGAACGGGAAAGCCGACGCGGACGCAGCGAGCGGAGATACGGAAGACCCGGGGCGGTATCTCTCTTTAGTCTAGCGGTTAGATTCCCGAAAGTCTCCTGAGATCTAAAAAGGTGTCAAATTCTAACATGTTCCCCCAATCTTGCATTCTAGTTAGATATATACAGACCATGAAGAAAGCCATTTTATCATTCGGTCGCCAGAGATTTAAGATTTACTAGCTATAGTAGAAATTTTGCTAGATTTCCATCTGAATTGGTGGCTACATTGGAGTGATTTCTGTTTCTGTGCATGGTATAATATATTAGTTAAAGTGATCAGGGGCCTAGTGCTTTCATGTTATTTCACTGGATTTTGTGTTTATTTAAATCTATTAAATTAAACTCATCCCTAAAGTTCCAGTGGTAAATTTAATGATATATCTATTATAATATTTCAAAAAAATAATAGATGCTTAAATGCTAAAGTAACTTTTAAATCGCGAAGGAATTTATAATTAATAAATTTAGTTAAGTCCTATATATATAGATGTGTATTTTAACCATTAGACTCGGGACGTGTTTTCTTAAATACATAATTAAATACGTGAGTGTATATAATAGTCTTAACAGTAAATTTATCGCGCGTAAGAATATTATTTGATTTTTGAGGTATGATTATGTTGTCATGGGTTTTCTATCTTTTTCTATAGAATGATCACCTTTGCAATCCCAGCAATAAAGAAATCATACAGAGTCTTCCAGACTCGGTTCTTAAACTTCCAGATATATTGATGAAACATTTTAAATTTAATCTTGTGGCGGCCCGATGCGGCCTAGCTATCATAATTACATGAAAGAAAGCCTACCCAAGAACATTTAAATAAACCATCAAATTAAATTACAATCTGTAAGATAAAATGGAAGATGAACAGTTGCCAGTAGCGATATTTTAATTACTGCTCTACTGTGAGAGAGTACATATTTACCTGAACTGTGACTGGGCCTAGTTTTTCCTCACTGGATTTAAAAACTTACCGGTCAGTTGCTATCATCACGCATTGAAGAAATTTTACCACCAGCGGCGAAATTAAAGAGACCACGCCATTCTCACCCCTGTATCGAACTGTGACAGTGCCATCCCATAGACTCCTTTTTATATAATAAAACACGAGAACTCTTAGGCTTCACGTCCGGCGATAAGTGGGAATAATTGCTATCAGCCAACCTCGCTAAATCTGGGGCGGGACATCGAAGTACCAGACATTTTCATATGTCAAGAGTGTAATTGCTGTTTATATAATTCTATGGAGTGCCTGATGCTTCAATCGGTAAGTGTGTGTGAGCATATGAGTGTGGGCCTTCACGAGCGTGCATGAATGACAGGAGATTTAATTTTTGCAAACCATTTGTTAATTTGCCTACCGGGTAATACATTTTCTGTATACCCTGCATTGTTCCTTTAAGTGGGATATTTTGTTAACTCTGTTTAAACTCCCCCCCTCCCCCCTTTCATTTTCTTAGTAAAGGGAAGAACAATTGGGAATAACAGGATTTTTGTCTACCACCCATACCTAATATTGTAACACCTCTTTCAGAGTAATTAAATTCACTGTTGGGTTACATTACCTATGTTCCTGATAACTATCTATCTTGGGACTGGGTTTATCTTTGTCTAATAAGCGGGAAGGGCTTAGTCTATACCAATCTTCTTCACCCCCTCCCCACCTTGTTATTTGTATTTTCTGTACTTATGATATTTTTTTCTGTAACACATGATTATCGTTGTGATTGATTTTAATGTTAATAAACAGCATAAACTTACTTAGTACTGTGTTGGAATACCCAAAGCCCAAATTTCCCCTATCTGTTTAATATAGTTTGTATTCACGTGCGTCTGTGTGT